>CM060395.1:1210000-1922384 GCA_030545235.1 Helianthus tuberosus | reverse complement strand
ATGGTGATCGGTGATGGTGATTGGGCAGAAAATGGAGGGAAAGCAGTTAGGGAGTGGTGGTTAAAGATTTCGTTATCTTATCTGATAGGGGTTGGTTGTATGGGCAGGTTTTGACTATTTCGATTAGTTATTTTGACTTTGGGTGTCAAGAAAAAGAAAAAGAAAAAGAAAAAGAATCAAAATAGATCTCGATTTCAATTATTATCTATACTAGGTAAGAACCATGTATTACATGGGTTGAATAAATATCCGTCTCCCGTGGCCCAGTGGGTTATTCCCATGGGGTTAAGTCGGCCGGTTTCCTCCTTGGAGGTCTCCGGTTCGACTCCCACTTGTGGTCTTAGGGAGGGGGACGTCCCAATGATGGATCGTATCCTACCGAGGCATGGTGCGGTCTTGAGGGCAACCCGGTTTTACCCAGCTGTTACCCCAGCGAGTCTCTCGTGTGGGGGCAGTATGGTTTCCGGGCGGAAGTCAGCTTGCGCAACGGCCGGGGCCCGATCGAACATCGCGTCCGGAAGAGCGGGACTGACGGGGGATTGTCTTCGACATGAACCCGGTGACCTAAGGTCCTGTACATTGAAAGTCACCTTCCAAAAAAAAAAACATGGGTTGAATAAATGTAATTTTATATATTAAATAATAAAAGTTATATTTTTATGAAACTCATATATTATACGGGTTAAATAAATATAATTTTATCTAAGCAGTTAATGCGGAAAAATATCGGTTATCGGTCAAGGACCGATATTTGAGATATCGTTTATCGCGGTGAGATATCGGTAATTTATAATATCATGCATAAATATATATATATATATATATATATATATATATATATATATATATATATAGGGAGCCGCTAGATATAGGGGAGGGTTTAAATGAGAACGCTAAATATTGTGAGAACCGTGAGAACAAATGAAAAACCGCAAGAACTTGGTCAAAAACAATTCAAATTCAATTTTTTTTCCTACACTTATTATTATTATTATTATTATTTGAATACAATGTTAGAAATTTAATTTACACGTTTAAATTTACGTGAATTCGTAAATAAAGAAAATTTACACATGTGTAAGTTTGTCATTTACACATGTGTAAATCTGTTAGATTTACACATGTGTAAATCTGTTAGATTTACACATGTGTAAAAAAATCTAAAAAGAGTGATTTTGAAAGGAGAAATAAATTATTTGATGTTGTAAATTCTTTTTTTGATGTTGTATTTTAATTACAACGAGGTTTGTATTAAAAAAATTGGTTTTGATTGGTTTTTTCATTCGTTCTCACGGTTCTCGCAATATTTAGCGTTCTCAAGATAACCCTCCTATATATATATATATAGGGTAAGGTTCATGCGAGAACCACCTTTATTGCGAGAGCCGCGAGAACCAATGTGAACACAACCTAAAATAGCTAAAAAAACCTAACCCCCACCCCCCCCCAAAAAAAAACCTAAACCCCCCCACCCCCCCCCCCCCCCCCCAAAAAAAACCTAACCCCCCCCCCCAAGCTAAATGCTAAAAACTAAACCCCCCAAAAAACCTAAAAAAAACTAACCCCCCCCCACCCCCCCCCCCCAACCCCAAAAACCTAACCCCCCCCCCCCCCCCCCAACTAAAAGGCTAAAAACTAAACCCCCAAAAAACCTAAAAAAATCTAAAAATTTTTTTTTGATTTTTTTAATATTTTTTTATGTTAAAATCGCTACTTTTAGAAGCAAAAAAAAAAAACAAAATTTTTTTTTTTTTTTGCTACGAAAAGTAGCGATTTTGTTATAAAAAATATTAAAAAAAAAAATTGTGTGATTTTTAGCTATTTTTAGGCATTTTTTGTTGCGTTCACATTGGTTCTCGCGGTTCTCGCAATAAGAGGTGGTTCCTAACGGATCTTTGTCCTATATATATATATATATATATATATAGAGGCCGGTTAACGTACAATAGAGCTTATCGTACATTACGTACGCGATAACCCTAGCCGTTCGATCAGGTGCAGATCTGGTGCGAATTCAATACATATCGCATGTGAAAAATGGTTAGCATGTGGAAAATAACACACCCCATGCCATTTTTCACATTACCCCATGCTAACCATTTTTTCACATGCGATATTCAATTTTCAACATGCGATTCTACACACCCCATGCCATTTTTCACATTACCCCATGCTAGCCATTTTTTCACATGCGATATTCAATTTTTCCACATGCGATTCTACACACCCCATGCCATTTTTCACATTACCCCATGCTAGCCATTTTTTCACATGCGATATTCAATTTTCCACATGCGATTCTACACACCCCATGCCATTTTTCACATTACCCCATGATAGCCATTTTTTCACATGCGATATTCAATCTTCAACATGCGATTCTACACATCCCATGCCATTTTTCACATTACCCCATGCCATTTTTTCACATGCGATATTCAAATCTTCCACATGCGATTTTGTCCATCTACACACCCCATGCCATTTTTCACACTACCCCATGCTAACCATTTTTCACATGCGATATGTATTGAATTCGCACCAGATCTGCACCTGATCAAACGGCTGGGAAGATCGCGTACGTATCGTACGATAAGCGCATTTGTATTTTACTCTTTACCTATATATATATATATATATATATAGGGAGCCGCTAGAATGAGAACCACCACGAGTTATGAGAACCACGAGAACCGCGACCCGCGGGTGGCCGTTGACCACGGAATTTTTTTTACACCTAGATCCGTATATTTTAGGACCGGGTGTAAATTTTCGGTTCAAACGGCGCGCCCGAGGGGGTAGTTTTTTACGCCCAAAGTTTGGTAAAAAAAAAAGAAAAATTAAAAAAATTAAAAAAACCCAAACTTTGGGCGTAAAAAACTACCCCCTCGGGCGCGCCGTTTGAACCGAAAATTTACACCCGGTCCTAAAATATACGGATCTAGGTGTAAAAAAAATTTCGTGGTAAACGGCCACCCCCCCCCGCGGGTCGCGGTTCTCGTGGTTCTCATAACTCGTGGTGGTTCTCATTCTAGCGATCCCATATATATATATATATATATATATATATATATAAGGTCAGGATTTAGAAAGAACGACTAAAAGTGTGAGAACGGTGAGAACGATTAGGAACCGTCAGATCAAAACAATCTATGGACTACATGACGCGGTGACATTTTCGTAAATAACATCACTTTTATTAGTGTGGCGCGCTTCCATAAGGGCAAAAAGGTAAATGTTCATATACAAAACACATCAAAGCCTGACCGAAACATATATACTTCCTAGAAAAAACCTCCCCAAAACCAACGTAAAACGCGAAAACCCTAGAAAACACGAAACAACAAAAACTATGGCGTCGAAAGATCAAACCAGATCCAGAGGAAAAAAACATAGTGAGTTAACTTCGATTTACATTGTGCTAGTTTATGCTGCTTTTGGCGTTCTAATTTTAACAAAAATTTACAGTTTCTACAAGGGGGGAAGGGTCATATACTCCAAAACGCCAAAAAACGAACGAACAACGAAAGAGGACAATAAGAGGACATGGTACACAAATGTTACTTTTCGTAATGTAAAAATACACTTTCATACTTTGTTGCCAAAAACGCCAAAATATGTATCGTTTGTTACTAAAGGCCATAACACATGAATCCTGTCATAGCTTTGTTACTAAACGCCAAAAAATGTATGGTTTCTGTTATAAACGCCATTTAACTGTTATTGAGTTATTTAGCATCTATAATCTCTTATTGATTATAAAACGCCATAAATGTATCATAGTTATGTTAAATTATACTATTAAAACGCCATGAAATCATTTTTTATAGGCGAAGAGAGGTTAAGATTGAGAATAAATGTCCATACTAGAAAGGCCCAAAACGCCAATAAGAGGAAGGCATTAAGTCAGAATGTGGAGGTTGAGGAAGAACCATATCATGAGTTCAGTGGGGCTAGGATCTTTTCAAGAGTAAAACCTACAAACTTGACTTGTTGGTTTATGAATCTAAACGAAAATCAAAGAAAGACAGTACACCAAATGGGGTTTGGTGCTACACTAAAGTTGAAAATAGACATCGTACCGACAATGCTTGCGTACTGGTTGGTTGAAAATTATAATGAAAAGACAAACACCCTAAACGTTGGCAACCATAGCATACATATAAATGAAGAATTGGTAAACTCTTTAACGGGTATACCAAATGGAAGGGTGCCCGTGAACATGAAAAAAAGACCAACAGCTAAAGACCACGTGGTGGCTGAGTGGAAAGCACAGTTCCGAGGGTTGGGCTGGGTTAACAGACCAAGTGTGAGGATATACTTTGAAAACTTTTTGCCTATGATGCATGGCTTTGGGATAAACTTCTGCCTAAATTTCCTTGTAGCATTCTTCACTATAATGGGGCATGCAACTGACAATGCAGTCGTCAACAAACAATTTTTGCACAATGTTACACCAGACGTTCAAATAAACCAAATGAACTGGTGTAGTTATATCATCCAATGCTTGCAACACGCCAAAACCGCATGGGCTCCCAAAAAGCATTACACAGGGCCACTGATCATACTTGCGGTAAGAATAAAAATTCACTATTCATTTATGTGTCATTAAAACGCCAAAAAATAGCTGTCATTTGAAAAATCTATTTTGTTACAGCCTGCCTTGGTGAACGATGCTTGCAATAGGAAAAAATGAGGACCGAAAAGAAGGATACTCAATTGAGTGGGTTACAACAGAAACTCTTGACTTATTTGAGAGTACAATGGCAAAACACCTTGTGGGCAATGAAGTAAAAAGAAAAACAGTAAAAAAAAGGTAAAGGAAGCAAGCCCCAAAAAACAAGAAAAATGCAGATTGTTGTTCATGATGAAGATGATGGCGATGATGTTGAGAATGAAGATGAAGATGATGTTCACAAGGTCGATGAGCATGATGATGAGTTTGATGATGATGATGATGGTTTTGATCATGATGATCATTATAACTATGAGGTGCAAAACGCCATGCCCTTCAATGATGATGAAGAGGCTTCACTTCAAAGGATGGTGAATGAGGATATAGAAAGCCGGGAAACGATGTTTGAAGTTTCAGCATCAGGAAACCATGCTCTTATCAGAGGAGTAACACAATATGACAACATTTTTCCTGATGAAGAAGAACAAAACAAAGAACCTGAAGAGGTATGTTGTTCAAATAATAAATTAAAAAAAAACCAAAAAACACCATGATAAACAAAATCCTTTTATTTAATATAACAGGAAATGACTAATAAATTGGATGGAGCATACAAAGAATTAGAAGACTGTTACAATAAAATGAGCGCATTGTTAGAACAGTCAAAGACTGAATACCCAAACAGCCTCCTGGTACACATTAAATACTCACAATGTATGACATTGTTTGAGAACATCTCAAAATTTGTTGATGAAAACGCCAAAGAAATGCCAGCTGAAACAGAAGAAGATACACAAGAAACTGAGGATGAAAATGAGGTGGTACTAGGAGATGAAAATGAACAAGAAGGGGAAAAGGAGATGGCTGAAAAAGAAAACGCCATTGAAGAGCAAACAGTTCATGAAAACGCCAAAGAATTTGAAAATGAAGAACAAGGAGAGAAAGGATGTGAAAATGAAGAAGAAAGGGAGGAGAAGATGGTTGGAATTGAAAACGCCATTGAAGTGGAAACAGTTGATGAAAACGCCATGCAAGTGGAAATAGTTCATGAAAAGGCCGTTGAAGTTGAAAATGAAAGAAAAGGAAAAGAAGAAGGAGAAGGAAAAGGAAAAGGGGAAGGAGAAGAAGAAGAGGAAGGGGAGTGGGAAGGGAATGGTGAAGGGGATGGAGAAAGAGAAGGAAAATGAGAAAGAGAAGGGGAAGGAGAAGGGGATACAAGGGATGTGGCAATAGAACAAAGCGCTGAACCCTCGACTACTACAACAGCCCCCATATATGATGATGAAGAGGATACTATATCATCAGATGAAGATGTAAACGAAAACGATATTGAGAGGTGGAGTTGTGATTTCAAGACACTTGAATATCACATTTCAAGATACAATGGGGAAAAAATAATTAAGAGGAATATTGCTGAAATTTTGGAGCTACCAGGACAAGATCTAAAACAAAAGATTGATATTAAAGAAGGTCTTGATAATTCAAGGATGGTGGATGAAGTAATCAAAGCAATAAAAAAAACATCTGCAACCTGCTGAAGAGACCCCAAAAAATGCCTGTATTTGATAAGACACCAAACATCGCCACGGCAGAAACACAAGACAGTCAGGCATTCAACACTGAAAAAGAAAAAACTGAAGGGGAGATGGTGAACAAAAGTGTTGACCAACAAGGGGCAGTGTTTGATAAAACGACATATGAACAGCCACCAACTACATCTGGGAAAAACCTTTTGAAAAGTTTTGAAGAGGAAGAGACACCTAATAAACCCCAGGATGAAAACGCCATCAACACATCACCACAAAAAAATGCCAAACATGTCAGATGTGCAGGAGAAAGGTGATGAGGACAACACTCCAGACATCACAAAGCTGATGCAAGAAAATAAAATTTTAAACCCTGAAGAGCTGCCTGGTAATGAAAAAGCTGATAAAGATGATGAAGAAGATAAAAATATAAAAAAAAGAATGTGGCTGAAGAGGAGAAGAGAGATAAAAAAAATTGAGCAAGGCATGTTTGTCACCTTATCTAAGGAGGCAAGTGGTAATACATGAAAAAAGTACAAACCCTGAAAATAACCTTTCCACATACATCTTCACAGGAATCGGCGATTACGAGTATGTACACTTCTCTCAAAATAAAACACCAAACTTTCCATTCATAACGTTTACTTGAGAATATGCATGCAAAAACAATCAAAACGCCATGTATTATAATAGAATGAGTTTGTATAACTAAAACGTCAAATGATGTTTTTTTAGAACTGAGTTGTTCAAGATGGGAGAACAGCTCAAAATAAAACGCCAAACTTTCCATTCATAATGTTTACTTGAGAATATGCATGCAAAAACAATCAAAATGCCATGTATTATAATAGAATGAGTTTGTATAACTAAAACGCCAAATGATGTTTTTTTAGAACTGAGCTGTTCAAGATGGGAGAAAAGTTTCTCATGAGGGTGATCTGTGAGAGCATGAAACCAGGATTTTAAGCACACGTCTCAATTATTCTATGTTGAGCACATATCCTGAACTATGAAGAAAGATACAAGGCTCATGAATCACCCTCAAGGTTATTCTGCACAGAATTACTGCTGGTAACTCTTTTGCTATATATAATTGATAAAATTATAATAGGACATTGTTTTGTTGTTTAATTATGTGGTACTCAATATTACAGAATACTCCGGCATACTACGAAACGACAACAGAAGATGCACGAAACAATGAATTCAACAGAAACATGGAAACTGTTCTGAAAAACACACGTTTCAATGGAGACAAGAAACATAAAACCATCAAGGATTATGATGTGACAACTGTAAAAAATACAGGTATCCGTACAATTAATTAATATTGATTAGTGCTTAATGACTGTGCTGAATTACAATTAATGACTTAAACTGCTTTCTGATTACTGCATCATACTTACATGTGCATCACATTTTATACTGTCACATCATTACTACATACAAACACTTAGTGACATAAACGATGCACAAAGCACAGCTAGCACAGTTAGCGCATAACTCAGGAAAATGCTGACGATGTCAGTACATAGACAAACAGTGTTTTGAGACCCAGTATGGGCCAGGGACAAGGTACCACACTAGTATGGAGTGTAGGGAAGTAAGGACCATAAAACTGCTTCACTAGGTGATAGTTTAAGTGCCGGAAAGTGCCTAAAACCCACTTAAAGTGCTGAATTCAGCATTTTTCAGCAAAAATCAACATTTTAACAAGCTAGTAACATGCAAAAATATGGCAAAATGGTCCTGAATACTTTCCTAAGTGTCGGGAATTAAAAGTGTCACAAAAGGGTACTTAAAGATCACTAAACGGAATAATTTGACACTTTAACGAACCAGTATCTAACCGAACAACCGGACACTACCCGAAACACCAAAATTATACTAGAAGCATTGTTTTATTATTTCTGAGCTAGTTATGATCCCCGAACATCATAACACCTCATATAAAATATCTAAGTAACTAACACTTACAACTATACTTAGATTTGAACTATAATCTAACTTAATGGTTGGAATTTACACTTAGACCCCCCCATGCTAGTAATCGGCCACATGGCCTAATTAGTGGATTTTATTGAATTGTTTAATAAGATATGCTTGGTACTATGGGGAACATGAAAACCATTGGATAAAGACTTGTTGGAAGTTATAAGAATGAACCACTAGATCACCATCCTCATTACACAACACACATTTCACTCAACACTTTCCCTCTCCCTCTCCTTGGCTCTCGGCCGAGAATAACCACCCACCCCACCATCATTCTTCACTCAAGTTCATCCAATCTCAAGAAGTCACAAGGTGCAAGGAGGTGTTTAAGGAGGTTAGGAGCTTGTGGATCATCAAGGACCTTTCTTACTTGCTTTTATCCAACACATTTGTCATCTCCATCATCAAGTGTTCTTCCCTAGCCTTGTGCTAGTAGTAAGGCCCTTACAACCCTTTGTTGCTTCTAATTTTGATGGTTAATAGATGATATATGTTGTAAATCTTGAAGAACACTAAAGAACCTAATCAAGAAGCATGAACATAAGCTTAACATATGGTGAAATCTTGATGAAACTATGTTGTTTAGTGTATATATGATACTTGATTGTTATTTTCTTGAGATTATGATGTTGATCATCATAAGGAGCTTGCTAGATTGTGATTAAACACATGATCTAGCAAGTAGGAGGATGATTATGTGATGAAACAAGATGATCATCCTCATGTGTAAGCATGAACTTGAAGGATAAAGTGATTTCTTGAAAAATAAGAATTAAAGTGAGTTAATAACCTTATAGATCTAAGATTTATGAATGGTTTTTCCAAAAGAACCAAGTTCAAAATATGATATTTAGTAGATCTTGGTTCTTACTTAAACTTACACTATTTTTGGTGATAAGACAAGTATAGAAACACTAGAGAGAGAAGAAGATTTCGTAAAGAAATGTTTTTGTAAAACATGTTTACAAGTTGTAAATACCTGAATCTTCCAAGAATGAGATTTTTTTTAAAGTAGTAAACACACTTTAAGGGGTAACTAAACCTACTAAAAACACTACCAAGTTACTACAAGCTTTTGTGAAGGATCAAGTTCATGTTGTTATGTAAATTGTATAGTTTTGGACACTTGGTAAGTGTAAGTTGTCTAGGGTTAATTGTTGATTGTTTGTGATGATTTTTGAAAAGAAAATGATATGCTTTGATAGCATGGACACCTCCATTTTTAGGGGAAACTATAGCAAAATTTACTAAAAATATAAACACTTAGAAAAATATTTTCTAACAAGTATTTACAAAGTGTATTTTAACTATGGTTTTCAATATAAACTTTGCCATAGAATTTGTTATAAAAATACAAGTATTGGAGGTTGGTTTTTTTCTTTATAAATAAAAATGGATAAATATGTATTTAGAATATATGTTTACATTAAAGACACATTGTGTGTGATTATTTGTATACTTTGTGTAGTAGTTATATTATTTTAGGATTTGAAATAATATAACTTGACAAAATACCAATAAATTACAATCCGAAATAATTACAAAAATCGTAAGGAATAAATATATAAGTTACACACATAATATTGTGGAAACAAACGATAGAACGTAACTTACAAAATATTCCGGAAAATACCGTTACAAATATATTTTTGGTAAATATTATTTTGGATACGGAGTAGGGTTCGCACGGAAAGTGTGTTTTTCCTAGAAAGTCTAGGAAGCGATCTGGTCCATCCGATTGGTGTGTTTAAGGGTTGAGATTAAATCAATGGCAATCTTGTAATATTTGAGTTTAATTAATTGATTGTTTTAAATGAGTAGGGGCAATTTTGTCAATGGCCGTGTTTTAAATCAATTAGATAACCGCCCAGTTCCTAAATTCAAGTGATTTTCCCTCTCTCTCTCTCCAAACCCATCTTGGAAACCCCAATCCCTACCAAAAATAACTACAATCATGGAAGAAGATAACTTTAGAAACGATGGAGAGCACCGGATCAAATTAAAACACTTCTCCATCTCCACCATCTCCGAGTTCATCATCACCATTCAAATATTGTTCTTATCATCTCCGTTTTCTTGACGATGTGTTTTAACATCAAGCAAATTAATACAGTTGTGTTTTAGTAGCAAGCAGATTCATACAGTTGTGGTTTAACATCCAGATTCATACATATGTGTTTTAACAGCAAGCAGATTCATACAGTTGTGATTTAGCATTCAGATTCATACAGATGTGTTTTAACAGCAAACAGATTCATACAGATGTGTTTTAACAGCAAGCAGATTCATACAGATGTGTTTTAACAGCAAGCAGATTCATACAGATGTGTTTTAACATCCAGATTCATACAGATGTATTTTAACAGCAAGCAGATTCATACAGATGTGTTTTAACAGCAAGCAGATTCATACAGATGTATTTTAACAGCAAGCAGATTCATACAGATGTGTTTTAACATCTAGATTCATACAGATGTGTTTTAACAGCAAGCAGATTCATACAGCTGTGTTTTAGCATTCAGATTTATACAATTGTGTTTTAACAGCAAACAAATTCATACAGTTGTGTTTTAACAGCAAGCAGATTCATACACTTGTGTTTTAGCATTCAGATTCATACAGTTGTGTTTTAACAGCAATCAGATTCATACCCTGTGTTTTACCATCTTTATATTGTGGGATCTATAAAAAAATTGACTTTAGCCCTATAAACTGTTAAAACACAGCACCAAGAACATGCTGATAAATTCCAGTAATCTTCTGAACAATGGAATATGCGATGTAATGTGACATGGAATTGTAGTTAATGAACACATTGACTTCCAGATTTGAATTCGAAAATAATAAAAATTCCGAAAATCATGGAATTTTAGTTAATGAAGATACATTCCAAAAATAAAATTAAAATGTGAAATTACATGATAGCCCTTCTACTTAAAATCCCTCAATGACACATGTCCAATTCTTATTCCTTCCTAGACTTTCTAGGAAAAATAGACTTTCCACCCAACTCCTACTCTTGGATACGATAGGAATGAGAATATGATTTTTGTTACAAAGTATATCATATTTTCGACAAAGAGAAAATATATTATTTTTGGGAAGTAAAAGTATACTTTCTTAGAATATTTAGAAGATATATGATTTTTGGGAAAAATATATATTTTCTGGACAATACATTATTTTTGGGACAAAATAAGTTATTATATATTTTCTTAAGTGAGACTTGAAAATATATTATTTTGAAACTACAAATACAAGAATACGAAGATACATGTATGAGATACCCCCCATCCTTGGGAAGGAAATACTTGAGAAGTATTATTACAAAAATACTGTTTAAACAATTATTCCAAAATTAAATATAATTTAAAGTTAAAATAACTATTATTTTAACAAGAAATTATAACTTGGGATAATATTAAAAGAAACGTAACTCAAAAACGTTAATACCAAGAGAAGGCACGACCCGTCCGTCTAATAGACGTTAGAACATTGTAGGTAGTCGTGTTTGCTGAGGAGATTTGAGTTACGAGTACTGAAGACGCAAAACTGTGAGTTCATGCCCCCCTTTTCTTTTAACTGTTTTTAGTTTTATAACTTCGGGGGTGAAATACATGTTACAATTGTTTACAAACGTTTTTATACATGGTATGGTTAGCTAAGGAGGGTTACTGCTTGATCATGTGAAAGGTGGGTATAACATTTAAGGCCATTAATCCTCGTCGTAGGACCGAGGGACATAAGTGATAGATCTATTTGGGTGTAGCGAGCCCACACCCATGAGGACCAAGGTGGCCCATGTGGTGACTATGTCCACATACTAATGCCGTGGCAAATTCCGCTAGGTTTGAGTTTTCCTGCACCATTTCACACATACCATTGGCCTTGCAAACCATTGGTGATCTGTTTTTCCTTATTGCTACATACCAGGTACATACTTACATACAGACATACTTTAAAGGTTTATTCATACACATACACATGAACTCGCTCAACTTTAGTTGATGTTTTCAAATTACATGTATTTCAGGGAACTAAGTGGATCTGGCAGGTGTTTGCATGTTTTTCAAGCTGCGTCACGAATAAGAGATGTCATCCAAGTTAGTAGGGTTTAGGAGGTGTATCTTAATCCTGGACGAGATACATGGTTCTAAACTCGGGTTTGTTTAAGATTTTTTTGTCGAGTCTTTATGAACTCATTAAAACTTGTTGTGGTTTGTAACCTGAATTTGGTGCCGATGTTTCAAACAATTATGTTGTGTTATTTTCGAACTTAAATTATGGATGAACATCTTATGGTTTTTATCATATAAAATTGTTATGATTGAATGCTATGGTATTAAGAAGTCACACCAATAATCACGCTTCCGCAAAAGTCAGGGTGTGACAGCTTGGTATCAGAGCTTCGGTCGTAGCGAACTAGGATTCTTTCTCGAGTCCAGACTACAATCATTATGGCTCTCACGAAAATGTTTTTACAACATGTTTTCATTGCATACACAAAACTTCCTGATCTAGGAGACAAACATTTTTACAAACAAAAGCCACAAAACACATTTCAAAATTTATGTTTATGATTCAGTCTGAGAGACTGGGAGTTTAATCTGAGAGATTCAGTCTGAGAGACTGGGTAGTTCGGTCTGAGAGACTAGATGGTTAGTCTGAGAGACTAGTTGGGACAGTTTGAGAAACTGAGGAGTTTAGTCTGAGAGACTAAGTAGTTCAGTCTGAGAGACTAGGAGGCTTAGTCTGAGAGACTAAGTGGGTAGTCTGGGAAGATTAGGATGAATAAATACTTACATTGTTATTGCTTGCATGCTTATTTGATGATTGTTGATATATGTGCATATGTTGTGATTGTTTTTATTACAGACATCATGTCCTCTTCTGATAGTGGAGTTCAGATACCGTAGACCCTATGGCCATAGTTTCGGACGATGAGATTGTCCCGGACCCTGAGGTTTTTACATCTGACACTGAGAGTAGCGATGACGATGATTTCCAGCCGTTCGCTTTACCAGATTTTGGCGATGATATACCACTAGCTGACGGTTTACCCGACGAGGATCCATTTCTTGTTCCGATCCCCGATCCTTTGCCTCTTGATGCATTTCCTCTCGAGGATTTGCCTCTTGATGACATGCCTGATGACGATATTGATCTTTTTATTGATGGTCCCCCTGATGCTGTTCAGGGTGATGGAGTTCCAGTTGGTGATGTCGTTGCTGTTCCACATGATGAGATTCCTGTAGTCGAGGTTTCTTCTGACCATTCTGGTCCCGATTCTTTCGAGTCAGCGTCTTCCACTACTTTGCATGCACTGGGATTGCAGCGTTATCCCACCGATTCTGACTCTGATACAACTATGTCTGCCGCACCGGTTTTTTCCACACGACTTTGATCCTGAGCATGAGATTGACTTTATTCCCGATGATCAGCATTTTGATGCGCCCGCTGATCTCGAGCCGTTACCCGCTGATCTTGAGCTGGCACCAGCTGACCCTGAGCCTATACTAGCTCCTGAGCCCATACTTGCACTCGAGCCTATACCTGCTCATGATCCTCTACTTGAGCATGACCCTGTACCTATTGGGATACCTATTGTTGCACCACCTGTACCTGACCCGATCCCTGCAGGCGCTGATCATGCTCTTTTTGCTGACCAGATAGATCCCCGTTATGCATTCACCCGCAATGGGTGGATAGAGGACGATGATGACTTGCCTCCTTTTGTTAGACCTGTTACTCCCCCACCTGCACCTACTCATGCACCTGTTGACATTGTCCCGTTTCTCCCATATGAGTCTGACATTCACCGCACTGATCTGCCGATCATGTTCTTACAGGATATCCCTCCACCCCGTCCAGGGGAAGGACCGTCTAGCCAGCCGTCTGGCCATGTTCCACCCGTGTCAGCATCTTTTGCTTTCATGCCTCAGTTTACACATACTACTCCTTTCACCTCTGCACCGTCGGGCGAGCCACTTATTTGGTTTCTGCCCAACAATATGCCTGTTTCTGATCCATACCATTCTTCACACTACACTGGTTACATGAGGGATGATTTGCTATTGTCATTACATCTGCAGTAGGAGATTCTTTGTCGTAGAGTCATGGATCTTGAGAGGATTCCACGTCCTCCACCCTGTACATGTCAGTCACCATTCGTGACTCCACCAGCCCCTCTTCTGCCATACCCAGATTTTGACATTCGTTTTCTTAGTATGGAGCAGCAGATTAGCTATTTGTTACGTCACATTTACGACCTTGAGGAGGAGCTCGCACATGTGCGCAGTTTGCTTCCTGTTCCTCCACCTCCTCCTCCTCCACCATCAGCATAGTTGGTTTTTGGTCTTATGCAGATAGCTTACTTTTGGTGAGAGTGTCGCTATTGAGCCAGCTTACGAAGACCTTTTTGAAGATCACTTTTTGTGTATATGACTGTTGTAGTATGATGGATATTTTGGACGTGGGTGATGTGACCCTATAGTCCCTTTTGTTGTGATTTGATACATTTGATGAACTTGTAAAACTGTATTTGTGGTCATTAATATATGAAAGCTCAATCGCAACATTCTCATTACATGCATTGTTGAATTGCTTGGCTGAAATGTTATGTGCTTACTTGCGTGATAAATGCTGTTACGTGCACATGTTATGCGTTTACTATACTTATTATGACCTGACCGACATAATATTCTTTTAGAAGATGTCTCCACAAAGAGAGACACGATTGCCCACGACAGAGGCTGAGTTACAAGAACTGATTTCACAAGCGATAGCACAACACGAGGCCATGCGCTCTGAACCTAGCAGGGGTACCATAGAAAACAACCTACCTCATGGTTGTACCTACTGGCAGTTCCTCGACTGCGAGCCTCCGAATTTCGATGGCACTGGAGGTGCCATAGCCTTTGTGAAATGGACCGAAAATATGGATTCTGTTTTGCGAATGAGCGGATGTACGCCAAAGCAACAAGTCCCATATGCGTCAGGATCGTTTCGAGATGGGGCCTGGTTATAGTGGGACTCACAGGTTTGATTAATGGGCAGAGCTGCTACAAATGCCTTAACATGGGATGAGCTGAAGGAAATGATGCGTAGGGAGTTTTGCTCCCAGATGGCGATCCAGAAGCTGGAATTCGAATTCTGGAAGCTAAAGATGGAAGGTCCAAAAGTGGTGGAGTACGTGCAGGGACTTCATGATTTGTCGCGGTTTGTTCCGTACCTAGTGGAACCAGAGTTGAAAAGGATGGAGCCATTCATCTGGGGACTGGCGCCTCAGATCCTACGCTTAATGACGGTATCAGCTCCGCCAATAGCTATCGATGCGGCCAGATTAAGTGTGGCACTCATTAAAGAAGCGGTTAGACTGGAAGAGCTTTCAAACCCTGACGAGAAGAAGGAAGCTCAGGAGGATTCATCCGGAAAGAACAAAAGGAAGCTCACTGACTTCCAGGAGGATACCCGAACGAATGACGAGAACAAAGCCAAAAAGGAAAAGGAATACATGGACATCCTACCTAAGTGCGATAACTGCCCACTTCATCACGCTGGGTCATGTAGGGATGGAAGAAGTGATGTCTGCAACAAAGTAGGGCATGTCAAGGAGACGTGTGATGTGTGGTAAAATACACATATTTGTCCCGTGTAAAATGTATAATTTTTGTATAATTTTTATATGTTTTTAGTTAGTTTTAGTATTATACTATATTATTTTGTGTTTGGCTAGGTCCTGGTGCAAATGGAGCAAAAATGAGTAATAGAGAAGTAACCAGCTAGTTGGACAGAGTGGGATGCCAGGGACCGAATTGAAATTGCCGCTATTTTTCTTGAGTTGGCCGAGCCCGCGATATCTATATTATTATTGGAGACATATATTTATTATTGTTAGTGTTGAAAACGGAGAAGAAAAAGAATTTATTTTGGGGGATCATGTTTGACGGCAGCAAGGAGGATACGAAGTGTAAAAAGACAGGCGACGACAGAAAGGAAAAAAGGCCACAATCAAGATTCAAGTTTGAGATCAATAATCGGGTCGGTTCGCGAACTGAGTTAGTTTGATTTTTATATATTTATTTTAGTCGAACTCATGAACATGATTTGTTATTTATTTGAGACCTGCTTATTTTTCTTGAATATGATTGTTGGCTAAACTTTTTATGGTTACCTATGGTTGATGAACTAGACGATTTGTTTGAATGAATAATTTTTGGTTTTGAATGAATGTGATGAATTACATGTTATAATTTTTGAACCCGATTCTAATTATTTGTGTGTTGGTGTTGATTGGTTTAATAATTTATTTGTTGGTTCCATTGCTCTAGATACTTAGAAATATACTTTAGAGCCGGGAGTTAGTCTAGGTTGTAACTTTTCAGTCTAGACCTTGAAGGTGAGAAATCTAATTCAAGTTTAATAATTATTAAAACCAATTAATTAAAACGTGCAATCTTTTCTAGAGGTGAGAAATCTAATTTAGAATTGCTAGGTTATTAGCTGGGCGTTGTTTGGCAGTTTGGGTGGCCGATAACTTGGGTTCATCTGTTTATTCGCGTCTAGAGTTTTCTAGGGTCTCGGTGTTCTTAGTTATTTTTGCTTCATAATTTGAGGGTTTTAGTAAATAAATTGCTTTATACCTGATAGTTGTGGGATTTGGTGGTCGATAACTCGAGTCAGTCCATTTTAGCATTTCATCACTTGTCGTACTGTTGGGTTCGGTTTACCTTCCGGGGGTTTATCGGGTTAGACAGAGTCTTCATTCGAAACCAATGTTAAGATTTTATTCATGAGTCTAGGGATTCTCGCCTAGGTAACCTACTTTCCTATCATCCTTGATTTCACCTTAGTAGCCTTCAGCCTGCGTCTAGGTAGTTTTGTCTAAGTTAATATTATTTAGTTAGTTAATTAAAACACTTAAAATCCAATCAAATCAAATAAACCAATTAAGTAATTAGTTGAGTCAGAGTCTAGTTAGTGTCGCTAGTGTCTCGTGGGTTCGATACTCGGACTTCATTAGGCTTTACTACGTACGATAGGTACACTTGCCTGTCAGTGGTCTAGCATTTAGAGAGTCTTAGTTTATAAATTTAAAACTAGGGTGTCTAGATTAGGTTAGTTATTTATAGACCGCATTCAGCACATCAACGTGTCAGATCGGTACGGGACATGGAAACGAAGGTCTAGATGGCGACGGAAATCACGAAGGAAACAACGACAACAACGACTATCAAAGTAGGGCCAATGATGAACAAAAACATATTCGAGGTTGTTTTGACTGTGGGGACAAAGGGCATTTCAAGAAAGATTGCCCTAACAACAATCAAGCCGATGTTAAGACTTACTTGGGGACTAAGCCGAGATGTGATAAGTGCAAGTTTCACCATGAAGGTCGATGCCAGAAGCCTAAGTGCGGTAGGTGCAGAAATAGAGGACACAACAAGGATGCCTGTTGGGCGAAGAGTCCCCTAAAAGGAGGAAGTGATGACAACAACCAAGGCAGAAATAATAATGATAATATTCCGGGCTGCTACAGATGTGGGAGCGTGGGGCACTTCAGGAAAGAATGCCCAAGGAGGAGTAACCAAGACCGTGAAGGAGCATCCAACATCAGAGCTTGTGAACCACGCCAGGATCCAAATATGGTTTCTGGTACGTTCTCTAACAACCAAAAATTTTGCATCTATGTTATTTGATACCAGTGCCGACCATAGCTTCGTATCTCATGAATTTAAGGATATACTTGGTTTAGTAAAGGGATAAGTTAGATGACCCGCACTTGATAGAACTAGTTAATGGGAAGCCTCGACGCGGTAACTGGGATGGACCAGTTATCGAGCAATCGAACGATGGATATTATCCGCACCCCGATGATGAGCGACGAAGCAATCATGACTCATAAAGCAGGATACGCCTCTACAAACTACTAGTGCTTGAAGACACGGAGGTTTTCGCGCAAGGGATGTGTTGCCTTCTTTGCTCATTGTCGTGGACAAGGGAGCCGAAGAACCAAAACTCAAAGATGTCCCTGTGATAAGGGAATATCCTGAAGCCTTCCCTGAAGACTTGCCAGAATTTTCTCCTCAACGACAAGACGAACTTCGCATCAATTTGATTCCAGACGCCGCGCCTGCAGTCAGTGCACCTTAGCAACTTACACCTTCGGAGATGCAAGGATTGTTAGTATAACTTCAGTAGTTGATAGAGAAGGAAGCTAACAGACCAAGTTTCTCGTTTTTGGGTAACACCAGTCCTGCTCATTAAGAAGAAGGACGATGATTTTCAAATGAGCATCAATTACCTGGAGCCGAACGAGCTAACCAACGAGAGTTGGCAACTCTTGCCGAGGATTAACGAATTATTTATTTAACTAACTATGAGGACCCAACTACTATTTTAAGTCTGATCAATGATTGAGTGTCATTATATGTGAATTCAGGAAGTAGGTATACCAAGGAATTGTGGGACAATAACTTGTTTTAGACATACACAAAATTGTGTTTCCTGCGCAATGCACAAAACAGCTTTACACAGAATGCGAGACTTGGAGAATCTAGAAAACATGTGCTTAACCCTTTGGGAACCCAGGTCAAAACTCGTAAAGGTGGTCACCTAGGAACCACACCTGTTAACTCAAGAAAACCCCGTTATCCTGACCAATATGCTAATTGAGTTAACCAAACCGAAAGTACTCAAAGTTCTTTTGTTAAAATCTCCACTTTTGCTTCTAGCAAATGGATGTTTGCATCTCTACTCCCCTTTAATGGTAGTTGCATCGCGTTAATTTTCTTCGCTGCGAGCGAACACACATTGCTTCGATGCTTGGTCATTTCTTCATACTCCTTGTATCAGTACTCGGAAACTTATATGTCACACATGCACCATTTGCTACGCATGTGGTTTCGTTTCGAATAAATGCTTCATTAAAGTTCAAATGTTATTTTGCTAAAGCTAACTATTGGTCAATGATTCGAATAACCTACATCCTTGTAATTGTTGGCTCTTTTGTTATCAAGCCAACACACTTTCTTGAAACTCTTTTTCTTTTTTCAAGTTGCATTCATGGTTTGTCTTCGTAACCATGCTGAGATTCCCTTGTTGATACATACGTTTATTGTCGGGTTACGCTAAAACCAAGTTCAATTGCTTGAACTTATCCATTTCGCATATTCAATTTAAAACGTCATATGATCTATTGGGAGCATCATATTCAAATATTTTTGCAAAAGTTCTTTTGTTTCGAGTCGTAGTACACTTGGTTGGTCTACGACTCCACTAGATCGTTTGATTTCGATACCTTGCGGGGGCACTTTCACAGAATTGAAGCTTGCGCTAATTTGGTTACACGGATTTAATTTTCTATTTATTTGTTCTAAATCCGTTTTGTTTATCACGATTAAAGCGGTCTCAACACAGTTGTGTGTTAAGACAATGGTACCCAGGTTTATTTCATATCACGGTGTACCTCCTAACGATTCTTTCGTTATACATTGATTGCCTTGCAGTATTTATTGCTTTCCCTCTTCAATTAGAACAGTAGTTCTTTGATGTTCCACATTCGATTGAAAAGCCCATGACACTGTTTAAATCAAATTTTCAGAGTTGTTTCAGTACACTTTCCTTTGATTTCAAGCACGATGAACTTGTTCGGTCACCACTATTGTTGAAATATGTCAATTGCGACACCTTGTGGTGTCATTACAAATTTGTAGCTTGTGCTAATCATGGTCAACCGTTTCACATAAAATTACACATACTTCTGTTTGACTTGTCATTTAAACGTTTCTAATGCAACTACGAATCAAGACAATGATACACCAGATTCGCTTGTTTTCACTCGGTGTATTTTCGCAATTCAAGAGTGTCAACACACTAATCCTTACCATTTATTTATTCAAAAATTAACGGATCAATTTCATAATCAAGTTGTTGATTTGAGTTCGTATAGCGGATGTTGTGGTATGTGAAAACTCGTTTGCATGTTGTGACCGATTGTTTGGGAATCCATCTGTTAAACCTCCTTTGTTGCACTCCTGTTGACTAAGTTACGCTAGTCTATACATCTATACGTCTCGTGTCCTTTGACCTCAAGTGCTAGAACACATGCCTTGTAACCATTAGGCTCTTGTTGTTGAAATATATCCCTGGAATTCACCTAATGTGAATAAGATTAGATTCGGTTTTGTAGTTATCTACCCCCGTATTATTCATATACATAACGCATAACGAATGTGAATAAGATTAGATTCGGTTTACGCGCCATTTTACGCCCCTTTTTTTACGACCCGTTTTTACGCGTCGTTTTTACGCGCCCGTTTTTACGCCCGTTTTTTTACGCGCCCTTTTTTACGCCCCATTTTTACACGCCGTTTTTTACGCCCCATTTTTATATGCCGTTTTTACGCGCCGCTTTTTACGCCCCGTTTTTACCCGCCATTTTTTTACGTGCCGTGTCTTTTTACACCCGTGTTTTTTTTACTCGCCGTTAAAAAAACTGCGCGTAAAAAACTGCGCGTAAAAAACTGCACGTAAAACGGGGCGTAAAAAAGGCTGGTAAAAAAACGGCGCGTAAAAAACTGCACGTAAAACGGGGCGTAAAAAAGGCTGGTAAAAAAACCGGGTGATAAAACGGCGTGTAAATACGGAGCGTAAAAGCAGCGCGTAAAAACGGGGCGTAAAAAAACAGGGCAAAAAAACGAGACTTAAAAAACCGGGCCTAAAACGGCCCGTAAAAAAACCGCGCGTAAAAACGGGGTGTAAAAACGGGGCGTAAAAAAAGGCTCGTAAAAACGTTTTTTTGTAAAAAATCTTGAAAAAAATCTGATTTCAAAATTTTGTTTTGATAAAAAATCTAATTTTTAATAAAAAACAATTAAGGTAAATGAGACAAAAAAAAGTAATTAAATACAATAAATATAATAAGACAAAAAAAAACCAATTTATGAGATAAGAGAAAGAAACTGATTGATGTTGTTGATGTGTGATGGAGAGAGAAAGGGAGAAGACTTTAAAAGAGATTTGACATATTAAGGCGGTGTTTGTTTTTTTGGCCAGAAGCACTTCTGGCCACTTATGTCTGCGTCGCGCAGACGCGCGCAGACGCGCGCAGACGTTACAAGTCTGCAGCTTGTTTGTTTTCCGGAAGCACTTCTCACCAAAAAGGTCTTCCCCACCTCTTCCCCACACAGACATGTTCTTATGTCTGCAAACCTCTTCTCAGCCTCTTCTCTCTACCCCCACATCTCTGCATCACCACCACCACATCTCCGCCACCACCTCCACCACCACACCTCCGACACCCATCACCTCCACCTCCGACACCCATCACCTCCACCTTCAACAATCACCACCTCCATCTTCACAAAGCATCAAATCGAAACAAGAGATGTGCTGTGGTTGTTGAGAAACAAGAACCGGCCGGAGAAACCCCCAAATCGATATCTCTCTCTCTCTTCAGAAACCCCCAAATCGAAGATGGTGAAACTAGGGTTTCGGTGGAGGTTGTTGTTTTTTGGCTGAAGTGGTGGTGCTTGGCTTCGTGGTGGTGGCGGTGGTGCTTGGTGGTTGCGACGGGGTGGGTGGGGGAGGCAGAGAGAAGATGGTGGTGGTGGTGGTTGCGACGGGGTGGGTGATGGCTGAAGTGGTGGTGGTTGGTTGTGGTGGTGGCAGGTGGACGGTGGTTATTGGTTGTGGTGGTAGAGGAAGGCAGAGAGAGAGAGAGAGAGAGAGAGAGAGAGAGAGAGAGAGAGAGAGAGAGAGAGAGAGTCAGAGGTGTCTGTGTGTACGTTTGCGTGTGTTATGTGTGAGAAGAGGTTTTTATAGATATAAAAAAACAAACCCTCTTCTCCTTGCAAACTGCAGACATTTGTTCCACCTCTTCTCCTGCAGATGCCTGCAGATATGGTCCGTAGACTGCAGACCTTTTCTTGCAGAAAAAACAAACAGCACCTAAGTAAATTACTATATTACCATTTATATTTTAAAATAATAGTGCATATGTGTCATAGTCTGATTAGTGGAGGGGAGTTATCGCGGTTCTCGCAACTGAGGATGGTTTTCATTTTAGCGGTCTCCTATATATATATATATATATATATATATATTGGATTAGGTTCAAGAGTGAACACCCCCTCAGTTGTGAACTGTGTGAACTCATCTTGACCCTTGATTTCTATGATCTTGAGATTTAGATGAGTGGCATGATGGTAATTATGTGGTTAATTTTTTCCATTTAATTAAATACAAAAATGGTATATGTGTAATTTTCATCTTAAATTAATTGCATAAATCATGTTCTCTTTCATAAATTAAATAGGAAAGTAATTTTATAAAAAAATTAGATTTAAATCATTATCTTAATAATTGAAATCAGTTACATATTTCCCATTTTAATTCCTTATCTATAATATCTTTCCTATTTTAAATTCATTATCCTTGCTTTGTTTAAATGCAATGTACACATGTGTATTCTAATTTTGCCCTGTTTTTAATCCGATGTACACATGTGTATATCGTCTGTTTTTGTGATATCTCAGAATTTTTTTTTTGTATTGAATGTTTGATGTACACTTGTGAATTACTGTACACATATGTAAGATGCTGA
The DNA here is from genome assembly GCA_030545235.1 of Helianthus tuberosus. Taxonomy (NCBI): domain Eukaryota; kingdom Viridiplantae; phylum Streptophyta; class Magnoliopsida; order Asterales; family Asteraceae; genus Helianthus; species Helianthus tuberosus. The sequence continues at coordinate 1,899,583 of CM060395.1, read as the reverse complement.
GTACACATACGTACTGTTCTATTTATATCCAAGTACACATGTGTATACCGTTGAAATATGAAGGTTACGTGGATTTTAAATATCATCTATTTACTCTAATAGAGTAACTATGTGTAATCACTCTAGTATGATTACATAATTACTCTACTAGTATAAATAAACGACTCTTTTCTTATTTTTTATATTCTGAGACTATAATACATGCTTGATAAGATGGGAAAAAAATTAAAAAAGAATAAAATCCCTTGTTTTTTTCTCATGTTAAGCTTTATATGTATGTTAAGACCTATTTGTACCATAATGCATCTTACTTTATAATTATAAATGGTCTATTTTGTTATCATGGTATGCGACCTGCAAATCCAGCTGATAGAACCTGATAACCATTTGCTTGTATAATAATTTATAATGACAAAAATAACCATAAAACTAATTATAAACATTATTCTCTCTCTCTCTCTCTCAATATATATATATATATATATATATATATAATGGGGATCCGACGGAAAGTGTGTTTTTCCTAGAAAGTGTAGGAAGCGATCTGGGCCATCAGATGAGTGTGTTTAATGGTTGAGATCATTTTGGTGGCATTTTGGTAATATACGTGTCTTTAAAATAGGCTAATTTAATTGATTGGGGGTAAATGTGTCATTTAAGTTGTTTTAAATAAGGAAATAACCATCAATCATAAATCCACATCCAAAAATGTCGCAATTCTTTCTCTCTCTCTAATCCCTCACATTTGAAAACACCAAATCATACAAAAAATAACGATAAATCAGATCTAGATGTGTTCATAGTAGTGTGTTTTAGCGATAAAACACAGTGTGATGAACTAGTGACTGACTGCTAAAACACAACATCTAGAATGCCAACTGATAAAACACAACGTGAACCAGTAACTGATAAAACACAACATCAAGAATGCCAAAATCATATCAACCAGTAACTGATAAAACACATTATGATGAAACCAGTAATCGATAATACACAACATCAAGAATGCCAAAATCACATCAACCAGTAACTGATAAAACACATTGTGATGAAACAGTAGATAAAATACAAAAGAACATACCATTCATGAATCATAACTGATATAACACATTGTGATGAAACCGGTAATTGATAAAACACAACATCAAGAATGCCAAAAATCATATCAACCAGTAACTGATAAAACACAATGTGATGAAACAGTAACTGAAACCAGTAACTGCTAAAACACATTGTGATGAAACCAGTAACTGATAAAACACAACATCAATAATGCCAAAATCACATCAACCAGTAAATGATAGAACACATTGTGATGGAACCAGTAACTGATAAAACACAACGTGAACCAGTAATTGATAAAACACAATGTGAAGAAATTGTTAATGATTTGAACTTCGTAATTTAAAGTAATTGCCCTTTTGAAATCGTAGTGATTTGAAATTGTCAAAGAGATATACGTTTCCATAAATATCTGGATAGTTAGTTTCGGATATATAATATTCTAAAATTAAATTAATAATCAAATTACCATCATGCCCTTTTGCACAAAAAAAAAAAAAACTAAAAGCCACATGTCACCTCCCTATTGCTTCCTATACTTTCTAGGAAACTTAGCCTTTCTAGCTAACTCCCACTCTATATATATATATACTAATTCATAACATAGTGAATAATAGTAACTTCTTTGTCTTTATGTGGTACCTTTTGTTCGCATAGTAATCTTTAGGGTTTTTCATTTCGTAACAAAAGTTTGGTATTTTCATAATTTGTCACAATAGTTAAATAAGTTTAGTTTTTTTTTTAACTTTTTTTATTAGTTTTTGTTTTACGCTTTTTCCCGGATTTGGTCGTCGTTCAGTTGCTACTGCAAGTTGTTTGGTGGTTACATTCGGGCCCTCATCTTTTTTTTCTTTTTGTGCGGTTGCTATTTAGCACAATGTTTTGTGGTCACATTTGGTCTCTCATCTTTTTTCCTTTTCTTTTTTTTACCCTCTTGACTTTCTAATACGTATCAGTATAAATTCGACTTTGTCTACAGTTTACATCACGTGAGTCACGTGGTCTTACAATTTCGTGTTTTTATTTTACGTCTTCCCTAGATTGGTCGTCGTTCGGTTGCTACTTTGTATGGTTTTACAAACCACCCCACCCCCATTGCAAGACTAGTTACTAAGTATTTACAAGTATGGATGTTGAATTCCTTTGCATTAAAGAATTCCAAAATTATTCCAATCTATTCTCTGACTAAACTTGTTATCCCTTGAATTTATATCCCAATTTCAACGAATTTTGTGAAGCAATTAGGAATGGAGCTTAGATTCCAATTCTACTTAATTCTAGCGAGCCCAACGCCCGTTTCACAACATGAAGTCACTTGGGAATAAAGTTCTCACAACTGAGATAAAGCCTCCTAATCAGGTTTAAGAGAGCAAATCCTCGCAGTTGAGACAAGGCTTTCTGTTGATCTTTAACTTGCAAAATAAATACTTTCTATCACACATATTACCGTATTTGGTACAAATTTTGTTTGTTGCATATTGAACTAAGCACATGAGCTTATCTATATTAACAAACTGCCACTTAGAAGACATATACGTAGGTAAAAAAGAAAACCAGCCAATGAATTCAGATATGTTAAAAAAATATAATACGTATGTATACTTCACAGAAAATCCTATGCACTCACCCTAGTAATTTATGCTCACATTAGTGGCGGACTCACCTTATGGCGTGGGTGGGCGGCCGCACCCCTTGAAAAAAAAATTTAGTGGTATTTTTTGCGAAAAATCCCGACCGCACCCCTTGGAATTTTTCGTCCGCACCCCTTGAAAATTTCCGACCGCACCCCTTGGATATTTCCGTCCGCACGCCTTAGAAAAAAAATGTTAGGAATTTATATAAAAAAATTGTGTACACAGATTGTAACCCGATCAAATTATGTAAACAAGTTAGCCCACTAACATCTTTAATAAAACTTAAATTCAATCCATCAACCCGAATAACTTAAAACCCATTCAACCCCAATCCAGCTAATAGTTTTGTTAAACAAAATCAGTCCACATAATTAAAAAAAAACAAATCGCTGCCACTTGCCAGCGACTCCCGCCCTCCCTCTGCCTTACCAGCATAATTCCGGCCGGCGACTACAAAATTCCGGCTGCAAACTGGTTAATTCAGGCCGCCCTTGACAGGTACAAGTTTTGTTTTGTTTTTTTTATTTTGATGTTATGCGATTTTGTTCAAGAGTCATGAGATAATAGGATTTTAGGATGGGTTAAAAAAGTTTTAACTTTTAAGTGTTTTGAGGTTATTTGGGGTTGTTCTAGTCTTTAGTTGGGTAGTTTTGTTGATTATATGATTGTTGGTTGGTAAATAACAATTACTAGGGCTTGAAATTCAAATGGACCTGACCCGATCTGATTGTTAATGTGATAAGAAGTTAGGAACTAAGGTTTAATTGTTTGAAAATTGAAATGGACCCGACCCGATCTGATTCGACCCGCTATGAAACTTTGTTTGTTTGTGTTTACTTGTTTTACATGATCTGACCCGACCCGATCCGCCCCGCTATGAACCGATTTTTTTTATATAGCTAGGGGTTTAAAATCTTTAAAAAATTTCCGCACCCCCAGGAAAAAAATCCTGGGTCCGCCACTGGCTCACATGATTTTCCAAAGTTGGGTTGACCACCAATGCTAAGCCGAACTTAATATGTATGATCTTAGCAGTAATTTTCAGAGTTTTTTTTTTCGAAATAGGTGTTGGTGAAAAATTTATTTACCTAAATGGTTGATTTAAAAAGTATTTACCTAAGTGTTTTTTTAATCCTTATTTTTCTCACTCTTAATCTTATTAGATAAAAAAATTCTTTATAAAAGATTAATAAAATTATAAGATATTTTATTGAATCATGATATTTTATAAACAGTTTTTAATTCTTTTATGAGTAAATTACAAAAACCGTCCTTTATGTATGCTACTTATTGGAAATTGTATCATTTGACTTTATTAAGTATAGTAACCATACTCGATGTTTGCAAACGCTTGTACGTTATGTCTTTTAGCCATAACCCAGTTACTTTTTATGGTTAAATATTACCAAATGGACCCCACATGAGGGTGTTTTGGTCATTTTACCCTAAATACTAAAATAAATAATCAAAAAAAATATATATAGATATATTTATAAAGGGGAAAGTGAGTATGGGGCTGTTTCACATCTAAGGTTAGATATAAAACCATCCAAAACTACGTAGTTTTGATAAAAAAAATTAAATCCCCTCCTTGTTCTCTTCAAACAAGAAAAAACCCAAACTCTTCATCTTCTCATAGAACCAAACAAAACCTCCCCTTCTTCTCACAGATCCAAACCCATGGCTTCTCCTAATTGGGATATCTCCATCTACGGTAAGTCAAACTTCTTCACTACCTATCGATGTCGTTCTTTTTCCTTCGATTTCTCCGATCATCGTACTCGGAGCAACAACTTTTTCATAAAACTTTTCTTTAATTCCAGTTGGTATACTTAAATTTATTAAGATTTACATCACAAAAGCTTGATCTTGTCAATTGTTACCTCCTACTTGTTGGGTAATTTGGTTGATTAGCTAATAGTGTTAGCTCGATTCCGAGTTGTAACTGAATAATCTAGATTCCTACTTGTAGATTTGTTTCGATTGGCCTATTTAGGAATTTGTATTCAGGAAATTGTGTTTAGGAATTTGTGGTTAATGTGCTTTCTTAAAGCCCTAAATCCATGTCTCAGTATTTTTTTTTTTCAATATAGGAATAATCTGATGAACCTGATGTTTAGAGTTGAAAGGTTTATTATAAGATCATGATCTGACTAACTGTGTTTGGTTAGGGCAGGCGGGCTCGTGCGTTAAACTATCACGGCCACCATCCATCACGCGTTATGCATATTATGTGTTTGTGTAAATGTCTACATTTACCATTCCGCCTCAAAATGAAACGTCCGCCTCGTACCACTGAGGCGTACATATAGTAACTGGCACTAAGGCGCCGCCTCATGTACGATTCATCACCGTTCCGCCTCGAGGGCGCCTCAAAACGGACGCCTCGAGTGTTCTTTTAAACTATGGTTATTATCTTATTTGTGGAGTTTGATTAACATTTTTTTTTGTTTTTTTTTTTCTAGGGACAAATGACCATAACAGCTTCCATGTATGTTGAAAAGCGAAGAGTTATATTTGTAATTGACCTGGTAAGGTTCTTACATATAATAAACTTAAAAGATAGAAAAAAAAAGATTAATGTTTCTTTCCAAATTGTCTGAAATGGTCTGGATCTTCTAAACTTTTTTTGCAGATCCATATATGGCATTATCAGAAGGCGGCACTTGCTGTCCAAAACTGTTTGAATGGGGTCTCGCCTATAGTGAATTTTTTTTTGCCATGTCTTCTAGTGCCTGTTGAGTATGAATATTTTCAATTAGACGGGGAAAAATTTGGACGCGGCTCCGGACGATATATCAACATACACCTATTGTAGGGCTGCTGATATGAATGGCTACTCACTTTTCATGATAATATGCGTTGTGTACTTTGTTTAGTTAGGTGATTTTCATGTAATTAGTACCGTTGACCATTATAGATAGTAATTTGTAATGTGATATGGCTATTTAATTGAAATTTATTCATGACATTGTAGTTCACTAAATTTTGGTCTAATAATTGTTCCTGTTGTGATCAAGCAGAGCTGACCTTCATGTCGATATTTGGCGTGTTTGAGTCGTTTTATTTTTAATTGTTATGTATTCGCTCATCTCAAATTATATCATCATATTTTAGCATGTTTGACCCGTTTCTTTTTCATTGTTATAATTTGACCGATATAACTTTAATTCATCACGTTTTGGCATGTATGACTCGTGTCATTTTAATTTTCTATCTTTTGACCGATTTAACTTTAATTCACCACTTTTGGCACGTTTGACCCGTTTTATTTTACCTTTCTATATTTTGACCCGTTTAACTTCAATTCACCACTTATTGGCACTTTTGACCCGTGTCACTTTATATGAGAATTATAATAACAAAAAAAAAAAAAAAACAAATTCTTTGTATCTACTCGACTTTTAATGAAACCAAAATCTTAGTATATGCTATTCTACTGGACTTCAAGCTGATGCACACCTCATCCTTCTTTCTAGTTTAGACTCTCCTGCACTAATCATCCTTCTCTCTCTAGTTTAGACTCAAGTTCCTGAAGAAAAAAAAGGTAAATATGAGAATTATAATGACCAAAAAAATGGTCGTCGTATATTAAAAAAATACAAATCTTACCTTCTTTTCCGGACATCCGTTGATGTAATGACCCACTTTTTTGCAGAAAGAACAACTTCTCTTTTTTGGTGCTTCTAGGGAAGATTTGATTCTGCTTGCACTTTTGGGACGACCTTTAGTATTCGTATGAACTAGTGGATCACGAATAGAAATTTGAGGAATCATGTTTACTTTCGAACTTCCCACATTAGCATCTTGTGAAGCAATCTCGGACGGTTTTGATTTTGTTCGAATACTTTGCTCTTCTAAAAACTTCAACAACATTGTATCTAGTCTCTTTATCTCAGATGGAGAGTCTCTTGCTTGTTCGATCGCTTTACTAAAATTTGATTGAACACACCATAATGTTAACGCACTAACTTCATTTCCTTTATGTATGTCTTCCAGCCCAATAGTGCAATTATCCGATTTATACCTAACATCAAGTGTCCACCTAGGTAAAATATAATGATCAGGAAGAGTTTCAACATGTCTCTTCTTCAAGACATATAAGATATGCTTGCATAACATCCCATATGTTTCAAACTTTGCACATGAGCATGTGACATCTATCTTATCGGAAATTCGAAAGTTAACATTTCTCCAATATATTTTATCAATACCCAATTGTCCAACCTTATATTTGATTTCTTCTAAAGTCTTGCTGATGGTCTCATGAGTTAAATTGAAGGTAGCCTCTATCCATTCTTTTTTGAATTCATCAAAGAGATTTATAGTGTAACGTGAACCTGCTTTTGCCTCTATCAAATTAACAGAAGAAAGAACTGGCTTGGAATTCATGGTCTTAAAGTCTTCATCTTCTTCGGCAGCCCTTCGAGCCACAACAGCTTTATCATATTGTACTACAAACTCATTTAACATGGTCTTTGAATTTACATATCCGTAAAAAAAAGAATGAATACTCTCGCTTCTTCCGCTTGATGTCATGCCAGCAAAAAAACAATCTTTCAAGAAGGCTTTAGCCCAATATTTACGTTGGTTATACATTTCCTTTATCCAACTACCACTTTCAAACTTGTACTTAGCACATAATAATTCCCAACGTGTTTCAAATTCTTCAATTGTATTACTACTTACCCACTGTTTGTGTAACTCTTGAAAATCACTATCGCGAACTTTAAGAGGTCGAAGATGTTCAGTCTCATGTTTCTTGATATGCCATGAACAATAACGATGTCGAGTGTTTGGAAAAACTGTTTTGATTGCGTTGCAAATAGCTTTATCTTGATCAGTAAGTATTGCTGATGGATACTTTTCAAACATGCATTTCAAGAAAGTTTGAAATAACCACTCAAACATATCTTGTTTCTCATTTTCCAAAAGTGCACCACCAAAAAGTATGGACTGACCATGATGATTCACCCCGACAAATGGAGCGAATGGCATCATGAATTTGTTGGTCATGTACGTGACATCAAACACAACGACGTCTCCAAATTTAATATACGAGTCCCTTGATCTCCCGTCTGCCCAAAAAATATTTCTTGGAGACCCATTGATGTGTATAAAATGCAACATATAAGTTACATCAAATGAGGCATAAAACTAACCCTTTTTTAGTGCTAATATTGGAAAAAGAGTGTTTTTGTCTTCCTTTTGTATTTTCAGGATTAAATGAGCTCAAAAACGCAAAAGAAGCAAAAAGACAGCTAAATCCAACATAAATACAAGAAAAGGAACATTAGTGGACTGCCCGAACCCTCAACGACACCTTCCAAAGCAAAATAGAGAAAACAGAAGTCTGAACACGCCCCGTGCTCAGCCAGCACGGGGCCGTGCCCAAGAAGCAGCAGAAAAGACAAACCTATAGAAGCTTCTATTGCCCATCACGGGGCCGTGCTCAGCGGACACGGGGGCGTGTCGAAAGTACAGCAGGCGCATTTATTGTAATTGCGAATTACAATTAATGAGGAGAGAGAGTGTCAGACAGACACGGGGCCGTGTCCAGCTCTCTGTTCAGCCTATAAATAGGAGTGCTTGGATTCATTTCATCTCATCCCTTGGCACACCACCTCTCTCACACTTCATCCACCACCCACCACCATCACAACACCATCATCCACCACCATCATCCATTGTCCATCGTAGAGTGTGTGAGTCGTCTCGGGATCCAAGATTGATCGTAAGAGTTCTTGACAATCAAGGCCATGTTTGCCTAAGTCTCTTACATCACTTGGTGAAGACAAAGTGTCTAGTATAATACTTTTTATTTCTAATCTTTTGCACTTTTTATTTGGTTTTGTATTAATGACTTTAATAACTAGTTACTTATGTTGAAGGTGATCTTTCCTTATCGTTTGTCCGTGGTGTCTTGCCATTATTTTACTGTCTATATAAAATAAAGGATTTTCACCATTCATATCTCCACGGTCTATATGGAGATATGTTGGCTACCTGGTAGGGGGTTAAGGGAACGGTTTGGTAAAGGTCTTGCCATTGTTCAGCGTTTAGAGGTCCTGCAATGGACCTGGGTCAAATTTAGTAGGACCTCCTTCAATACTTCACGGTATTGGATGGCGGGGGTCCAAACTCTTTGATCCCCTCATAAGTTAACTACTATTAATACTATAACCCGGCTATTTAGGACTGTATCCCTGCTGACTCAGACTACTTAGCCGAGGGTAACGTCACCGCCAAAAGCGGGGCCTACCACAATACTGCATTAATAACTTAATTCATTATCTTCCAATAATCCACCCTTTTAGGATTGTATCCCTGCTGACTCAAACTACTGGGGTGAGGGTAATGTCGCCTTCAAAAGAGGGGCCTACTACAATAACTAAGATAATCTCTTAATTATGTGCAAAAGTGCGGAAATAATCAAAGGTTATACTAGATACGAGTCGGAACCAAGTGATTCATCTTGTCTATCTGTTTTTATTTTTATTTTTATTTTCAGCATTTTAGTTAGTTTTATTAGTTTAAAACATTTTTCTAAACTTTTATTTTGGTTAGACGTTGAGGATAAACCGGTACTAAAAGCTCTTGTGTCCTTGGACGACCTCGGTATCTTACCAACGCTATACTACACCCAACGATGGGTGCACTTGCCCATATGTGTGTTTAGTGTTAGTGAAATATCGTGTTTTATAAATTTAAAACTTGGCTAAAATAAGTGTTAAAAAGGGCTTAAAATATACACCTAATATATATAACACTTCACACGCATCAAGTTTTTGGCGCCGCTGCCGGGGACACAAGGATTTTAGGAAAGCTTAAAATCGACGGCCTAATCAGTTTTTCAAAACCTTTTCAAAACGGGCCCACATTTTTTTGCATTTTAGTTTAGTTTTGCATTTACAGTATGTTGAACACGGGCCGTGCTCACTGAACACGCCCCGTGCTCAACTAGATCAGTAAATTTAATTAAAACGCCCAGATACAGATCCTGAACACGGGGCCGTGTCCACTGAACACGGGGCCGTGTCCAGCCTCTGTTTCCGTTTTTCTTTTTGTTTTCTGATCTCGAGACTCAGTTGTGGTCTGCTGAGTGATTCTTATGGATCAATACTCAGGAGGTTACAACTACACCTATGAGGAGGATGATTATAGGGGTAATTATTGCACTAATTGTCGTAACGCACGATCGGTTCAAAATAATCGCTCATATCAACCATCCAATTCATACACCTACTATGAGGAGCCCAGGTACGAGCCATCAACTTCATACACATCCTATAAAGACCAAAGGTATGAACCTCCTCCCTCATACTCATATTTTGATGAACCAAGGTATGAGCCTTCATACTCATACTTTGAGGAACCAAGATATGAGCCACCACCTTCGTATGCTTATTATGAGGAACCATGGCGTGAACAACCCACCTCATATGAGTATTATGAAGAACAAAATTACGACCCTTATCCATCATATGCTTACAATGAAGAACAATGGTGTGAACCATCTACTTCATATGGGTATTATGAGGAACAAAGGATCGAACAACCGGATTCAAGCTTAGAAAATCCCGATTCTTTTTCTATAACCGAAGTGACCGATAGGATATTAGAACACATTAGAGTTATCGATCGATGTATAAAAGAAGCTCGCGCAAGGGAAGAGGAGTCCCGCGCAAGAGAAGAATTAAAAAGGGAAGAGATAACTGAAAATGTTAAAATGGAAGAACAAATAAGTGAAAAACCGACACATGAGTTAAACAACGAAAAAGGTGAGTCCGACAACGTTAAAATTCAAGAAGAGTCTAATTTTGAAGAAATTAATCTCTTGTCACCTTCTTTTGAAAATCATTGTTTAGTACCCACTCATGCTAAGTTTTTAAAAGAGTTAAACGCTAACACTAAAATTGACGAAACGGTAAGTGTTAAGTTAACTAATGATCAAACTTCGCTAATAAAAGAAGACCCATTTGAAATTAACATTACACCGGTTCCATGTTTCTTTCAAAATTCGTTTATTAGTAATGTCACAATCGATAAGGATCTTTGTGTTAACATAATGCCTAACTACATTTTTGAAAAATTAAGTATTAGTGATTTTTCTCCACTTCAAATACCCATTTTTCTATCCAATCGGAAAGTAATAAAATCTATCGGTATAGTTGAGGATGTATTGGTTCAAACAAATCAAATGGTAATCCCGACCGATTTTGTCATCCTCGATGACGCTCCTCTAGTGTTGGGACGACCATTTGTAAAAACTCACGAAGCTTTGAAAAACCGGAAGTTCAACAATCTACCTCTTCAATTAGGGGCATTTAAAAAGAGTGTTGATCTTGAGCGATCAATGAAATATCCATTCGGCAATGACGACCCCCTAATTGAAGATGAGCCATAACCACCTGATAAAGTGGGTCTAGCCAAGGACCCTTATAAACGTGGCGCACCACGGAGGCATTCCGCGGAACTATCCGTAGTTTAGTTTAGATTAACCTTTATGTTTTCTAGTTTAGTTTTTAATTTTCAGGAATAAAACACACTCGGGATGGTGAAGGATGATAAGGGAAGCTTGAACCAACACCCCATACACAAAAACAGAGCCTCCCGATGATTTTTCTTCATTACAGCAAGTTCAGCACGGGGCCGTGCTCACCCCAACACGCCCCGTGCCCAAGGTTCTATAGAAAATGCCCAGTTCAGGTACCTGGACACGGGGTCGTGCTCACTGGACACGCCCCCGTGCCCAGCCTTCTGTTTACTTTTGGTACTGGCAGTCTGGACACTGGGCCGTGCTCAGCCAACACCACCCCGTGTTCAGCTACCCAGTACCATAAAATCTTGTTTTTAACCCACTTTTACACATTTTAATCAACCTAAAACTTATTTTTGGGACACATTGAGGACAATGTGTAATTTAAGTGTGGGGGGGATGCTAAAACCTTGAATCTTGCAAGTCCTAAATACAAGCCTTACACAAAACTCTATTGGAATCGCTAATCACCCCAATTTTTTTCAAAAAATTTTCATTTTTTTTACTTGTCTAGGTTTAATTTGGGAATTTCAAAATTCTAAAAAGGTTATATTTTTACAAATTTACAACCGATAGCGTTGTGATAAAAAGAACCAACATAAGAAAATTATGAAAAGGCATGACAAGCTTAGTTAAAATTTAATTATATATACTTGATCACATAAAAACCCATTCCCACAAAAGTGAGTTTTGAGCCTTTATTGAGCATACAAATATATACCTTTAAATTAAATGCTCATCTTTCGTTTCTTGTGTGAATAGCCGCTTGGTTCTTACGACTCTAGAACTTGCCATGACGATACATTCCCGGTCCTTACCAACTTAAACCCGAGTAAGTAAATGATGGAGGCATTAGGACTAACCCTTTTTATTTCTACACCATTATTTTTTTTCTTACCACCTACCTAAAATCCCCCTAGTTAACCCATTTGAGCCTAAACCTTTTCATTTCATAACCCAAAACAAAAACCCTTTCACCCACCAAAACCTTTTTTATTTCTAACCCTTTGTTTTAGTAACAAGCTCGGTTTTTCTAATAACTTTCAAAAAAAAAAAAAAAAAAAAAAAAGATGATGATGATGAAGCAAAAGAGAAATAAACAAACAAGTTTATCAAAAATAACTTTGTTTGAATAGTGGCTTCATCAAAATAAAAAAAAATAAAAAAAAAGGTCTTACGAAAACCGATGCTTTTTACGCCTTTCGCCCTTTTACTAACCACTAACCCAACCACCTACCTTTAACCCAAGCCTAACCCTTAACCCACAAAGTCCTCTTGATATTTACAAAGGTATATAAGTTAAAAAGGAGGAGGATTGATTGCTTGGCAAGCCTATGGTAGTAGTAAGTTCCATGCCGCTCTCGAGTGTTTCACAAAAATACATCTTCGGCCGAGTGTTGAGTGATTCCCTGTGAGGTATGTGAACTTGTATATAAATAAAATTTTAAAGAGGCATGTTATGCCCAAATAAGTAATTTCTTTTATGAACAGTTCTAAATAAATCATTACGAATAGGAATGTAAATAAATAAAAATAAAACCCAAAAAGATCTTGGAAATCCCGACACTCTACGACAAGCCCAAAACCTTCTCTTCTACCTATTCCATTTGGGAGTGTAAGCCACATATTAAAGAGTTTCGCTTGAGGACAAGCAAAAGTTCAAGTGTGGGGGTATTTGATGTGTATAAAATGCAACATATAAATTACATCAAATGAGGCATAAAACTAACCCTTTTTTAGTGCTAATATTGGAAAAAGAGTGTTTTTGTCTTCCTTTTGTATTTTCAGGATTAAATGAGCTCAAAAACGCAAAAGAAGCAAAAAGACAGCTAAATCCAACATAAATACAAGAAAAGGAACATTAGTGGACTGCCCGAACCCTCAACGGCACCTTCCAAAGCAAAATAGAGAAAACAGAAGTCTGAACACGCCCCGTGCTCAGCCAGCACGGGGCCGTGCCCAAGAAGCAGCAGAAAAGACAAACCTATAGAAGCTTCTATTGCCCATCACGGGGCCGTGCTCAGCGGACACGGGGGCGTGTCGAAAGTACAGCAGGCGCATTTATTGTAATTGCGAATTACAATTAATGAGGAGAGAGAGTGTCAGACGGACACGGGGCCGTGTCCAGCTCTCTGTTCAGCCTATAAATAGGAGTGCTTGGATTCATTTCATCTCATCCCTTGGCACACCACCTCTCTCACACTTCATCCACCACCCACCACCATCACAACACCATCATCCACCACCATCATCCATTGTCCATCGTAGAGTGTGTGAGTCGTCTCGGGATCCAAGATTGATCGTAAGAGTTCTTGACAATCAAGGCCATGTTTGCCTAAGTCTCTTACATCACTTGGTGAAGACAAAGTGTCTAGTATAATACTTTTTATTTATAATCTTTTGCACTTTTTATTTGGTTTTGTATTAATGACTTTAATAACTAGTTACTTATGTTGAAGGTGATCTTTCCTTATCGTTTGTCCGTGGTGTCTTGGCATTATTTTACTGTCTATATAAAATAAAGGATTTTCACCATTCATATCTCCACGGTCTATATGGAGATATGTTGGCTACCTGGTAGGGGGTTAAGGGAACGGTTTGGTAAAGGTCTTGCCATTGTTCAGCGTTTAGAGGTCCTGCAATGGACCTGGGTCAAATTTAGTAGGACCTCCTTCAATACTTCACGGTATTGGATGGCGGGGGTCCAAACTCTTTGATCCCCTCATAAGTTAACTACTATTAATACTATAACCCGGCTATTTAGGACTGTATCCCTGCTGACTCAGACTACTTAGCCGAGGGTAACGTCACCGCCAAAAGCGGGGCCTACCACAATACTGCATTAATAACTTAATTCATTATCTTCCAATAATCCACCCTTTTAGGATTGTATCCCTGCTGACTCAAACTACTGGGGTGAGGGTAATGTCGCCTTCAAAAGAGGGGCCTACTACAATAACTAAGATAATCTCTTAATTATGTGCAAAAGTGCGGAAATAATCAAAGGTTATACTAGATACGAGTCGGAACCAAGTGATTCATCTTGTCTATCTGTTTTTATTTTTATTTTTATTTTCAGCATTTTAGTTAGTTTTATTAGTTTAAAACATTTTTCTAAACTTTTATTTTGGTTAGACGTTGAGGATAAACCGGTACTAAAAGCTCTTGTGTCCTTGGACGACCTCGGTATCTTACCAACGCTATACTACACCCAACGATGGGTGCACTTGCCCATATGTGTGTTTAGTGTTAGTGAAATATCGTGTTTTATAAATTTAAAACTTGGCTAAAATAAGTGTTAAAAAGGGCTTAAAATATACACCTAATATATATAACACTTCACACGCATCACCCATCATCAAATAAATCCACAACAAAATAAAGATTACGGTCTTCTAATAATTTATCTTGGAAATGTTTAATAAGTCCATAGAATTCCTTACCTTTGTATTCTTTTCGTTGATCTACTAAGATATCGACACATTGCTTCGATGTAACATCATTTTCATGTGGATCTTTCATGGTATTTACTACCTTCTTGATTTAAGAAGGTTTCAACCCGGATTTGCAAAGGTTTGTCACTAGAGCTTTGCATGCCATTGAGCGGTGAAACTTCCCATGGGACCGGTGTTTTAATACTTTCGTTGGAGTGGCGATTAGCTCATGATTATGTGAATCGTTAAATTTATCCACTAACCATTTCCCATCTTTAGTTTTCGAAATCCGAATAAACGCTTCACACCCGGTCCTTAAATCTCTACGGCGTTTCTTAATATTTCCTTTAGAACTATTACAATTCATGTCCTTAAAACCTTGTTTGTTGCATACATATTTCTTTCGATAAGGCTCATTTGTTGTCTTATTTTTAAATTGTAACACCCCAAAACCCGAATATTTATATTCGTTAAAATGTTATGTTATGACACATCAAGAAATAAATAACTAGGCTATTTAACCTACTTAAATGTATGGTTAAAATTATTAAAAGATTGAATGTGGTGAAATGTTTCCCAAAGCAAGCAAGGGAGCAAACTAGAGGGACCAAAACCGTTAAGTGGGAAACATAATTTTTACAAAATAAACATAAAACACCACACACACACATAGAGTGTGTGTGTGTGTCGACATCCAGGAGGAAGAAACAAGGTTCAACCCTAGTTTCACTATAATCCTCAAATTGGAAGGGTAAATGAAGTCTAAATCCATAACCGAGTACGGATTAACGATCACCTTCTCAATGGGATTCTAAGGTATGTTTTAAAAGTTAGATTGGTGATCTTTCACGAAGTGGGTTATGATGAAAATTTCGAAATTTGTATGAAATTGATGATGGGTATGTGTTAGAATCATCATATATAACATGGATTATGCATGGTTTAGGTTAATTTGATGTTTAATGATGAAACCCAATTCTAGTAGTAATGTTATGAAGATGATGATGTTGCATGTGTTAAATCATGTATGGTTTTGATGTATATGAAGTTGAATATTGTGGATTATTGTTAATGACCTTGATTTAGGATGAAAGTTATGTGAGAATTTGTATGAAATTGATGATCTTGATATGAACTAGTAAGAAGATGCAAAGAATGCTTGTACTTTATGCTTAGGAAGTAGTATGCACACCAAGTGTATGATGAAATGTCTAAGTGAAGTTAAGATGTGAGATTTTAGGAAGTGGCTTGACATATATGAATGATGTATGATAATGATGCAATTAGTGGTATACTAACTTAAAGAGTGTGCTTTGGATGGAACTAGTACAAGAATTCGGGTTGAATGTATGTGTTGTTAAGATTATGCATTAGAGGCTTGTACATTATGCTTGAATGGGCAATGCTCGCCATGTGTTTCTATTAATCACTTAATTGCGATTTAGAAGTGAATGTATAATTAAATGTATAACATATGACCATACTAGTAAAAGGGTGATGTTATGAATTACGTTAAGTTGTCTAACTTAGCTATGTGAATGTCAAATGTAGAATCATGAAAGCATAAGTATGTGTATATGGTGTATGTGAATAAGCGATCATGTAGTTGTTTGTGTCAAACAACATTATGTATGAAATGAATATCATGTCATTAATATGGTCTACTATATCAACATGAATGCGTGTTCATAAGTTGGGAGTTATATGCTAAAAGGTTGACTTTCTGAAAGTCAACCGAGAATTTATAACATGATTAAGTATTTTGACCCAATATAAGAATCGAGAGATCATGTAATACGTGTTAGACCAACTATGTGTTATGTGTGATAACGAATTAGGAATTCGAAGATAATGAACTATGTGGTTGACAAGTCATGTCATATGCGTGTTAGTGAAAGTCAAATAGATAAAAATTGGAAGATATGTGTTAATATGAATAAGCATGAATACTAACATAATCATGGCATGACGGCATGAAAGAATAGGAACCACACTAGCACGGACCAAGCATGGAGGGCTAACGGGTCAAGATGAGGCAAGGAAGATGTTACGATCGCGGATGCACAAGGTAAGTGATTTCCGTAATCACTTCTTAGTACTAGTAAGTAATAAAGTGTTGTAATGAATTAAACAAGACGTTTGAGGCCAAATATGCGTTAAAGTCCTTCGTTGTAAATGATGGGTTTAAGGTTGACCAAAATGCCCTTGATGGGTATTTTGGGGTAAACGAGCTTAAAAGTAATTTTGAAGCAAGTTGTTCGATTAGCGTAATGTTTTGGACAAGTATGGAAGTGGGGATGATGGTTTGGTTAGTCATAAACCAATTAATGCGCAAATACCCATAACGGGTCAAATAATTAGAATATAATAATAAGCCGAATGCATGCAAGTTGAGAATTTCCTTAATCCGGGTGTGGGTTTTTAAGTTCATATGATAGAATGTGATTTTACAAGCCTGTAGGAAGAAACGGGAGGTTAAACGGGTATACGGGTTGAAAGTTATGCAAGTTTTAGCGCGTTCGGACGTTAAAACGGATCTGCAGGAAAACGATGTTTAGAGGGGCCGTCGCCGACGCCCTGATGGGCCGTCGCCGACGCCCTCTATAACCTCACTTTTTTCCGACGGCTTATGTTACTGCCTACGGAGGTTGGGTCGACGGGAGGTGTCGCACGGTCGTGCGACCCAGTAGCACGGTCGTGCGATTCCGGGTAAACCAGTGTTCTGGCTCGTGCCAGACCAGTGTCTCCGACGTCGTACGGACCGCACGATCGTGCGGTTATGACGCATGGTCGTGCGTCAGCTTCCAGTTCAACGGAATGCGCAGAATTCATCCGTAATCAGTCTTGTAACCTGCAAAGAGTCCCGAATTGTATTCTAAGCTCATTTTGGAATGTTTCTAAGGTACGATGAGCATGTACGCAACCATAAACGTAACGAATTAAGTATAAAGGTATGTATGTATGTATATGCATTTATTGTGTGTATGGACGTATGGAGGGATGGATGTATGCGAGTAGGTACGTATGCGGATGTGTATGTATGTATGTGTAAGGATATGTACGAGGGTATGCATATATGTAATGATGTAGGAAAGGTTCGTATGCATGTAGATATGTATGTATGTAAGTGTAAAGGTATGTACGAGGGTATGTATGTATGCAATGATGTAGGAAAGGTTTGTAAGCATGTAGATGTGTATATATGTATGTGTAAGGATATGTACGAGGGTATGTATGTATGCAATGATGTAGGAAAGGTTTGTAAGCATGTAGATGTGTATATATGTATGTGTAAGGATATGTACGAGGGTATGTATGTATACAATGATGTGGGAAAGGTTTGTATGTATGTAGATGTGTATGTGTGCATGTGAAAAGATACGTAAGATTGTATGCATGTATGTAATAATGTAGGAAAGGTTTGTATGTATATAGATGAGTATGTACGTATATATGTATGTATAAAGGCATGTATGAGTGTATGCACGTATGTAAGATTGTAGGGAAGATATGTACGCATGTAGATATGTATGTGAGTACGTATGTAAGCTTAATTAGAGACGATGAGGGTTATCGTTATTAATGGTGTACCTTGAGAATGAAAAGTAATGCAGGTACATTATTGAAGCCTCACCAGGAAATGGATATGCAGATGAAATGCTTAAAGCTTAAAAGATGACAAAGTGTGAAGTGTACGCGAATGAACTTTGTTTCTTAAATGTGCACTAATGTTATGAATGTATGTGGTGTATGCAGGTTGTACGGATGATGAGCGATTATCACAAGGATTAGAGATCGAAGACCGAGTCACTAGAGAGATTGTACGGGGATGTTGAATGTAAAATGTAGTAAACGTAAGCTATGTTTTTAGTTAACAAGTAAGAGGATGACAGACTTTTGATTAAGAATTAAGTTAAAGTTAAAAGTTTAAATCAGTTGAGGTTGTTATAACGCAAGAAATTTTATGGTTGGTGTTTCCGCTGCGACTTTTTGTCAAATATGATTTAGGGTGTAACATAAATGCCGAAGAAATACGTATTCCGAATCCATGTAAAAATGCATATCGATTGTAAAAGTCATATGCATCATTGGGGGTATCAAAAACCTTTCCTATTACATCATTAGCTGCTTCTTTCTCCAAATCAAAATCCATGTCTTCATCATTTCTTTTCTCTAATTCTGTATCATTTACTTGCTCTGTTTCTGCATAATTACTTATCTCTGTTCCTGCATCATTTACTTTCTCTTTCTCAGCACAATTTCTTTTCTCTATTGTTGCATCATTTACTTTATCTTTCTCAGCACAATTTCTTTTCTCTATTGTTGCATCATTTATTTCAACATCTGAGCCACTATTGTTGACCAAATATCCATTTGCATCAATATCCTCAATTAAATGTGTTTTGAAATCCATTGGGTTAGACGATTCCTATATGAAAAGAATTAAAAATCAATATTTCAAATCAACCAATTGAATTGCAAGCAAGTAATCGTAGAAAATATGAATAAGAACAATTTGTTTAGAGATTCAAGTATTAAAACTCAATATTTCAAATCAACCAATTGAATTGCAAGCAAGTAATCGTAGAAAATATGAATAAGAACAATTTGTTTAGAGATTCAAGTATTACCTCCATGATTGACCAATCAGATGAAGAATTTAAAGCTAATGGGTTCGTATCAAAATACTCAATGGATATTAGTTTTAGGTCGACTGGATTTGGGGGAGAAGAACGAATGAACATATGAATTTGCTAGAGATGAAGTTAGGGTTCAAAATATAAAAGATTTTAGAATATTTTATGTATATATTTTTTAGGAATAAGTGGGGATTTAATTTTTTTTTATCAAAACTACGTAGTTTTGGATGGTTTTACATCTAACCTTAGATGTGAAACAGCCCCATACTCACTTTCCCCATTTATAAATACCTATACATACATTCACGTAAACACCTCTCTCTCTCTCACAACACAAACCCTAGCTCTCTCTCTCTAATTGTTGGACCAACACCACCAGACCGACCACCACCGCCATACACCTCACAAGACCGACCACCACCGCCATACACACCGTCCGTACTCTCTTCCTTATCTCCACTGACCACCACAACCAATTTTCAATTTTTATACTATCCTTAAAAGTCAGTCGACGGATAGAGCTTGAGTTCTATGTTCGCCACTTATTGGCCCGTCGTTAAAAAAATCGACCTCTGACATCATTGTCCTTATTAAAAAGGCTCATACATTCGCACCTTTTCAATCATTGTTTGTTTCAGCTTTCAACTTTGAACACTGGAGAATTTTTTGGCCGAGAAGCCAATTTTCAATTTCAATGGCCACTACCTTCAGTACACTTCTTTTGCTGCTCACTTTATCATGTAACTCTCTAAAACCCTAGCCCCAAAAACCCTAGTAGTCCTCCTCATCTCCACCGACGGCATCGGCACCGTCCGTATAGGTATTTATAAATATATATATATATAATTTTTTTGATTATTTATTTTATTATTTAGGGTAAAATGATCAAAACACCCTCATGTGGGGTCCATTTGATCATATGTAACCATAAAAACTAACTAGGTTAGGGCTAAAGGACATAACATGCAAGGGTTTGAAAACATCGAGTACCGTTACTATACTTATTAAAGACAAATGACACAGTTTACAATAAGTAGCATACATAAAGGACGATTTTTGTAATTTACTCTTCTTTTATAGCATATACTTTTAACTACTTGGTTCACAGGTTATGGCTAACGTAGGTTGAAGATGCCGGTGTTTGTGTTCTTTGATTGAACATGTTAGGTCTTTTGCTTAAAAATAAGTGTTAATTACAAAAATCGTGCTTTATGTTGACACCAGATTGCAAACTATATCCTGTGTCTTTAAAAAATACACAAAACAAAATGTACTCGATGTATGCAAACTCATGCACAGTATGTCCTTTGGCCCCAACTAGGTTAATTTTATAACGCCCCAAAACCCGAATATTAAATCTTGAGCACGTTTTGTTTTACACAATGTGACATGGGTAACTAAGTTATTTAACTTGGTTATAGTTACAAGTTAAATATTAGGAATGGAATTTTTGTGAATAACAATTAACAAACAAACTGCAAGGGTTAAAAGAGGATTAATGGGAAAGTGTTTTATTTAAAGAAAAGAAGTTGTGACAAGTATGGAAATATGGTGAATCTTGAGGGGCCAAACTTGGGCAACTTGAAAGATGAAATTACATAAACTTAAAAAAATAAAACACACACATTAGAGAGGTGTGTGTGGGCGACGGTTTGATCAGGGGGCAAGAACAAACCCTAAAAATCACAAAATCCCCAAAATTGGAAGAGAAAATGAAGGTTTGATGGATGCATGAGCTAGATTCCCAACCATCTATACAAGATAAACACATGGTAAGTTGTATTTTATGATTTGGTGATCTTGAATAAAGTGGGTTTATGATCAATCTAGGAAATTTCATGAAATTAGGTATGAATATATGTTAGAATCATCACATGAAAGATGAATTGTGCAAGACATTGAGTAAATTGATGTTTTGGGATGAAACCCTCTAGTATTAGTAAGAATGGTGACATAGGTGAATCATCCGTGTCTAATCTTTGTGCTAACTTGATGAATTATGTAGTATGTGATGCATACATATGTTAGCTAGTTGAAGTATGGTATGAAATTTATTTGATTTTAGTAGTGATGATGAGATGAATGCAAGAAGTGGAAAGTTAAAGCATAAAATACTTGTACATTGTGTTTAGATAGTGGTATGCACACCAAGTGTTTGATGAAATGTTTAAGTGAAATTAGAAAATGAGATTTTATGAAAGAACTTGACAAAAATGAACGAAAATAATGATGATGTAATTGATAGTAAACTAACGTGAATAATATGCTTTAGATGGAGTCCATATGAGAATTCGATTTGAATGTATGATTTGGTCAAAAGTATGCTTTAGGAACTAGTACCCTATGCATGAAAGGTGGTGCACACCATGAGTCGGATTAGTGACTTAATGGTAATTTAGAATGCGTTTGTACTAAGTGTAGAAGTTGTGGACTACTAGTTAAGTATGATGTTACGATTATATTAAAATGGCTAACTTGGTATGTAGTTGTCAAATGTAGGATCATGAAAGCATTAGTATGTGTAAAAATGATTTTGTGAACATAGGGTATGAAATCAAGTGATCATGTAGTTGTATGTACCACATAACATGAAAGTAAAATGTGTATGCCGTTACTACAATAATCTATCATATCAAGATAAATGTGTGTGTTCATACGTTGGAAATAAGTAAGCATGACCGTTGACTTCGGAAAAGTCAACGAATATGCGAGTGACATGATTAGACTTATGAATGTGTTTATGAGATTTTAAGGAATCATGTATATGTGTTAGGACAATTATGTATAGGTATGTATGATAATAAATTTAATTAAGAGAATGTAAACAATGTGGTTGTCGGTTCATGTCATATGCGTATTAATGTTTGACTAATGAAAGTCTATGTAGCTAAGAGTTTGAAATGGATGTGATATGAACGAACATGCATACTAACTATGATGTGGACGTAATGACTTGAAAGGATAGGAACCCTAATAGACATGGACTGAAGTATGGAAGGCTAACGGATCAAGAGGAAATAAGGAAGCTATGCACAAACTTGGACGCACGAGGTAAGTGATCCCGGCTCACTTCTTAGTATGTATGTGGAAATTTTAATATTTATGAGTGTGGAAATGTATGCAAGAATTATGTAATGGATGAGTATATTAAAGTAAGTGTTATATTAGCATAACGAAGGAGTCATTTATAACAAAGGTAAATTAGTAAGAGTAAACGGGTCGAATAATGGTATAAAGGATTTTTAAGCCGTTTGCTTTTAAATCAACTCTTGATGCCACCCGAGGTGATTAATGGATCCGTAATTATATTACGGATGCGTAGGAACAAGAATTACACAAAATGATGTCTAGATCAAAAGTTATGCGACTTTTAGTTGAGTATTTGGTTAGAATTTATAGCTGGGCAAAATGTGCAGCAGCAAAACCAAACAGTCTGTTGAAAGTAGGGTGTCGCGTCACGCGATGCCGAACACCCATCTTGGTCGCGCAACGTGACGGGCGTCGCGGCCCGCGACAGCCGAGGCTGTATACGTCGCGCCCCGCGAGGAAGTCACAAACTGGCATTTGTTGTTTTCTTTGTTCGCTCACGCAACCGGACTCGATGTTTTGAATGATTTCAATGTCCTTTAACTTATTTTGAAGCTGGTTTAGAACATAAGTAAGGTTATGAGCCTTCGGATAGTGAAAGTATGGATTTTTACCTTCGTGTTAGTGAAGGTAATCTATATGTAATCGAACTTAGGACAAATGGGTATGGAAGATGATGAGTATATAATTTTATATTACAGAAAGTTGTGATTATGACAAGATGTATAGGTTTATGTGAATAATAGTGGTAAGCGAGAGCTTGTATGTATGGGTGCGTGTATGAATGTGTGCGTATATGTGTAGAGGTATATGTTTGTATGCACGTGGGAATTAGGAACGTAAACATGAGTGAATGCGAGATGCTATAAATGTATGAAGGAATGGTCTATTATCTTTGGTCATTGACGAATACTAATGATTTGTCTTGAGATTGGAATGTAATACAGGTATGAGAACATCAGGTTCATGAAGTATTGAAGTCGAATTCGGAACAAGAGATATCAAATGGATTAAGTTTATGTTGTTGAATGTTATATGGTTTTTAACTATATGCTAATAATGTTGTATGATTTTGTCGGTGACTAATGGTTAAGTTGTAAATGATGTCCACAGGAACTATACGGATTGTCTCTATTACTAACGAAGATAAGCGGGCGTAGATCGAGTCAAAGAGCAAGGATTGTACGGGAAGAAGGGTCACCTAGCTTGGATTATATAACACATGTAGTATCATTTTTATTATGAATGTTGTTGATACATTTAGTAATGTTCGACATTTTGTAACTGAGCCTTTACGTAAGCAATGTATTTAGTAAAGAAATAAATTTTTTTTAAAGGCTTGTTTTTCCGCTGCGTCTATTCAAGGTTAAAGGTGTTAGGGTGTTTCAAGTTGGTATCAGAGCCCTGGTTTGAGGGAAATCAAGTATGAGGAGGTAAAACTTGAACTCAAACCTGTGTGCTCTTGTGACATGGAAACCGTACAATCCATGACTCGATCAAGATCTAAGGGTAGAAGCAAAGGTAAGTATGCACTTAAATATGTAATTGAAGAAAACTAACAGTATGTTATGTGTAAGGTAAGCATAATTGTTTGGAGAGGAGGATCCATGAATGCGGTCTAGGACCGGCACCAAGGCACGTAATAACACAAATTGACCCCAGGTATGTAAATTTAATATGTGGGCACATGTAATGGTAAAACCTATCAAGTGAAGAAAAATTTTAAATGAAATATAATAATAGAATGGTAATGAAGTTTTGAAATGTTACACGTGCCGAAACCTAATTCTTCGGACATAAGGTGACGATTACACGAAACTATTAAGTGGATTGTGTACCTGGCCAGTACACAAGAAACATATGACGTTCGTGAGACCGTGATAATTGTTACAGGTATGTCCGTTAGAATTAGGTAGTAGGTGGACGTGAGGGTGAAGGGAGATGTAGGACTCTCAAGAAATTGAAAGTACCAATTACAAAAGAGAAGTATGAATCACATGTTTGAATCCGCGAGATGGATTCAAAACATAGAAGTAATGGAAAATGTGAATGATATATTCGAACCCGCGAGACGGATTCGAAACATAGAAGGAATGAAGAATGTGAGTGATATGTTTGAATCCGCGAGATGGATTCGAACATGGAAGGAATGAATGACATGAATGAAATGTTAGAATCAGCGAGACGGATTCGAAACATGGAAGGAATGAAGGATATGAATGAAATGTTAGAATCCGTGAGACGGATTCAAGACATAGAAGAGAATAAAAAGTAGAATGAAAAAGTTTAAATTTGTAACTAAGTACGGACCACACAAGTAAATATTCTATAAAGCGGATATGATTCAAGTTATGTTTTTAAACTTATGTATATATAAATATAAATATAATTATGCAAATGCATTGTATGCAAGAATGGTTGAAAGGACAAATGAGTTATGCAGGTCAAATGGTGATTGCCATTTGAACCCGGTATTTAATGTTTGAAATGGTCAAGTTATATAATTGTAGGTGAGCATAATGTGCGGTCATGTAATGTCACAAACTGGAAGGATATAGTCAAAGCAAGGTATGGATAACGAGTCAATGGATTTGACTTGCGTCAGGTATGTATAAAGGTTATGCTTTTAATGGGAGCTTATTGCTCTACATAGAGAGGGATGTGTCAGACCTAGGTAATTGGTAAACATAGTTCAGAATGTATTTATAAATGGACTTCCGAAAAGTTAAACAAAGTAAATTGATAGTTATTAAGCAAGTAAATGTAAAATAGCATGAAGTATTTGATTAGCTAAGTATGTAAGTCCGATGAAAACTATTGTAGTAGCAAGAAACCTTAGTCGAAAGAAATAAGCTTTGAAATAGGTTACAGGTTTGACATAGTATTAATTGACTCTTGGGAGTCGGAATGAATGACGTCTACGACCTAAACAAATGATTTAAGTAGGGATGGGAACGGGTCAAAAGTACTAATGTTTATTTTTTTTAGGAAAAGTCTAGAAAGGGCTAATATGTAAACAAGCTGATGTAATATATGCCATGCTTGAAGGAATGCGAATGAGATGTGCTAATCTTATAATGAGAATGGCAGGGATCATTATATGATAAACCTATCAAGAACGGTGAAAGAATGCTCATGAGCGGAAGCTCATCACACGGATGAATTAAGTCAAACTAGAGATGGTATGAATGGTAACAAAGGAGGGTCGGTTCGTTTTTGCATGTCGTAGTATTGCGCCGAGACAGTAAGGTTAGTGGATCGTTTAGTATCTGAATATAAATGTTTAAGTGAAGGGCTGAATAAGTACTTCCGCATGAATTCTTGATAGCGCAAAATGTGATATGAAAAGGAAGGTTTGACTCTTATCGGTCAGCCAAGGAATGAATTTCAACTCGAACTTAATGTTATCGAGCTGTGTAAATGCTAGTGCCTGATAAGTAATCCATGAGACGAGATTAACCAGCAAGTAGCAACCGTAAGTTATGGCTGGTAGCCATAAATTACGGCGGGATTAAGATGAAAGTTCGTATGACCGGTTGATTCCGGCTCCGTCCCGATACTTAGAAAGGTGCGCGTTAGACTTTAAAACCCATATGTGAATAGAACTTGAATATACAAAAGTGTTAAAATATGTTATATGTACGAAAGGACGGAACTCGTTTATAAGTAGGTCTATTGTCAGAAGATTATATGCATGAATAAGTATGTTATGTTGAATGCGTTCGAGTGAACGAAAATGTATGCGGAAATGTATATTGGAGTCATGGTAGGTATAAGTAGTATGAACTAGTATATGTGAAGAATATAGGGGACATGTTTGTATGTACATGAATATGTGAAAGGGGATACACTCGGCTTGTAGTTCAATGAATGCATACTATTGGTTGGTGTTCCGTTATAGAGGTATTAATACTATTGTCTTTTGTTTTAGAATGATATCATGTTCATAAGTAGAAGGTATATACGTAGGGAAGTTGACTTTTAAAGTCAACAATGAATGAGTATCATGGATTGGCCTTTCGACACGATTGATAGAGTAGAAAGTTAAAGTGTTATAAATCGATAAATCAAAAGCCTATGATATGCATCATGAATGAAATGAATATATACATGGGTAAAAATAATGATAACTAGGGATTGGTTTTCGCAAGAAATTGAAAATCTTGATAGGTATGAATGTATGTCGGGATGCTAGTTTCAAATTATGGATTATGGGATGTGTGACTAGTGGTAGTTTCTCACAACATACTTATGTAGGTCTTCCAATGTAACCCGAATGATTGAACAAACGAAGAATAAAACTAGGCATGTTAAAGAAGAGACGAAAGAGGTTTCGGGGACGAAACCTTCTTTAAGGGGGGTAGACTTGTAACGCCCCAAAACCCGAATATTAAATCTTGAGCATGTTTTGTTTTACACAATGTGACATGGGTAACTAAGTTAGTTAACTTGGTTATAGTTACAAGTTAAATATTAGGAATGGAATTCTTATGAATAACAATTAACAAACAAACTGCAAGGGTTAAAAGAGGATAAATGGGAAAGTGTTTTATTTAAAGAAAAGAAGTTGTGACAAGTATGGAAATATGGTGAATCTTGTCGCAACCCCCGATCCCTTATTCCCAGGAACGAGCGGACGCGATCTCAGTTGTGGTGGTATCAGGTTATTTAATCTTGCAGCGGAAATTTTCATCAGGACCGTAGTTAGGAAATGTTTATCAGAGTAAAACCACCTTATTTTATATTAATAATCATATGGATAAAATCCAAGTTTCTTATTACAATATATTTATAGGGATAAACCCTATCTTATTGAATTTAAAACATCGTTTATTAGGTAACTTTTATAGCCACATTATCCCCAAGCCTTTAGTGCTCTCCAGCTGGCTTTCTACTAATTGGCTGTCACATTGGGTTACCTGAAACGCATTTTAAAAACATTTGTCAGTCGGAAATACTGGTGAGTAAATCTCAGTTTATTCACGAAACATTTTATTGATTAAAACAGTATCGAGGACGATTACAATGTTTATGTCTACACAATTACTCCATTTGGTACTATCAATCCACTGACTTGTGGGTCATATTACACATTGGCTAGCTCATTGTCCCAATGGTAACGTACTGTCATCCTCGACTTACTACTCATAGTGTAGTAAATTTTGTATACAAAACCCCAACATACCGGCAGTAATTGAAGACTACAAAGATTCAATCACCGCTTAATCATATTGTAAAATAATTAAGGTTTTGTAAAAACTGTTAACAAAAAGGAGATTACTCACTTTGCTATCTTAGGCTTCTTGTAAGGGTTTCCTGGGTATAATCTATAATTTATACAAATGTACACTGGTTAGTATCATAACCCTTTGAAATTATTAATGATACCCTCCCCGAGACGGTATTCCAACAACTACGTCGGGCAGAACCACGACAGTTGTTATGGAACCCTAAATCAATCGGGCAGCGTAACTATTATGAAACTGGGGTTATAATACTTACAACGGAGCAGAACCTTGCTAATTAGGGGGTATAATACTTGCAAAATATGCCTAATAACAGAGAATTCGAGATTGAGAATGAGCGACGGAAATTGAAACCCGAGGCCTCCTTTATATAGTTGCTGATATTGACTCTCAGGCGCCCGCGTAAGGTAAGGCTAAGCCTTACGAGGCCCGCATCAACACCGGTCAACATAATAGCTTAGCTGGGTCAGCTTGTAGACTTGCCACGATGTCGACACGTGTCGGCATCTGGTGTATCCGCGTTTTATAAGTCCGCGCGGCCCGCGTGAGCTTGAGGTGGGATCCTACGCGGCCCGCCTCAGCTCAATATTTCATGTTTTTACTTAATTTTATAAATTATAACATAACTCGGGCTCGGTTTTCACATAAGGGATGTAATATGAGACATATTGGAATATTTTAAGATATAATAGGGTATACAAAATATAATGAGGGTGTTGGTTTTACCGGGGGTTGTTACATTTTCCCCACCTTGTTTTAGAGCTCGTCCTCGAGATCTATTGAAATAAATGTGGGTATTTCTTTTGCATTTCTGACTCGAGCTCCCATGTATACCCAGGTCCTCTTTTGGAGTCCCACTTCACTTTGACTATAACTATTCTCTTGTGTTTTAGATTCTTTGACTTTTCTGTCTTCAATTTGTAGAGGTCTTTCTACAAACTTGAGTTGTTCATTTACCTCTATATCTTTAAGAGGTACTATCAATGATTCATCAGCTAAACACTTTTGAAGATTTGATACATGAAACACATCATGTATTCCTGCCATTTCTTCTGGCAGTTGTAGCTGATAGGCTACAGGTCCTATTTTTCTAATAATCTTAAAAGGTCCAACATACCTGGGACTTAGCTTTCCCCTTTTTATGAATCTTACTACTCCTTTCCAAGAAGAGACTTTCAACAATACTTTATCTCCTACCTGAAACTCCAATGGCTTGCGTCGGTTATTGGCATAACTCTTTTGTCGATCACGTGCGGCTTTCAGTCGTTCCTTGACTTGAATAATCTTGTCAGTTGTTTCTTGCACTATCTCAGGTCCAGATAGTTGCTTTTCCCCAATTTCTGCCCAACAGACTGGGGTTCGACACTTTCTTCCATAAAGTGCTTCAAATGGTGCAGCATTGATACTTGTGTGATAACTATTATTATAAGAAAATTCTATTAAAGGTAAGTGATCGTCCCAATTACCTCCAAAATAAATTACACAAGCTCTAAGCATGTCCTCCATTATCTGAATTGTTCTTTCACTTTGTCCATCCGTTTGTGGATGATAAGCTGTGCTTAACCTTAACTTGGTTCCCATTGCCTTTTGGAAACTTGACCAAAAATGAGATGTAAAGCGACTATCTCTATCAGAAATAATTGATAAAGGAATGCCATGTAAAGAAACAATTTCATTTACATACAATTTAGATAATTGTTCCATACTAATTGTTTCCTTCATTGGTAAGAAATGAGCTGATTTGGTTAGTCTATCTACAATCACCCAGATTGTATCATTTCCTTTCTTAGTTTTGGGTAATTTAGTAATAAAATCCATGGTTATTAATTCCCATTTCCAAACTGGCATTTCTAATTGCTGTAACAAACCTGAAGGTTTCTGATGTTCAGCTTTAACTTGTGAACAAGTTAAACATTTAGAAACATAAGCTGCTATATCCTTTTTCATTCCTATCCACCAGAAATTTTTCCTTAAATCCTGGTACATTTTGTCACTTCCTAGATGCATCGTATACTTGGACTTATGAGCTTCTTCTAATATACGATGGCGTAAATTTCCTAATTTAGGTATCCACATTCTCTTTTCATGGAATTTCCAAATTCTATCTGTTCCTTGGTTTAATTCTTTTAACATACCTTTTAACTTTTCAGTATCTTCCTTGATTACTAACTCTTGTGCTTCTCTTATTTGATTATTTAAATCTACTTGCAGATTTAATTTAAGAGAACGTACTCTTCTTGGCATTTCATGATACTTTCGGCTTAAAGCATCTGCCACTACATTTGCTTTTTCTTCATGATACTGGATATCACAATCATAATCACTAAGCATCTCCATCCAACGTCTTTGTCTCATATTCAACTCCTTCTGCTTGAAGATATACCTTAAACTCTTATGATCAGTGAATATGGTAAACTTACTACCATAAAGGTAATGTCTCCAAATCTTAAGAGCAAAAATTATAGCTCCTAACTCTAAATCATGGGTTGAATAATTCTCTTCATGACTCTTAAGTTGTCTAGATGCGTAAGCTATAACTTTCTGACGTTGCATTAATACACATCCATAACCTAATTTAGAAGCATCACAGTAGACTATAAAGTCTTTAGTTCCTTCTGGTAATGCTAATATGAGTGTATGGGTCAATCTTTGCTTAAGGATTCTAAAGGCTTCTTCTTGTTTTACTCCCCATTCAAACTTAACATATTTACAGGTTAACTTAGTTAAAGGAATGGCTATTCTAGAAAAATCTTGAATAAATATTCTATAATAACCGGCCAAACCTAAGAAACTTCTAACCTCAGTTGGTGACTCAAGGGTTTTCCATTTAGTAATTGCCTCGATTTTTGTTGGATCTACATGAATTCCTTCATGATTGACTAAGTGTCCAAGGAATTGTACCTGTTCTAACCAAAATTCGCACTTAGAAAACTTAGCATAAAGCTTTTCCTTTCTTAATAGACTTAAAAGTGTTTGCAAATGCCTTGCATGATCTTCTTTATTCTTAGAATAAATTAGAATATCATCTATGAATACAATTATGAATTTATCCAAATATGGCTTACATATTCGGTTCATCATGTCCATAAATGCAGCTGGGGCATTGGTTAAACCAAATGGCATGATAGTAAATTCATAATGACCATACCTTGTTCTAAAAGCGGTTTTAGGAATGTCCTCTTCCTGTACCTTTAATTGATGATATCCCGACCTTAAATCGATTTTAGAGAAGAATCGAGCTCCTTGTAGTTGATCAAATAGATCATCAATTCTTGGTAATGGGTACCGATTCTTAATAGTGACTTTGTTTAATTCACGGTAGTCAATGCACATACGCATTGATCTGTCCTTCTTTTTAACAAACAATATCGGCGCTCCCCATGGCGACGAACTTGGCTGTATGAATCCTTTCTCTAATAATTCATCTAATTGTTTCTTTAGCTCCTGCATTTCAGCGGGTGCCAACCGATAAGGTGCTTTGGCAATTGGTGATGTTCCTGGTAGCAAGTGAATTCTGAATTCAACTTCTCTGTCTGGAGGTAGTCCTGGTAATTCTTCTGGAAAAACATCTGAAAACTGAGATACTACTGGAATATCTTTTAGTTCTTTTCCTTTAGTGTTAGTGATTATACAAATCAAATACACTATAGAACATTTTCTTATACAACTTGCAGTTTTCATTACAGAGATTAATTTAGTGGATCTAAACGGCTTATCTCCTTTAATTGTGATCGTTTTACCTTTTTGTGAATTTACTTGAATTAACTTTTGATCACACAAAATATTGGCTTTATTGGCTATTAACCAATCCATTCCTAGAACAACATCAAATCCTGCCAGATTCATGGGATAAAGATTTGCAATAAATTTCTGATTTGAAATTTCTATACTAGCTCCCTGCAAGATTTCAGAAATTCTAACGGCTTCTCCATTGGCTGTCTCTACTAGACATTCTTGGGGTAGTTTAGTTAATGACTGAGTTAGAATTTTGCAAAACGAAGTATTAATAAAACTTTGGTTTGCACCAGAGTCAAATAATACTTTAGCAAATATATCATTAACTAAAAACGTACCAGCTCTAACGTCTGGGATCATCTTGGCTTCATCTGCAGTTAGAACAAATGCTCTAGCATTTTTAATATTCTTGTTGTTTGCAGCTGGGGCCAATTTTGGACAGTTTAGCCTGATATAACCTTTTTCTCCACAGTTGTAGCATAATCCATTACTGGATTTCCTCTTGCAATTTTCTTCCTTGTGTCCTGGCATCTTGGAGTAATTGCAGAGATTTGAGCATTTTCCCGAGTGCTTTTTCTTGCAAACCTTGCAGTATGGTGCAGGGGTAGAACCCACATTCCTACGATTAAAATTTCCAGAATGAAATTCTTGAGTAAGCCTTTGGGTTAGGTTTCTCCTCTGGTCTTCTTCTCTAGTACGGACTAACTCATCTGTTAAGCTATTGGCCAGTTCTACAGTTTCTTCTATAGTTTGAGGTCTAGCTGCCTTGACTACATGTCTAATCTCTCCAATTAATCCCCAAATATAACGGGAAATTAGCACTGGTTCTGGTGAAGCAAGAGTTGGTACTATTCTAGCATATTCAAAGAATAACTTCGTGTACCCCTTACTATCCACACCAGTCATCCTAAGGTTTAGGAATTTGTTTGCTATCTGCTCCTTTTCATTTGGAGGGCAGAATTTCCTTTCTACCATATTCCTAAATTCTTCCCAATCCATACTATAAACCCTATCACTTCCTCTAGATTGAAGGATAGTGTTCCACCATTCTAAGGCTGCATTTTTAAATAAATTGGAAGCAAACATTATCTTGTCCTCTTTCGCACATTTACTTATTTTCAGAACAGCCTCAGTCTTTTCTATCCAGCGTAGAGCTGCAATAGGTTCTTCATTGCCCGAGAATTCTATTGGTTTACAGGACCAGAATTCTTTGTATGAACAACCGTAAGGCACGGTTCTTCTTCTTTTGGGAATGGGCATTTGAAGTATAGGTCCATTGTTCACGCTATGTTCTGGTTCAATTGGTCGCTTACTGCTATGTTTACTTTTATTATTCGCTTCTTGAACCGTTTGAAGAATAAATGGCATTGCGCCTATAATTCCTTGTGCCACTATATGTTGGATAACACTATTATCCATCTGATTTCCGTTGTTATTGATGCTTGGGTTTTCATTAACCACGTTAATGTTACTCTGATTATCGTTATTTAGATTTCCTTGATTTTCTTCGTCGGCCATCTGAATTTTAACAATTACCTCATATTAATATCACAAATAATAGGTAATATATTAAATCACATAACACGCAATTTAACCAAAACCGTCGATCATTGCGACTTGTACTCTATTTTCATATACTATGCGTCTATTACACACTAGTACAGAAATAAAGATTACAATACCAACAAAAAGAAAATTTCACTAATAGTACTATGCATCCATACACACATTTTATTATATATATATATATATATATTTATTATTACTACCATTTCCTTCATCTCATTCACGGATATGGATTTATCCAAAAATCCATATTACGTTCATCGTATTTCCATACGAGACGTTCTCCCACCTGACGCATTCTCTCACTGCTTTCTAAAATTTCCTCCCCAAAAGTCCTAAGTTCTTGCACGTTTTCAGCACTCATTGGGGGTGCAGGTTCTCGGACTGGGTTTGGAATCTGGGGTGCGGTTTCCTGATATGGGGGTGACAGTTCCTGAAATTGGTAAGGATCCTCTAATATCTCCCTAATATAGTTATCATGGTAATAGGGATCTAACGGGTCCATACCTGGGTAAGCTTCTATGTTCTGTATGGGTGGATAGTTCTGAATAGGGTAACGTTGCACAAAGTCCCTATTGTCGTCCCACTAGGGGTCATAATTCGGGTCTAGGGGATTCGGTGCAGGCACCCTAGGGATTTCTTCTGGATTAAAGTCGTGCATCTCCACTTGGTTTTCCTGATTTTCTATCTCCATGGGTTGTTCTGGGTTTTGTGGTTGTGGGGCTACTAGTTGTTCCAGACTTGGGTCAGCAGCAGTTGTAGCTAGGATATGGAAATTAGCTAGGCTTCTATTAAGCATATCCTGAGTATGGGCATCTGTTTCCCGCTTAATGGCTGCTAAAGCCCTTTGCTGTTGCAATTTTCGCACTCTCTTCCTACGAGCAAAAGCTTCTTTACTGAACCATCCTCGTTTCTTATTAGGAAATGGTTCTTCAGATTTGGCTCTAAAGGCAAATATTCCCTCTTCCTGATCAGCAGAATACCCTGAAAGGGCAGGCTGTGATGATGTACCTTCACTCCTAGGTGAATCAGCTAACTGACGATTCACGTCTGATGGTCCTTGATCACTCATACTGAAAACTAACAAATAGTCAAATAACACATAACGAATAATTACAGTTATATACGTATTTCCGTAATTTATTTCCTAACACAAATTTTAAAATTTCAAGTGTCAGCAGAACACTTCTTTGGCTTAGACCAGTGGCTAGGCTCTGATACCACCTCCTGTCGCAACCCCCGATCCCTTATTCCCGGGAACGAGCGGACGCGATCTCAGTTGTGGTGGTATCAGGTTATTTAATCTTGCAGCGGAAATTTTCATCAGGACCGTAGTTAGGAAATGTTTATCAGAGTAAAACCACCTTATTTTATATTAATAATCATATGGATAAAATCCAAGTTTCTTATTACAATATATTTATAGGGATAAACCCTATCTTATTGAATTTAAAACATCGTTTATTAGGTAACTTTTATAGCCACATTATCCCCAAGCCTTTAGTGCTCTCCAGCTGGCTTTCTACTAATTGGCTGTCACATTGGGTTACCTGAAACGCGTTTTAAAAACATTTATCAGTCGGAAATACTGGTGAGTGAATCCCAGTTTAATCACGAAACATTTTATTGATTAAAACAGTATCGAGGACGATTACAATGTTTATGTCTACACAATTACTCCATTTGGTACTATCAATCCACTGACTTGTGGGTCATATTACACATTGGCTAACTCATTGTCCCAATGGTAACGTACTGTCATCCTCGACTTACTACTCATAGTGTAGTAAATTTTGTATACAAAACCCCAACATACCGGCAGTAATTGAAGACTACAAGGACTCAATCACCGCTTAATCATATTGTAAAATAATTAAGGTTTTGTAAAAACTGTTAACAAAAAGGAGATTACTCACTTTGCTATCTTAGGCTTCTTGTAAGGGTTTCCTGGGTATAATCTATAATTTATACAAATGTACATTGGTTAGTATCATAACCCTTTGAAATTATTAATGATACCCTCCCCGAGACGGTATTCCAACAACTACGTCGGGCAGAACCACGACAGTTGTTACGGAACCCTAAATCAATCGGGCAGCGTAACTATTATGAAACTGGGGTTATAATACTTACAACGGAGCAGAACCTTGCTAATTAGGGGGTATAATACTTGCAAAATATGCCTAATAACAGAGAATTCGAGATTGAGAATGAGCGACGGAAATTGAAACCCGAGGCCTCCTTTATATAGTTGATGATATTGACTCTCAGGCGGCCCGCGTAAGGTAAGGCTAAGCCTTACGCGGCCCGCGTCAACACCGGTCAACATAATAGCTTAGCTGGGTCAGCTTGTAGACTTGCCACGATGTCGACACGTGTCGGCATCTGGTGTATCCGCGTTTTATAAGTCCACGCGGCCCGCGTGAGCTTGAGGTGGGATCCTACGCGGCCCGCCTCAGCTCAATATTTCATGTTTTTACTTAATTTTATAAATTATAACATAACTCGGGCTCGGTTTTCACATAAGGGATGTAATATGAGACATATTGGAATATTTTAAGATATAATAGGGTATACAAAATATAATGAGGGTGTTGGTTTTACCGAGGGTTGTTATAAATCTTGAGGGGCCAAACTTGGGCAACTTGAAAGATGAAATTACATAAACTTAAAAAAAATAAAACACACACATTAGAGAGGTGTGTGTGGGCGACGGTTTGATCAGGGGGCAAGAACAAACCCTAAAAATCATAAAATCCCCAAAATTGGAAGAGAAAATGAAGGTTTGATGGATGCATGAGCTAGATTCCCAACCATCTATACAAGATAAACACATGGTAAGTTGTATTTTATGATTTGGTGATCTTGAATAAAGTGGGTTTATGATCAATCTAGGAAATTTCATGAAATTAGGTATGAATATATGTTAGAATCATCACATGAAAGATGAATTGTGCAAGACATTGAGTAAATTGACGTTTTGGGATGAAACCCTCTAGTAGTAGTAAGAATGGTGACATGGGTGAATCATCCATGTCTAATCTTTGTGCTAACTTGATGAATTATGTAGTATGTGATGCATACATATGTTAGCTAGTTGAAGTATGGTATGAAATTTATTTGATTTTAGTAGTGATGATGAGATGAATGCAAGAAGTGGAAAGTTAAAACATAAAATACTTGTACATTGTGTTTAGATAGTGGTATGCACACCAAGTGTTTGATGAAATGTTTAAATGAAATTAGAAAATGAGATTTTATGAAAGAACTTGACAAAAATGAATGAAAATAATGATGATGTAATTGATAGTAAACTAACGTGAATAATGTGCTTTAGATGGAGTCCATATGAGAATTCGGTTTGAATGTATGATTTGGTCAAAAGTATGCTTTAGGAACTAGTACCCTATGCTTGAAAGGTGGTGCACACCATGAGTCGGATTACTGACTTAATGGTAATTTAGAATGCGTGTGTACTAAGTGTAGAAGTTGTGGACTACTAGTTAAGTATGAAGTTACGATTATATTAAAATGGCTAACTTGGTATGTAGTTGTCAAATGTAGGATCATGAAAGCGTTAGTATGTGTAAAAATGATTTTGTGAACATAGGGTATGAAATCAAGTGATCATGTAGTTGTATGTACCACATAACGTGAAAGTAAAATGTGTATGCCGTTACTACAATAAACTATCATATCAAGATAAATGTGTGTGTTCATACATTGGAAATAAGTAAGCAAGACCGTTGACTTCGGAAAAGTCAACGAATATGCGAGTGACATGATTAGACTTATGCATGTGTTTATGAGATTTTAAGGAATCATGTATATGTGTTAGGGCAATTGTGTATAGGTATGTATGATAATAAATTTGATTAAGAGAATGTTAACAATGTGGTTGTCGGTTCATGTCGTATGCGTATTAATGTTTGACTAATGAAAGTCTATGTAGCTAAGAGTTAGAAATGGATGTGATATGAACGAACGTGCATACTAACTATGATGTGGACGTAATGACTTGAAGGGATAGGAACCCCAATAGACATGGACTCAAGTATGGAAGGCTAACGGATCAAGAGGAAATAAGGAAGCTATGCACAAACTTGGACGCACGAGGTAAGTGATCCAGGCTCACTTCTTAGTATGTATGTAGAAATTTTAATATTTATGAGTGTGGAAATGTATGCAAGAATTATGTAATGGATGAGTATATTAAAGTAAGTGTTATATTAGCATAACGAAGGAGTCATTTATAACAAAGGTAAATTAGTAAGAGTAAACGGGTCGAATAATGGTACAAAGGATTTTTAAGCTGTTTGCTTTTAAATCAGCTCTTGATGCGACCCGAGGTGATTAATGGATCCGTAATTATATTATGGATGCATAGGAACAAGAATTACACAAAACGGATGTCTAGATCAAAAGTTATGCGACTTTTAGTTGAGTATTTGGTTAGAATTCATAGCTGGGAAAAATGTGCAGCAGCAAAACCAAACAGTCTGTCGAAAGTAGGGTGTCGCGTCACGCAACGCCGAACACCCATCTTGGTTGCGCAACGTGACGGGCGTCGCGGCCCGCGACAGCCGAGGCTGTATCCGTCGCGCCCCGTGAGGAAGTCACAAACTGGCATTTGTTGTTTTCTTTGTTCGCTTACGCAACTGGACTCGATGTTTTGAATGATTTCAATGTCTTTTAACTTATTTTAAAGCTGGTTTAGAACATAAGTAAGGTTATGAGCCTCCGGATAGTGAAAGTATGGATTTTTACCTTCGTGTTAGTGAAGGTAATCTCTATGTAATCGAACTTAGGAACGAATGGGTATGGAAGATGATGAGTATATAATTTTATATTATAGAAAGTTGTGATTATGACAAGATGTATAGGTTTATGTGAATAATAATGGTAAGCGAAACCAACTGGGGTGTCCCAGTTGGCCAGTCCCACCTCTACTCTTCATAGAGACCCGGGTTCGAGTCCAGGCAGGGGGTATTCTGCCACCTTCTTCCCAGAGGGAAACAGACTCAGCTCGGGATGGGGTATTCACCGCCAGGCAGCATTGGGACGTTGCTAGCTTGTGGAGTGGGATCACTCCAGCGGCCGGGAGGTCCGTGCAATAACCCCCCCCCCCCCCAATAATGGTAAGCGAGAGCTTGTATGTATGGGTGCGTGTATGAATGTGTGCGTATATGTGTAGAGGTATATGTTTGTATGCTCGTGGGAATTAGGAACGTAAACATGAGTGAATGCGAGATGTTATAAATGTATGAAGGAGTGGTCTATTATGTTTGGTCATTGACGAATACTACTGATTTGTCTTGAGATTGGAATGTAATAAAGGTATGAGAACATCAGGTTTATGAAGTATTGAAGTCGAATTCGGAACAAGAGATATCAAATGGATTAAGTTTATGTTGTTGAATGTTATATGGTTTTTAATTATATGCTAATAATGTTGTATGATGTTGTCGGTGACTAATGGTTAAGTTGTAAATGATGTCCACAGGAACTATACGGATTGTCTCTATTACTAACGAAGATAAGCGGGCGTAGATCGAGTCAAAGAGCAAGGATTGTACGGGAAGAAGGGTCACCTAGCTTGGATTATGTAACACATGTAGTATCATTTTTATTATGAATGTTGTTGATACATTTAGTAAATGTTAGACATTTTGTAACTGAGCCTTTACGTAAGCAATGTATTTAGTAAAGAAAGAATTTTTTTAAAGGCTCGTTTTTCCGCTGCGTCTATTCAAGGTTAAAGGTGTTAGGGTGTTTCAATTTTTTACAGTTAAGTATGACCAAATAGACCCACATAAGGGTATTTTAATTATTTTACGTTATTTACTCAAATTAATAAACATAAAAAGTAATAAATAAAACAATTAAAATATATTATATATATTTACGTATAGTCATATACACACACTTAAACCACCCACACCCCTTTTTTCTCTAAACTCTCTCCCTCCCCCACTCTCTCTCTAACTTCTGGTGACACCACCATCTCCCGGCCATCACCCCTACCTCACCTAACTATCTGATCACTACCATCCACCACCACCTCTTACCATCACGAGCCACCGCCACCTCCTGTAACAACTACCAAAACCACAAAGTTTTGAGCCAGATCTGACCACAATCCACCAAGATCTGAGCAACAACTACAGAGATTTGAACTAACCATCCACCAAAAATCTGAAGTAGATCTGACCAACACGTGAGGTTGTGGTGGGGTGGTGTAGTTGTGGTGCAGAAGTTGTCGATGAGCAACACTCAAATCTTGTTGCCGATGCGTGGAGTTGTGGTGAAGTGGAGGTGAGCAGCGGCATGGCGGTGTCGTTGGAGGAAGATGATGACGGAGGATGCAATTTGGGTGTTGGTGAGATGGAGAATAGTAGTTGATTGTTTGTTCCGGAGTAGGTGTTGTGGTGCTTCGACGGTGGTGCAAGGGTGGTGTAGTTGTGGAATTTTGTTTAATTTTTATGGGTTTTTTGGGCCGGATTTCGAATAGGGTGGGTTTTGATAAGATTTGGGTGGTTGTGTTGGTGTTGGGTTTTGGCCGGATTTTGAATGGTGGTGGGTTTTGGTCTGACTT
Source organism: Helianthus tuberosus (assembly GCA_030545235.1). Classification (NCBI taxonomy): domain Eukaryota; kingdom Viridiplantae; phylum Streptophyta; class Magnoliopsida; order Asterales; family Asteraceae; genus Helianthus; species Helianthus tuberosus. The sequence continues at coordinate 1,860,045 of CM060395.1, read as the reverse complement.
GGGTGGTGGGAGGTGGTGGGAGGTTGTAGTGGTGGTAGTTGTGGGATAAAAAAAATAAGAAGATCGGGGTGACCAGGATCGGATGAGGAATCTGGGTCTTCTTTCTTCGTCAAAGAACACCATGAAAGCAGATCTGAATTAGGGTGGCAGTTTTGACTAGTGGCGGCAGAGGTGGCACTGATGGTTGGTGGTGGCGGTGGAAAACAAAATGAGAAAGGGAGAGGGGTAGAGAGAGAGAGAGAGAGAGAGCGAGAGAGAAAATGGGGGGGGGGGAGGGTGTGTGGTTAGGCCAGGTGATGGTGGGGGTGGTTGATGGTGGTAAGTGGTGGTCGTCGGTGGTGGCTTGGTGGGTGAGTGAGAGAGAGGGAAGAGAGAAAACTAAGAGAAGAGATGGATTGTTATATGTTTTGAAAAAAAATTATTATATATTTTCTTGTTTTATGTATTAATAAAATGTTGTATATAAATATATGGGCAAAATGTCTAATTTGCCTTCATATAGGGTCTATTTGATCAAATTTAACCATGAAAATAAATTGGGTTTAGGGTAAAGAACCGACCGTGCAAGATTTTACAAACATAAAATATGTTTTCTGTCATTTTTAAAGACTAGTGGGGAACCCGCGCGTTGCGGCGGAGTCAATAATTTACACACTTGTGCACGTTTCGGTTGTTTTATCAATCGTGCACGTTTCGGTTGTTTTTCTGCAAGTTATAAAGATGTGGACAGTGGATAAAAAGGATAATTTCATGTATACTTAACAGTTTGTATGCATATTCACATTGACAATTATAAACTATAGTGGGAATGCTCGCGCGTTGCTGCGGGTAATTATGTTTTTTTGTCACACCTTGAGTGACGGGTTTCACGTATTTTATTTATAAAAATAATTTGTTGATACACCTATCAAAGATGTTTCTTGTACTATGTCTTTTAACTTCATTTGACCCTTCAGAAATAAAAGAATCCATAGTTATAAATAGATCAAAATTGCCACCAATACCATTAGTGTCAACATTAATATTTCAGTCCTCTTTATGTGATGATTGTTAACAAGATATGGTGATGTGAAAAAAAAAATACAAAATCAAACATGATCACTTGGAATTGTGTTTATCACATTCTGCGACATCTCTTAGAGAAGTGTACATTTAAACCAGACATGAATAAATAATTGCTTATTTTCTAGATATAAGATTTTTGTGGATTTTTCACAATTGTTTGTAATTTGTTACTTTGGGTTTTTGATGATAAATGAAACTTATTTCTTTGATAAAAAAAAAAGTTTAAAAAATGTCCTAGTTTTCATCGATTATAATAAGTTTGATACTTGACATTAACACACTCTAAAATTTCTGTTATTTTTTTATAAAATTTCTATCATACTCTCATTATTAAAAATTTCTGTTTTTTTTTATATAACATAGATCCACTACAGATTTTTCTATTTGAAAATGTACCAGTTTGAAACAATCAAATAAACTTTGGCTTCTTTTTCGAATTTCATTTAGCAAGCCTTAAAGCACCAATCGAAGTTATTCATTTGTACAAAGAAAGTTATACAAATTAATTACTAAACTTTCTTTTATAAACGACTTAACATGTGCACATAGCATTAACCAGAATCACACAGCTTTTGGCTCCACTTCGTGCAACCAGCAACCCGTGTTATTCGATATAACCACATCTATCATCTCCGGATACGATTAGACCATGCGTAGTCGATGGGGTGAATAATGCCCCACCCTTGGGCGTTGTCCGCCACATGTCGTCCTACTCAGCAAAGGGGCGTTATTCACAAAGGGGCGTAGTGGTGATAACGCCCAATAATGCCCCGTCAATCATTACACAATTATTTAATTAAATAAAACGAAAACCATCAAAACATCTTATTGGACAAAGACAATGAAGATGAAGTGTGATTGGACCATCAAAATGGGGCTTGGGCGTGGAATAAAGCACGATTCAACTGGATTTTGCCAAAAACACGCCCACGGGGGCGGTTAACACCGGCATTGTCCGGCGTTTTCTACCAAACAAACGCCCAAACAAGATCGACTACACACGGTCTTAGGACTTGACATATTGTACTTGGTAGTTATATTTTTGTATTAATAATAATGTTTTTGAATTTGTCATGAAAAAAAAGGTTGGATTACATTAGTATGCAGAAAACAAAACACAATCTCCAGAAATAATAAGCTTGTATATATTCAACCTTTAATCGAATAAACACATGAAATTTCTAATATCTAAACCCCAAAAGTTATTAAAAAGATAATCACTCTGTCTGATACTCCGAACACAAACATGTAAAGCACCATGCACTCTAATAAATTCAGCCCATTATAGTACATCCCTATTTGTTGACCTGTATCATGTGGCCAAACTGCATGACGGCTTCTGCCATATCGTGAGAGACTTCCTTTTGCTTCTGCATTAAACTTTGTTGTTGGAGTCTTAACCGTGAAGCAAAAGAAACTCTTCTACAAAGTTGAGCGGCTGTGGTTATTTTCCAAAGGCGCTCCTGAAAAGTGTGACGTTCCATCAAATTCTGCATAAAATGTACATAATATATTATCTGAATACATGAAAGTTTTATCAAATCCGCTACTTGCTTTAATCTTATAGCAGAATCGGACATACCGCCCATGTGAAAAGAAGACTGACTTGTGCCCTTTCCTTTCCCCGTATTCACCAACTAACAAAAACAAAACAAAACCTTAAAAATCCATTCATATGACCATAGAATTATGATAAAGTTCAGATTTGCATACTGTGTAAACAAAAACAGTGGTTGGAAGACTACTATCACGGTAATTATGAGACAAAAATGGTAAAATTTGGCGACATGACACTTTAAGTTCAGGGTCGGGTTCACCATCGTAAACTGTCCATGTCCCATCGTGTTGACCCGGTGATAAAACCGATGCATATTTTTTACTCCCACCATCCCGCGATATAAAAATCTGATCTCAAAACATAATTCTTTAATAATGTATACATTATTTTATATCATAAGATTGTAAGTTGAAGGTGAGATCTTTACGGAGAATTGATTTGCCATCATAGGAGAAGGCTCACATGCACCGGAATTATTTGGAATTGCCGAAATTCTGCACGAAACTCTTGGGTTATGCTGCCGCTTCTGTAAGAACACAAGGTAATGAACCCCATCATGCATGGGTAGAAAAGTAATTCTGTAAATCATACACCGAAGCCATTGTTGTAAGTCACCCCATCCCACCAAGCGGGACCCCTTGTGTGGCCGATGGTTTGCCTTCTTTATTAAAAAGATCAATAGGTGCTCGCTGTAAAACAAACGTTAATCGCCACTTCAAGATCTTGGTCAATCTTGGCGTTAAATGTAAGGTTCTTTATCTCAGAAAAGGCTTCATCCCTTGGCACGTAAACGTCACTTCTTCTTGATTCAGATAATGGATCTGCAATTGCATTATTTCTATTTAGTAAAATGTGGTTTAAATAAAGAATATATAATTTTTATGTAAAAGATGTGTTATTCTTATCACATGAGAACCACCATGAGTCACAACACAAATTGAGCCACATACAACTTTTGTACAAGCGAACCATGAAATAGATTGAAATTTTTTTGTGAAGTTTTCAAATTGAGTTAAACTATTTACCAGTACCAGCATTGCAAACAACTTGAAAACATTAATTTAATCAAAGTTTATGCCAGATCATATGTTCCTCCATCCATCCATCCATGTTCTACTTACTATAGATTGAATGCCTATATTGACTACATATCTTAAAATTAAAAAAATCCTACAGTCAAGTTCCAACTAACCTGAATGATTGACCAGAAGGTTTTCAGCAATTCAAAATAAAGTTGAATAAGTATACACCTTGTGAAGAATATAAAACATACGTGTAACAAAGATTAGCAAATTAAAACAATACCTGTGTAAATAAGAAATAGAGAAAGAAAAACAAATATAAAAAAGTTTATCCACAACAGTACCAACGTTGTTATTCCGGTTGGGTCTGGTCTTCACCGGACTTCCCATTTGCCTTCATTGTCACTACTGTTTTACCACAAACCCTAGCACCACTGTTTGATTATAATATAGCTTTTTATGAATATCATTTGAAAAAATGAGTTAAATTGAAAAGTTACCTGCTTAATTCATTTCAATGTGTTCCAGCAAAGCACAAATCAAACAGAAACCAAACTATAATATAAAAATAACAAAACTACCTTTCAAAAAAGATAAAAATAACAAAAAACTATGAAAGCAGCTTAAAGATTGATAAATATAAAAAAAAAAACCTAGATAACATCAATTAGCAGATCATTTGAATTAACATATGTTTCCATAATATTTTTACCCTTATGCACCAGATTAAAGATGATAAATACGTACCACGATTAGGCTTTCAATCTGCATCACCGTCACCTAAGATAACACTTTTGCCTTAAATCTTTGTACACTAAGATAACACAATCACACACACACATAAACACACTTTAACGATTCAGTAAAAATAAAATATCAATTGATAGAATGAAAAAACAAAATGATACAAACAAGAACATGTTCCAATCCAGATGGAATAAACAAAAATGAAATTAATGAATGAATTAAGTAGTGAAACATGAAAACAAAATGAAATGCAACACAGAAATGAAAAGCAAGATTAATTCAGAAAACAAATGAACCAAACCCTAACTAAAAAACAGAGATTTATACCGGCGAGTTCCCGGCATCGATTTGTGTTACGACCTGAAACCAGAACGGCCTCCCGCGGTCCTCCCGTTGCAGATAGTACACTACAAATTGGTGGGGTGAAACCGGAATTAGCGTGCGAGTGAGGTCGGCGGCAGCGGTGCTGCTGGCATGTCTTCAATTCCCTCCCTCTTTGCAGTTTTCTTGATGAAATTAAAAGTCAGTGGAAGGGGTATGTACAACAATAGATGGGTTGTACAAATTCAAACCTGACTGTAGGCAAATGAACCTGTGAATGAGTACCCAATTCCATGATTGGTTCGATGTTAAATAGTTGCAGGTATGAATCGTATGGTGTAATTGATTTCAGTTGGCAAACTCATCGAATTCCTTATGCGGCTGTACAGATTCAATGATAAAGGCTTGGACTGTTTAGCAGGTGACAATGAATTGGGGGCAAATCTGGGAGAACAAGATGAAGTTTAGGGTGAGAACCCATGATGTTTCAGCTGCCATCTTAAAATTTGTGGGTGAAATGACAATTATAGGACAAGGAAATGCATTATAAAGGTCTATAGATATAGATAAATGACATAGTTTGCGATCTGATGTAAACATAAATGACGTTTTTTTATAACTTACTCTAAAAATAATTTATTAAATGTTCAGATAGTTGAATTTTCAGTTTTTTATATTTATGATGATTACTTTTTGAATTATAATCTTTTGAGTAAAATGCACGGATAGTCCCTGTGGTTTTGCAAAATCACACCTATAGTCCCCAACTTTTGGAAATTACACCGGTGCTCCCTGTGGTTTGATAGTTTGTTACTCGGATAGTCCTTGGAGTGGATGACGGTTAGCTTTCTCCGTTAAGTGGATGCGAAATGACATATTTACCCTTCATCTTCTCAATTCTATAAAAACAAAGCAACCTCACCCCAACCCCACCCACCCCCACCTTTCTCTCTATTCCCCCCACCATTAACCACCAACCACTACCCATGTATTACAGACTAGGAGCGTGTTTGGCTTTCCTTATTTTGAGCCAGAAGTCCTTTTTTTGAGCCAAAAGTCCCTTTTTTTTGTGTTTGCCTTTCCTTTTTTAGGGCAAAAGGACTTCTACCAAGGCAAAAGTCAGGAAATCCTGACTTTTTTTTGCCAAAAGTCCTTTTCAATAAGTTGAAAATAAGCTAAGCCAAACATGCCCTAGGAAAATATTCAAATTAGATGAATATTGAGGGCCTGAGAGTTGAGAGTGAACTGATGAAGGCGGAGCAGGGGGCTTAAAAAAACCAAAAAAATTCTTGGCAGAGTTCTATTAATCCACCTTCTTCTCCGTGAGCTCACTGATGACGTCTTCATCCACCTTAAACATCTATTGAACAAAATCCTCTACATCAAATATTGTTTTACCATCTTTGCACCCCTCATCAAACCGTCCAGGTATAAACGGTGGCCTCATCATCTGCATGACTTTTTACCAGTCAACGCCTTTAAGAAAATCATGACCTTTGATTTCCATAAGCCCTGTTCTCCGTTTCCGATCCTTTTCCAACAACTTTCCGATCAAATCCCGCAACGGCGACGGTGGGGTTACCCCTCCTCATCAATGTTATTAAAAGCCTACATCTAAAATACCAAATAAGAGCATCAACATCTAACGAGCTTCGGTGAGCAACAATACATAACGACAACAACCATCCTATTCTGCCTTCCACGATCTGCTCTGACCGTCATTCGCCACCATGAGCTCCCGTGCGCCGCCCCCTGCTCCGCCTTCATCAGTTCAGCATTAACTCTCAAGCCCTCAACATTCATCTAATTTGAAAAAGAGAGAAAGGTGGGGATGGGTGGGGTTGGGTTGGGTTGGGGTGGGGTTGTTTTATAGTGTGGATAAGAAGAAGGGTAAATTTGTCATTTTACATCAATTTAACGGAGAAAAATAACCGTCATCCACTTCAGGGACTATCTGAGTAACAAACTGTCAAACTACAGAGAGCACCAGTGTAATTTTAAAAAGTTAGGGACTATAGGTGTTATTTTGCAAAACCACAGGGACTATCCTTGCATTTTACTCTAATCTTTTTTATGTTTTGACGATAATTGTTGATATTTTCATCTCTTATGTTTTTAAATACTTTTTTATTATTTTTAAAAATTTAAACAGATTATCACATGGTCGATAACGATCTGATCAACGAAATGATATAATGGTCGTTTTTTTTATTTGAACCGGTTTATAAACATTCATCTTAAATAAAAACACCGATCAACGAAATGATACAATGGTCAAATTTTTTATTTGATCCGGTTTATAAAGATTCATCTTAAATAAAAAAAACAAAGGAGTAAAGAATATAATAGCTATTTTTTATTTGATCTGGTTTTGGAGACCTATCTGATTAACATAGACATTGCATTTTATGTTTCATATACACAATCAAACATTTTCTTTTGAGTAAATTACGTTTTTGGTCCCTGTGGTTATATCACTTTTACTATATTAGCCTAAAATAAGAATTTTTAACTGATCTGCCCTCATGGTCCCTATATCTAACCATTTTGACCCCTAGTCTAACCAAACCCCAGCTCTAGTTAATTTATTGGTCACATGTGCATCTGGTTTATAAAGACTCATCTTAAATAAAAAAAACAAAGGAGTAAAGAATATAATAGATATTTTTTATTTGATCTGGTTTTGGAGACCTATCTGATTAAGGGGATGTTTGGTAGCCTCTTAATGACCATTCAGATGCTACCTCTTAATGGTTTAAAACCTCTGAATGAATAACAGGTAACCTAAAGTCTGAATGGTTAAGAGGTAACATCTGAATGGTAAATAATCACATGTCACATTCTTCTACCTTCTCACTGGTAAAATTCTTAATGGTTCCATTAAGAGGTAGCCTCTTAATGACAATTCAAAGGCTACCAAACAGCCCCTAACATAGACATTGCATTTTATGTTTCATATACACAATCAAACATTTTCTTTTGAGTAAATTACATTTTGGCCCCTGTGGTTATATCACTTTTACTATATTAGCCTAAAATAAGAATTTTTAACAGATCTGCCCCCATGGTCCCTATATCTAACCATTTTGACCCCTAAGTCTAACCAAACCCCAACTCTGGTTAATTTCTTGGTCACATGTGCAGATCTGTTAAAAATTCTTATTTTGGGCTAATATAGTAAAAGTGATATAACCACAGGAGTCAAAAACATAATTTACTCTTTTCTTTTTAATTAGTTTCTATAAGTTTTCTTGTAACTACTTATGTGATTTATTATTAAACATCACTTAACCAAGTCTCCACCAGTAAAAAATTGTTATAAAAGAATTAAAAAAGCATTAAAAAACTTTTTATAAAATATCATGATTCAACGTATTACCTTTTTAATTTGTTAACTCTTTATAAAAACATTTTTTTAAAGTAGAAATTTTGTTTATCTAATAAAATTAGGAGTGAAAAAAGGAAGAGTAAAAAAACACTCATTTTAATAAATATTTTTCAAAACACCCGTTTTGGTAAATAAGTTTTTCACCAACACCCTTTCAGAAAAAAAAAATATCTAATTTCCATTAGACCGCCCGTAGTGGGGCGTTTTTTATAAAAAATTCAAAAAAAAGGCCGAAACACGCCCTCAGCCCATTACGGCCCGGCGTTTTCCGAGCCAAATTTTGTTTTGGCGTTTTTTGAAACACGCCGAAATGGAAAATGTTTGGCCAATCAGATGAGGGCATGTGGGTTAGAGATGGAATGTGGGGTTTGATTTGGCCGGATTTTTGAGATTTGCCGGAATTTCAGCCGGATTTTTGAGTTGCAGGTCCGAAGAAGGGATGGAGGTCACGAAGAAGAAGGGTTTGAGTATAATATTCACTTTACACCCTCAACTATTTTATGTGTATAATATCCACCTAAAAAGCTACTTTATGTGTATAATCATGGTTGTAAAACAATGTTTCCAAGGCCGGGTACTCCCCGAGTAGTCGCTACAAGGTAGGTTGCCGAGGCGACTTTCTCTAACTCCGCCTAATTACTTGGAATCGATCAAACGTGGTCAAACTCGGCCAAAATCGGATCTAGTAGGTCAATTCGGGCCGAGTTTGACTTAAAAAATAATAAAACATAATTTATATGACTATCATATTAAATAATGAATATCATTTTCACGTATTTTGTTATAAATATTAGTAAATTTATGTTATTAGACATATATTTAATTTCCGAAAACTAATTTCTTTATAATTTAACATGTCCGAGTACTCCCCGAGTACTCTCAACTCCCTGGTCGACCGACGAGGGAGCCCTAACGACTTTTGCAACCATGTGTATAATATTCACTTTACACCCTCAACTATTTTCTATACGCAAGTTTGTCCATTATCTTTTTTTAACTTTATTTTTTTTTCGGTTTTTATTTTATTTTATTTCAAGTAGTGTAATTTTTTTTAAATTAATGAAGATTTTTATGTTTTAAATTTAAAAAAAAATAATTGTGAAATGATTGCATGAGCGTTATTGGACATTATTCCCACTACGGCACTTTTGCAATAACCCCCAATAATGGCCCATGCTGACTGGACTGCTATGTGTCGCAAAACGCCCCATGGTGGGGGCATTATTGAGCTAAACAACTACACATGGTCTTAGACCATGCGTAGTGGTACTGTGGTAAGGGTGAATAATGCCCCCACCCTTGGGCGTTTTCCGCCATGTGGCAGTACAGTCAGCAAGGGGCATTATTGGGCGTTTTTCTAAAATGGGTGTAGTGGGGATGTGGACATTATGTTAAAAAGGTGTAAAGAATTAAATAAAAATAAAAAAACCAACAAAAAAAGCTATTGGCCCAAAAAAGGAAGATTAAATATGATTGGCCATTCAAAAAACCTTCAAGCGTGATTTGAAAAACGCCAAAAGAAAAAAAATCAACCAAACACGCCCAAGGGGTGGTTCCCCGGCTTGTTTGGGCGGGTATTGCAAAAAAAACTGAGCAAACACGCCCAGTACGCACGGTCTTACTAGGCTTCATGACCAATTTCATCACATGACCAATCCAAATCCAGTTAACCAAAATCAGCTATTGGTAGTCACTTGGTCATGAATTCTGCATAGTAGGTTTGAGTTTAGACTATTTATTTCCACCCGACCCGATTTGTTCATCCCAAAATCAATAAAACTAAGTATGGTCTCTTACCATATAGTGTTTAAGGTTGAAACGTACAAAGGGAGTATATTTAATCATTTATAACAAGCTTTGACCATTTTGGTCAACTATAATATTAAATTGTCATTCCGGGTAAAAATTGATTGAGTTAAAATCACCATTTCCATAAAAAAATAACATCACACATTTTATTAGTGATTTTCACTCGTTTTAATCAATAATGCAAAAGTCCATAAAATTTCACTCATAGTAAACTTTGATCAAATTTCACCAACAGCCCACACGCCCATATTTATGGTGGAGACAGACAAATGTGATTCACTTAACTCACATGGACATATGAGTGCAGAACATCTTGATAAGGAAATCGGCCAAGGCAACTCAATCAATGTGATCGTGTTGGTTAAGAAGGCATTTCATTTAACCATGGCAAAATGGGCAGAGCGGGTCTGGCAGACGACGAGTTAAATACGAGTTTTGAGAAAAATGGGTACGGTCAGACGGTTTTACAAGTTTGTGACTATACCTAAATGTTAATATAAAGAAGCTACACAGGTACAACTCTATATAGAATCCTCACATAAGAGTTGATAGCTTTTATGTTTTTAAATGGAGTAAGATTGTGTTGTAAATAATGGATTTGGATTTGATTGTTATTGTTTCAGTTCCAAATGGGATTTTTCAGTTGTAAAATTATATACAGTTCAATAGCTTTTGCTTAAAACATCAAGGGAAGAATTTCAGTTCTCGGGTTTTGTGATGATAGCTTGAACTAATTGTGAGTATTTCAATTGTAGCTCAATGATACGTGGGCTTTATTTGCCCCATTTTCACTCTATGACCCATTAATATCCAAAAATCAACTTTTTCAGCAACAATTTTTAGATTTTCTAGAATAAATACACAACATATGAACCAGTATATAATCACAGGTCACATTATGTTTACAAAATACTTAGCAATTTGGAAATGCTTCTAGTTGATCGATCATATTATCCTATACATCAAAAGTCGTTAAAACCCCAAACTGCATAAAAATCACCATCATCATCATACTCAGTAAATCCCACCAATAGCAAAGCTAAGGTAGGTTATGAGAAAATCACCAAATAAACCTAATCAAGACAAACTGCAAAAGCAAACATATGAAAGTTCGTTTACCTTGTTTAAGTTTCACCAACGATCGTGGTTGAACCCTTCAAATTGTGTGGTGGTGCTAGAAAACCTGAGCAGAAAAACGTGATGATTCGACAACAGAATTAAAAGCATTGGATTCAAGAGGCAGAAAAATGAGCAATTGAATCCTTCAACTTCCTTGATGCATGCTGGTCTGGTGTGGATAAAAGAAAAGAGGGATTGCAATTACGGACCATCTTGACTCGTATTTTGTTTACTTTAACCTAGGGAAAACCAACCTCATGACTCGTACTTTGTTTACTTTAACCTAATAAAAACCTAGGGCGTAGAAGGTAGTGATTTGGGGGAGACTTGAGAAGCAGAGAGATCCCCATCAATGATGTGCTTCCATGACTTGTAATAAGCTAAAGGATCTTCGTTCTACTTTCCACCACCATGATCATCATCAACATCATCATACACAGGGTTGATACCATACTCCCTTACATTTGCATAATCTGGTCCTTCACCACCATAGCAGATTACTTGTTTGCTATTAAATGGTTACCAATATTTTACACTAAAGCGAATGCTAATTTCATCACCATCTACAAACTTGTTATTCACAAACATCCAATGGCTTAACCATACTACCACTTCATCACCATCATCAAACGCATCATCTTCTGGGACACATTTGTCACACCCAACCGATGGCGAAAACATCGGAGTGAGACGAAGATAGATTACTCATCACACATAACGCTATTGGCGACAATAATTAATGCAAAATCGATTTCATAACATAACAAAATTGTCAAATTACAACGTGAAATTCAAAGTACAATAAGAAGACAATACAACAAGTTCAAAGATAAAATGACTAATCTAGTAATGAAAATGTGTTTCTAGTGTCGTCCCTTCTAGATTTCGTCATAATCAAGCTCATCAACCTGCAACATGTCAAAAAAGTATAGTTCAACACAAAAATGCATTGGCGAGTACACAAGTTTAAGTAAATAAGTATAAGTATAAAAAGTTAAAACGAATCCACATGGCAACCTAAGTTATTCAAGATCAACATATCATGGCATGCAATATTTCAAGTCAATTATCTGTTTACGCAATAAAGAATGAAATTTAACATGACCTCTCGTTCACGGATGGTGCGTTAATCCTATAGCGCTATACATGTTAAATAGAGGCTCGTGTGACAATTGTCGAAATTCCATGTATCCGTACAATTATTAAACAGTAGTTATGACTTAACGACTGTGCTGATTTACAATTAATGACATGAATTGCTTTTCGATTATTGCCATTTACATATATGTGCATCATATATTGCATAATGTCATATCATTATTGCATGCAACACTTATTGATTCAAATGATGCATGAAACAAGGTTAGCACACTTATCAGATAAATCAGAAAAATGCTGACGGAGTTCAGTACATAGACAGACATGGTATTGAGACACAGAATGAGCCAGAAACCAAGAGTTACACTAGTATAGTGTGTAGGAGAGTAAGGATCATAAAACATGCCTTCCTAGTGATAGTTTAAGTGCCGGAAAGTGCCTAAAACTCACATAAACTGCAGAATTCTGCAGAATTCAGCAAAATTCAGCATTTAAACAACTTAATATCATGCAGAAATATGGTTAAATGGTCTAGAATGCTTTCCTAAGTGTCGGGAATCAAAACTGTCACAAAAGGTAACATAAAGCACACTAAACTGCATAGTTTAGCACCTTAACGAACCAGTAACCAACCGAACAACCGGACACTACCCGAAACACCAAATTTTCACTAGAAGCATTGTTTTAACATTTCCAAGCTAGTTATGGTCCCCGAACATCATAACACACTATATAACATACTAGTAACTAATAACCTAACTAAACACTTAGAAGTTAACTATATAATCTAACTACTAGTGGAAATGCGCGCGTTGCGGCGGGAGCGTCTGTTTTGTCACTTCGTATTTGTTGTTGTGGTTTAGGGTGTGTGTATGGCGCTTGTGGATTATCCATTATGGTAATGTGTGAAGTACGTATGAAGCAACAATCTTATAGTAGGGTGTGGCTCATATATACAGATTATTAAATTTGAAATTCACAAATATGGGCTATGGAAATTTTAAACAAGTACATCACAATTATTACAAAGTATGAGTCATATAATAACAGTGTATTATTTGGGTTGGTAAACAATGTTTATACCATGGTAATATAGTGAATGTTGATGGGATGTGTATATTGTACATTAGTGCTCAAAATTTTTTCTTCTATCATAGAAATAGATACATCACACATTTTATTTTTATTTTTTAACGACCAACTGAATGGGTCAAAATGAGCCCAAGGTGAAATTCTTTAAATTGTTTTATTAGAAAAAGAAAACTGAATTGTTATTAAAGTAATATAATTCTTTTGATCTTATTCGACACACTATTCATTTATTTATAAACATTTTGGGGAAAGTTAATCTCGGACAACACAATTTGACCTGGATAAAATTACTCGGTTTTGACCCATTATAAAATTACTTGTAGAATTCTGAGTTTAGGTAGACTTGTGCAAAGTTAACTCTAAGGGTTGTTTCTTGGCATGTTGAGGTAACATACAAGTTGCGGGATTATAATCCTCTTAAATTTCACTCGCTCCATTGATTCCCTTAATTATAAAAAGATCAGTTTAATGTTATTTTTTAAACAAAACTCAAACCGACATATATTTCTTCACCTCCTCTTTTCGAAATATATAACTATATTCCATATAAAATATTGATTAGTTTCCGTATAATTTCGTACAAGTTTAAAGTGTTTTATCTGAAAAAACTAAACATCAAGTCCTTATGTGTGCTCATCCATGAATATTATAGACGGGTTAGCCACGAGATCAACTGTTATCGTGAGCCCTTTCGTTGTTCACAATCTGATCGTGATGGACGTTTTACTTCATGTACATGGCAAGCTATACAAACTGCTTTGGGCACTCGACTTGATCACAGTACTGCTTATCATTCGCAGACTGACGGTCAGTCTGAGCGCACTATTCAGACGCTTGAAGACATGCTTCGTTCATGTGTTATTGACTTTAAAGGTAACTAGGATGTTCACCTGCCGTTATTTGAGTTCTCTTATAACAACAATTATCATTCTAGTATCAATATGGCCCCGTTTGAAGCATTATACGGAAGAAAGTGTCGATCTCCTTTGTGTTGGCACGAAGTTGGTGAAGCTCAGATTACAGGGCCTGAGTTGATTCAAGAAAGAACTAATAAAATTCTTCAAATCCGTAATAATTTGTTAGCAGCTCAAAGTCGTCAGAAGAGTTATGCTGACAAAAGATGCAAACCACTCGGGTTTAGTGTGGGTGATCGAGTACTTCTAAAGGTTTCCCCTTGGAAAGACGTGGTTAGATCTGGAAAGAAAGGTAAACTAGCACCTCGCTACGTTGGTCCTTTCAAGATTCTCGAGAGAATCAGAGCAGTAGCTTACAAACTTGAGCTGCCTGAAGAACTCAGTAGAATCCACCCTGTTTTTCATGTCTCTAATCTGAAGAAATGTCTCGCTGATGAAAACCTACATGTTCCACTTGAAGATATCCCAGTCGACGAGTCTATGCACTTTATCGAGAGACCCGTTGAGATTATGGATCGTGATGATAAAAGAGTGAGGCAAAGTCGTATTCCGATTGTCAAGGTTCCTTGGGAGTCTAAACGTGGACAAGAGTTTATTTGGGAGGGTGAAGACCGAAAACCGAATGAGAGAAAAATATCTACACTACGAAACCCTTCTATCAATTTCTATGATAGAGGGCATTATTTATACGAATTCAAATTGTAGGAAAACTAGGGTTCTTAGTTATAAAACTAGCGCTTTTGATCTTAGACCCATAAATTACCAAAATTGACAGTAGCATAATGTTTCTTGCCATGTTAGATTAGGTTGTGCCAAATTTTAGAATTATTGGTTGTCGTTCGGATTTATTATTGAATTTTTTGAGAAATAAATATATTAGGAAATTACATAAAATATAAGTTATCAAACCCCATGTTTATGATCATGTTTTTAAATGTTTAGATATAAATTTAGAAGAGTAAATTTCTGTTTTCGTCCTTGAGGTTTGTCCATTTTAACTAGTGTAGTCCAAAAATCTAATTTATAACAAAATCATCCCTAAGGTTGCATTTCTTAACGCTTTTCATCCCTAAGGTTTGCATTTCTTAACGCTTTTCATCCCTAAGAATTAAATGAAAAAGCACCCTTAGGGATGAAAAGCGTTAAGAAATTCAAACTTCAGGGCTAGATTTGTTATAAATTAGATTTTTGGACTAAACTAGTTAAAATTGACAAACCTCAGGGACGAAAACAGAAATTTACTCTTTATAGAAATTCTCATGATTTGTTTATTGGTCATAAAATCTAAAGTTTATATATTTTTAGTTAATCAATTAAATTGTTAAAATGAATAAAATGTAAAATTAGATTATGGGAACTTGGTTAATCATCATGATATAATTTTGTTTAATTTAGTGAAATATATGATTGGTTATAAAACAACACATATAGGTAAATTAAATATTTTATGAATTTTTTTTTTAGAAAATATTAATTAGTGAAAATTGTGGAAGTTACTTTATTACTGTCAAATAATAATTTAAGATTAGGTTGGAAATATTTAGTTACTCAATACCCTAAACCGTAGACTTATTTTGTATATTAATTTGCTATTAGTATTTTTATATATAATAATATACTTTAGGATGATATCTTTTCGTGGAGTTTTCCTCAAGTCCGTACGGTCAATCCAAGGAAATTAACGAAACACAACCCGTGAGTAATCTCTTCCAATTTTTCCTTTTTATTTTATAAATTTTGGGGTGCATCATGTTATACAAATTTTTAATTTATTTTACCTTTAGCAAGCTATGTCAACGTGTTAATATGTGGATGTCTACATGTGTTTCCTTTTATTTATATACTTTGTCTTGTAAGTCTATTACATGCTATCTTGTCATGTGGATCCACGGTTGACTAGGTTCACGGCCATGGGTTGTAGCCTAGTATCGCCACCAATTTTAGACTCGCTCTTCGGGGTTTGAGACTAATGCATGCTACAGTCTTGAGTCTTATATTTAGTTTGTTTCGTTTGGTTAATTGTTTCGTGCATTCTTGTTTGGTATATATAGTGTTAGTACAGTATGTCTATCGCCTCCGTCAATCTTAACCGTAGCAGAAATAGAAGAGATCTAGACTTTATGTTACATGTTGTAGTTAAAAAGGCAAGGTGGCATAATTGTAAATAAGGAGAGTCTCCTTATCCTTTGCCTATAAATAGAACCCTTAGGGTTAGTTTTAGAAACTTTTGCTCATTTGCTACATTTGAGAGCTCTAGTTCTAGAGAGAGAGAAACTAGAGAGAGAAAGTGTCTAGGTGATTCACGGTTCCTGTAACGATTTCAGACCTTTGAATAGAATCACAGTTATATTACTGTTCGTGTGTTCGGTCTCACTCGTGCACGGATTCCGCACGTCGTACGAGTCGGTTCGCAATCGAAACGGATTCAAACCGGGACCTAACATATAGATATGCTGTTGATATGAGACAATCTTCATACTAACCTTGAAATGCATGTTAAAACTATTTTTTTAAATAAATATAAATCAGTTTTATATAAAATGAGGAAATTGCTCACCAACATATTTAATTCGTTAACCCAAAATATATTTTTCTAATGTGGTGCAGGTAATCAAGGTTGATGATCAAAGTAATGAGGACATGTAGCATGTGCCTTAGGAATATAAATTGAAATCCTATGTGGCGTTTTTTTTTTTTTTTGAACAATGTATGAACAATTTTGGTTATTATATGTTATGTGACAATCTAACTGGATGTGCTTTAAATATTGTAACAATTGTTAGTTGTCATGAGCTATGGACAATCATCATGTCCCATACCAATCCGCTACGGTTCGGGGTGTAACAATAATGGTGTCCCGTTTTAGTAAGAAAGTTCAAGGCAACTTGATCAATATGGTAGAGTTGGTTAAAAAGGCATTCCATTTAAATAGGGGTAGTTAAAATGGGCGGGGCGGGCTGGCGGATGACGAGAGTTAACAAAAACGGATACATGTTAGAATAAGTTGTTTTACAAAAAGAAGAATATTGCAAGCAACCTTTGCTAAATGATAATAAAAACGGGTGTTAATATTCACATATCCCTCCTCTCTATGTCTCTCTATATACATATATATATATATAGATAGAGAGATAGAGTGACAATGGTGTGAGAATAAGATTTAGATGGTGTGGGAATAGAATCACCCTAAAACAAAGCGACACATGTATATCTTTATATAGAAGTGAGGCGACCACATGTATGTCTTTTTATAGAATCATCAATTTGAAGTCGATCTTGGATCTTGGATGTATAACTAGGTTTATGCTCGCGCTATGCGGTGGGTACGCCCGACGGGAATTTCGTCGGTGTCATTCGGTTCGTACGAAGTCAAAACTCGGTATTGCAACCGGAAGAGTAAACCTAAATACAGTAGCATTAGCAATCGAAATAAAACTAAAGTGGTAGTGTAACAAAAACACTATGAACACGTGTTCGGTTGTAGTTGACCAAGATAATACAAACGATTGTTTAGGGTTGGTTGAAACCGAACCGTTTCAACGCACAAACATAACCCACTCGTTTAAAAAAACTTCAATATTATATAAGCTTTGTTACAGTATTATATAATTAAAATATTTAATATATTAATTATACAAAATATAACTAAACACATCCCATTTGTTAAAAAAAAAAATGTCTCAACGGTTGATAAGGATCGAGTGACATTGCTTCTTCGACCCGAACCAAGGAATCCCTTAGATATGATGCAAAAAGGATCTTGTTCTATCCTTGATCAGAGATTTCTCTATGAAAAAGACGAATCGGAGTTTGAAGAGGGGGAAGGAGCCCTCGACCGGCAACAGATAGAGGAGGATTTATTCAATCACATAGTTTGGGCTCCTAGAATATGGCGCCTTACGACAAAATATCAAATATTTGGAAATTTTATCAACCAACTATCATTCTTATCTCCATAACTATAATTTAGTTCTATTTAATTTATCAAAGTCAAATAGTATGATCTATATACATATAATAAAAATATTTATTTTGGAAAATCAATTATTGATAATATTAAATTTAAAATTTGTAGAAAACATTTTAGTGATAAAGACAAAGATAACTGATAATAATATATTAATTATTATAATCATATATTAATTATTAAAATCTAAAAAAATATATTAGCGTTTTAAATATTTATAAAGATAAAGATTTTGTTTAATTGGTAGTTTTAATTGTTTTTATATTTTCATGATCAAAACAAGGATAACTAATAATCACATATTAAAATAAAAATATTTATTTTAATCAACTGTTTCCTTAACATGATTTATTCAATACAGTTATTCTTTAAAAATCTCGTTTATTACACGAGTTGAACAAATGTAATTTTATATATTAAATAATAAAAAAATTATATCTCTAAGAACCCTATGTATTGTACTGAATAAATGTAAATTTATATACCAAATAATAAAAAATCCGTGTATTGTACGGGTTGAATAAATCTAATTATATATACTAAAAAAATTATATCTTTAAAAACACTGTGTATACACGGGTTAAATAAATGTAATTTTGTAACCTTGTATACCGCAAGCGGGGCGAATATATACTAAATAATAAAAAAATCATATCTTTAAAAACACCATGTATTACACGGGTTAAATAAATGTAATTTTGTATAGTAAATAATATGCTATTGGATTCGTTTAAGAATCATAAATTTGATTCGGTTTAATTCGAATCAAATCACAAATTTGGTTAAGTTTAATTCGAATTGATTAGAACCCCAATTTGACAAAATAAAAAACATAATTATATTATTAGCTTTTCTTCCTAATTAGTGTTTTTTTTTTAAGTTTGATCTAATGTCTAATAATTTATTTTGTATATTTTGTTTGTACTTTAAATTTTTTATATGAGCGTATTATTGTTTTTTTAAGTTTAAGATTATTGTTTTGTGTTATTATTTAAAAAATATCTTTAATTTATAACTTAAATGTGAAGATAATATATCATTAGGAAAAATAGAATGATTCTATCTGACATTCAAAGTAAGATAAGATTTAATATTAATTTATTATTTATTATTTAATTAATTGATATAAGATAAGTATGAAAAGACAGGAAATTACAAATGTAGACGCCTTCAATGAAATCACAAATTTGGTTAAGTTTAATTCGAATTGATTAGAACCCCAATTTGACAAAATAAAAAACATAATTATATTATTAGCTTTTCTTCCTAATTAGTGTTTTTTTTAAGTTTGATCTAATGTCTAATAATTTATTTTGTATATTTTGTTTGTACTTTAAATTTTTTATATGAGCGTATTATTGTTTTTTTAAGTTTAAGATTATTGTTTTGTGTTATTATTTAAAAAATATCTTTAATTTATAACTTAAATGTGAAGATAATATATCATTAGGAAAAATAGAATGATTCTATCTGACATTCAAAGTAAGATAAGATAAGATTTAATATTAATTTATTATTTATTATTTAATTAATTGATATAAGATAAGTATGAAAAGACAGGAAATTACAAATGTAGACGCCTTCAATGAATAACACGTGTCACTTATTGGTTTCTTTTATTATAGTAGATAGATACATCCCATCTTTTAAAAAAAAAGAATGTCCCAATGATTGAGTGTCACGTGGACAATCACACCAAATCACCATTTAAAAAAATAAAAATAAAAAATCCCAATGGTAAAAGGCCATGTCAAACAAGAAAGACCAAATCACTACTATTCCATATGGTTTTGTTATGGTATGGAACTAGCGGCGGCGTAAAAACTTAAAAATAATTCGAATTAAATTACGTCAAAACATACACCAACTTGGATTTATATCAAAACGTACTTAAAAAACACGTAAGAAAATAGTTTTTTTATGTGTTAAAAAATGGTAGCGCACTTTGCGGCGGCATTGAAACGTAGAGTAACTCGAACTTTTACCGCTTAGTGAAAACACATTATATTTGGCCCCACTCGTTTTCGAACACAATTCATGACAAAATGGAAACTATTTATGTCAAAACGCAAACCAACTTTGATTTATACAAAAGCGTACTTAATAAAAAGTACATAACAAAATAGTGTTATTTAAGTTAAGGAATGGTACCCCGCGTTGCGGCGGTGTTAAAACGTAAAGTAATTCAAATTTATACCGCTTAGTGAAAACTTATTATATCTAACCTAACTTGTTTTCGAAGAAAATTTATGACAAAACATAGACCAACCAAAAAAATTCAAAAAAATAAGCACGAAAACGTATTATATTTTGACCGAATTATAAAAATAAGCACGTAAAACTTAAGGGGGTCAAAATGATATTTTTTAAAGTTTTTATAAAACTAAGAGGGTGTAAGTGAGAATAGAGAATTTTGAGGGATATAGATAGAAATACCAAAAATAAAAATAAAGAGTAAATTACGTTTTTGGCCCCTGTGGTTATATCAGTTTTACTATATTGGCCCAAAATAAGAATTTTTAACAGATCAGCCCCCATGGTCCCATTATCTAACCGTTTTGGCCCCTGAGACTAACCAAACCCTAACCCTGGTTAATTTCTTGGTCACATGGGTTGCACATGATGGGTAAAATTGTAATTTCCCCTCCCCTTTTATGACTTTATAAATAAAACCCAAAATCATCAATTTCTTGAACAAATCAGATCATCATCTGCATCTCTCTTGAACAAAAACCCAGATCTGATTTCTTGAACAAATCATATCATCATCATCTGCGTGTCTTGAACAAATCATCATCTGCATCTCTTGAACAAAAACCCAGATCTCATTTCTTTAACAAATCAGATCATCATCATCTGCGTGTCTTGAACAAATAGTACGGTTGATTGATGGTATGGTGATGATGGTGGTGAAGAACGGTGACCGGAGAAGACGATTGATGTGGGTTACCAGTGATGATGAGAGCGTGGTTCACGGTTGTAGGTGGTGGTTGTGGTGGTGGTGGACATCGGAGGTTGGTTCGACGGGGAAGACGATGGAGAAGAACGGCTGGTGGATATCAACTCCGTTCAAACATCCGGCGATGATGATGATGACGATGATCTGGGTTAGATGATGATTGTTCTTGAAGATTAGGGTTTGAAGATGATGATGTGCAGATGATGGGTTGGTCAGTCGGATTTGGGGGTTTCATTCGAACACACAAAACACTGAATTTGGGTTTTGTTTTTGATTTGTTCTTTGGCAATTTTGTGTTAAGAATTTAGGGGGTGTTTGGATGTTGTTTATGTGGGGATGATGATGATGACGATGATCTGGGTTAGATGATGATTGTTCTTGAAGATTAGGGTTTGAAGATGATGATGTGCAGATGATGGGTTCTTGTTCTTAAATTTAGGTTTTGTTTTTTTTTATTTGTTCATGAAGATCTGAAACTGATGAAGATGAAGAGTGTTCTTGAAATCTGGGTAAGTTCATGTAGATGAAGAGTGTTCTTGAAATCTGATGAAGATCTGAAACTGAAGTGCAGAAACTTTTGGTTTTTTTTTTTTTTTTTTGTTCAAGTTCATGTAGATGAAGAGTGTTCTTGAAATCTGATGAAGATCTGAAACTGATGTGCAGAAACTTTTGGTTTTTTTTTTTTTTTTTTTTTTTTTTTGTTCAAGTTCATGTAGATGAAGAGTGTTCTTAAAATCTGGGTAAATAGAAATCAGATTTAAAGGGGAAGAGAAATTACAAAAATACCCTTGCATGTGACAAATAATTAACCAGGGTAATGGATGGAGTTAGTCTCAGGGGCCAAAACGGTTAGATAATGGGACCATGGGGGCTGATCTGTTAAAAATTCTTATTTTGGGCCAATATAGTAAAACTGATATAACCACAGGGGCCAAAAACGTAATTTACTCAAAAATAAAAGTAAAAGACAAAAACCAAAAAAAAAAAAAAAAAAAAAAAACATGACTATTGCTACAGTAAATTTCCTTAGGAATTGTTATACTTATAATGCCATAATATATTCTACGACAAATTATTCGTTGTTGCCTCTTTGTCTGTCATAGATTTTACTTATAATGTGCACTCTCTCTCCCCATCTACTTATGATGCGTTCTCTCTCTCTCTCCATCTTATCAAGAATTTAGGGGTAGGGGTGGTCATCACTCATCACTCACAACTTCCAATCAAGTTCCGTCACGTAATCGAGCTTTATTCAATCACGGTGATGGATTTTAGTGGAAATGTACATCACTCACAACACCCAACAATAAACCCTCACATCCTTCCACTCTTCACGCCTGATATTTTTAACGCGTTATATAATTGACGCGTGAAAGTATTTGGTGGCGGCGGTGGTGTTTGAGATTGTTTCACGCGTGAAACTCTTTCATCACGGGGAAAAACCTTCCACCGGGTCCCCTTACAGATTTTTTGTTTTATAATGGTGTATGACTTTTTTCTAAATCATGAATTTAAATTTTGTTTAAAATATCAAGGGAAGAATTTCGGTTCTAGGGTTTTGTGATGATAGCCTGAACTAATTGTGGAGTGTTTCAATTGTAGTTGAATGATATGTAGGCTTTACTTACGCCCTTTCCACCTGTAACCAATTATGGCCATGGGGTATGGGGCTTGGGTTGGGGCGTGGGTTAGGGGAAAACGCCCAAGCCACCACCCCGGGTGAGCTTGGGTTGGGGCGTGGCCTTTGGGGCTTGGCTTTCAAGCCGGGCGTGGGGCGGGCTAGCAAGGTGACATGGCAGGCTCTCAATGGCCAAACAAAACTAGCCATTTCACATGCCCCCATGTGTCAACTCATGCCCCCAACCCAAGCCCCACCATACCCCACAGGCGTGGGTTTGAGTTTGTTTTCAAAGGTGGGGGGCTCGCATTCCACGTGTCAACAAATGCCCCAACCCAAGCCCAACCCAAGCCCTTCCATACCCCACGGCCTAATATCTAGAAATTAACTAAACATGTAACCAAACAAGTTTTATGTTTACAATACTTGGCAATTTGGAAATGCTCCCGGTCAATTGATCGTATTTGATCTGATACTTAAAGTCGTTAAAAACCCAAAATAAAACCTAGTTATACTTTACAAGTAAAGAACCTAATCAAGCCAAACTACAAAAGCAAACAGCCGGAAGGGATTGCAATTACAGACCATCCTGACCTATATTTAACCCAGGGCGTAGAAGACAATGACTTGATGAGACTTCAAAGGCAGAAAGATCCCCACCGATGATGTGCTTCCATGACTTGTAATAACCCAGTGGATCTTCTTTCTGCTTTCCACGATCATCATTATCATCATACACAGGGCTGATACCATACTCAATTACATTTGCATAATCTGGTCCTTCACTATCATAGCTGGTAAAATGTTGTTCTTTAGAGTGATCATATTTTACAGTAAAGTCAATGCTAACTTCATCACCATCTTCAAACTCATTTTCCCCGAACATCCAATGGCTTAACCATACTACCACTTCATCAACCTCTTCAAACCCATCATAATCTGTATAACGATATTCATACACATGATCAAACATCGTTCCCAAACGCCACATCTGCCAATCCATCATCTCCAAACGCATCATCACCCAATCCATCATCTCCGAACACATCAACGCATCATCTCCGAATGTATCATCTCCGAACGCATCATCTCCGAACGCATCATCTCCCAACGCCTCGTCTCCCAACGCCTCGTCTCCCAACGCCTCGTCTCCCAACGCCTCGTCTCCGAACGCCTCGTCTCCGAACGCATCGTCTCCCAACGCATCGTCTCCCAACGCCTCATCTCCGAACGCGTCATCTCCGAACGCGTCATCTCCGAACGAGTCATCTCCGAACGCGTCATCTCCGAACTCATCATCACTCATCATATACGAACGCATCATCTCCATCATCTCCGAACTCATCTTCTGCAAACTCATCTTCTGCAAACACATCATCTCCGAACGCATCATCTGCAAACGCATCATCTCCGAACTCATCTTCTGCAAACTCATCATCTGCAAACACATCATCTCCGAACGCATCTTCTTCGAACGCATCTTCTTCAAACACATCATCTTCGAACGCATCTTCTTCGAACGCAGCTTTTTCGAACGCATCATCTTCAAACGCATCGTCTTCAAACGCATCTTCTTCGAACGCATCATCTTCAAACGCAACTTCTCCAAACGCATCATCTTCAAACGCATCTTCTTCAACAGCATCATCTTCAAATGCATCATCTCCAAACGCATCTTCAAACGCATCATCTTGTAACGCATCTTGAAACGCACATATTCAAACGCATCGTCTTCTGGGACAAGATACATCATAGGCTGGTATGTCCAGGTGGAGTTCTTTGTCAGATTCCTAATTTCGATTCTTGAAGGACCAACTTCCTGCATGCTTGAAACTGTATGCGCAATGCATACATTTAGCCCTTTAATCTTACCATTTTCAGGAGATGATTGCAAGGTAAATAATGACTCGTCGCTTCTTTGAGTGAACCACTCTGGAACCTCTTGCCCTTGAAGATATGTGCTGAATATTCCATGTTCATAAAGGATCTGAGTGTCACATCAAAGTTTTATTATCTTATAAACGCATATTAAAAGGTGAAAATTAAAGATATATAAAGAGACATCCACCTGTGCTGGAAGTATTTCTTCTGACAAAACGTACTCTCCTCTCCAACCGGCCTTCCAAAACCGGCAGTGGTTTAAATATGGTATATTGATCCAACCGAAACTGTGTAGTACCTCTTCACCAATTTCTGACAAAGCTTGGATTTTGAATATGTGCTGAATCTCAGTCATGGTAAATTTATTTAAATATTCGATTGCAGGTAGAACTAACTGTTCTGGATGAAATGTTATTTTTTCCAATGAGTTGCAAACGAATATATCCAACCGCTTTAATTGGATTGGAGCACACACGACTGTTTTTAGGTTACTACAATCAGAAAAACTGAGTGTGTCCAGCCTACTAAGGCCTCTCACACAATGGGGCATGGAATCAATTGGATTTCCATCCAAAAACAACTTCTTCAACATTGGAAGGTTACTAAAATCCATAGGAAATAGTTCACTATACAAGTTACAATATGTAAGAGACAATGTTACTAGTGATCTTGGTAAAGAACTCACAAAGGACTTGGGACTTCTTGGTACCATGGTAGAGGAAGAAGACCCATTAGACTTCATATTCATATTGTCAGCCTTCAGAACTTCAAGATTTGAACAACCATCTATTAGAAGATGAGTAAGGTTTTTTAACTTTCCTATGCTTCTTGGAAGTTCCTTCAACTTACTACATTCACTCAGATCAAGGACTTCAAGTTTTTGACAATAATTTCCAATTGACTCACAGACCTCAACTAGACTTGTACATTTTGCGAGTGTCAACCTTTCAAGTCGAGGGAGCCAAGAGAAGTGACCCACTCTAACAAGCTCATGACAACCACTGAGATTAAGAAACTTCAGTGAACTGAGTTTCTGTTAAATTAACAAATAAACAAAATTAAGATGCATGTCAGTGTTGCAAAGATACCTGTCCATGAGTTATCAAACAAAATAAGTAGAAGCTGGAGATTTTTGTACCTTGGGCTTCTTCCAAAGCTGTTGCAGTTTGCTATTAGACAAGTCAAGAGCTATCATATTGTCCATTTGTAAGCCTGAAGGTATATAACTAAAAGGGAATCCATGCATGCATAACCATCTTAAACCTTGAGGAAAATTCTTGTAGGATCCACTGAGTTGTACATAGTTCAGTTGGAGTAGTCTTAAGTTACGCATTTCACTTAAAGCAAGTGTCTCAAAGTCACCTTTTGTTTTACGGGACGAGGAACGCAATCCCGAAAACAAACCAAACCTTTTCATATTGACACTACTTGGTTCTTTCCGTGTGTCATTCTCAAATGTTCCCATGACAAGGACAAGTCCTTGAATTATTGTTGTTCCCTAATAAATTAACAAATAATTAAAGAAGTAATATTTATACACATAATATAAATTAATCAATGTACACATAATAGGTATGCTTGATTACCTGTTTATTTTGCAACACATCCAAACACTCCTCATGATTCCATAATATACTTCGCTCCCATGGCTTGTTTGGTGATTCTTGACGGACTACATCTCTCCCCATGTCTTGAAGAAGTTGATGCATCATCAATTCGCCAGATGATCCTACACTGAGAAGGCATCTCTTGACGAGAACCTTGATCCCAGATGGTTTGCATATGCCACATTCTTTCAATATGTCTTCGGTGAACTTTCTATCTTCGCCAATGAATAAACAAGCAATGTATTTAAACAGTTCCTTGTCTTTTTCAGATGGCAAAGAGTCGTAACTTATTTTTAGGACATCTGTAATATTTGAATTAATTTCTTTCCCTAGTGATTCTATAATTTCCTCCCATGTAGTGCCCTCAGTAAGGTAAGAACTGCCCAAAACTTTAAGAGCCAATGGATGTCCTTCGCAGTATTGTATGACCTTCTTCATTTCATTTTTATCACCTTCGTTGGGTTCATGGCATCCAAAGGCATGCCAAGTTAAAAGCTGAAGAGAATCCTTATCATTTAAGCCATGAAGCAAGTGCTTAGTATGCTTTGGTGGAACTTGTGTTTCAAACAGCTTACATTTTTCTGTTAGCGATCCATTTTTAGAAGTTATTATGATTTTGCTTCCAGGATGAAGGCCTTTTGTCCCAATTAACGCATCCAACTGCTCAGAGTCATTTATACCATCAAGAACAAGAAAAGTTCTTTTCCTAAAAAGTGAATTCTCAATCTTTGAGGTGGCTGCCTTAACACTGTCTATGCCCATCCAACTTCTCGCTCGAATATCTTTAAGGAGTTGTTTCTGCAATTTAAGCAATCGCTTTTGGGATGTGCACCTCCTTTCGATATCCTCAAGAAAGCAGCTGCTTTCGAACTCAAGATAGTGTGACTTGAAGATATAGTCTGCCAAATGCGTCTTTCCTATTCCAGCCATACCCCATATTGTGAGAACGCCAGTGGTATGTGAAGATGAATCGTTCAAGAATGAAGTGATGGTCCTAACTGAAGACTCCATCCCAATTAGTTTTGGAATCTCACTCCTTTTGTGTAGCTCTAATCTGCTACTTATATCTTTAACAATTTCTTCAATAAGCTTCGTCTCTCTGCAGGAGCGATTCCATTAAAAACAAGAAGATACCACTCAAGTAATTAGATAAACAAAAATGATGAGCTCATCAAGAATCTTTTTGTTAATAAGAAGCACTAAACATTTGTATGCTGATGAACTTACAGAAAGTATGATTCTATATGAATTCAATAAGATCAATTAATGTTGGAATATAATCTTGGCATCAAAATATTAACTAAAAGTATTTATCTATTTAAATATGTAGTAATACCCGTGAACTCTTGTCATTTTATTGTAATCGTATGTGTGATTTAGTGTGAAATATTCTCTGCTATCGTTGTGTGTATATTGTGTTCTAGAGGAACAAGTGTATGTATTTTGAATCTGTGAAGGATTCTATCAATTAACATACGAACAGTAACTGATTGATAATGTTTTACGAACTACACTTTTCAAAAAAATGTTTTATGAATTACGACAACCACCTTGAGATGATGTTTTGGAATAACAGTTCATAAGTGATAATACGAACAACATTCAATATATTCGTACACTTTTGACCTGTACTCAACCCGGACCCATTTCAACCCGAAAAAATTGCCCCTTGATGTACAATCTCTTTTAAAAAAACATTTTTTTAACCAACCTGACCTGAAACCCGTTCTGACCCTAAACCGTTCCGACCCGAACCCATTTCGACCCAACCCATTTCGACCCGAACCAAAACAACCCTTTTTTAATTGAACCCCGTTTTGACCCGTGACCGGACCCGACCTGTTTGCCAGGTCTAGTTCATATAACCGTCTGATCCACATATGACTTAGACCTATATTCGACATAATGACTTAGGATAAATACGTTCGAGACATATAATTAATTAAAGATGAGTTTAATTTAAAAGAATCTCAACAGTATCATATCCAATTGACAGAACTATATGAAAATTGGAGGTGCAATGCAAAATGTTGACAGACATATAATTAATTACCTGCCGTTTGCTTCCTTCCCTTTCATATAAGCAACTTCTGTTAATGCTTTCTTCCATTTCTCAATCTTCTTACCCAATTCACTTCGTTTCTTTTCATCTGACTCTCTCTCCATCCTCTGTTCATGCTCTGCCATTGCGTCTCCAAAGCTGTTTCGTTGCTTCCGGACATCGGAAGGATTGACGTGATAGAAGATGGGGAAAACATTATGTTTGGGTTGCTCCATGATGAGTGCCAGCTCTTCAAGGCACCATGTGGAAGAAGCGTAATTCTTGGACAACACGATAATAGAAGCTCTTGATGATTTAATTGCATTCTCCAGTTCCGGTTTTAGAAAGTCTCCTATTTGAATCTCTGCATCGTCGAAGAACGTTTCGATGGTGGCTTCCTGCAGTGCTTTGAGGAGATGATCGGTGAAATTGTTGCGAGTATCCTCACCTCTAAAGCTTAAAAATACATCAAACTTGTAAGTTAAGGAAGAAGAAGACTCTTCTGAAATTTCAGTAAGAACAACCATGGTGAATAATGAAAATGGGGTGTGATGAAGCAAATGGTTGGTATTAGATGAGATTGGAGATACGGTTGACTTAAAAGTCAATAGTCATCTTCTATGTTATTTCTGAGAAAGTTTCCTTTCTCTAACATCTTCTATGTTATTTCTTAGAAAGTTTCATTTCTCTAATATTTATATTATACCCGTTTAAATTTCATTTATATAATATGTTGCCCTTCAAGCTGTTGTTTGTAACACTTTGAAAACGGGTTTGGTAATTAAACCACGTTAATACTAAAAGACGGGTAAATTACCGTTAGTGGTAAAATTAACCCGAAAAATATTAGGATTTATATAACTAAACCTAATATTAAATAAAAAGGAAAAATGATGCTTTTGAAAAAAATAAAGTTTATAGAAGCCCGAATTAACGGGACTTAAAATAAACTTAGTCAATAATTCCCCAAACCCACTAAATTAACTAGATATGTTTAACCTAGTTAATTAGAAGGAATGTTATTGAAATTAAGTGGGTTGTGGCCTACTTAATAAACTAACCAAACATGAGGGGCCAAAGTGGATAAACTTGAAAATTTAATTATAAAATAAACTTAAAACAAAACACACACACCTAGTGTGTGTTCTGTGATCGAACCCAGGAAGCTCCAGGAGCTTCAAAACCCTAGTTTCAACATAATCATCAAATTGAAGGCTCAAACGAAGCTTAAATTCACAATTTAACGTGAATTATTGATCACCCAAGCTAAGGGATCATAATGTATGTCGAATTTTGATGATTTGTGAAGTTGTGAAATTTGGATAATCATCATAATCGCGACTTATGAATGAATTATTGAAGCTATGATTGAATTAGTGATATATACTTGCTTAGGAATCAAACCCTAAGTGAAATTCATACATATGATGCTATAATTTGAATGATTTGATGATTTACCACACTAGGATAAGTGGGTATTAATCATATGATGAAAATAATGATATAATTATGATTAGAATCATCATATAAGATAGTAATCAGGAAATACTTGAACAAATTGTATGTTTGGGTCTATAATCATACTTACTATGAAATAAGTTTAGTATGATATGATAAAATTGATGATAGGTTTATGTTAAATGATGTTTAATATCATTGTGTATTAATTCGGTGAATTAAGATGATAAGAACTTGATTAAAACGGTAACATAAAGATGATGTTTATCGGATAATTGACCAAGTAATTAAACGAGTAGTTGAGCTACTCCGTGTAATTAATTATGTTAATAGGCAGTTTGACTTTTTAAAGTCAAGATGACCTTTTATATGATCGAATGATAATTTCGACATAAAGATAGTATGATGGAATAGTCGTGAATGATTATGACTAGTATAACCATCTTACAACTTATGATGATCGTTTGACGCTTGACGAGCTATGTGAAAGTTTGGGAAGGAAGCGGGTCAAACGAATCAGCAATGAACGAAAAGCATAATTTGGATGCAAGGTAAGTAAAGTTTACACTCTATTTATTTAATACCTATTGATTTTATAGGTTCTGAATAATATAAAGTCTTATTTGAATTCTGATGTTTCGACACGACATGTGCGGTTCAGAACAAAAGACAATAAAGATAAACCATGTTTCATGGTTAAAAAGAGCTAATACGGTTATTTAGTCATGAAAGGACTAATAAATAATGAGTTTTGAATAATTACCTTATAATGTAAACTAATGCAAATAATAAAGGTAAAACGGTAATTCGATCACTCGTTGACGATTACCGTTAGTTTGTGAAGGACACTTTATAGCGTAAATTATAATGGGTCAAAAGAGTCAATAAATGATTTATAAGGAAAATGACCGTACGGTGTAAATCGGAACGAGTCATGTAGACGAGATAGTAATAAACATCATCTCGACAATAAATTTGGTCACTTAGACTAAACGGGTCAAAAGGTGAAGATATTACCTTTTGACAATATCGACTAATGACTATTGTCGAGTTATATCATTTCAGGAGTAAATATCAAATAGATATTAGCATCGCTATGACTTAGCGGTTATTAAGGCAAGGTATTAATACGGGTTAATATATTGATCCGAGTCAGGTATGTAAACTAGTTCAACTCATCATTTAGAACTTGAGGTTCTATAAGAGTTAGACAAGGTCAAAAATGGACATTTGGCTATCTTTTTAGATAAACTGAATGATCTAAATTATAATCAATGTGTTTCGAAACCATAATGATTATTTAAGCAAGACATAGTTTAAAAAGTGGGATTTTGGTCAAACATGCCTTTAAAAGTCCTTCGTCATAAATGAAAGGTTAAAATTGACTAAAACGCCCTTTATTGATAAACTGGACAAACGACCCTTACGGGTTGTTTAGAAATAAGCATTTGGATAAATTAAAACCTTCTCCGTTTCCACAACAACTTCAACAGGTTTTTCAACCTCAGGGTTCCTTGCCTCAGCAGTCTTCTCCGCCTCATCTTCACTAGCAGCTTTAGTACTTTCTAGCTGCTCGCTGATCGGGGCGCGAGGAGGTGAAGGCGGAAGATCCTCATTAACCGCGGATAATGGCTCCACAGGCACAGGGGAACTGGGCTTACAAAAAAAAAATACATATTACAAACATGCAATGCGCATAGAAAGCAAATAAAGAAAAGACTTACCTGGAGGAGGTTTCGCAATAAAGGCATCAAGATTGCCCCTTCTAGTGATCTTCTTTCTTTGAACCTTCTTGGCAGGCTGCCCTTCAGCCTCAGTGTCAATATGTTTTCTTTTTCCCACCTTTGTCTTCAATAAAGGCTCTGGACTTGAGTCTAAGTCAATTGGGTCCTCAGGATTTGAAGGAGGGACGTCAGCAGTATCCCTAGGTTCCGCCTTTGGCTTCTTCACAACTACAGGCGCAAGCCCCTCCAGTGAGTCAGACACCACTACATAATCACACCAGGAGTCAGAGGAATGGCGCGTACCTTTCTTCTCTCCTTTCACATTTTTGGCTCTTGGCGATTGAGCCTTCACCGCATCATTCTTTTTCGGTGCAACAGTAGCCGCCGGCGCACGTTTCTTCTTTTCAGGGCCTATGCCCAGGTTAGACAACTCACCTACTGCAAAAAGCAAAATCTTGCAATGATACCTCACACACAAAAGCATCGAAAAATAATATTGCAATTTCAACAAGAATCATAGCAAAATTACCAGCGCCAGTTGGGGGTTGTGCAGACAAATCTTCATCTCACGGAAGAACAAAATTCTTAACAATCTGAAGATACCAAAGCTCCTCATCAGCCCTTTTTGGAACAGTGGCAATCTTCCCACCTTCTCTCTCGAATGCAACAACATTTAGAGAGACAACTGCAAAAAGGAGAATAGGGGCAAATTAAAAAAAAAGAGAAAAAAGAAGAAGCAGTAAACAGTGTAAGGAAACCCCAAAACCCACCTTTACCGTCTTCCGCGTACACTGGCTTATCCTATCGATTCATTCGCCAGCAAAGGCTCATACCAGCACCAACCAGGGCTTTCTCTGGCAGAGCAATCGACGGAACATCCTTTAGATTCTTATACCAATTCTCTGAGAAAGGAGTTTGTATGGTTTCGGTTGGAACGTCTTCTTTGCCTCTAAAGACCATCTTCATCGGAATTACACCAGCCTTAATAAAAAAGAATTTTGGTTTCCAGTCATGAAAGGATTTTGGGGGTTGCAACAAGATCTTTTTTGCCGAAGCCCGTTGGATAAACGAGTAAAACCCTTGGGAACAATGCATCTGGTGAAATACCCGGAAACGGGTAACCGTCGGCTCAATATGCATTGACCGGCAGACAAACTCAAAATGACGAACCCAAACCATCCCAATAGGGTGCATTTAAGAGATGTGAAACTTGTAATATGAAAGAATTTCGAGGAAAATTTTTGTTACAGGCAATCAAAATTTACCTGCAGAAAAGAAATCCCAAAACAGAGTAATATACCCGGCCGGAGCATCCGTCGCCGTCTAACCTTCGTCAGGATATCGAGCATCCCAACTATCAGGGAACTTGAAGTTTCGAACCATACCGTCAAAAGTTTCCTTCGGCCACTTCAACGGTAGAAGACCGGATGCCATCTCTTCAGAAGAGTCTTCGTGGCGTTCTCCGGTTGACATAAAGGGGGAAATTACAAAGATTCTTCAGAAAATTAACGGAGAAGATGAAGAAGACTCAAGGGCAGATAATAAGCAAATAAACATCAAAAGAGGTTTATATAGTAACCGCCATAAATGCCCTAGAAAATCGAAGCGGCACCTTTTTTCGGGAAAAACACGGTTATCTAAGCATCAAGGGCGAGTGGGAATAACCATAATGCAAGTTCGCGCGCGCGTGACAGCCACGATCGATGACGTGCAACTGACAAGTGACAGCCTGTCACACATCAACAATCGTTGCTGTACCTTTCACCTGCCAAAAGTCAAGACTTTGAAATTTGAAATCACGAGCAAAAGAAAAATCTTCTCCAAGAAGATTCCCAACATTTTCGCACCAAGAAAACTCCACATAAGCAAAAAACACCCACCTCTCATAGTCCAGTGCTCCACTTATTTGCATAAGCGCAACACTAGACTGGGGGGACTTGAAGGGGTAAGGTCCCAAAAACCTTGCACAGGTGTTCAGGACCATACCACAACTTCATCACCAATGAACCTCTTTCAAGGAACCTTGCGCGGCAGCGCACTGGTTCCAAAAAAGAGAGTTTAGAAGAAAGCAATCTCCAACATCCGCGCACCAAGAAAGATATAACATATCCTTGCGCAAGCTCTCATGCAACAGATAGGATAAAATCCTAACAATATCTCCGCGCAAAGGTCACCCAGACTTGGACAAAAATAACCTTTCTGTCATAACAGAATTAAGCATTACAGCTGTAATCCTTCTAGAAGGCTTTATCGTGCACAACCATTCGGTTATAACCGAATGGCCACGTGGCATCATCCCAAGCACCCCTCAAGGTCACGATGATGGCACTAACTTGGAGAAGGATCCACACTTGCCCACTTTCCACGTGGCATCTCCCCAGCCGTCGATCATGACCACGATCCGTGTGCACATACATCCGTTAGTGATTAACGGTGGAGGAAATAACCGCTCACGGAAATTACTTTCCGTTATCCTTTCTATCAACAAACTTTTCCCGCCCAAATTCGGCTATAAATAAGACAACTCAGGTATCAATTTCTCAAGTTACTCTCACTTCACTTTACTATCACTTCTTCTTATCCATCAAACCCTGTACTTATTTTCACGCCGGAGGGTGGTCACGGAGAGAACCCTCATTCCCCCCGTGGCGAGTCAAACGGTTGTTTGTTTTGCAGTTGTTGTTCGAAGAAGGAGACCATTCACCCCCGAATCAAACGAGAAGACATAACCCTTTTATGCAGATTCAAACCCCCTGGTTCAATTCATTCCGATCGATTAAACCAGTGTTTCTTCAATGACCATGACAACATTGTAACAATAAAAGCTACAATAGTGGCGGTGGGATCTACGAGTAGGGGTGTTTATGGTCCGGTTTTGATGTTTTTTAGGTCATAATGTGAGCCAAACCGTTAGTAAGGGTTTGTCATTATCTAAAACCAAAACCGAACCGTTGAACTTTAAAACCTAAACGTTACTAACGCAAGTTTGTATGTAAAAAAAATCTTGCTAATTTTTCATATTTTTTAAAATTTTAATCATTTAGTAGATAATAAAACCTAGATATGACTTAGATATGTGTAGGTTATCTACATAAACAAAAGTTGTCTATAGAATATTTCTTTTTGTGTTTGAAAACTAAGAGAGATGGATAAACATTAAATTTATATATATTAGTTTCTTTTGCTTTCAAATTTTGTTAAACTCTTATAAAAAATATATTAATTTTGTTCTTTGTATTCTCATAATATTTAATGTTTTGCAAAGATGTCTCCCAAAATGAAATAAGTTAAGTTGCTTACTTGTATTTAATAAAAAAACAACAATTTTAATTTACAATTGATTTTGTCAGCAATGGGTTAGAAAGCCACTACTAGAGCGATGTGCAACCCAACCAAATGAACACTAATATACTTTGTATTTCACAAAAATAACTAAACACAACAATAAAATCATACTCCTATAAATACTGAACATCAAGCGAAAACAAATACAACTTGTTCTAGTGTAACAATAACACCATAAGAATCAATAATTCCTATAATACAACCAATCCCATACTATAATACTAACTATATATACACTCACCTCAAGCATCTATATAATACATAATAAAGGGGCCAGCGACGACACCGACCTCACTGATTGATGCACCAAATCATATTTAGGTTATGCTGCACATCCAGTCTCATCAGGGTCCAAGCTGCTTGACGGTGCACCTTGTTGTATGCAATCAATTTCTGGGATAGTGGGTGCATATAACTCCCCAAAAGCTTGCCAACAAAAGGGTTCATACATGTGGTAGCCTTTGGACACTGGCTTTAGTTCAATGTCCGTCAACCTTACATCCCTACAAGGTTTGCTGTCACTACATGAGACATGAACCGGTTTTACTGTGTATGTTCCTCGTATGTTTTCATATGCAATGTTTGAGACAGCCACCGCGGACGTGTGGTTCTTGCAGCTGCTGTGGTCACAATAGTATTGATCAATCATGATCGGGAATTCGACTTCAGAAACTTGAATGTTTGAGAATAATACTCCTTGCACTGACCCTGATCCTCCCTGCATATGATTAAAACTTCCGTAATCTTCAAGACATAATGTTCATTTTTTGAAGGAATATTTTAATTGAACATCTTATAATTTTGTGAAAGCTTGGAAAAACGGGCAGGTCGGCTCAAAGTTGGTTACAAGCAAAATGGTTTCAGGTCGAAACGAGTCGCTTTAAAAAAGATCAATTTGGTTCATGTTAAAGCGTGTTATGACCAACTAAGTTCAAGAAAGCCTAGCCTCTAGGCCTGGTTTAAGCCAAAAGTGGATTAGGCCCATATTTATTCGCAAGGCCCAGACCTTTAAACCAGCATGTAAAATATTTTTGTTGTGTATTTTTTTTTTTATTTGCGAGTTAAATTACTATATTTCAAATGTAATTTTATCTATTTAGTTATTCTTATAAAATACATCTTGGTTTTTATTAAATCAGTTTTCGTAAATTTAGTTTAAACTAATAACTGATTTAATACAAATAAAAGGTAAAATTAGTGATAGAAGAAACGAAGGACATGGGCACATGGCTCAGTTTGGGCCCAATTACAAACTAAAATTTAAGAGGTGTGCTAGTGGGCTTCGGCCTACACAATTGGTACACACACATTTTCAGAATGTGTTTTTTTTTTTGGTAGTTTGTAAGTTTGTACCTGCCAAGTCTTGATCCTAACGCCAGTCATCGTGTTGTGCATGTTAATGTTACGAACAGTGATGTTTGAAACACATGCCGACGTGCCATCCTTTCCTAAACTTCCTATGCTTATTCCATGCCCTGGCCCACAATTTACGTCACGCACAAATACGTTTGTGCATCCCGTTTGTATAGATATACAGTCATCACCTGCACACGAACAATAAAATGTTACACAACGTTTCTTATACACGATTATGTCGGAATATGGAGCAACTTTGCTATATGTGAGATTTTTATGGGTATGGTTGTTGTTACGATTATAACTTGTAAAACCAAAATAAAGTTTCTACTCTATAACCGAAAGAAAAATATTAATCTAATAACTGAACTTAGGGAATGAAATATTTTTCAATTAAAAAAAAAATTAAATATGATTTACCACAAGCAAGATCGGTGGTGTGGATTAACACATTCTTGGAGTTCTGCAAGTGAATTCCATCAGTATTGGGACTGTCACCAGGAGACGCAACGCTAAAACTGTACACTAAAACTCCATCACAGTTGTCAAATTTCAGGTGGCACTGAGGACTGTTTTGTATTGTTATGCCCGTGACTGTCACGTTAAAACTTCCATAAAACCTCAACGCCTGAAAAAAAAAAAAAAAAAAAAAAAAAAGTAGGTGCCACGTCAGACTACAAACATCATAAAAAAAGTTAGTATATAGTTATACAATTCATTCTTTTTTCCAAAGGGATCCTTACAGTTGGCTTTGTACTAGGCATTTTCCCCACTAATGAGCTGCTTACCTGCCATAACCATTTTTTTTATAATTAATAACATGAATACAAAATTTCTCACACGATACGAAAACATGACTCGAACAAAATTCATAGTTTTTGGTTTAGCCTATAGAGTTTGGAGTCAAACCCGCAAAGATGTTTAGCTAAATGGGCCGGGTTCTGGTCATACTGACTGCCTGGTTAACATGCTTAACCGTTTTTTATAATTAAGATTAATGTGTTATAACTAAAGTCGATTAGGTAAATTATGCCAAACTTTTAAAAAATAAAAGAAAAAATGACTATTGTGTTTTATAGTGTAAGCATTATTATATGTCGTGACCAAGTTCATGTATTTGACATAACACAACCCGTTTATCACCCCTAAATTCTAAACGAAGGCACATAAAAATTGGTAGGGATAGAATTGTACTTACTTGTGGATTTTGTGTAAGTGTGGTATTGTATGATGAAACAACCAGTTGTTGTTCTTCATTGTCATCAAGTATAGATTTTGTCCACCAGACAGAACCTCTTCCATCAATGGTGCCTTTTCCTTTGATTGTGAGTCCTACAAGTTTTGTAAATTGAAGCCATTGTAGGAGACCTTTACCCCATGCATTTGCATTTGTTGGAGCTATTATTGTACCATCAAGCTGCAATGTATAATAATAATTTAACAATCATTTATACCTTAGAGTACTATATCGTTAGAATAATATTACCAAGGAGGGTGTATGAATTGAAAATACATTTTAGATTACTTTCAACTAGTTCTTTTTTCAACCATTTTTCTATTTGATTCTTTAAAACATACATTCAAATCAAAAGTAATTATGCCATGGTTTACCTGAAAAAGAATGTTTCTTTGACAATATGGGCCTGAGAAAGAAATGGGTCCCACGAGGAATTCATAACCCGAAGGCACAATCATCGTTGATGCTTCCACTTTACAAGCATCCGCCCATGCCTCTTGAAATGCCTGCATAGCGCCCACACGTCTTTGATGAGCTTTGAAGTCACATTATCTTATGTATGTATGTATGCCCTGTTTACTTTAAAGATGGCTCAACCTATTCACACACCCTATCTGCCTATTTAGACACCCTTTGCCTCGTATATGCCTCGTATAGGCCTATACGAGGCGTATAGGGTTACATCAAAGTCAGTGTTTGACTCATGTCACTTCTGGTTTGACTGCTTCAATATGCCTCGTATAGGCCTATACTGGGCGTATAGGGCCCCTCGTATAGGTCTCATATATGACCCTTTGCCCCTTATATGCCTCGTATAGGCCTATACTGAGCGTATATAAGGTTTTTTTTTTTTTAAACAAACATTTTATACAATATAAAAAGAGAAAACAAAAAAAATAAAAATAGACGCCCAGTATAGGGCTATACTGAGCCTATATGAGGGGTCCAAAAGACCATTATAACCCTATTTTGCCCCAAGTATAGGCCTAATTCAGGGGTATAATGGTAATTTGAATTATATACATACGCCTCATATAGGCCTATACTAGACATATATGAGAGGCAAAAAAGACCAATTTACCCCCAGTATAGGCCTAAATCAGGGGTTAAATGGTCTTTTTTCGTCTAGACGCCCAGTATAGGCCTATACGAGGCAAATAAGACAAAATATGACATAATCAGATATTCTCTTGGAAATTGAAAAAGGTAATACGTCTCGTATAGGTCTATACGAGGCGTCTTGAAGGGTGTGGAAATAGGGAGTTGGGTGTGTGAATATGTAGACCCTTAAAGATATTATTACACCCTACTTCTTGTTCTAAAAATTGATAAGCATGTGTTTGTTTGTATTTAGCTCAAAAATGTTTACTTATCAGTTTTTATTTGTTTGAACATATAAGTTATATTGGTGGGGGGGGGGGGGGGGGGGGGGGGGTTGTGGCAAGTTTTTTAGAGGATTTTTTTAATGCATCACTAATATACTAGTATTTTTCTTGTGTACTACTAACTTATGGAAAGTTACCCTGATTTACCGTATACTTTTTTTTTTTTTTTGAAAAAACTATACATATATTTTTGAAAAATCTTGAGTACGTCATTAAATGAATAAAAGTATATCTATATGTCATACAGTTGGTGGGGGGGGGGGGGGGGGGGGGTGTGGCAAGTTTTTTAGAGGATTTTTTTAATGCATCACTAATATACTAGTATTTTTCTTGTGTACTACTAACTTATGGAAAGTTACCCTGATTTACCGTATACTTTTTTTTTTTTTTTTGAAAAAACTATACATATATTTTTGAAAAATCTTGAGTACGTCATTAAATGAATAAAAGTATATCTATATGTCATACAGTTGGTAGTTTGCATTTGAAGGTTTGTTGGGAATCTGGACCATGCAAACTGCTGTTATGAGTCTTCTGGTGGTCCCATCTAATTTTGTTCTCTTTAATTTATCATCAAATTCCTGTTATCTTTTTGCTATGATGTGATTTGATTTCTTGTTTTTTTATTCTATGATTTTTATATAAAGATAAAACACACAACACTGAACGGCCACCTG
Organism: Helianthus tuberosus; assembly: GCA_030545235.1. Lineage (NCBI taxonomy): Eukaryota > Viridiplantae > Streptophyta > Magnoliopsida > Asterales > Asteraceae > Helianthus > Helianthus tuberosus. The sequence goes on along the minus strand of CM060395.1, from coordinate 1,820,657 downwards.
TCTTCTTCTAGAAAGTAGAAACCACACAAGTTGCAACAAACTTTAGAGTAAAAAAAATTAAAGCAAATGTAAATCTCGTGACAAATGGATGTCCTTATGTAGTACATTACATGCTAGCTTTGTTGGAATATTTAATTCTAACAATAAATGCAAACTTCAATTATAGTTGTACATGTTGTTAGAAAACTGAAAACGGTTCACGGTTAGTTTTAAATATAAAAAACACTCCAAAATGACAAAGGTAGTAGAAATGGTTAGTAGGTGGCGGTTGTGGTAAAAGCAAGTGTTACTTTACATTCTTCTAAAGCTTATTTTATCACTAAAGCTTATTTTATGATGTGTATAATCTCGTAAATTAATCTATTCGATATTAGTTAACTTTCTAATACATTTGTTTTCCTAATCATAAGGAAAAGTGTTTACTTGTTAACTCGAGCCTGCATGGCCAAGTACCAAAAGCGTCTCTTTCAAATGTAAATTTGTCTTGACTCGTTATTTGACTCGCTCAGCCACTATCCTTGTCACATCTAGTGACGTTATATTTACCGAAAATAATGCAAATGCGAATGCTTACTACGACTCTCTTTATTTTAGTAGTCACCTTCCCCTGGATACCTATTGTTGGCCCCATCCTTTCGTATCGTAGAAATGGGAGCTACAAAGTTAACGAACATGGGCGTAGGATAATAGGGGGGGGGGGGGGGGGCGGCCGACCCCCGAACTTTTCGTTCAGTAGTGAGGAGTATGTAGTTTTCGTATAGAAATTTTTGGGTATATACATTTTTGACCCTCTGGTTTTATAGAAATATTTTGGTACATACGTTTTCGACCCCCCCGGGTCGGAAATCTTAAGCTTTGCCATTGTTAACGAATCAAACCTAAACTATATAATAAATCATTTAAGAAGTATGTTAGGGTATGTCGTATGCATGAACATGTTACTTAATCATAATCGATATGCATGAACATATTATATCTCACCTTTGTATCATCAGAATGACCATCCCCTTTAGCTCCATAATCAAGCACATTAAATTTTGAACCTTTCGGTGGAGGCGCTAGAGGTTCTTCTGGACTTGGAAGTGGCTGTTGTTGTTGTTTGGATTTTTGCTTCTTGTGTCCATGATCATTCTTTCCTTTCTTCTTGTACAAGGAATTTAAAGTTTGCCTCCAATGCTTGCCCCCCCTTCTGGCATTGCAAGTTTCTATGCTTGAAGCCCACACTAATGTAACAATCACAAATGCAAATGTAAGTTTTCTGAAACTAAAATCACCCATGTTGTTGATTGCCAAGTGTGTCAAAGTGTGTGTGTGATTGGTGGATTTTAGATGGCCAATATGAGGAGTTTGTTTGGTGTTTATATAGGCAGAGGAGTTCAAAAAAAAAAAAGGTAACTCTGCAAAGCAAGAGATTGTTTGATAGCGCCTGATATTCCAATTTTAAATTCTTTATTCTCAACTTTTCATATTACTTGTTTCTTTTCTGTGAAATTTAGTTGAGTTGGAACATATGGTCCCACTTTGGCCAAATGGCAATATTTTATGGTGGTTAGTTGGCCAATTGGTTAAGCTTATTTGCCTCGTGATTTCACTTTTTCGGCAAGCAATGGGGCCGTGGTGGCGCAGCTTTCAAGGGGCCGGGAGGGGCGCCCGATTCTCCGAACTTTTCGCTAGTAGTGTTATGTATGTACGTTTCGTATAGAATTTTTTAGGTATATACATTTTCGACCCCCATTTTTATAAAAAAAATACTTATATAGAATTTTTAAGTTCGGTGACTTCCGACCCCCGGGTGGAAATTTTCAAGCTTCGCCACCAGGTGGGGTGGGCATCTAAAGAAGTCATAATATAAAAACTTGATTTAATTATAATTAGAGAGGTACAACAGATTCATAAAAATCAGCATGTTTACAATTTTTTGTAATTTGATATTTTCAAAGTATGCAGGCCATGCACATGATCGTTGGGCATCTAAAGAAGCTAAGATTATTACACAAACGGCAAACAGAAAATGAAAAAGCAAATATCCAAAAATAACCATTGATGGCTTTGTTAACGGTCCACATGAAATGATTCAAATGTAATTAACGAAAACGGACAGATACCAGTAACGACGAAAAAGATTATCTTTGACCCCACAACTAAACTTCAAGGGCTTCTCGTATGCGCAACATATTGTTTTTATTGAAAAGTACACCTATATATTTATTACCAAATAAGTTAGGTTTAGACCGTGGGGTATGGTGGGGCTTGGGTTGGGCATTGGTTGACACGTGGAATGGGAAAAAAAACCCATGCCCATCGGGTATGGTGGGGCTTGGGTTGGGGGCTTGGGTTGGGGGCATGAGTTGACACATGGCCATTGAGAGCCCGCCATGTCACTTTGCTAGCCCGCCCCACGCCCAGCTTGAAAGCCAAGCCCCAAGGGGCCACGTCCAAACCCAAGCCCCAACCCAAGCCCCCGGGATGGTGGCTTGGGCTTTTTCCCCCAACCCACGCCCCAACCCAAGCCCCATACCCCATGGCCTTAACTGGGAATAATAATAATAATGTTAGATCGGACACCATTAATTAAGATATAATAAACCACACAGGACCCGCGAATATGCTTTCTGTTTTAGTCCATAGTTATTTTTTATTATTATTCATCGTATTTTCATTTCATTTTAAAATCTGAGATAAATGTAGTTGATACAAATAATTAGAAAAAAAAATATTGCATTTTGCTTACACAAATAGAAGTGAGAAGATTGCAAAAATTGGGGTAAAGTTATTCTACAATGCTTCTAAAAATAAGAACTGTATAAAGATTAAAGACATAATACAATGCTTCTAAAAATATGAAGTGTATAAAGACACAATTGATCACAAAATATAACACAATGTTAAAGACAAGAGACACAGTGAGTCACAAAAAAGGCACAATGACGCAAATATAGAAAAGACACAATGATGTAAACATGGCCGGCCCTGGGGGTGGGCGGGGAGGACCACCGGCCAGGGCCCGATATTTCGAGGGGCACATTTTTTTTATGAAAAAACCCGATATGTATATTTAAAATATTTTTTTAATAGCGTACACCCATACAAACACAAACACAGGCCCCCTTACAAAATTATTCTTATGGTTTAGATTAGTTATTAACCCCTTTGGTATTAGGTTTAGACCTTTAGGGAGCTCAATACCCAATTTCGTTAAGGCCTAAGGGCATATTTTTCGAGGTCGAACGGGGTACACGAATTTTCAGGGCCGGCCCTGGATGTAAACAAGAAGTCTAAAATCTACAAGCTAAACATCTAAAAACAAAAAGAAAAAATCTCACATCGTAGAGTTCGATGAGGCGGTTCCAATGCCGCTTGAATGAGATCAATCGGACTCCGTTTGACACCCTTCTTACGACTCCTTATTTTTAGTAGACTTTATATTTAATAGGTTAACTAGTAAAACAAAAGGTTTTATATATTGATTTATAGTTGAACCTGCTACTTTACCGGTGGACCACTTTTAAAAATTGGATACCGTCGTGATTAATTAAAAATCTTAATATTATGTGTATTATACGTAGATTTATCCTCTCTGGGCGTTCCATTTGAATAGTGAGTAAAACACATGGCTTTTTTATCGTACTGAAGTGCTCCGGGTTCCCTTCCCACAAAATGAACAATAAATGAAATTTATACGTAGATTTATTCTCTCAAACATGTGTACACACAAGTACTAGATTTGTTTACCTTAAATTCAGTTTTTTTTCACGAACAATATACAATATCGTTTATGACTCGAGTGAGAAAGGACATATATTATATGGAGCTACAAAGGACACGTGACTGAGTAGGGCCGTTTACAAAGTCTTCAAAACTCAAAACCAAACACAGAAATATGAGATTACAAACAATCCTTCAATTTATGAGTTGGATCACGGGCTATACCCCCTTTGTTATTAACAACATGTGGCCCCAGCCTATCATCTAAGCCTCACCCTCAACCTTTCACACATTATCATTCCATATTAAATTAAATCAAGCCTCACTCTTTTATTCCATATAGTTTATGATCCTACGTGCTTCTATGTCCATCTAGCCCCAAAACTAAGGGAAACAAACTTAGGGTATGTTTGGCATGAAGCTTTTAGGAGCTTTTAGGAGCTTTTAAGAGCTTCAAGCTTTAAGCTTTTAAGAAAAACCTACTACTTAATAAAAAGCCTTGTTTGGTTGAAGGAGCTTCAAGCTTTTAGGTTAGGAGCTTGAAGCTTTTGGTTGAACGCTTCTACTAGTAGCGTTTAGAAGGAGCTACAAGCTTTTAGGGAAAAAATGACTAATTTAACCTCTAAAAATAATAAACTTTTTAATGCACAAGCTTTTTAAATTTTTAGTTATGTCCATTTTGGTCATTTTATACATTTTATTAAAAGCTCCAGCTACTCTGTCAAACACCAAATATATCTAAAAAGCTACAGCTTTCAGCTTCCAGCCACCAGCTACTTGCTTCCAGCTTTCAGCCACCAGCTACCAGCTACCAGCCAACAACTACTTTTGCCAAACATACCCTTAATGTCCAGTGCCTTTCTCGATCACAAACAGATAAAACCGATAAAAAACAACTAGATGGATAAAAGTGACGTTAATGTCCAAGGCCTTTCTCGATCACAAACAGATAAAACCAATAAAAAACAAATAGATGGATAAAGTTTTAGTAACTCTTACAAAATATTTCTTTTTAGTTTTGAAGTAATAATTTTGTAAAATAACAAAATAATATGTAATGCTATTATAGCAACAAAGAATTTCTTTAATTTGTATAAATTGTTTTACTAACAAAGTATTTGCTACTATAGTGAGTTAAATATTTTTTTATAAATAATTTGATTTGGTACAAAAAATAACTTGATTTAAAAATAAATGTAAAAATGATGATAATGTGAATATGATGTTTGCAGAGATTAATTACAAATCGGGCAAAACTTTATGATCTTGATTGGTCAATATGATATAACTTTAACTTCTCTAATTATTATTCTATTGTTGGTTAGGTCTTGAGTTGTACTTCAATGTTTCTAGCATTTTGCTAGATTTTATAATATGTTTTTCATCAGAAGAAAACAACATAAATGGAGTGAAGTGTTGGTTTAAATGAATTGTATATTTGATATAAGCTCTCGTGAGTTTGTTTTGGATGTTGTTATAATACATGTAATCACAAAGTAGTTGAGTATAATATTCATTCACTCAATACAGGGGATTTGTAACCCACCCATGGTTTTCATCAAATTGTACACTTTTTTTATGTGTGCAAATCCAAAAGACAACGTCATTATGTGTTCGATCTACTAAATCTTATGTTTTCATATTGTTTTTTATTAATCTTGCACTTTTACTTTTTTTTTTAAATAGCAATTTTATATGGTGTCAAATTACACCAAATAAATACTAATCTACTCCTTGTTTAGACCGAGCGTGGCCACCATCGCCCCTTCATTTCGTGGAATGCAGAATTTGGCCTTCCCTCGTTGTTGTGGCCACGAGAGGAGAGGGAGAGAGATTGGTGGGCTTTGGCTTTTACCAATCAATTCTTTTATCCCAAACCCACTAATCCATTTTCAGGCATTTCGATGACGTGGATGTCACGTATCGAAAAATACCAAACCACATACCTCACCAGTACACATGGTCTTAGGATTGAACCTAAAACCTTCCACCAAAGAGACAAGAGTCTCTACCAAGTGAGTTAGCCCCACGTTTTGCACTTTTACTATTAAATACAAGTTTAATACATCACTTTCGTTTGATTTAACACAACATAAAAGCTAACTAAAGGATCGTTAATGCTTAAATGTAACTAAAAAACGACCGGTGCACAAAAAGGGTGATAATTTCTAACACCACATACATAAGTTAAGCATGTATTGAGTTGTCATATACAGCACGTTTAATAAACGAGTCGTTAACTAGTTTGTTTGTTTATATAAACTGATACCCTTTGGATTAAACATGTCAACCTGCAAACATGCTTAATTCAAATTTCGACTTGCTAAATTGTTCATGACATGTTTAACCCATTTTTTATAACTCACCAAATTGATTAATATGCTTACAACTTTACTATTATTTACCAACCCATCATGTAACACGTTAGATAAATGAGTCGTGTTAGAGTTGCATGATTTTAAGTGTGCACTGTAGGTTTAATGCTTCTCACACAATGACCAAATAAAAATATGAGCCGGAATAGGCTGAACAATTCAACCTACCAATCTGAGATAATTTACACCCTTACGTTTAGGTAGGGTGTAAACAAGCCAGACTGTTAGTAAGCTACTTGAGAGTGGTTCACTAAATCTCAAATCAAACTGAACTTAAACAAGCTCAAGCATACAAATTAGTTTGTTTATTAAACGAACATGAACCCATATATAAGCCGCTAGAATGAGAACCACCACGAGTTATGAGAACCACGAGAACCAAGTGCCACGGATGGCCGTTGACCACGATTTTTTTTACAACTAGATCCGTATATTTTAAGACCGGGTGTAAAAAAAAATTTCAAACGGCGCGCCCGAGGGGGTAGTTTTTTACACCCAAAGTTTGTAAAGAAAAAAGAAAAAAAAATTAAAAACACCAAACTTTGGGTGTAAAAAACTACCCCCTCGGGCGCGCCGTTTGAAATTTTTTTTTTACACCCGGTCTTAAAATATACGGATCTAGGTGTAAAAAAAATTTCGTGGTCAACGGCCCTCCGTGGCACTTGGTTCTCGTGGTTCTCATAACTCGTGGTGGTTCTCATTCTAACGCTCCCCTATATATATATATATCCCTATATAGGGTGGGGTTCGGCTACAAAGTCCATTTTTCCTACAAAGTGTACAAAGTCATAAAACACCACAATTTCAGCCATAAAACACACTCAAAACCGACAAATAACAGAGTGAAGATCACTAAAACCACAATATCCAAACCCTAACAATCCATAAAAACTTCAAACACATCATCCTAGAACTATGAATATAAAACACAACAGGATAATCAACATAAAACACACTAATGTCATTCATTCAATAATCAAAGCCTGATCATTCAAAACACAACACACAACCCACAAATATGGGGTTTTAGCAATCTTCAATTTGTTATTTGGGGGGTTTTAAATATGTTTTATGGTTGACATTATGGTGTTTTATGACTTTTTACACTTTTAGGAAAAATGGACTTTGTAGCCAACTCTCACCCTATATATATAATACACATTTACATTATATAGAATTAGGTTCATTTGTGAACAACATCTTTATAGTGAAATGTGTGAACTAATCAGGTTCATTGATTTCGTTTTTAGTTGTTAAGGGTAAGATTGTAATTATACAATAAATTCGTTTTATATCTTTATTTTAATCATTGAATTTCAGTTACACTTTTAATTTTGATAGTTTTCTTAAATTGCATAATTATCTTATCCGTCTCTCTTAATTAAAAAATAATGGATTTTTTAATTGCGTATTCATGCAAGAATAGATTATTTACAGAACGTTTGATTACATATTTTTTTTATTTTTGGATTAAATATTCATTTTTTTTACAATTGCATATCCATGATTATTCTCCATGTACTCATCATTAATCTTATGTCACACTGTGTTAGAACATAGGTGTGATAATGTACATATGTGTACATACGTGTTAAAAATAGGACTTGTTAATGTACATATATGTACAATGCCGAGCAATCATCTCAGATATTTGCTATACACGTATGTACCATGTTGAACAACCATATCATTAACTTCTTTTTTAGAAGTATATTATGAATGTACATATGTGCACATTAAAATCAGACATGTACACTTAAAGAAGATGATCGGATGGAACAATATTTGTTTATAGACATATATGCACATACATTTTTAAATTATGAATACGTATAATACATATATGTACATTCACTTCTACAATGTTTTTAAGCATGTTCTAGATGAAACAATATATTATATAATGGTTATATTTTTTAGAATTAAAAAATTAGTTAATTGGTGAGAGAAAAGAATGAGAGAGAATGTAATTAATTATTTAATTGGAGAGAGAAGTAGTTAACAATTTACCTTTATACCCTTTTCATTTATTTTTTACATATAAATAATTACAAAACTGGGGTCAGGATTTAGAGAAAACGGTGGAAAGTGTGAGAACAGTGAGAATGCTTATGGATCGTCCGATCAAAACAATCTATGGACTAGATTGGCGCGGTGGCGTTTTCGTAAATAACACGAATTCTATTAAGTGGACGCGCTTCATTAAGGGTAAAAGGGTCTTTAGACTTCTCTACAAAAAACGCCAAACTAATGAATAAAACGCCATTACGGGCCAAAACACATCTCTATATAAACAAAACATCTCAGACATAAAACACACCCCCCGAACCTGAAACGCCATATTTACTACTATATACCATTCATCTTAGAAACGCCAAAAACCCAAAAATCAAACACACCTACTCAAAACGCCATATTTTACTATATACCAATTATCTTAGAAAACGCCAAAACACTCAAACATCAAAGATTCCAAAAAATCAACGTTTCTTATAAATACATTATTTCCTCAGTAAAACGCCAAAATGGCAAACATCGTTTCTTGTATATTCAATATTGTTCTACGCGAAGTTCCGCAAAATGCATTCTTCCCTGAGGTGCTGTGACTCAATAACATTTTGTTGCATGAGATGGACAAATCTTAAACAAAAAGATGCTGGTGTCAGACTTATGTCATTTTTTGTGTTTTGTTATTGATGAATATTATAATGGTATGAAGAGACGAATGACACTAATGAGTGATTTGAAGATACATATTCAAACAAAAAACTCACGTCATTTTGTCTTTCCAAACGACCACAAAAAAGCCTACTTCAGCAACAAAAACTCAGGCATGACAAAGTCAAACCGCCAGTGAACATGTTTCAAAAGAAGAAAGAGACTGATGACAGTGAAGATTTGGAAGATGAATTGTTTCTATTTTTATTTTTTAAATTTTCTTTTTCTGTTGTTTGTTATGTATTTTCAGCTAAAAACAAAAAAATACATTATTTTAATAAAAATGCCAAAATACATAATGATTGTGAAACGCCATAATGCAATAAAACGCCAAAACTCCCAAACTATAATAAAAGTAATTTGGACAGGTATTATTAAAAGCTAAAAATGAAAAAAACCCGCCAAAATCTACTTAAAGCCATTAAAAACGCCAAACTTTGAAGATGACACGTCTATCACCCTAAAAACTCATAAAAAGTTGAACAAAAAACAGTAAAAATACACACAGTAACTGAAAAGACGGCTACTTTATTAATATCATTTATTATAAATATGATATGCTCAAAGTGGTATAATTAAACTAACTAATTTTAACCCTAAATTAGACACTCTAAGTTTTAAATTTATAAAAACAGATTCTCTAAAACCTAGACCACACCACCGGCAAGTGTACCGGTCAATGCAGTATAGCCTAAGTAAGTCCGAGTATCGAACCCACGAGACTCTCTGATTACGCCAATTAGACTCTATCTAGACCTAGACTAACACGGACTCTAACTGTTGATTTGGGGGGGGGGGGGGGGGGTTACGGAAAAACTAAGGAAATCTATATTAAACTATTAAATTAACTAAATCTAGACTAAATACGAAAGAAGGCAAAGACGATTCTTATATGGATCTAAAACTAAACCACGCAACCAGCAAGTGTACCGATCAATGCAGTATAGCTACAGTAAGTCCGAGTATCGAACCCACGAGACTCTCTAATTACGCTAATTAGACTCTATCTAGACCTAGACTGACACAGACTCTAACTGTTTAATTGGTTTGGGGGGGGGGGGGGGGTTACGGAAAATCTAAGGAAATCTATTTAACTAACTAATTAACTAAAAATTAAACTAATACGAACGAAGACTGAAAGGCTTTTCTTATATGGAAAACGAGACCACCTAGACAAGAATCCTGGATTGTTTTTAAGGGATTACCGATTAAGTTAAATGCATGAATTATGGAACCGGGATCTTAAAGTACTAAACCTATTAAGAACCAACTAAGCCCCTCGACCCTTCTCAAGGAGAAACCGGTGGAACTACCTAGGCTGTTAATTCTACCGGTTATTAGACGCCTTTCCAGTTGTCTAATTATTGTGTAAGTACCCTAATGTTGACCTACTCTTTTCCAATCATAGATCTAGGGTAGTTTGAGTTATTAAACTTGACCTGATAGACTAATAAAACCGACAGGTCAACTAAGACACGACCTTTTCCAAGGACTATCTAAAGCAATTCGTCGGGTAAGACCTACCAATAGCCCCTCACTTTCCAGGTATTAGGACTAGCAGAAAACTAAAACCTAGCAAATTACTAACAATTACTTCTATAGGTTATTGCGCAATTTCTCCCTAAAGAGTTAAGATTTCTTACGTGATATAGACACTCACCAAAATCCTAAACCCTAATATGACTCTATGTTGTGATATAGACCGTCACTAAGAATCATACGAAGCAAATGACAATAATAAACCAAGTTAAAGTACGCATGGGCATCAAATCAATAAAACAAACTCTTTACTAAACACAATCAATCCATAATATTCATGCAAATAACGAAAAAGGTAAATACTTCATATCAATCCATTCATCAAGTCTAGGTGGCTTAAATGTTTAGCCAAGAAACATAGCTTTAAAAGCAAATAAACAAGGTTTAGAACAAGAATTCATCGATGACAAACAAGAAAAATAGAAAACTAAAGAAATCGAGTAGAAAACCCCGTTAATCTCTTGCTCCCCAAGCTTCCGCTCGATCCCGATGATTCCGTAGCCTTGATCCTATATGAATTGCCTTCAAAAATCGTCCCAAGCCGTGATGATCTGCGGCTCCCCCGTTCCAGCCGTCTCATCTCTTATTCTCCAGCCAATTAGTTTATGCCTCAGAGTTTCCATTCATATCCATGGCCAAAATATGACAATAATAATAATGTGCAAATTATTTGTTTCAAAAGGCTCATAACCCAACTTCACGGTAACATGCTGGACTAGATTTTTGGCGGCCCACTTCTTTTCTAATGTGTATATCTTCGCCCCACAAACAAATAATATGCAGCCTTTTTGTGGGGGTTGGATCCTTCTTTTCTATATAGACCTAACAAGAACTTATACTATATCTCCAAATTAATGCGATCGTCCACCAATTAATGGCCAAAACAAATGTGACAGCTAATCACATTAAATCTTATTTTGTTGTTATGTCGAGCCCATTTAATTGAAATATAAATAGCGGGTTCAGCCCACTTACGGAAAATGGCTGCAATTTTTGTTCGGTCCCTGGCTGGTCATTTAATTATTATTCTTTTTTGCTCCATTTGCACCAGGACCTAGCCAAACACAAAATAATATAAAACAACACTAAAACTAAATAAAAACAAATAAAAACTTATACAAAAATTATACAATCTACGCGGGACAAATATGTGTAATTTACCACTTATCAAAATAAAATCTCGCATAAACTACGCGTCAAAAACATCCTATAAGAGAGATGTCTCTGCACAATCAATTGATCACACCCAAAAAATAACGTCATGTTTCCTAGAAACCATTCACTTTAAAACGCAAAAAAAAAAAAATAGAAAATAAAAAAAGTTAAAAAAACCCACAGATGGGGAACCTCGTTTCTTCTATATTGAGTATTGTTCTAAATGAAGTTTCACTGAATGGATTCTTCTCTGAGGTGGGTATCTCTATAAGCTTTTACTGAATGAGATGAACAAATATTCTTGAAAAAGAGACTGATGACACTGATATGTCATCATGTCACTCTGTTCTTGATATGGATATATGGATGGCATGAAGGGATCAATACATTCGAGCAGACGTTGATCTTCAACATGTCACCAAAGAAGTATATATCAAATCGCAGTACAGGATGCCACTAAAAATAAGCATCTTCTAAAGACAGGCGTTATGTAGGAAAATAAGGATCTAGATAAGGTATTCAAAACAGGTTCAAAACGCCAAAAAGGTTAAAGTAGAAGAGGCTGATGACAGTGAATATTTGGATGAGAAATTAGATTAGAATTTTTATTTTTTTTTCATTTTCTATTGTTTGTCATCTAATTCTCTGTTGTTTATTATCTAATTCTCTACTAATAAAAAAATTGAGTATAAAATAAAAACTGTGAGAACGGATGCTAGCAAAACACGTTGTTGCTATATAAAACGCCAAATAATGCCAAACAAAGTATTACTGGAAAAAGCAACACTAATTGCAAAACAGTAAAATGAAGAGACGGTAATATTATTGCAAAACATTTATTATATTAAAAGCCACAACATAGAAAAATTGAATTTGTTTATCTTTTCAAAACGTCATAATTGTCTGTCACATTATAGGCCTGCTTCTTATATGGCAAAACAATTGATAGAAAGAAAAAATAAACATCAATAAAATTATTGATGTTTTTTACATTATAGACCTGCATCCTACTTGGCACAACAATCAAAGTCATACTTAGTTAAAACGCCAAAATATTTACTAGAATCCTAATCTAAAAACAATAAAAATGTCGCGTATTTGTTAAACGCCAAAAAATGGAAAGGTGATGTGACACGAGTTAAAAAAAAGAATATAAATGGACAAAAACGCTCCTCCGCCCTTCACTATGTCGAGTGACATGTGTTATGCCAGAAACCGTTCTCACCGTTCTCACACTTTTTAGCGTTTTCTCATGATCCCGTTTCTACAAAACTGGGATTGTTAAAATTTTCAAGATTTAAACAATTAGTGACTCAGATTAGTTCACACAATTCACTCTCAACCTAATATTCACTCTAGAACCTTATCCTATAATACTATATATAAAGTTACAACAAAAGTAACAAAATAATATATTATTAGTTATTATATAATTGTGCAGAATCCATATATCATTGTGTACATAATAATATTGAAACTGATTTCATTTTGGGTGAATGATAGGATGTAAGTAAAAATGCTTCAAATCACTTCACGATTTCAGTAACAAAATAAAAGAATTGAACAAACAATCAATTTCCCTTTGCAATTTTTGTTAAAAAATTGAGTAAAAAAGAGTTTTCACTACATATATTTGACACAAATAATTATCTTTATATATATGTTGTATAAATAATTATTTCTGGGTTTATGTTATAATATGTGTCGCAACCCCCGATTCCATATCTGTCCCGGGAACGGGCGGACGCGAACTCAGTAGTGGTGGTATCAGTTATTTAATCTTGCAGCGGAATTTACATCAAGACCGTAGTTAGGAAATGTTTATCAGAGTAAAACCACCATATTTAATATTAATAATAACATGGGCAAACCCAAGTTTCTTATTACAATACATTTATAGGGACAAACTCTATTTTATTGAATTTAAAACATCGTTTATTAGGTAACTTTTATAGCCACATTTTTCCAAGCCTTCAGTGCTCTCTAGCTGGCTTTTCACTAATTGGCTGTCACATTATGTTACCTGTAACGTGTTTTAAAAACATTTGTCAGTCGGAAATACTAGTGAGTGAATCCCAGTTTAATCAAGAAACATTTATTAAAACAGTATTGAGAGCGATCACATTGTTTATTTCTACACAATTACTCATTCAGTACTTGCCACTCGACCGGATCTATGGCTATGGTCAAGTTACACATTGGCTCACTCGTTGTCCAATTGTAACGTACTGTCATTCCGACTTACTACTACTCGTAGTAATAAATTTTGTATACAAAACCCCATAATACCGGCAGTAATTGAAGAACTACAAAGACTCAATCACCGCTTAATTTCATAGTAAAACATATAAGATTTGGTAAAACATTACCAAAAAGGTTAACAAAAAGAGGATAAACTCACATTGCTATCTTAGGCTTCTTGTAAGGGTTTCCTGGATATAATCTATAATTTATACAAATGTACATTGGTTAGTGTCATAACCCTTTGAAATTATTAATGATACCCTCCCCGAGACGGCATTCCAACAACTACGTCGGGCAGAACCACGACAGTTGTTACGGAACCCTAAATCAATCGGGCAGCGTAACTATTACGAAACTGGGGTGTCACACCCCGATTTCCACGTGTCACCGGTATACGTCAGTTTACACTGGTAAATACAATCAACTGACTCATTTTAGAAAATGATTGAAAATTGATTTGGATGCACGTGGCATAAACATTTTTATTTAACTTGGGAGAATTATTTAAATATATAATATTGTGAACGAATTACATGTTCCTTGTGCGTTCAGTAGCCCGGATCTTGTCCGGGTTAAAGATCAATAGACACACCACAATATTCTTTTGTGCACTGACGGGTGTACGCCTACACCCCGCGCTTAAGTCGTGGCCATTTCGTAAAATGATGCCAAGGATATCCGGGACACGGTCATTAACCCCCCAAAGGCTTTAAGTAACAAGACTGTTTAAACGAGCCGATCAAATTATTCAATTACCCACTCGACGGTGGAGTATTTGATGCCCGATCAAGCGGTATGCTATATACCGTAACCCAAGCCCGTATAGGGAAAATAAGTTAAAAGTATTTACCTGAGCAAAGTATATATCACAATAAGCAAATTACAAGTAGCTTTTACTGGTCCTCCTAATCTGGAACGAAGGTTTATAATAACCTATTAGAATCCTAACGGGTCTTTAATTAAGCTTAAGCTTTGACCGGTTAGTTTCAAAGAAACGGTTCGTACGCACGATTAAGCGAAGACCGGATAGAATGTGATTTAGACCCGAAAAGTTTGAAGACTTGCTTAACATGGGTTTATTATTCACATTCTGGATTTTGAGATAAAACCGTTAATGTTTTACCCGTTTAGGCTAGTTTATGTAAACTAGTTACATAAACCGAACCGAACGCGTAATAAGCGTAACGAGTATTCATGAGAGCTATTTACAGGTTTCCTAAGTTAATATGCTTCATATATGTTGTGACATCAGTAAGATGTCTTTTATTATGCCCGAAACGAATTTAAACACAAACTATGCCCCGTAGGGGTAGTTTGGTCATTTAAAAGGTTATAAAAGAGTTTAAGTATTTACCTGAGTTACAGGTCTGATGTAATCAGTAAAAATACTTATTTTACTAAGTTATAACAGTAGGATAAAGTATATATGTGAAATTTAGTAATTATAACCAAACTATGCCCCGTAGGGGTATTTTGGTAATTTCACATAAGCCGAAAAGCTCAAAACTGAAGTCTGAGTTTTTCAACATTTGCTTACTGTTAAAACATTATAATTTCCCTCAAATATCCGTAGGTATCAACCCTTGTATGTTTAAAATAATTCTAGTACATACTATGCGTTAAAAACGCTTAAAAAGGCGATTAGAGGCCATTTCCGGGTTTGATACATAAATATGATATTTTTATATTTCCAGAAGGCTTAAAATAATTTATTTATCATATGTGATCAGTAGCAAAAGGTTTGAAGTCGTTTAGATATGTAAAGCTCATTTTATAGCCCGTAAGGGCAAAACCGGCCATTACCGGATTAGCCTACGACTATAAGTTATGCTCAGCCTAAAATTAATTAAAAATCTTTAAAAATCCCAAAATAATATATTACATCAGTGGGTAAAGATTTTGATATCAAAAAGTATGTTTAAGTAGGCTATACGCTAAATGCGCCGTTTAATTAACATAAAGCTTTAATTTTACGCTAACGAGCATAACTCTTAATCTACACGTCAAACTGATGTCAAATTTTGCATACAAGTTTATATATCAGTAATTAAAGTTTCTACTCTTTTACATTTTCAAAAATCACGTTTTAAGGTGAAAAGGGCATAATGGTCAACATATGAGCAATTAACGGAATCATGCATATTAATTGGATAACTAATGATCCGAGGTGTATAATCACAGAGGGTTATACTAGCATGTAACCTGGTCCAAATAAAGCTCTAAGGCATTTCTAAAACATACCATAACGGGTCAGAACTGAAAGTCAAAGTATAAGTCAAACTATGCGACTTTCGGTTCCGAACCGGGTCTAAACAGGAAATTGTCGGGTTGAACATGTTTAGACATGTCCTTACACTAATTACCAAGTTATATTAATGATCAAACAGGTTGTATGTGCTCTACATTGCTAATCATGAATAAATTGCAATTTAAACATTCTGTTGACTTTTTAAGTACAAGTTTGACCCGACATTTGACCTGGTTAGAGTGGGAATCAGGGGGAACCCTTTTGAGGTTTTATTACCCACATAATTACCAACTTATAACTACTTTTGATTCGACTAATCACTGGACCATTAGTGATTAATCTTAAAGTCAACCGTTAATTACGACGGTTTGACTTTTAAGCTATAACTAAGCTAAAACTTAATTTAGAAAGGATTAGTAAACTTACTGAAGTCCTAAGCTTGATTGGTGATCACTTGGGAGAAGGTTTGAGCTCCAGGAATGATCAGAAAGCTGAAGGAATGGTGTGATGAATTGTTTGCAACTCAAGACCCTTTTATAGTGAATTTATCACCACAAATCCTTGACACATGAGTCTACAACCCACCACAACTGATCAACAAGTGTCTCTAGTGCTTAGGGGGTGCCTAGGGGTCGTCCAAGATGAGAAATATCTGCTTAAAGGTTGGTTAAACGCGAATGCAGGCTGCTGTCTTCATTTTCTGATATTGGGCGTCTGACACGGCCCGCATGAGATATCTTAATATCTTACGCGGCCTGCATGGGCCTTGTTATCAGAAATTTTCATTTTCTAGTTTCCACATCTTGTCCCTTGGCCTTTCGAAAGGGCAACTAAGCCTAATTCTTGCATTTTGACCCCTTATTATTTACCTACAAGGGTTTTAGGACTTATACCCACTTTGCCAAGTCCCTGGACACTTCCGGTTAACCCGAAAAGTCATAACTTTCAACGTTAACACTTTAACCCCTCGCACACGAATTTGATCATAACTTTCTCATACGATTACAAAACTTTATGAAATTTATATCGTGCATTCTAGTGAGCAAAATTAACAGTTACAAAGCTTCGGGTTTGTTAAAAGGTCACTCAGAGGTATAACTTAAACATGTTGA
Organism: Helianthus tuberosus; assembly: GCA_030545235.1. Lineage (NCBI taxonomy): Eukaryota > Viridiplantae > Streptophyta > Magnoliopsida > Asterales > Asteraceae > Helianthus > Helianthus tuberosus. Next base: position 1,803,561 of record CM060395.1, on the reverse strand, counting down.
CACATTTAACCCCTATAGTTTGTAATCTCTCACTTTTAGCTTCGTATGATCCATGATTTATTCGTTTGATGTTATAAACACCATGTAATGTAAATTATATTTATTCACAGTTGACATTTAGAATACGTATATTCACATACTTTCCATGATTGTCAACTTTAGTCCTTCGATAACATTCATTCTCACGTTCAAACATATGACACGTGTCAACACATTATAGGACGTGAATTTTCGAGGTGTTACATCCTCACCCCCTTAAAATAAATCTCGACCCGAGATTTACTGAAACAAATAAGGGTACTTTTCTTTCATCGTGGATTCAACCTCCCACGTGTATTCGGGTCCTCTACGGGCATCCCATTTTACCTTTACAATAGGTACATGCTTCCTTCGAAGTTTCTTCACCTGTCGATCTTCAATCGACAAAGGTTTTTCCACAAATTTTAAGCTCTCATTTATATGCACATCTGTATGCGGTATTACCAGTGATTCATCAGCGAAGCACTTCTTCAGATTGCAGATGTGGAACACATTGTGAATTCCACTGAGCTCTTCTGGTAAGTTTAACTTACAGGCAACTGACCCGACACGTTCGATAACCTCGAAAGGTCCTATGTATCTCGGGCTTAGCTTGCCTTTCTTACCAAACCGCATCACTCCCTTCCAGGGTGATACTTTAAGCAACACTTTATCACCTACTTCGAAGTGAAAAGCTTTACGCTTTGGATCAGCGTAACTCTTCTGCCTATCTCGGGCAGCTTTGAGACGGTCACGAATCTGGACAATCTTGTCCGTCGTTTCAAAGACTATCTCTGGTCCTGATAATTGGACATCTCCAACTTCCGCCCAACACACGGGCGATCTACACTTTCTACCATATAATGCCTCAAAAGGCGCAGCCTTTATGCTGGTGTGGTAGCTATTGTTGTAGGAGAATTCGATTAATGGTAAGTTCTTATCCCAACTACCACCCAAATCGATCGCACATGCACGTAGCATGTCTTCCAACGTTTGAATAGTACGCTCACTCTGACCGTCAGTTTGAGAATGATAAGCCCTACTAAAATTCAAACGTGTGCCCAAAGATTGTTGGAAACTCTTCCAAAAATGTGATGTGTATCTAGTATCTCTGTCAGAGATAATAGACACAGGTATGCCATGTAAGGCTACAATCTTATCCACGTATAACTGGGCTAACATGTCGGAGCTATAAGTCTCCTTGATGGGTAGGAAATGTGCTGACTTAGTCAGTCTGTCAACTATAACCCATATTGTATCATTTCCTTTCCTTGTCTTAGGTAACTTGGTGATAAAATCCATAGTTACCATTTCCCATTTCCAAGTAGGAAGTTCAGGCTGTTGTAGCAAACCTGACGGTTTCTGATGCTCGGCTTTGACTTGCGCACATGTCAAGCATTTTGCTACATGGGCGGCTACAGACTTTTTCAAGCCTATCCACCAATAATTTGCCCTAAGATCCTGGTACATCTTATCAGCTCCAGGATGAACGGAGTATTTGGAACTATGGGCTTCCTGGAGGATGACATCTCGAAGTCCTCCATGAATTGGAACCCATATTCGTCCATTCAATCTTAGAATTCCGTCCTTGTTAAGAGTTAACTGCTCCTCAGTTACTCCTAACTTTTCATTAGGATAGTTAGCTTCCAACACAGCTTCCTTTTGTGCAGCTAACAACCTTTCAATCAAATTGTTCTTTATTTCCATGCGCTTGGCATTGATTCGGATGGGTTTCACCCTTTCCTTTCTGCTCAAGGCGTCAGCGACTACATTCGCTTTGCCGGGATGATACTTGATTTCACAATCATAATCATTCAAGGTCTCCATCCAATGGCGTTGCCTCATGTTTAATTCCTTCTGATTAAACAGATGCTGGAGGCGCTTGTGATCGGAATAGATCACACACTTGATTCCATAAAGATAATGCCTCCACAGTTTTAGTGTGAATACAACGGCACCCAATTCCAAGTCGTGGGTGGTGTAATTCTTTTCATGCACCTTTAACTGTCGTGATGCATAGGCAATAACCTTGCCTTTCTGCATGAGCACACACCCCATGTCGGTGTGTGAAGCATCGCAGTAAACTACGAATTCTTCAGTGCCTTCAGGTAATGTCAGCACAGGAGCGTTGCTCAACTTTTGTTTCAAAATATCAAAGGACTCTTGCTGCTTAGGGCCCCAAAAGAACTTTACTTTCTTCTTAGTCAAGGAAGTTAGGGGTGCAACAATCCTTGAAAAATTTTCAATGAAACGCCTGTAATATCCTGCCAATCCCAGGAAGCTACGAATCTCTGTAGGCGTCTTTGGCTCTTGCCAATTCATAACAGCTTCAACTTTAGCGGGATCCACCTGGATACCACGCTCACTGACCACATGTCCAAGAAATTGGACTTCTCGTAGCCAAAATTCACACTTAGAGAATTTGGCATAGAGTTTCTCTTGATGTAAAAGTTTGAGAATACAGCGTAGGTGTTTCTCATGGTCAGCTTGGTTCTTCGAATAAATAAGGATGTCATCGATGAAGACGATGACGAATTTATCCAAGTATGGCTTGCAAACGCGATTCATGAGATCCATGAATGCGGCAGGTGCATTAGTGAGCCCAAAAGGCATCACTAGGAACTCGTAATGACCATAACGAGTCCTAAATGCAGTTTTATGCACGTCTTCATCTCTAACCTTCAGTTGATGGTAGCCTGACCTCAAATCAATCTTCGAGAATTAACTGGCCCCTTGTAACTGATCGAACAAATCGTCGATCCTGGGCAAAGGATATATATTCTTTATTGTGACCTTGTTAAGCTCGCGATAGTCGATGCACAGACGCATCGATCCATCCTTCTTTTTGACAAACAGGACTGGCGCTCCCTAGGGAGACGAGCTAGGTTTAATGAAACCCTTGGCTAGTAATTCATCTAGCTGTGTCCTCAATTCTTTCATCTCTGTGGGCGCCAACCTATAAGGTGCTCTAGCAACTGGTGCTGCTCCGGGGATGATATCAATCCTGAATTCCACCTTCAGAAATAACAGGGATGTCTTCTATCTTCGGTTTAGGCTCATCAATAATCACTTGTGCCATGTAGATGACACAACCCCTCTTTAAACATTTTGAAGCCTTGAGCATAGTCACTTGCTCAGGCAGCCTATACTGGGTATCTCCCCGAATGGTAAGTGGTTCACCAGACGGAGTCTTTATTACCACTTGCTTCATGTTACAGAAAATCTGGGCCTAGTTATGAGATAACCAGTCCATACCCAGAACTATGCCAAAACCGGCCAACTTAAATGGAAGTAGAGACAGAGGAAAAGAATGGTTCTTAATGGATATGACACATCCATCTAACACAGTTGAGACGGTCTCTATGGTACCATCTGCTAACTCTACCTCATAGTTTACGCTTAAGGTTTTGACAGGTAAATTCAACAATTTACAAAACTTGTTATCTACGAAAGACTTATCTGCGCCTGAATCAAAAAGTACTCTTGCAAAGACATCATTTACAAGGAAAGTACCTGTTATGACATTATCGTCTTGCACAGCCTCTTTCGCGTCCATTCTGAAAACTCTCGCATTGGTCTTCTTGGCCTCTTCAGGCTTCTTGTTGTATTTAGGGCAGTTGGTCTTAATGTGCCCCTTTTCATTGCAACGGTAGCACGTTGCGTCTTTCATCTTCTTGCAATCCAAGGTTTTGTGATCCGTGGACTTGCATATACCACAAGCAAAGGCTTTTGACTGAGTCTGCGAGTTCGACTCAAGTCTGCACTTTCCATAGTGCTGTTTCTTGCAAATTTTGCATTTGGGCTTCTCACCAGTCTGATGCCCATCTTTCCTCGACTCAGATCCTTTCTTGTTGTCACCGTTCCCATGGTGCTTCTTGTTCGATCTTCGTGAACCATCATCTTCACGCTTTCTCTTCTCAGCCTCCTTATTCCTCAGCGATCTCTGCCTGACCGCATCCAGAGTGAGGGACAAGGAAATGTCAGCTACGGATCTAAAAGTAGCTGGCCGAGAAGCCTTAACGCTTGCCTTGATCTCGGGGGCTAAACCACCGATAAAACGAGCTATCCGTTTTGGTTCCGGGGTCACCAAATAAGGAACCAACAGGGACATCGTGTTGAAGCTCATTAGGTAAGCTTGACAGTCGAGGTTTGTCATCACCAAGGATAGAAAGTCAGACTCTATCTTCTCCACCTCATGTTGAGGGCAGTAATTTTCCCTGATAAGGGCAACAAATTGATCCCACGACATGTTGTACAATGGGATTTTTCCGGTGGCTTGAATCAGAGATCTCCACCATGCTAAAGCTTCACCCTTAAAAGACTGCGACACAAACTTGACCACGTCTCTCTCAGCGCATCCGCTGATATCTACAACCGTATCCATCTCATCCAGCCACGTCATACAGTCAATGGCTCCTTTCTCCCCAGTGAAGTCCCGGGGCTTACATGAAACAAAGTATTTATACGAGCAACCCTTCTCACGGGGTCCTTGGTTCAATACAATGTGTTGCGATGGATTACTGTGGTGGTTTGAGGAGTGTCGATCATCATCTTTCTTCGGGTCGTCTTTCTTGGACGGTGGCTTTGAAGGCTGTGTAGATAGGGTCCTACTACGAGTACCACTATACTCTTCGTACTGCCGTTCCAATGCCTTAGTAACTGCGTCGTCGACCAACGCTTTCAATTCCGCACCCGTTAAATTAACCCGGGCGTTATCAACGTTCTCCACTGGATGACTATTTATCTCGTCTGAGTCAGCCATTTCAATTGAACTGTTGCAGAAAACAAGGACAATAGTTTTATTTGGGAGTTTATCATGGATTTGCCCCTTAGGGTAATTCATTAACCATGGTAAACAGAGACCATATTTGGTTAATTTATTAATCATATTTATTTAGGATTTCTATTATAATTTATCCTAATTATAAAGCAATAACAGTTTTATTTGTGGCACAAAAGGCCTAGTCACATGGACAATTTAAATTATAAGCTATGATTTCAGAGAATCAAGGCTTTTAAGGTTTGAACCTAGTTCACTACCTTTACCAGACAGGGAGTCATAGCTACCACTGTCTTTTGGCTCATATGGAAACGAGCAGGGCCCGTAGGCACCATATTACCACGTATGGTAAAAATATGATCATCTTAATTGATGATTTAACCCATGATTCAGAGATCATTTAATTGGGTTTGGAATCTTTGAAAAGATCCTTATATAATAACGGGTGTGATTTTAAATGAATCACATCTGCTAGGAGTGTTAACATGTTTTTCAGATGTTAACAGGGATTTGAATCTTTTAAACAGGTCTTACCATCATGGTCAGGTCTTTATAATGACACTCAGACTAGGTTTCACTCTTAAGATTCTTATTCAATAATTAAGTAGGCAGATTATCTTTAAAAGGAATGAATTTTTATTTATTTATTTCATTTTTAACATTTAATCATATAATAGCAAGATGAAATTTATAAACATAACATTCCATTAATTTTCAAAAGATTACATGTTGCCCTAAACGGGACTTTTCAATAAGCAAACTTACCCACACAGGGGCTTAATAACACACATACCCACGCAGGGGCTTAAATAACAAACATAATAGTCCACGCATGGACTTAAGCAATAACACACCCTCGTAGGGGTTAACATAAATACAGACCCACGCAGGGGTCAAAATAAACAACATACATACCCACACAGGGCTAATACAGTAAGATATGCCCACGCAGGGGCTCGACTGATACAAGGAAGTTACAACAACAGTGGAATGATTCAACGATCCTTCTTGCTCTTCCCCTTGATCAAGCTTGTTAACCCTTGGAAGAAGCTCTGTCTCTCCCTGCGGTCACGGTGGAAGTCTCGTTCAACTTGATCCAGTCTCTGAAGAATTTCCTCCCGTTCTGGGGGAGAAAACCGTGGTGGCTGCGATTGCGTCCGTATAATAGGTCTGGGAGGTATTTGGTACCCATGTGTTGGGTAACCTACTCCCCATGGAGCTCCGTATGGTCCTTCCGGGTTCAGGGCGTTGTAATTTGCCGCTACCATGTAAGGGTCGGCCTCAGCGTAACCGTAGTTGTTGTGAATCGGCGGCTCAAACGGGTTGTATGCCATAGAACCCGTATATGCTGGAATTGGGTTATCAAAACCCATCGGCGGTGGCTGCGGTACAGCTGGGTTAGAAGGTCCACCCATTTGTGGGTCCTCCTGGTGTGGCGGATAGTGACTGCCACTGGATTGACGAGGGGAGCTGAAATGAAAATCTCCTGCTCGTCCAGACATGCGTGCACCGGTTCTCCTACGCCTTAGAGGTTGCGGAGGTGCCGGCTGCACTGGCGGCGGTGGAGGTGGTGGCGTGACTGCCACAAATCTTGAATCCACAGAGGGATCCTGTTGTTGCTGCTGCTGCTGCTGAGGGGACGAATGGTGAGGAGGTGTATAGTACCATTCGTGCCTGGTAAACATCGCTTGAAAGCTATCTGGACCAACATAGGGTGATCCGTGGAATGAAGATCCATCCGAAATCTCGATCGGATGATTCGGTGTACCACTGGCGGGTTCAATGGGATCCGTGTCCTCGTCCATATCCTCCGCGTTGTCTCCCGAGAAGTGGTCCTCCGGGCCCAATGGGTTGAAACCCACTGGTTCTTGTATATAATTGGCCGGGTTAAACCGGCCCCGAAACACTGGTGTAGGGTCACCAAAAGAGTTGTGCGATAGAGATCGCTGCCATGGTATGTATGAAGGTTGAGGGTTGTTGGGCTCATTTTCCGAGTATGGCCCATATGAGTTATGCACGGGAGGTGTCGAACTGTGTGAGACCGACCGTCTAGCCGGCTCGAAGAGGTTTCTCCGGTTTTGCCGGGGATCATCAGTATTCGTGGTCGAAGGAGCTCGCACATTCGAAGGTCCTGCTTCGTTGTCATTGGGGGCGGCGATTGGCCCCTTTCCACGTCCTCTTCTTCTGAAGAATCTTGGCAGCATTTTGTTAACCCTGTCAATATAGCATGAGATAACAAAACAAAATATATGCAAAATAAAGGACAACACAAACAAAGTGGAATTTTGTCCTATGTTATATGTCTAGACCCGAAAGTTTAGAATGTGCAATTGTGTAACTGAGATTAAACACAAAAGGCTAGTGTTTAATTCACTCAGTGTTGGCTCTGATACCAACCTGTCACACCCCGATTTCCACGTGTCACCGGTGGGCCCGGTGGGGAGTATCGTGACGTGGTTGGCAACATAAAAGTCAAACAACACAATATTTAATATGCACAGCGGAAGCAATTTAAAAGATATAATACAACCGAATTTAATATTGTAATATCAAATGTCACAATATTCGGATGTTCATCCACAGATGGATCGGAAATAAAATATGAAACAATAGTTCAACAGACTTCATGCATCTTAAGCTTGCGAGACTTCTAATGATGCTAAGGAGAAATCCCAGCCAATTACGCTTAGTACCTATATTTAATCTTTTTGGGAAAATACGTCATTTTACACTGGTAAATACAATCAACTGACTCATTTTAGAAAATGATTGAAAATTGATTTGGATGCACGTGGCATAAACATTTTTATTTAACTTGGGAGAATTATTTAAATATATAATCTTGTGAACGAATTACATGTTCCTTGTGCGTTCAGTAGCCCGGATCTTGTCCGGGTTAAAGATCAATAGACACACCACAATATTCTTTTGTGCACTGACGGGTGTACGCCTACACCCCGCGCTTAAGTCGTGGCCATTTCGTAAAATGATGCCAAGGATATCCGGGACACGGTCATTAACCCCCCAAAGGCTTTAAGTAACAAGACTGTTTAAACGAGCCGATCAAATTATTCAATTACCTACTCGACGGTGGAGGATTTGATGCCCGATCAAGCGGTATGCTATATACCGTAACCCAAGCCCGTATAGGGAAAATAAGTTAAAAGTATTTACCTGAGCAAAGTATATATCACAATAAGCAAATTGCAAGTAGCTTTTACTGGTCCTCCTAATCTGGAATGAAGGTTTATAATAACCTATTAGAATCCTAACGGGTCTTTAATTAAGCTTAAGCTTTGACCGGTTAGTTTCAAAGAAACGGTTCGTACGCACGATTAAGCGAAGACCGGATAGAATGTGATTTAGACCCGAAAAGTTTGAAGACTTTCTTAATATGGGTTTATTATTCACATTCTGGATTTTGAGATAAAACCGTTAAGGTTTGACCCGTTTAGGCTAGTTTATGTAAACTAGTTACATAAACCGAACCGAACGCGTAATAAGCGTAACGAGTATTCATGAGAGCTATTTACAGGTTTCCTAAGTTAATATGCTTCATATATGTTGTGACATCAGTAAGATGTCTTTTATTATGCCCGAAACGAATTTAAACACAAACTATGCCCCGTAGGGGTAGTTTGGTCATTTAAAAGGTTATAAAAGAGTTTAAGTATTTACCTGAGTTACAGGTCTGATGTAATCAGTAAAAATACTTATTTTACTAAGTTATAACAGTAGGATAAAGTATATATGTGAAATTTAGTAATTATAACCAAACTATGCCCCGTAGGGGTATTTTGGTAATTTCACATAAGCCGAAAAGCTCAAAACTGAAGTCTGAGTTTATCAACCTTTGCTTACTGTTAGAACATTATAATTTGCCTCAAATATCAGGAGGTATCAACCCTTGTATGTTTAAAATAATTCTAGTACATACTATGCGTTAAAAACGCTTAAAAAGGCGATTAGAGGCCATTTCCGGGTTTGATACATAAATCTGATATTTTTATATTTTCAGAAGGCTTAAAATAATTTATTTATCATATGTGATCAGTAGCAAAACGTTTGGAGTTGTTTAGATATGTAAAGCTCATTTTATAGCCCGTTAAGGCAAAACCGACCATTACCGGATTAGCCTACGACTATAAGTTATGCTCAGCCTAAAATTAATTAAAAATCTTTAAAAATCCCAAAATAATATATTACATCAGTGGGTAAAGAGTTTGATATCAAAAAGTATGTTTAAGTAGGCTATACGCTAAATACGCCGTTTAATTAACATAAAGCTTTAATTTTACGCTAACGAGCATAACTCTTAATCTACACGTCAAACTGATGTCAAATTTTGCATACAAGTTTATATATCAGTAATTAAAGTTTCTACTCTTTTACATTTTCAAAAATCACGTTTTAAGGTGAAAAGGGCATAATGGTCAACATATGAGCAATTAACGGAATCATGCATATTAATTGGATAACTATTGATCCGAGGTGTATAATCACAGAGGGTTATACTAGCATGTAACCTGGTCCAAATAAAGCTCTAAGGCATTTCTAAAATATACCATAACGGGTCAGAACTGAAAGTCAAAGTATAAGTCAAACTATGCGACTTTCGGTTCCGAACCGGGTCTAAACAGGAAATTGTCGGGTTGAACATGTTTAGACATGTCCTTACACTAATTACCAAGTTATATTAATGATCAAACAGGTTGTATGTGCTCTACATTGCTAATCATGCATAAATTGCAATTTAAACATTCTGTTGACTTTTTAAGTACAAGTTTGACCCGACATTTGACCTGGTTAGAGTGGGAATCAGGGGAACCCTTTTGAGGTTTTATTACCCACATAATTACCAACTTATAACTACTTTTGATTCGACTAATCACTGGACCATTAGTGATTAATCTTAAAGTCAACCGTTAATTACGACGGTTTGACTTTTAAGCTATAACTAAGCTAAAACTTAATTTAGAAAGGATTAGTAAACTTACTGAAGTCCTAAGCTTGATTGGTGATCACTTGGGAGAAGGTTTGAGCTCCAGGAATGATCAGAAAGCTGAAGGAATGGTGTGATGAATTGTTTGCAACTCAAGACCCTTTTATAGTGAATTTATCACCACAAATCCTTGACACACGAGTCTACAACCCACCACAACTGATCAACAAGTGTCTCTAGTGCTTAGGGGGTGCCTAGGGGTCGTCCAAGATGAGAAATATCTGCTTAAAGGTTGGTTAAACGCGAATGCAAGCTGCTGTCTTCATTTTCTGATACTGGGCGTCTGACGCTGCCCGCATGAGATATCTTAATATCTTACGCGGCCCGCATGGGCCTTGTTATCAGAATTTTTCAATTTCTAGTTTCCACATCTTGTCCCGTGGCCTTTCGAAAGGGCAACTAAGCCTAATTCTTGCATTTTGACCCATTATTATTTACCTACAAGGGTTTTAGGACTTATACCCACTTTGCCAAGTCCCTGAACACTTTCGGTTAACCCGAAAAGTCATAACTTTCAACGTTAACACTTTAACCCCTCGCACACGAATTTGATCATAACTTTCTCATACGATTACGAAACTTTATGAAATTTATATCGTGCATTCTAGTGAGCAAAATTAATAGTTACAAAGCTTCGGGTTTGTCAAAAGGTCACTCAGAGGTATAACTTAAACATGTTGACACATTCAACCCCTGTAGTTTGTAATCTCTCACTTTTAGCTTCGTATGATCCATGATTTATTCGTTTGATGTTATAAACACCATGTAGGGTTAATGTACATTATATTTATTCACAGTTGACATTTAGAATACGTATATTCACATACTTTCCATGATTGTCAACTTTAGTCCTTCGATAACATTCATTCTCACGTTCAAACATATGACACGTGTCAACACATTATAGGACGTGAATTTTCGAGGTGTTACATGGGGTTATAATACTTACAACGGAGCAGAACCTCGCTAATTAGGGGTATAATACCCGACTATATTATCTCTTCTACAGAAATTGAGATTTAGATTTGAGAAATGAACGACGGAAAACGTAAACTGATGCATTCTATTTATAGTGCTGGTTTCTGGTCTCCACGCGGCCAGCGTAAAGCACAGGCCAAGGGTTACGCGGCCTGCGTCAACCCTGGTCAACGGAATAGCTTAGTCCGGTCATCAAGTAGACCCGCCACGATGTCGACATGTGTCAGCTCAGGATGCCTCCGCGTTTGATGACCTGTCGCGGCCCGCGTTAACTAACGTGAACATTTACGCGGCCCGCTTCAACTAAAGAAGTCAGCGAAGTCAATTCCAACATTGATATCGCCCGCGTGAGACGTTGGGGTGGGTTTACGCGGCCCGCCTCAACTCTATTTTTCTTATTTTTAATTTATTTTATATGTTATAATCTATTCCGGGCTCGGTTTTCACATACGGGGTGTAATATAAGACATATTGGGACATTTTAAGATATACTAGATTATCATAATATTTATGAGGGTGTTGTTTTTACCGAGGGTTGTTACAATTTGGTAGAACATCATAACAAACCAAACCACATTCAAAATGAAGTTAAGATGAAAGAGATATTGATACTTGAAATTGTATGGTTGAAACAACCAAACATGAGAAAATGGATTAAGTTTTTACTACTTGCCCAACATAGGTGGGATGTCATAACTTGAAGTTAGGGACTTTGGGGTGCTCTTCGGCTTTTTCTTTTTCGGGTTGTTGGCTAGGAAAAGTAATCCGATAACTGACCCATTTAAAGCTCAGGTTGATCGGCTTCGGGTTCAGGTTAGATCTGGCCAGGTTGTTCAAATTTCAGGTTTAAATGTAAAATGAAAACTTTTTTTTTTGTGTGCAAAGTATCATAAAAATTCACATTGATGCTAAAAAAATATTATCAAAATTCAAACGTCATTTGACAATATGATAGTGTTCAAAAGTTCCAAATACGAGAGTCTCAAAACCAATACACATCTATAAAAAAATATCATAATTGTTTAGGGTTTTTTTTTTATTTCGTGTTTCGGGTTGGGTTGTTCGGGTTTTTGGCTTGGAAAAGTGACCCAATAACCGACCCATATAACATTCGGGTTGGTTGGGTATGGGTTTTTCGGATATTATGTAATTTGGCTTAGGGTGGCTTTAGATTCGGGTCGGGTTTCAGGTTTAAACTTAAAATAGACAACCCTACTTGAAGTGGTTTATAAGGGGGAGCACTCCTTGTATATTGTTTCCTTTGGGCAAACACTAGTGGAGACCATAAAGGGTGCAAAACACTCTAACTCGCACCTGCACATGTGCATGTGGTGTGGGCGATAGACGCAATACGGCGTTTTAATGGCGCACCATGCGAGGGGTATAAGAGCCGCCTTTGTATTTTTGAAGACTGATTTGATAGAATCGGTTCAAGTGAGCCTCCCCATGGTTCGGGTCATGTGCAGGCGGTGTAAGTCCTAGGGTTTGGAACAACTGATGATCTTTGCAGACATGCTGACCTCAGTTAAGTTACAGTCTATACCTTATTAACCTGTGTCATAAATAAAAATGACAGTTTTAAGTGGCCACTTAAAATCCATTTTATGTAGATATTAAATTCTTCAATATTGTCTTTTTTATAGTTGTGTATATAACCTATAAGATTTATTGTAACATAATTACGAGTCATGATTACATTGATTTTTTTTTCTAATTACCATTATTGTATTTTTATAAATAGTTGATACTTTAGACAAAATAGCTTACATTGTCTGCTTTATTCGATGTATTATTTTCTTCATAGATGTGGACAACTTTATACGAACTAATTTATACATTGAGATTTTCTGTCCATTTTGAGTAAATTAGTTGTCTTGGTTCATTAAGTCCATAAAAGATAGGATATTCAAGTTTTAGGGGCTATGTCCCATAGGACATGGAGATGCAATTTCAATATTCAATTTATGTATGTTATCATTTTTAACCCTTGCTAAAGTTCAATTATATATATATTTTTTGGAACAATATACAAGGAGTTAAAAGAGGGAATGAAGAAAAGTTCCGACAAACTCACTTAACTAGTAAAATAAAAATAAAAAAAACTAGTAATTAAAATAAAATTACAATGTCACCAACTTAGGGTATGTTTGGTATGACGTAATGGAATAGATGAGGGAATGGAATGAACGAGGTAATGGAATGGACAAAGGAATGAAATGGATCATTACATTCCATAGTCTTGTTTAGTTACCATGCTAAAAAGAAATAAATCATTACCTTGTGTTGTTTGGTAGGTAAGAAAAGAGGAATGAATTAAATCGGCGATGGGTGGTGGCGGTGATTGGTGGTGGCTAGTGGTGGTGGCAGCGATGGGTGGCGGTGGTCGGTGGGTGACAATTGTTAGCGGTGGTGGCGGTGGTCGGTGGGTGACAGTTGTTAGCGGTGGTGGCGGTGATGGTCGGGGTTGGCGGTGGTCTGCGGTGGCAGGTGGCGACGACGGTGGGTGGTGGTGGTCGACGGTAGCGGGTGGTGGCCGCGGAGGATGATGGAGGTGGTCGGCGGAGGGTGGCGGTAGTGGTCAGGCAGTGGTCGGTGGTGGCGGGTGGCGGCAACGATGGTGGGTGGTGGTGGTCGACGGTAGCGGGAGGTGGCCGCGGAGGATGGTGGTAGTGGTCGGGGTGGCGATGGTCGGTGGTGGAGGGTGGCGGCGATGGTGGTCGATGGTGGTGGCGACGACAACGGTGGGTGGTGGTGCTCGACAGTAGCGGGTGGTGGCAGCAGAGGATGGTGGTGGGGGTTGGCGGAGGGTGGCGGTAGTGGTCGGGGTGGCGGTGGTTTACGATGGCGGGTGGCAGTGATGGTAGTCGATGGCGGTGGCGGATGGCGGCGGTGGCGGCGGGCGGAGAAAGAATGGTGGTGGTGGTTGGCGGAGGTTGGTGGCGGGTGATGACGACGGGAGGTGGTGGTGGTGGCAAATGGTGGAGGTGATGGGCGATATTTGTGACGTAGGCTGAGAGAGTGAATGGAATGGAAAAAAAAACAGGGGGAGTGGATGAAATGAATTTGAGGGAATGGAATGACTTATGTAATGGGTGATTCCATTACGTTGACCAACCAAACACACTTTTTTTCATTCTCTCACAATAGTTCTTTCCATTCCACCTCTCATTCCTGCATACCAAACACTACCTTACTTTCTATGGTTACATTCCACTAGTCACTAAACAAATTGCCGCGTATAGTTTGGATATTGTTGGTTAACCACTGTGTTGCCCACAAAGAGTGGGAAAATTGAAATTGCATACGAGAGAGCATTTATATTTACACTTGTTTTGGACACTTATGTCATATAGCATTATCATATAGACTGTCTTGTTGGTCTATGATAGTCATTAAAGACAACATTGTTGACCCGAACCAAATTAATACTTTTTTTTTTGAAACAATCTCTTTTGACCCGAGTCTCATGCTAGTTTCGCCAAACTTATATTACCCCCTTGAATCATATGATTATATAGCAACCAACCACCACCCAATTGTTTATTTTGTTATATCAATTTGTTGGAATGAAAATATGGTGTTATGTCTCTTTCTATTATTCTCTTGTTCATTAGGGATTTTTACATATTTCCCCCTCCTAAGTCTCCTTATTACGTATTTCCCCAAACCATAAAATCAATTACATATTTCCCTTTTTTTTGAGAAATTACCCAATTACCCTCACCTTAAATTACAATGTAATCTGTATTCATTAATGCTTGTTTCTTAATTCTACTAATCCCTACATCAATATTAGCCTAATAGCCTCATGATCTTCTTTAACAGAAACTAGTTGACCACTCATGTCGATGTACTTTTAGTTTACTAACTGTTTTAGCTCTATTATATATATATATATAAAAAGCTTATGTTTTGGTTCATAGCATCTCAGTTTTCTCAAACGGAGTTGTCAAGATGTCTTACCTATTGATATTTTTCCTATCTCATATCAAATACTTGAATCTTCTAACACTAACACAAACGAAGCTTTGGATCAAAACCTTTAACGCAATCTTGATTAATTTACTTGTAAAATATACAGGGAGTTGAATAGTGTTTTAGATTTTAGTGTTTAACGAAGGGCTTTGGGCCTTATAATTTTAAAGGCTTTAAAAAGTTAGTTGTGAATGTGAACTTCATGTTTATATATCTTTTGCAGGAGTGTGAAATAAGAATTTATGGATTTATTTAAAGAATTGATTATAAAAGTTATATTAAATGATTTGTATCATATTATTGTTTTGGCTTTCAAAAATGTCACACTCGTATGACTTTGTTGATTTGAATGAAGAGGTTGCAAGTGTGGTTAGAGATAAGTAGAAGAATCGAGATGATACTACATAATCTGGGTAAATATATAATTGATTTTACATATTAGAATGGAGAAATATGTAAATATTCATTTAATAAGTCATTAAGGGTAAAATAGTCATAAATAAGAGTCATTTAAATGAAAATGGGAAATATGTAATATATATGAGTTAGGGAGGGGAAATATGTAATTAATTTTATGGTTTGGGGAAATACGTAATAAGGAGGCTTAGGATATGAAGATACAAACTATTCTTACATGAAAATAAAAGAATAAACATCGAATCATTTTCTCTAAATGAAAATGACAACTTTATTATACAATTATAAGTTTATAACACCAAATGTGAAAACATTACAATGGTTAAAGACCATATATAAGTTGAAACAACCAAAATAGTAACTAACTCCTTTAGAGATTTCGTGCAGCAAATGTATATGTTACAAGATTTTCAATAAACTAGAAAAATATATATCTTTTGATCTATCACATATTGACGCGTATAACATTCAAATCCAAATACTATATAAAATAACCTCTAGAGTACCTAAGACTCGAGGAAGTTGAGCTAAAGCTCAGTATGTAGCAAATGCTCGGATTCGTTGACCTCACATTCTTCAACAGTTGACTTATCAGAAGAAGAAGTCAAACAGTCAGCAGAAGGTTCAATGAGCCCATAGTTTATGCCAGTAACAGAGTTGCAATATGTTTGAGCCGTTTTACCGTCCATCCTTTGCAAATTGATGTTGTTTAATATTATGTTGTTACATGGCACCGTGTCGCTGCATGCAAACTTCATCGCCTCTGCGGTCTTTGAAGTTCCACTAACGTTTAGATACATTATTTGACTTATTTGCACAGCTGATGTCTATAAAATGAAAAAAAAAAGAAACATATTTTACTTCAAGATATTTTGTTTGTGAACATAAACTAGAGAAATCAATATGCAATCCATTGTTTCTTTAATGTTTTGGGTCAAAGAAAATGATGAAATTGTACCTGATTTTTACAACTTTTAGGTGAATCGCAGTAGAACTGGTCGATTATGATCGGGTTGGCTACATCTTCCATTTTCACATTTTGGTAGCGTACGGCATTTACATAACCAGATCCTCCCTGTGCCCGAAACAAGAGGGATGTTAATAGTGGTGGACACTGTTATTGTTAACCAGAGTATGATAAAAAAAATAATTCGCATATATTCTTGAAATATCTACAAAAATATTAGCGTTATGCCATACCGTCTTTTATCTAAGAGGGAGTGTAACGCTTACAAATATACTACCATTTATTTGCAAAACTAGAAATTAAGTACCACATTCTTAAGCCCGCAAATAACGGTGTTTAGTTTATGGTTTGAGAAATGAAAGTACCTGCCATGTCTTAATTCTAAGGCCATTAGTAGTGCCTTTAAGGAATGCGGTATCCAGGACTACTCTTGAGACTATTCCTGTTGAGTTATCCTTACCCAAGCTTCCTATGCTGCAAATACCGAAATATTTTTAAGCTAACTATTCCCTGCTAGATTGTTTATTCCTGTCGTTAATCTAACATTCTTACAGATCAAAACACACCTGATTCCATGACCGGGACCGCATGCAATGTTCTTCATCTTGATATTTGAGCTTGCATTCACAATCGAGACACAATCATCGCCTAAGTAACATATGGGAAAATTAATAAATGTTTAGATAAAACATAACCTGAAGCGACCCATTTATAAAAGTTATTATCTATGTATTTTAGAACTTTAAATACAAGAGAAAAAATTTAGAACACCTGTTGCAATTTTGCTGTTTTGTATAACAACATTTGTCGATCCAGTAAGATGGATTCCATCGGTGTTTGGACTATCTTCGGGAGATGAAACTAGAACACTATAGATGCGCACAGATTGGCAGTGTGAGATCACAAAATTCATCTGTTGACTGTTTTGGAACGTAAGACCTTTGACTTTTATAGCCGAACTTTGATCAATTGTAAATGCCTGCATAAATTCATTTTTATTATACATTTATGCACACTTCTCAAATATAAAGAAAAACTACATATATAAGTTACTTACCGATGGTGCTCCAACACAAGGCTGTACAAGTAGCAAAAATAACAAAGGAAAAACAAACATTGTGTCAATAAGTTGATTAAAGTGGATGAGATAATTAAGAAATATGAAGATTTTACATTTGTTTTGTTCCTTTTGCAAGATGCAGCCCACCATTTATGGCCTGAACCATCAATAACTCCATGTCCTTGAATAGTGGCACCGGTGAGGTTAGTAAAGCTCAGCCAATTCCGAGGACTTTTCGGGTCCCAGTTCTTGGGTTCATCTGGTGCTATAATTGTTCCATCAATCTACATGCCATTGATTACAACATTATGTTAGTTAACCATTTTATAGAAGTATTATGTTCACTTTGTCTTATGCAACTGCACATTTGTTATTTGGATCCAGTCACTTAAAAATGCAGCGTTTCTTTCTGCTATGAAAATCAGTATCAACCAAGCGTGGGCTTAAATATAAGCTCGTCTAATATACGAGCCCAAGCCCAAGTCCGAGCTTCATATAATGAGTATGACTAGACCCGCGAGCCTAAATAAGTCTAGTAGTTATATAAACATAATAACTTTTATTTGATATAATAAATATATATTACCTAATAAAAATTATTATATAATTATGATAAATGTAAAATGTAACTAAATAACATATACGATGTTATGTAGATTTACAAACATATACAAAAATAACTATATGCATATGTATGTATATATATTATATAGTTAGTACATAATAAGCGAGCCAGGCTCGAGCATGAAAATATTTTAATGGGTCAGGCTTGAGCTTTAGATATAGAGCTCGAAATGAGTTGAGTTTGGAGATTCATATACCCCTAGTTTTAAGTTTTAACTACTCTACCCGGTCCACATTGAAGTATAATTACCTGAATAATCAACTTTCCAGAACATGGTCCTCTGAATTTTGTTGCATTAACTAGATAAGTACGACCAGGAGGAACCAAAAGCACCGATTTTGCTGCAGAACAAGCTTGTTTCCATGCATTTTCAAATGCCTGATAATATAACACAATTAAACAATAATTCGACACGTTTAATAGTTTCATAATCATTGTATATTCACCTTCGTATCATCGGAAACTCCATCTCCAACAGCCCCAAAGCTATCCACATTCACCAAAATCTTGCCACCGCGTTGACTAGACCATGATGGCATGTCAAACAACTCTATTTCTTCATCTTCAAACTCAAGATTTTCAACCTCACCAAAACCATGATCAAAGTTGTCGGATAAAATGTCTTCAACATGAGCAATTACATTAACCAAAAGCAACATAACAAGAACGGAAACAAAGACGATTTTGCCCATGATTTACGGGTTAATTATGTTAGTCTTAGAAGATATGTATTGTATAAATCAAAGGGAGAGATGGGATTTAAATTTATATGAATAGATTAGTGGTAAGATATAATAATACCATGGCTTGGCTTAAAAGTACATAAACGTGTAAGATTTTCTTCATGACCAACACTTGAAGTATTTTTTTGGGGGAAACCTTTGCTTTACTCTTCAAATAGTTGTATAGTGCATCACTATAATCCAAAAAAGTCCAAAAGTGGCTTTTGTGGTCTGTCACCACATTTTAGATTAACATCCTTAGAAGATTCCTTTATTGGAAAGTTTCATTGGGACACAATCTAACCAAAATCGTATTCATGCTAAAAAAAAAAAAAGAGATAATGAACATAACATCAGCTGGATGATACATGTACGTCCATTGGTAGAGAGTTATATTAAATTTCCAAGTTGCTTGTGGCTCGTGAGTTAGTTGAGAACAGCTCGTAAAAGCTCGAAACGAGCTGAGCTTAAACGAGTACTCGAGTCTAAAAATAAGATTGGTTGATAAATGAGCATGAGCCTGAGTTTCAGTCGTCGAGCTTGAGCTGACTCGCAAGGCTAAAAGAGTGATGTTATTTATATAAGTTTAATTTTATATAGATACACATAATATTTATTAATTAATTATTATATATAAAAATACAACCTAATAAAAGTAAAAGAAGTTGAGCCCGAGCGGACCAACCTATTAGTGATGAGTGGCCCAATGATAGCATGTATTGTAGCCAAGAGCATGTAATTCGGGCAAAGTGTATGAAAATATATATAAGATTTCCGCATTAATTTTTATTGTACGTCTTGAATTCAAAACTATCCTATTATTATGATCAACGTTTAAAACGATATATGTTTTAATGAAAAAGGTGTAAAATTGGATACATTCAGAAAGTAGATTTAGAAATAAATTACATAAGTATGTTTTAAGTTAATTAGATCAGGAGGTATGTTTTTAATTTCTAAACATTGTATGTTTGTAAGTAAATTACAATGTTTTAAATACCGGTATGAACCGACCGGTTAATCGGATATTGGACACGGGTCCGGTACGATAAAGACCGGTAAAACCCGGATGGTATTTCTTATGTACCAGCGGTAAATCCGGTTCTACCTGTTCAAACCGTTAATTATATATCAGAAGGTATGGTTTTAATTTCTATACATATAATAATAATAGATGTAAAGTTTGATTGATACGTGTTTATAGAGTTTACCTTTTCCATATATTTGAAAATTACTTTGCAAATTCATTCCTTGGTACGGATTTTTTTAAAACCATTCATATGAATGATCATACCTTTTTGGTGCTATCTATTCTTTGTATTCATATGAATGATCATACCTTTTTGGTGCTATCTATTCTTTGTAATTAAAAGTCCAACAATCAAATCTTGCTAAGCTTGGAGATTCTTGATCCCTGATACCACTTTAATTATACCGGCGATTTGTTAGTCATCGATGAGAACAACAAGCCTAAGAGTAAATGTTGTAGTACCCATTACGAGTAAGTAGAGAGAAACCATACTATATACGTTATAATATGAATCAGACTGAAGCTCGAAATTTGAATCGAACCGAATTCGAATTCTTATATCGAGTCCTAGATATCATCTTGCAGCCGTTCTAAAAATAGATATCAATCTTGCACGATTATTTATACATACTACAAAACCAATGTGAGGGAATAGTGCCAGGCTGTTGTCTGGCACTCCCCCATTAGCTCGAACAAATTACGACTAAACCCCTAATTAAACTTACGAATTTGCCCCTTGCTAAAAATTGCGATTTTTCCTGGTTCAAAATTACAGTATTGCCATCGTTTTAGTGTCAGGTTGCTGCCTAGCATTCCTCCATTGGCTCGAACAAATTACGATTTTACCCCAGTTAAAATTACGAATTTGCCCCTGCTCAAAGTTACGATTTTGCCTCGGTTAAAAATTATAGTATATCCATTGCTTTAGCTTCAAACAAATTACAGTTTTGCCCCGCTCTGAATTACATTATTTCCATCTTTTTACTTTTTTAGAGTGGTAATGTTTTGTTTTGTTTTGTTTTTTTTGGTAGTAGTGTTTTGTTTTTTTTATTAATATGTATTTGAATATAAGGCCGTGGGGTATGGGGCGTGGGTTGGGGTAAAACGCCCAAGCCACCACCCCGGGTGGGCTTGGGTTGGGGCGTGGCCCCTTGGGGATTGGCTTTCAAGCCGGGCGTGAGGCGGGGGAGCAAGGTGAGTTGGCGGATTGTGATTGGCCCATTAAAAGTAGCCGTTGAGGTAGCCGTTGGGGGCTACTTTAAAAAAAAAAATTTCCTTTATAAATACTTACCACATTTATAACATTTTTCTCACACAATATCAAACACATAAAACACAATATTGCCATGAGTTCTTCAAGTTATAGTGAATCGTCATCATCGTCTGACGATGGTGCGGAAATATTTCTTCAAGTTATGTATTTTAAAAAAAAAATGTGTATGTTTATTTTTTATTTAGTTATAAATAAAAATATATATATAAAAAATGTTGATGTGGCTAGGCCACGCCGCCCAGCCACGCCCAACCCAAGCCCCACCATACCCATAAAAAACTTGGCTTTGGGTTTGTTATATTCAAGATCCACGTGTCACCAAATGCCCAACCCAAGCCTCAACCCAAGCCCCACCATACCCCAAAAACTTGGCTTTGGGTTTGTAAAAAACAAGCCTTCTAGAACATTCTTCTGTAAAATTGCAACTTGAGCCCATCAAGCTTCTAATCAAACAAAAATTCTAACCATACACGCAGCCCCAAGTTACCGCCTACTCCCCCTACCTTGTTGGAGAAGATAATCCGATTTTAATCACTGGTTACATACAAATCTATACGTACATTCCAACTTTTGCTTGCAAAACATTTATTTATACTTTCATTTTTTGCTTCTTTTGTTTTAGCTAGGTTTCTTATACATTGATTGATTGAAATCGGAAAATTTTGGATATTTTACAGGTCGATTTTGTTATATTACTTACAAATGTTCAAGAACTAATGCTAAATCACATGTTATTATTTTGGTTATGTATGCATGGTATACATGTACCGTACAACTACAAAAACTGTTTTCGAGATGTTTGTCTTGTTCTTGGATTATTTTACGTTATGGATCTTGATACGAGTCTGATTTGTGCACAATGGGGAGAATTTAGGGTTATGTGCCCTAGATTTGATGAACTTTCCATGTGATGTTGTTGCATAAATGGATATTCTTTTAATCTTTTCTTTCGTCTAAATTCTAAAATTGTTTGTTTGTTTGTTTAATTAACAGATCATTGTTTGTTGGACAACTTGCAACTTGTGGAGAAATGGTAAGTTGGTCCTGTTGATTTACTCGAGTATTGTATTTTAAAAGGCATTTAGGGATGTTTTAGTATAAGGTTCAATTAGCTATTGTGTACATTACAAGAAGAGATGACAAAGTGCAAATGTGGTTACCCTATTAGACCATGTGTAGTGGAAGGGGAAGATAATGCCCCCACCCTAGGGCATTTTACGTCATGTGGCGGTCCAGTCAGCAAAGGGGCATTATTGGGCGTTTTCTAAAATGGGTGTAGTGGGGATGGGGCATTATTGGGCAATATGTTTTGTAGTAAATAAAATAAAGAAAAAACACCTAAAAATCTTATTGGCCAAGCAAATGGAATCTCTAATCTGATTGGTCAACATTTCCCCCCTTCGGCGTGCTTAAAACAACGCGGACCCAACTTTTTTTCGAAAAAAACGCCCGAAAACGCCCTATGTAATGGGATTTGGGCGTTTTTCGGCGTTATTTTTGAATTTAAAAAAAAAAAAACGCCCCACTACGGGGGGTCTTATGCTTTATATTAAATAAAATAGTGACGGGACGGGACCCACAAATAGAGAAAAAGGGAAATGGATCGTGTAACTAGAGTTTTTATTCGTTAAATGTCCAAATACGATAATACACATAACATGTTATTGCGGTACTTTGTTTTCATTGATAATAAATATGTGTGTTATGCTCAAAGAATGTGATTTTGGTCATTGGTATTTCATAATATGCTTACTTTACATGTAGATTATATCCAATATATGCGTCATTTAAATAAATGATTATCTTTGTAGGATGACAATTCCTCTCATGCTGGAAGTGATAACATTGATTGGAATACTGAAGATGAGCTTGAGATAGCCGATATATCATCACCTTTGTCATTTTCCATGAGTACCACTGGTAATGCAGCAGGAGTTACAACTGAAGTTGGGGAGGTAGTTATATAAATATATTATTCCACACACTGGTCCACATGGGTTGTTATTAGATTTTGTCTTTTTTTGCAAACTTACTGTTGTTTCTTTAATTTGGTGGATGTAGTCAAGCTCTTCTAGCAGTCATCCCTCCAAGATTGTTAATGACTTTCTCAAAATGGGATTTCCGGAAGCAATGGTGACTAAAGTCATAAGTGAACTTGGTAATAGTGTAGTTTTGGTTTCTTTCTATAATTACATGTTTTCCATCTTGTTGTATTCATAATTTGATTTGTTTCCAGGAGAAAATAATACGGAGGCAATACTTGACACGTTACTTACATATTCTGTGAGTTTTCTTTACGCCTTTTCTTTTTGTCTATTTGATTACGT
This sequence comes from Helianthus tuberosus, assembly GCA_030545235.1. Lineage (NCBI taxonomy): Eukaryota > Viridiplantae > Streptophyta > Magnoliopsida > Asterales > Asteraceae > Helianthus > Helianthus tuberosus. Next base: position 1,780,387 of record CM060395.1, on the reverse strand, counting down.
AGTAGGCCTCTTATTTTTATTTGATAACATACGTCTTATTATATATATATTTTTAAAGTGATAATTTCAACAATTTACTTGCATAGAGTTTGGTTTTGTTTTGTATCAAACGGGCCAAGTAAAAGAAATCAGCTAAATAGGTAACAATGAACCATTGTGACCTGTTACCCAGCCTATTAAGTATTGTCTATGATCTACCTATCTATCTATCTATCTGGTTCAACATCCAATATCAAAGAAATGTATCGTTATTAATTCAAAGTATTTGTAGGTTGTTGATGACATTCCCCAGCAAGAAACTAGATCCAATGATCGAAATATAATCCCTCAAAGCAATTTCGAGAGCGAGTTCTTCTCTGATCTCGATAGCGATTTTAGTGATGTAAGTCCTGCTTTCGTCTTTTGTTTATAACTTACAATTTATTAGACCTGGCAAACGGGTCAGGTCGGGTCATGGGTCAAAACGGGTCAATTAAAAAAGGGGTTGTTTTGGTTCGGGTCAAAACGGGTTCGGGTTGGAACGGATTCGGGTCGGAACGGGTTTCGGGTCGGTTAAAAAATGTTTTTTTTTCACAACACAACGATTATGTTTTGCATTTATTCAAGTGCAAAATACCAAATGTTAGTAACAAGCAATGTGCTGATTGAGATACGAAAAAATACAAAATAATTTACACATTATGTTACAGTCATCTGATAGTTCTAGATTTACAATTACAATACCAAGTTCAAAAACCATTTAAAACACATGTATTAAGCAGTAGCCGATGCACCTTCAGCTGGCCAGAACTCAGTTTTCTTCCCGGTTTTGGAAACCGTCTGCAGAACCGCATCTGGCTGTACATTACCCTTCACAGTCACCTTTTGTTGTTCCAGATCAATGTCAAAAGTTTCCACCCCTTCCATTTTGCCAAGAACCCTCTTCAGAGCCCCAACACAGCCGCCACACGACATACCAACCTTAAGAACAACAGTAACCTGAAAATCTTCATCCAACTAGCTAAAAGATGATTCCTTTTTCATTCCAAGGAGCAATTTTTGTCGGGTTAAAACGGGTCCGGGTTGGTAACCTTTGAACAATGTACCTACTTTGTCCAAAAAACACAGCCTTAATGCATCACCGTTAACCTTAAAGCAGGTCTGCATGTATTAGTGGTAAGTTTCTGAGAGATAACTAAGTATAAACGTAACTGTTGGTAACAGATTATACATATCAGCAAGAAAATCCTATCTTTTCCTCTTCCTGATTCTGAAAATCCAATTCCATTGCGTTTGCAATTTCTAAAATTTGGTCAAATGTTCTGGAAGTCACCCAAAGGGCGTTCTGTAAGAATAAAATTCCCAAAGCCTTCCAAGTGGGTCACCTAAACGGTACTGGTCGAAACGGTATGGGTTGAAACGGCTCGCGTCGAAACGGTACTGGTCGAAACGGTACGGGTCGAAACGGTTCGCGTCGAAACGGTTCGATTCGAAACGCTACGGGTCGAAATGGTTCAATTCGAAACGGTTCGCGTCGAAACGGTACGGGTTGAACCGGTACGAAACTCGTCCCGACCCGAAACCTGCCCCGTTTCTTTAAGACACTAACCCACATCGACCCATTTCTTTAATGTTGTCGACCTGCTTTGACCCGAAAATAACAAGATGGAATTTCAAGTGACCCATTGTGACCCATCTAGTTAAAATATCTTACCCAAACCAACCCATATAATTTTAAAAGTAACCCAAACTGACCCACTTGGAAGGCTTTGGGTCAAGATTGCCCCCTCTACAATTTATGTTCAAGTTCACATGATTAAATTGGATCCAATATGGGTCTTGAATATATTTAGCATATTGACTATTTTAGTGTTTTCCAGGAAGACAGTGCTGAATCTTTTGAAAAAGATGACCCGGTGGTGAGTCTGATTGATATGGGGTACTCACCTAATGAAGCTTCATCTGCGGTTAGCAGATGTGGTGTGTGCTTATTAATCTTTAAAGTTTAAACCTATGAACACAATATTATTATAAACTGAACCCATAAACATGAAATTTCACATTTGTAGGAAAAGATGCACCGTTGTCGGAGCTGGTAGATTTCATCAGTGCAGCTCATTTATCAAAGGAAGCCGATGCTGAAATGGCTGAACTGTATTTCAGCTCACATCCATTTGTATGTAATTCATCATGTATTATACTTATATAACTAACATGCTTCTACATATTGGTAATTAGTTACTTTCTTTTATTGTTTATGGACAGCAAAATGACAAGAAAAGGAAGCTACCAAAAGAAAAAAGTCATAGTATAAAAAAGCATCCCAAAATCGAGAGAAAAAGAAGGGACGATGACGATGACGCCCTCCACCTTCCAAACCCGATGATCGGGTTCGGTGTTCCTCGAGAATCGTTTCAAGTGGTTTCCAGAACCCTTCGAAGAGAAGCTATTGGCCCGCCATATTTTTTATATGAAAATGTAGCTCTTACACCAAAAGGCGTTTGGAACACGATTAAAAGTCATCTGTACGAAATCGAGCCCGAATTCGTGGATTCTAATTTCTTCTGTGCTGCAGCAAGAAAAAGAGGTTACGTTCATAACCTTCCACTAAACGATAGGTTCCCGATTCAGCCATTACCTCCGCGATCTATCTTTCAAGCTCTGCCGGCAACCGAAAAATGGTGGCCGTCTTGGGACGACAGAGAACAGTTGAATTGCATACTGACATGTGTAGGAAGTGCTCAACTAACAGATAGGATTAGAACTGCCCTTGAGAAATATGACGGTGTGCCGGATAAGCATGTTAAGAAATATGTCATGGGTCAAGTCAAGAAATGGAACCTGGTCTGGACCGGGAAGAATAAGGTTGCACCCCTTGAGCCTGATGAGATTGAGCTCATAATGGGCTACCCACTCTATCATACAAGAGGTTATTCAAGATCTGACAGATATAAAGGACTTGGGAATGCATTTCAGGTTTGAATCTTAAAAAGATAACAATGAACCATTCTGACCTGTTTTCTTTTTAGATATATTTTATGTTGATGTTAGTTGTTTGACCCGTTAGAATTAATCTCAACTCACACTTATAATCAAGCATGTTAAAGTTGTCGAATCTAACATTTACATTGATTATTTATTTGTGTTTAGGTTGATACAGTTGCTTACCAGCTATCTGCACTAAAGAGTTTGTACCCAGAGGGTATGAACGTTCTTTCACTTTTCTCTGGGATCGGTGGGGCTGAAGTTGCACTACACAAGCTCGGGATTCCAATGAAGAATGTAGTCTCTGTTGAGAAATCGAATGTGTGCAGACGCATTATCCAAGGCTGGTGGGAGCAAACTAACCAAGAAGGGAATTTGATTCACGTATCAGATGTGCAAGAGGTGACAGATGGGAAATTAGAGGGGTGGATTAGGTCTTTTGGTGGGTTTGATCTTGTGATTGGGGGGAGCCCATGCAACAACCTTGCTGGTGGCAATAGGCGGACCCGTGATGGGCTTGAAGGTGAACACTCTTCTCTTTTTTTTGACTATGTCCGTATCCTCGACACGGTGAAATCTATTATGGGTACAACTTAGACGACGTTGGGTTTTTGATTCTCATCTTTGTTTTTTATGAACAAGTTCCACTATCATATCTCTTAATATATGGAAGGAAGCAAGACTCCATGATGGATGGATATTAAATGTTGAAAATGAATGAACACTACCTTGTAATTTTGGGTTGTTGAAGACTAGCTATGTATTTATCATATTTTGTTATACATACTCATGCATATGATTTACTACCCTTCCAAAATGATTAATCCTTCAAAGGTGTGGGATTGATGGAGGGGGGAAGTGAAAAGAAAGAGGAAGATAGATTGTTGGAGATTGAGGAGAAAGAGGTGTATACTGCACATGTTAAATGATTGTTGTTACTTAACATTTTTTATATATGTAGAATGTGATTTGAGATTGATTAGTTTGGCTCTTACTACTGTACAACAATTAAAGCACATGTGCAACTTGTAAATGGTTTATTGGTTGAAACTTAACCAAAATTAGCAGGATCCAATCCAATAGATAATCCATACCCACAAGCCAATTGATGATAAACTTCAAGAAACTCAACAGATTATACTCAAAGGTAGAAACTTTGATGCAAGAAATTCTTATTGTTAATAAAGGGGGTATTGGATTTTAATAATCTCAAGTTTCACTAATTGGCCGGTAATAATCCCAACTTAAAAAATTGACTACAACAGTCCCAACTTGTAAGATTTTGGCCACCAATGATCCTTGTCTAACTGGGTTATAACCTTGTTGGGCTGGTGACCTGCAACTTATTCCGGCGACCTTTTTTACCCCTGAAACCACCAAACGAGACCACCACCAATCATCTCTGACCTCCTGTAATCTTCTCCGCTTCTCAAAAGTTTAAAATTTCCACCATCTACGCAACTCCGGTGACCTGCAACTTATTCCGACGACCTTCTTTACCCCTGAAACCACCAAAGGAGACCACCACTTGTCATCTCCAACCTCTAGTGACCTTCTCCGCCGCTCAAAACTTCAAAAAACTAACTGGGTTATAACCCAGTTAGACAAGGATCATTGGTGGCCAAAATCTTACAAGTTGGGATTGTTGTAAGCAATTTTTGAAGTTGGGATTATTACCGGCCAATTAGTGAAACTTTGGATTATTAAAATCCAATACCCCTTAATAAAGAGGGAATTATTGTATGCTAGTTCTTCTACTTATTAATAAAGATATATGAAACAACAATTCCCTTTTCGTTGTGACTTGTGAGTTATAAATTTTGTGTAATTAATTACTACTCTTATCACTTTTGCAATCAATCTTACTAATTTACAGTGCTTTTAACTCCTAAGGGTGTCCGGAGTGGTAATCGGTAAAGGGTGGCAAACCACTTTACCGAGTGGTAAACACCACCGCCAACAAGTGTTTAGTCACCAAACTTTACCAATTCGGTGGTGGAATGCCGCATCGGTGAAGAAGCCAATATCAACCAATCACACCTTTTTTTTTAAGTTTACCACTTCACCAAGTGTCTAACCATTGCCAACACTTTTCAGCAAAGTTTAAACACTTTTGCTTGATTGACATGGCGCGCTCTGATTGGTCGGTTTTTTAGTTTACCACTCCAAAGTGTTTAACCACTCCCCACACCCTAAGAAAGTATTGACGACAATTGGTGTAAACTCAAGGAGGCTTCAAAGCCAGATCTCCATCTCTCATATATAGAAGGGAGACCTTTGTGTGTGAAGGGTAATGTAGTGTATACTTGTATTTTTATAACAGGTGGAAAACTGGAAATCATGCATTTGGGGACATAATTAGCGCATCAGGAATTTCGTCACATAGGAACATGAATAGAAGGCTATACCACTCCCTTCCCTAATCTACCATGGTTTGCATGGATTAAACCATGGTCATCATTTCCATTTTTAAGTAATCGTTCCCTTTTTATTTAGACAAAGATAAATTAAAATAAATAAGGGGATAGTGGTTTGGGTCATGACCACACCCTTAGGGTAGTGGTTTTGGATTATGGATTAGAGGTGGGTGACATGGCACTGACGTGAAGGATCATGGTGTTGGTCATAAGGTCATGACCACACCTTGTAGACTAAAGGATCTATATGATGTTAATTTTATTTGTTCACCTTTTAAACATGGAAGCAACTTTTGATTGAAGAGATTGTTGTTCCTTTAGTCAGCTAGTTTTTAACTTATTTAACGATATACTTATTGAAGGCCTGTTTTGAAGAAATTAGGGATTTTATCTTTTAGCCTTCCTTGTTAGAGTTGTTATTGGGTCGCCCTGATTCTCATTGGTCAGTTTTTGGGTTGGAATGAGACCGAGATTCGTAAAGGCGTTGCTTGATAATTGATGTACTAAGACAACCCGTAGTGGGGCGGTATTTTTAAAAAAAATTGAAAAAAAACGCCCCAAAACGCCCCCACCCCCATTACACCCGGCGTTATTAGGCGTTATTTTTGAAAAAATTGGATCTTGGCGTTTTAATTAAAACGCTGGAAGTGGTCAAATGGTTTATTGAAGTGGCCAATGGGAGTGGAGGAGAGTTTGACTAGCCAATGACCAACTAGTTTGTTTTTTTTTTTTTTTTGTTTAATGATTGGAAGGGGCATTATTCTCACTACGTCACTTTTGCAATAACACCCCATGCTGACTGGACTGCCACGTGTCGGATAATGCCCCATGGTGGGGGCATTATTTTTCTTCACCACTACACATGGTCTAACTGCATTAGTAGAGTTGAAGCCATAGCAAACTTTAAAACAGAAGTCAAAATATCTAAAGACATGGTTTTCAAAACATTTGGTTAATAGTAGAGGGGGCAATCTTGATTCAAAGCATTCCAAGTGGGTTAGTTTGGGTTGCTTTTAAAATTATATGGGTTGGTTTAGGTAAGATATTTTAAATAAATGGGTCACAATGGGTCACTTGAAATTCCATCTTTTATTTTCGGGTTAAAACGGGTCGACAACATTAAATAAATGGGTCGATGTGGGTTTGAATGGGTTTCGGATCGGAATGGGTTTCCAGCCGGCACAAGTATCCGCACGAGCCGGATTATGACACGAAACGGGTTTTGGATCGAAACGGGTTCAGTTCAAATTGAGTTTCGGGCTGAGACAGGTTTCGGCACGACGCAGGTTTTGGATCGGAACAGGGTCGGTTTGGGTCGGGTTTTGGGCCGACATGGGTTTCTGCACGAGACGTGTTTCGGATCGCAGCGGGTTTTGGGCCGACACGAGTTTCCACACGAGACGAGTTTTGGGTCGGGACAAGTTTCGTACCGTTTCGACCAGTACCGTTTTGAATCAAACCTTTTCGACGCAAACCACCCGTACCATTTCGACCAGTACCGTTTCTAATCGAACCGTTTCGACCCGTAACGTTTCGATCAGTACCGTTTCGACCCGTACCGTTTCGACCAGTACCGTTTCGAATCGAACCGTTTCGACGCGAACCGTTTCGACGCGTACCGTTTCGACCAGAACCGTTTCGACCCGTACCGTTTCGACCAATACCGTTTCAACGCGAACCGTTTCGACCCGTACCGTTTTGACGCGAACCGTTTCGACCCGTACTGTTTCAACGCGAACCATTTCGACCCATTAAGGGACAATGATTGTGTGTGTTTGAAGTGTATAAGTGATCACATAATCGGTTACTTCTTTTGCTGAACAGTAGTACAGAAAGAAGGTGCTTCGGGAGCTTAATTCGATGATATCTGGATCTGAGTTGGAAAACGATGCCATAGATGACGAAGTTACTGATACAGAATGGTTTTTTCTCATCTCGATGACGCAATCGTTTTTTAACGGTAATGGATTACCCAGCCAAGCGATCTTGAGTAATCAACCAGTTTGGATTACTGGACAGAAACAGGTGCTAGCGTCACGCTGCGAACATGCACGGCAAGGTCAAGGTTTCGGGTTGCAAACGATAGTTTGCATACCATTTAGAAATGGAGTTGTTGAATTGGGTTCAACGGAGTTGATTTTTCGGAGTTCAGTTGTTATGAACCAGGTTAGAGTTCTGTTTGATTTTACTAACAGCCAGCCATATCTAGCACCGATCATTACGGATCAGACTGCCAGAGGCGATACTGGTCCTTCGAAAGCGAAATGCAACACAACTGCAATCTCATCATCTCAACAAGTGGTTGACAAACAATCTGGAAATACCATGAAAGAAGCTGTGAAATGCAAGACAACTGAGACCTCGTTCCCTCAAGAAGTCGTTGAGAATCAATCTGGAAATTCCATGAAAGAAGCTGCGAACAAAACATAACCGTTTCGACGCCAACCGTTTCGACGCCAACCGTTTCGACCAGTACCGTTTCGAACCGAACAAAATTGCCCCTTGATGTACAATCTCTTAAAAAAAACATTTTTAACCAACCCAACCCGACCCGAAACCCGTTCTGACCCGAACCCGTTCCGACCCGAACCCGTTTTGACCCAAACCAAAACAACCCCTTTTTAATTGACCTGTTTTGACCCGAACCTGTTTTGACCCATGACCCGACCCAACCCGACCCGTTTGCAAGGTCTAGGACATAATAGTCAACCTTTACTCTAAAAGCATTTGGTTAACAAGGCTGACCCTGGTATTTGACACCTTTGTTCCAACTAGTCCTTTGGGTTTATGCAAACTGACCCTTCGGTATTATTATTATTAGCATATTATTTTTATTGTTACTGGTATTATTATTATTATTATTATAATTACTAATATTAATATTAAGAGTTTTATAATTGAGTGAAGGACTAATAGATGTGATTTGTGTGTTTGGCAGCTGGTTTCTTGACAAGAGACTCAAGAATCGTGGAAAGGAAGAAACCTGGTATGGCGAAAGCAAGAAAGAGCTACCAATGGGTCAAGCGTTGATCAACTCAAATACTTTGTTTCACAACATTTGGGATCTTAACTTCCGATATCATACCATCACCCTTTCGGACTTGGAAAAGCTCTTCAAGGTAATGCTGGAGCTTGCTTGTGTTAGAACAAAACCAACATCATAAGGCAGTTGCTGGATTTTTTGCAGTCTATAAGGTTACATTGCAAGTCATATTCAAACACAATTAATATTTTTTTTGTGGCCTGTTTCAATGACTATACAAATGTTTTTATTAGATTTAATATACAGCTTTTCGGTTATAAAATTCTCATTTTGGTGTGGAAATGCACCTAGTTTTGTTCATTCTGGACGTCTGATTCATAGTCGTAAATGCACATTAAGGAAAAAAATGTTCAAATAATGTATAATCTTTACTTTCCGCTCATCTATTGAACACTTTTTTTCCTTAACGAAAATGATTTTATACGTCGCAAAAAATAGACTATACGATGAATGTAACCTTAAAATTCTAAGCAAACAAAAATTTGTTTGGCTACTTTTTACTATTCTGGAAAGTAAAGAAATCCCAACGCTAAAAATCAAAGAAATTTTTATCATTGAGCAAGAATCCTTGATAAAAAAAAAAAAGTTGAATAGTTGTATGACCTCATTACACATTATATTTACATTGATAATCCTAATTAACTTTAACCCATTTATAAATTTGAATATAAACCTTCATTAAATTGAAGATGTCACATACACAACCAAAGAAATAACTTGATACAAGCATCACCATTAAAGAACATATACTAAGCCCTACCTTGGTCAAATGTATCATAATTCATAGAATAAGCTCGAAAGTAGTTCCAACATCTAATAATATTGCGGCACTGTACTCGAGTTGAACCTAACCTGATGATCATCATCTTAAGTAGTTAATGCAGTAAAATATCGGATATCAGTCAAGGACCGATATTTGAGATATCGGTTATCGCGGTGGGATATCAGTAATTTTAATATCATGCTAAATTTATATATATAGCAATTTAACACCAACAATTGTAACAAGTAACAATTAGAAGAAAAATAAACAGTAGAAATAAGAAGAATGGTATTGATATCGGGAAAATCGGTGATTTATCGATCAAATATCGGTCCTATATCGATCAAATATTGGACAATATCACTGATATTATCGGTACCGATATTCCAACCAATATTTTGTACCGCTATCTCGGGAGGGGACCGATAACCGATATATCACTGATATATCGGGATATTAACTACATAGTCCTCTTCACCACCAAACCTCATGTGATCATCTCTAAATTCACCCTTACGAAACGAGTTAGGCCTTCCCATAGATGGTTCATGGAACGAGTCAGCCCGACCCATAGGCGGTTCTCTAAACGAACTAGGCTGGCCCAGGTTTGGGCCCATGTTTGTTTCACGAAAGGAATTAGGCCGACCCAGGTTCGCGCCCATGTTTGGTTCATGAAGCCAATTAGGTCGGCCCATGTTTGTTTCACGAAACGAATTAGGCCGACCCGGGTTCGGGCCCATGTTTGGTTCATGAGGTGAATTAGGCTGGCCCATGTTCGGGCCCATGATGGGTTCACCATTATTAGCGACCTTAGCACTCGAAAACCTCTTATCATACCCGAACTCAATATCCCCATCTTTAGTTTGGAACGCGTTACGGCTAGGTTTCATGTCTTTTTCTTGGATGTGTCGACTACGCTTAGATGGTTTCGAATTGTTATAACGCTTATTGCACAACCGCCCGAGAAAGCAAGCAATTGCGGATATCGCCACAATTACTGCCAGCACAATGAAAACTGCCCCAAACGAGCCATCCGTCTGGGTGTGTGAAGGTGGGCTTGTTTCAGAAGAAACCGGGTAAACTAGCGGAGGCTGATCCGTCTGTTGAACAGACATGTTTCAAAGAACAAGCGAAGATAATTTGAAAGAACTTGTGCAAAAAGGTTTTGGCGTAGAGGTGTTGGTTGAGTGAGTGCTAAGTTAGAATATGAAGTAAGAAGAATAGGAATGAGAAAGTGAGGGGGTATTGGATGGATTATATGTTTTGAAGTAAAAAAAGCAAATACTATGAATACTTTAATAAAGGTAAATATTCTGAGTTGATTACTGCATGAGAAGCAAGTGAGTGGTGGTGTCTTATCCGTTCTTTATATGCTTTGTTAGGAGAGAAAGCAATTTTTTGGCTCCTTTGAACATTATCATCTAAAGGCCCCATTCATTGCACACTTTGTTCTTCCTTAATTACTCTATTAATGGATACTTATTCTTGGACACCTATAAACATATGATATATTTCATATTCATTAGCACACATGACACAACTCCTATGGTACATGCACCTTTCTTTTTTTAACTACAATAATTTTTATTCTTCAGCTTTTACATATGTTTTGGTTTAACTTATTTTAACAATTGAGCTAATAATATTCTCTCTTTCCCGCGTTACTTTTGGCTTCTTTTCTCTCTTTCTCCCCCCTATACACACACATACATATGTGTGTGTTGCTTTATACCGCACACAATGTTTGTATTGTTCAACTTCCCAAGGTCGTTCCAACGTTCTTGGAGACCCTAAGCAAACTACAAAGGTTGGCCCTTTGAATGGGTATAAAGAAAACGTTGGTTCTGCTTTCTTCCTTCTAAGTCTTAATCGCAAGCACAATATCAAAATTCAAAGATTCAAAGTATCAATTAGGAATTTAGGGAAAACAGTGATTAAGTGAATCGCAATATACAGAGATTACTATAAAAAATAGTCGTTAACCAACCTGGATTATCCTTGCGACACCATTAATTCACCTAATTTCACGTCTACTTTTTCCCCAATCGGCGACACCATTGAGCAAAATGGGCATGTGAACGATGGCGGCCTAAATTAAATACGAATTGCATATTGCTTGGAGTTGGAATTAGCCTCTTTTAATTAAAAATTGGTTATTTATTTGGGCATGATACATAATACACATATGCTATATAAAGATTTTTAAAGTATTTGGAGGCCTTAGGCCATTGCCTAGATTTAGAAGCCCGGCCCTGCAACTTCCTATATATATTTATTAGACGTGAGAAATAATTGATTAACCAGATCATGACGTTACCATAACCAAAATGGCCAGATTAATTATATACTAATAAAAAAGAAACTGATAGTATGAATAGTGATTTATTATTATTTATTTAATGAATAGTTATTTGAATAGTGATTGTGATCTAGGAAATATAAGAATACGGGGGATGGGGCGGGGGTTGTGACGTGGGTTTGGTACAAACGCCTAAGTCATCACCCCGGGTGGGCTTGGGTTTCGGCGTGGCCCCTTGGGCGGGGGTTTCAGTCCGGGCGTTGGGCGGGGCTATCAAGATGACATGGTGGGATATCATTGGCCAAGACAAGTAGCCGTTTGGGCTAGCCGTTGGCCAACGGCTATGTGTTAAAAAAAAAGATCTAGGAAATATTAGAATATGGGGTATGGGGCGGGGGTTGTGGCGTGGGTTGGGTACAAACGCCCAAGTCACCACCCCGGGTGGGCTTGGGTTTCGGCGTGGCCCCTTGGGCGGGGGTTTCAGCCCGGGCGTTGGGCGGGGCTATCAAGATGACATGGCGGGATCTCATTGGCCAAGACAAGTAGCCGTTTGGGCTAGCTGTTGGCCAACGGCTATGTGTTTAAAAAAAAGATATAGGAAATTTTAGAATATGGGGGTATGGGGCGGGGGTTGTGGCGTGGGTTGGGTACAAGCGCCCAAGTCACCACCCCGGGTGAACTTGGGTTTCGGCGTGGCCCCTTGGGCGGGGGTTTCAGCCCGGGCGTTGGGCGGGGCTATCAAGATGACATGGCGGGATCTCATTGGCCAAGACAAGTAGCCGTTTGGGCTAGCCGTTGGCCAACGACTATGTGTTTAAAAAAAATGTATCTATTCTCTATAAATACTCACGCCTAAAAAAATGTATCTTCTCTATAAAAAAAAAAGTGATTGTGATCTAGGAAATATAAGAATACGGGGGATGGGGCGGGGGTTGTGACGTGGGTTTGGTACAAACGCCTAAGTCACCACCCCGGGTAGGCTTGGGTTTCGGCGAGGCCCCTTGGGCGGGGGTTTCAGTCCGGGCGTTGGGCGGGGCTATCAAGATGACATGGCGGGATCTCATTGGCCAAGACAAGTAGCCGTTTGGGCTAGCCGTTGGCCAACGGCTATGTGTTTAAAAAAAAGATCTAGGAAATATTAGAATATGGGGTATGGGGCGGGGGTTGTGGCGTGGGTTGGGTACAAACGCCCAAGTCACCACCCCGGGTGGGCTTGGGTTTCGGTGTGGCCCCTTGGGCGGGGGTTTCAGCCCGGGCGTTGGGCGGGGCTATCAAGATGACATGGCGGGATCTCATTGGCCAAGACAAGTAGCCGTTTGGGCTAGCTGTTGGCCAACGACTATGTGTTTAAAAAAAAAGATCTAGGAAATTTTAGAATATGGGGGTATGGGGCGGGGGTTGTGGCGTGGGTTGGGTACAAGCGCCCAAGTCACCACCCCGGGTGGGCTTGGGTTTCGGCGTCGCCCCTTGGGCGGGGGTTTCAGCCCGGGCGTTGGGCGGGGCTATCAAGATGACATGGCGGGATCTCATTGGCCAAGACAAGTAGCCGTTTGGGCTAGCTGTTGGCCAACGGCTATGTGTAAAAATCGGTGAATACCGGTGAATACCGGTGCCGATTCTGTACCGAAAATACGTGACGTTTTAGCTCGAGCTACTTTTTGTTATTTGACATGTTATGTCATTCTTATAGAACGATTTGATTTAGCGCGCCACAACGGGCGCGCATGGTAAACAACTAGTTAATCTTAAAACTAGAGGTGTTAGATCTAGGAAACAAGTCATTAACATATTCAACTCAACTAACCATAAATGCTTCGACCATCAAAATCAATAAAATCTCAGGGAACCCCATTATATTGTGGTGGTTTTTACTAGTTTTGATTTTTTTTTTCTTGTAATCGTTCATGAGTATTGATCATTCGTTGATATTATGATGTTACAAACACTTTTTCACGGTTATAGTTAATTTGAATTTAGATGTATTCAAACGCTTACCACATGTCAAAGGTTATTAGACAAAGGAAAGGTTAATGAAACATATAAGGGTGTACGGGGTGGGTTAGGCAAACCCATCGGCAACCCCACATGCCGAGAGGCATGTCCACTGCCACCCCTTGTGCCGATCGGCAATGATGATGAAGACCTGATTTCGGCGAGCAATTGCCAGGCAAAGAAAAGGTGGGGGAGAAGTGGTGGGGCCCATACCCAAATCAACCAATCTCATGTTTTTGTTTTTTTTTAATGGTTTGCCTAATCTCATTTTAGACGTGCACCCTTAGGTTTTTTGGGCAATAGACAAAAAATAAGAGGCAAATTACATGACATAACATGATTGGGTGGGGGGACTTTGCCTAATTCCCTTAGGCATCCACCCCTTAGACCCTAACGGAACTCTCTTTTCACCGAAAGATATGTGTGTTGGAGATGCTATTAAAGGAAAAGCGAAATACGTAGGAATATAAACCCGTGTTCATACACCCTCGTACACTCACTTTTATTTTATTCCTTTACTTTTTCTGCATTTTCTCTCTTGTGGGACTCATTTGTTGACTTGTTTAGTTGTTTTCCTTGAACGATACTATTGTATTTATATTTTTCTTTGATATATGTTATGAACAATAATTATAAAACGTAACAAGATTTAATAAAATGAAATCAGTTCAAAGTTATTCAATCATATTCATATGTATGTATATGGAAAGCAGAATCAAAAAAGGTGGATAAACACGCTAAAGCATATGCTGATAACCAACATGCATTTGTCCCCTTCGCCTTCGACACCTTTGGCTCCCTAGCTCCAGAAGCTATCCGTTTGTTGACTAGGGTCCAAAAGGTTGTCCATAACAGTTGCTCATCAACGGGGGGGGGGGGGGGGGGGGGGGCAGGGGTTTGTCTTTAATAGGCTAGGGTTTGCTATTCAGAAAGGGGTAGCGGCGCAGCTTGTTGCTCGCTTACCTGCGATATTGATGTAAAGTGCACTTACTTGTGTAAAAAAAAAAAAAGATTTAATGATGTATGTAACTTACTATATATAATCTAGTTTTCGTTATCATATTTACACGTTAAATATTTATAAAGTTTTGAAATTTAGATTAAAAAACTTTTGTGGGTCAGCTAAAACACATTATTCTTAAAATTACTCGATTAAGTGGTCCTCTTTTCACGTCTAACAAGTTGTTTGGATAACCACATCTAGGTGCGGATTCGTTATTATTTTTTAGTATAATAATGCGTATTAATATTGGACTACTTTTTGGATATTTGTGGATGCAGGACTTATTAGCTTAGGGAAAAAATTAGGTAAAATAATAGTAATATGGGATGATTTAATATATATTCATAGTTTTGTGTTCAGAGAATCTTTCATCATGTTCAATATTTGAATATTATGCTTTTTCAAATTAAAATTTTGTTTAAAAAGTAAAATCAATCCCACACTCTTTAAATGGTAAAATAAATAAAATTTAACGCAAAACAAAACTAAACAATATATATACAAAGCAAGCTAAACTAAGCAAGAAACATTAAATTGTATAATAAATGGGGCATGGCAGCGACAATTCACCCAAAAAAAAACCAAAGATGATGTTATCAGCGTTCTTCTACTCTTAACTCTAATGACTGTATCATTGAACCCAACCACCCACCCAACGAAAAACTATCTAATGAATGGGGAAACAATAAAAAACTATTTAAAATAATGATAAAATAGGAAGCAACAACGGTGTGGTGTAGTGGCAATAGGTCATAAGTTTGGACTACAACAACAGTGTGGTGTAGTGGTGGTGGTTCAGTTGCCGGGCAGCAATCAGTGACGATTGCAATAGTAGGGATACATTGAGAACATGTATGTAGATGAATCGAGCAAAGCTCGAAATCGGCTCATTTAGCTTAGTATTTAATAGTGTATGGGCTCAACTCCTTCCAAACATCATATCCAAAAGCTCAAGCTTGTCAAGTGAGATAACTTTTAGTTGGAGCTCAGATTTGACTAATCGTTTGGTTATTTTATTTGTTTAAAGATATAACTATGATATATTTATAATATACACACTATTAAGTAATTTTTTTAATCATAATTATATATATCGTTATTTTCATTAGGTAATATACATTTTAGATTAAACATCACCCATTATATTGTATCCGTCAATGTAACATAAGGGTTTACCCTTCTATATTGTATCCACCTTTGAAAGGGGTAGGGTAGATCTCGCCATCATTTTTATAGCATTGATATTGCCTTAATGTGCTTAAGTGAGCATTCTCATCCAATCCATCAAATTATACATACATTCCACTAAAAAACAACTCATATATCAATATATTTCCACTAAAAACAAATAGAGTTAAATGCCATTTTAGTCCCTGTGGTTTGGGCCATTTTGCCAGTTTAGTTCAAAGGTTTCATTTTTAACCTGTGGGTCCAAAAAGGTTTCACAGTTGCCATTTTAGTCCATTGGGTTAACTTCATCCATTTTTTCTGTTAATGAGAAGGCCAATTTGGTCATTTTGTATGTAATTCTGTTAACTAAAAGGGCAATTCAGCCATATAAAATGACCGAAATGGCCTTCTTGTTAACAGAAAAAATAGATGAAGTTAACCCAGTGGACTAAAATGACAACTGTGAAACCTTTTTGGACCCACGGGTTAAAAATGAAACCTTTGGACTAAACTGGCAAAATGGCCCAAACCACAGGGACTAAAATGGCATTTAACTCAAACAAATATTTTTTCTCTCTCCTTTTCAATTAAATAATATTATCATCACATTTTTCTCTTTCCTTCACTCACAACCACTTTCAATATATATTAAAA
Organism: Helianthus tuberosus; assembly: GCA_030545235.1. NCBI lineage: Eukaryota > Viridiplantae > Streptophyta > Magnoliopsida > Asterales > Asteraceae > Helianthus > Helianthus tuberosus. The sequence continues at coordinate 1,764,082 of CM060395.1, read as the reverse complement.
AAATTAGAGTTAACTGCCATTTTCGTCCCTGTGGTTTGGTCACTTTGGCCATTTCAGTCCATTTTTCAAAAATGCGCCATTTTCCTCCCCGACGTTCTGGAAAGGTGCCATTTCAGTCCAAAAATCATAACCCAGTTAAGTCAGTTTGTAAATAAGGACTGATTGTGTAAATTTGTTAATAAAAGGACCATTTAAGTAAAATGTATAAATATTTATATAATTATAATCTTAACAAGGGTGCATGAAGGGGTATGGTCCCAAAAAGCTGCGCAATCCTCCTGCAGGGTCGCGTGGGACCATACTCCTTAGCCAACAATTTTCTTATTTTGTCAATCTCGCGCGAGATACACCACATCTTGTAATACGGCGCGAGGTCGGAATAACAAGAAGCTCCAAGTAACAACACTTAGCATTATGAAAAGAGTGTGCAATAGACCAATACCATGCGCGAGGTTATTACGTACTCAACAAGGGCCTCGCGCGTTAACAGCGCAAGGCTGTTCCAAGATAGTACACAAAGTACAAGTGGCAGAAAAAAGAGCCAATAAGCGCCCTTCTGACCCTGCTCAATCGTGCTCCACGATCATCTTACATGCAGGAGACAAAAAGTACTCAAGGACGCCTACCTGGCACCAATCATAAGGCAGAGACAACTGCCCCACGATCTCCACTTGCCTGCTGATGGCTGGACGGCGGCCAGGCCGACAACCATGACACGTGGCTCCAATCATTGTGCGCCAGCACCAAAGAACTCCCAGAAGCCACTAACGGTCGAGACAAGTGAGACAAAGAGCATATCGCCCAAATTGTCGACTTCCGGCCCAAGGCCCATCAGCCCATATCCTCTTACACCTCTCCGGCTATAAATAGAGACCTCACTCCACAGGTTAAACATTCCATTCCCTCTACTCTCTCACTTAATACTTAATTATCTCCAAAGCACAGTCGCTTATTCTCACGCCGGAGCCCGGTTAAGAGGGAAACCCCCACATTCCCCTCTTAACGAGTAACGGTGTTTTGTTTTGCAGTTAACCACGGTCGTTAAGGAGCTCGGGAATCCATAAGAAGATTAACCACTATGCAAGGAACATAAACCAAACTGATTATCCCCTAATTAGTTCTGTGTTTCTTCATTGGCGCCCACCGATTTTTTCTACAAACCACTTTCATCTTCTTATTTCTTGAGTTTTCACTGCTTTTCTTCCTTCGATCATGGCTGGTCAAGGAATCATTCCCGAATTTGTTGGTCTCGGAGCAGACCCTAACGCAGCGTTGGGGGTGGATAATCAAAACATCCAGCCCCAACACGTTGAAGAAATCGGCGAGATCGAGATGGCCAACACCGGGGGTCCTCGCGGGAGCTTCACCCGCATCAATCAAACTACCCCAGGAAACAACGGTGCTGGACCATCGAACCCAGCTCCACCTCAGAATATCTCAGCGCTATTGGGGCTACCAGAGGGCGAAACCCCAGCCTCATGGTACGCCAAGCAACTCGCCACCATTAACGCGGCATACCAATCCTTGAGCGCGCAACAAGCAGTTCTAACGGCAGAACCTTCCTTGGTTACACCAACCGGCCCAAGTCACGGGCCGTGCCCGATGCAACCACCGCAAAATATCCAAGGAAGAGCCAACAGACCTCCCCCTACCCGAAGACTAAGCGTGCAGGACACGCGCGATACGCGGGGGGAGACAGAAAGCTACTATGACGAACCGTCAAATTCCCGAAGAGGCCCAGTTCATAGCCGGCTCACGCCGCGCAACATGAACGATGAGTGGGAAGAAACTGACCCGAACGATCCAACCTGGGAAAACGATGACGAATCTTCGGTCTTCAATCGTTTGCAAAGAAATCATGAGTATTACAAGCCAAGGCAACACGTTGGTTATACCGAGGAGGCGGAGCGCGACTTTCGCCTCGCCTATCGACCAGAAGAAGCTATAGAGCACTCAAAGTTCATCCCAAAGATAGCACTAGCGCCGCTCAAGAGAGAAAAGTTGCCTCCGACCGTCGGAAAGTTCAACGGATTGACTGATCCAGACGATCACGTCAGAGTGTTTACTAGCGTGGGCTGCATGGGAGGTTGGAACATGCCCATGTGGTGTCATTTGTTTATCCAAACATTAACGGGAGCTGCTCGCGCCTGGTTCGACAGCCTTCCTCCGGGAAAAATAAAATCATGGGTAGATTTCAGGACCCAGTTTCTGAGTCACTTCAGTCAGCAAAGGCGATACCAGCGCGACACAGCTGAAGTTGAAGATATCTGGCGAAGAGATAATGAGGGTTTGGAAGATTTCATTACGCGCTTTAACAAAGAATGTTTGGAGATTGGTGGCGTGAGTGAACAACTCATGCGCTGCCATTTCAAGAAAGCAATCCGTTGTGATAGCCTGATTAGAACCATCACTGGGAAAGATGGAATGCCAAAGGAGTGGGACAAACTCATGGAAGCCGCGAAGATAGTCGCGTAAACGGAAGAGTCTCTCGCACGAAACAACAACTATCGTTCTGAAGATAGATTTTCCAAAGGGGGTCACCCGCGCGATGACAACAGGCGCAACAAAGGCAAAAACCCTGGGTGGAAGGCCAACCACTCCAGCGGTTATAGCGATCGACCCCGTTACGAAGAACGATCCCGCTATAAGGAAGACGCGCGTGACACCATTGACCGCATCGGTTATAGAAAGGCAGTCCGAGATGATAATCGGGAAAAGCATTGGACTCCGCTCATAAAAACACCAAAAGAGGTGCTAATGACGGAGAACCATGATTTTAAGGCTCCCAGGCCTATGACGAACAAAAAGGGACAAGACCCCAATCTGTATTGTGATTTCCACAAGGATACAGGCCACTTAACAGATGAGTGTTACAGCTTGCGACAAGAGATCGAGAAAGCACTAAAAAGTGGAAAGCTGAGCCACTTAGTGAAGAACGTACGCAAAGAGACGCGACAGCTCCATCGCCACGATGAAGGAAATCACAAGAAGGTCCGACGCCTGGAGACACACATGGTCAATGGACCAAGATACAGCGCATGAGAAAAAGGCAAGAGGCCTTATGAGCCCTCATGGCAAGAACAGCAAGTTATCTTCCCGGTGGTGTGCGGGGGTCCCCGAGCCACACGACCCATCGTCATCACCGGTATCATCGGCCATTATGAAACTGAATACGTCTTCATCGACCCGGGAAGTACAGCAGACATCATCTATAAACAATGCTTTAACCAGTTCGACGACGAAGACAAAGCGAGACTCGAACCAGTTGACTACCCACTGTCTGGGTTCTGCAACGAAATGGTCTTCCCGTTAGGCCAAATTAGCTTCCCCGTCACACTCTCTGACGGGAAGCATTCGAGGACAACGAACGTTAACTTCATGGTGATGCCTGTTAAGTCAAGACATGACGTACTGATCGGGAGAGAAACGCAAGGTGAGCTGAACATGATAACTTCCACCCCCCACTCAGCAATTGGTTTCCCAACCAAGACGGGGGTGGCAATCGTTTATGCGAAGAAGGAAGTTATGTCAACAGAAGAGATGCGCCCAACAAAAGCGGCAGAGGTTTCAGCAACCGAGCCCGAAAAATGGGTCTTAAATCGCAAGTATCCGGAGCAAACGGTGACGATAGGTCACGCTATCTCACCAGATATCAGAACTCGCCTCAAGCAGCTCCTATTCAAGAACATGGATATTTTCTCCTGGACCCCGGCCGACATGACCGGAGTCCCGCGCGACATCACAGAGCACTGTTTAAACACCTACCCCTCGGTTGAGCCGAAAGTCCAAAGAAGGCGCAGCCTAGGGGCAGACAAGACGAAAGCAATGAATGAGCAAGTTTGCGAGTTACTTAAAGCCGGCATCCTGCGAGAGGTACGTTATCAGAGCTGGGTTGCGAACCCCGTAATGGTATAGAAGTCTAGCGGCGGATGGCGAATGTGCGTCGACTATACCGATCTCAACAAGGCATGCCCTAAGGATTGCTATTCTTTGCCTGAGATCGACAAAAAGATAGACTCTCTCGCGCCATACAGATGGAAGTGCTTCTTGGATTGCTACAAGGGGTACCATCAAGTTCAAATGAAGCTCGAGGATGAAGACAAGACAGCTTTTCGCACGGATCTGGGGATTTTTTGCTATACGAAGATGCCTTTCGGCCTGAAAAATGCTGGCGCCACATACCAGCGATTGATGGACAAGACCTTCGCAGGTGACATCGGAAAGCATATTGAAGTTTACATCGATGATCTAGTGGTCAAGAGTCCCGAAGAGGACCAAATGTTGAAGGACATCGAGAAAACGTTCAATTCATTGCGCAGCGTAAACATGAAGTTGAATCCAGCCAAATGTTCTTTTGGCATGGAAGAAGGGAAGTTCCTAGGCTTCATAGTCACCAACGGCGGCTTCAAAGTGAATCCAGAAAAAGTCCAGGCAATAGAACGGATGCCATGGCCGCGAACAATCAAAGAAATGCAACGGTTGGCCGGCCGCCTCGCCGCGCTTAACCGCTTTTTGTCAAATCATGCCGCGAAGTCGTACCCTTTTATCAGCACACTGCGCAATTGTGTGAAGAAGCAAGAATTCAAATGGACACCCGACGCAGAAAAGGCTTTCCAGCAAATGAAAGCATGTCTGATCGAACTTCCTACCCTGACCGCGCCGTTTGAAAAAGAGCCACTCGTATTGTACTTATCCTCTTCCGATAAGGCAGTAGGGTCGGTGTTATTAGTGGAAAGAAATGGAGTTCAGACTCCAATTTATTATGTCAGCAGGGTACTCACTGACCCGGAAACGAGATATTCCACGATGGAAAAATTGGTTCTTGCGCTACTACATGCTTCCCGAAGACTGCGCAGATATTTTACAGGGCATGTGATCACCGTACTTACCAATTTCTATATCGGCACGATACTTCAGAAACCAGAAACATCAGGAAGACTCGCCAAATGGGCAATCGAGTTGGGAGGCCACAACATTCTGTACCGGTCACGCCCAGCCATCAAGGGTCAAGTTCTAGCGGACTTCATCACAGAAGTCCCAGCTGATAAAATCAAGGATTGTGAGCTTGTTGAAACTCCAGTGAAAGACACGACAAACGAGACTTGGATGCTTTATACTGATGGGGCTTCAAATGAAGATGGCGCGGGAGCTGGATTGCGCCTCGTAAGCCCCGAAAACCATGAATTTACTTATGCCATCAAGTTGGACTTTAAAAACACCAACAACGAGGCGGAGTACGAAGCATTTCTGGCAGGCGTGCGCCTCGCCATCAAAATGGGAGCTAAAAATCTACAAGCACATGTTGATTCACTCTTGATAGCCAGCCAAGTCAATGGTATATACGATGCAAGGGGTGAAGTCATGGCCCTATATCTGGAACAAGCAAAAGAGTTGCTTCAACAATTCAAGTCTCACAAAGTCATCCACATCAATCGCTCCGAAAACAAACCAGCCGACGCCTTGAGCAAGCTTGCTTCAACATCCTTCCAACATCTTGCCAAAGATGTAAGGATTGAGGTACTCAAGAACCCTTCAGTCTTGTTACGACAAGTCAATGTGATTGAGTTAGGGCAGCCATCCTGGATGACCCCTATCATTCAGTACTTGAAAGAAGGAATACTCCCAGAGAATAAAGCAGAGGCAAGAAAGATTCAGAACAAAGCTCTGCAGTACGAAATGAATGGTGGTATCTTATACCGCAAGTCCTTCTTGGGGCCACTACTGCGCTGCGTGGACCCCCAAGATGCGAATTATCTGATAAGGGAGATTCACGAAGGAATCTGCGGCATCCATGCGGGACCACGCATGGTTGTTGCGAAGATCATGAATGCCGGATATTACTGGCCAGGGATGCATGTTGATGCCCTGAGGGAACTGCGCAAGTGCGACTCCTGTCAGCGGCACTCTCCGAAAACCCTGCGCCCCAAGAATGACCTGATCCCCGTATCCACTGCTTGGCCTTTCCAGCAGTGGGGAATCGACATGGTGGGACCTTTCCCAGAGGCTCCAGGCGCCGTCAAGTTTATAATAGTAGCCGTCGATTACTTCACAAAGTGGGTGGAGGCCAAAGCCTTTGCTTCAACTACAGCCATGATGGTGCGCAAGTTCATTTGGGAACACATCATCTGTAGGTTTGGCCTCCCACTCAAGATTGTAACAGACAACGGCACCAACTTTGCGTCCGAGGACCTCCAGAAGTGGTTGAAGGAAATGAAGATAGAACACACTTTCTCCTCCGTGGCGCATCCTCAGGCCAACGGACAGGTCGAAAGTGTAAACAAATGTATCGTCGATGGGATAAAGGCCCGATTGGGCACGAAGCGAAGAGGCTGGGTGGATGAGCTCCCAAGTATCTTGTGGGCCCACCGGACCATGCCAAAGACAAGCACCGGCGAGACCCTTTTTAGCCTAGTCTATGGCTTAGAAGCGGTTATCCCGGCAGAAGTTGGCCTGCCCTCTCCGCGCTTGACAGCAGTCAGCGCAATCAACAACGAGGCAGAGCGTCGTCTTGACTTGGATTTGCTAGAAGAAAGGCGCGAAATTGCGCGAATCAAAGAAGCCAAGTACAAAACGCAACTAGAAAGGTACTACAATGCGCGTGTCCGCATATGTACCTTCACTCCAGGGGAATATGTTTTTCGAGACAACGAAGCCTCAAACGCGGAACGGCCAGGAAAACTAGCACCCAAATGGGAAGGCCCATACTTGGTTCATGAAGTGCTAGGAAAAGGGGCTTACAAATTACGCACCCTGGACGGACACATCATTCCGCGCACGTGGAATGCGCAACAACTGCGCAAGTGCTATATATAACTACTATCGGCCTTGCGCCATTACCCACCCATGTTGGCCACGCGCCTTTGTAATTACTCATGTTGGCTATGCGCCTATTTTGCTACTTACGCAATGTATCTTGGCCTAAGCGCCTACTTAATCAATGAAAGCATACGACATGCTCTTTTATCACGACTGACTTCTTTCGTTACAAATGCATGTTAAACTTCTGATTAGCAAGAAAACACTCCAGCCATGCCTCCAAGGTCCTCCACGAACATAGCGCGAGACCGGGCAGTTACTCACACAAGAGCCATGCTTACATTTATTCTCGCTAATTTAACCTAAGTTTCTAACAACAATGCAATAATTGTAACGAAACGGAATAAAGTCATGTTCAAACAAAATCGCAACAATTGCATCAAGGCAAACGTCATCCATTAAAAGGCGCGACTGCGCAAGAGGTTACATCAGAAACTTACAGAAATTCACAAGGCACAAAGCCATACAAAACCTATCTACTCGAAACAATCTCAAACATCATCACCATCATGCTTGTCGCCACCATCGCCTTCATCATCGCCATCATTCCCAGCTTCCTCCTCATCTGATAACTCAACCGTTATAGGTGGATCAAGAATGCCCTTAAGGCGCTGGCACCAGTCATCATGTTCCAAAGCCTTGGCAACTAGATCCATCACAGGCAGTGACAAGTGGTCATAAGCATGTTCAGCGCGTGTCAGCGCGGCACTAGCCTGGTCAGTAACCGAACAATGACTGACGTCAAACTCCTGTCCAAGTGCTTCTTCAACGTGTTGTGCGCATTCTAGGTACCCTCCTCGGTGACCAACAGCGCGCGCAGCATCGGTCAAAGCAGCGACAGCACGATCCAGCTCTCCAGCATTGAGAATGGGGTTAGCAATCTACAGCAGAGTTTGCGCATTAAAAACAACTTCTAACAGTATACCCTTTGGAAGGGAAAAAAGGATAACATACCAGCACTACTCCACGGCCGCGCATCCATTCGGCCTCAGAAACGAGAGTGTCAACAATGCCCTGAGCTTCAGCATAATTAGTTTGTGCTACATTGAGGGCAGAAGTGCTAACATCACGCGCTTCCTCAGCTCGTTGCTTGGCCTCCTCAGCAGTTGCGGCCTTAACCTTCTCAGCCTCCAGATCAATCTCCAAGGACTCGCATTTATCAACCTGATCATTCAGGCGGCGTTTCAATTCCGCAATCTCGACATCCTTGGCATGCAGGTCCTTATCTTTGCTTGACAACTGAGCCTTCACCTCAGCCAACTCACCCTAAAAGGAATAAAGGGACTTAGGCTATTTTATAAAACAAAGTACAAAGAAAAGGTATAAGTTGCACAAACCTCAACCTGCTCCTTAGCAACCTGTGCAGCTTGCGCATCCTCGACCTTGCCGGTCAACTCAACAACCTTGGCTTCAAGGTTGACAATCTTGTTACGATCCGCAGCCGCGCGCTCGTTATCTTTCGCACATATGCGCTTGAACTCGGTTTTCTCCTTAGCCAGTTGCTGTTCAGCAGTATGAAGTTTATTTTTCAGGGCCTCGCGCCCCCACTCTTCAGACTTTCGGTCAGCCTCGAACTTCGCCTTCTGCTCATCAAACGCAGCTCTAGACTTCTCCAAGTCAGCAGCACGCCTCAGTATGCGATCGCGATACTTCTCCCAATCATCCCTCTCCCTAACCATGGTTCGCCATTCCCGGACAATTTCTTGGTTAGCGGCGCGGGTGTTGGCTTCACCAACAACATAGGCATGATAGAGCCCACTGTGAGTCCGCGCCCGTTGACGATCCATCTCCCCCGGAGGAATCGAATTCACCAACCAGTCATGGCAAGGCGCGAACTCGAGGAAAGTATCCTTCTGCTTCAAACCCCAAGGCGGATTGTGCGGAGCGTCACCGCGACTCTCTTCAGTGTAAGACTTGTAATAGATATCCCCCACTGTATCCCGGGGGCCTATCGGAGAGCGCGGCGGCGCGCCAGCTTTCACACCACCCCGACCAGCAGATGAACCTGAACCCGCGCCTCTGGTAATAGAAATACCAACAGGCCTTTCAGCAGCAGATTTCTCCTTCTCCTTCTCCAGGGTTCTCTCCTTTCCCTTCTCCTTCTCAGCATCAGCAAGAGCCTTCTCAGCAGCTCTTCTCTCCTGCTCAGCCTTTTTCTTCTCATCATCGGCTTTCTTCCTTTCCTGCTCTGCCTTCTTCCCCTTTTCTTCAGCAGCTTTGTTTTTGCGCGCCTCTTCAGCCTGGCGCTGGTCTTCCTCAGCTTTCTTCTTCGCCTCAGCTTCCTTCCTCCTGTCTTCATCAACTTTCTTCCTACGCTCTTCATCAGCCTTCTTCTTCTCTTCGGCAGCCTTTGCCTTATCGACCTCAGCAACATGTTTGCCCTTGTCATGCTCAGCCCCAGCAGTCTCGGAAGATTTGATGATAATCTTAGGCCTTTTTGGCTCTGGCTCCGTAAAAACAACACCCTTCTCAGGGGTCTTCTTCTTGCCCTCTGCATAAATCAAAGGGTCAAGACAAGGAAAGCCACAAAAAAAGAACTAAAAACAAACTTTACCAGGAGAGAACTGATAGAGTGAGCGCAAATTGCTCTGTTTACCAAGCACCAGAGCTCCTCCAGCCTTCGACGCCACAGTCACACCAGCAGTCGCCCCGCTCCTGGTCCTTTTTCTGCTGATCAACTTTCCAGCAGCTTCTTCTTCTTCCTCCTCTTCTTCCTCTTCCGCATGCTCAACAGAGGAAGGAGTAGCGCCAGCATCCGGGTTGCGAGAACCCGCGCCACCTTCACCTTTTGAGCGACCTGCTCCGTCTTTACCTTCGCCTACGCGCGACAAACCCTCTAATGAGTCACTAATTATCACATAATCTTTTAAGTCACTTTGACGAAGACGAAGACTACCTTTACCAGCAGCTGCGCGGCTACTCCCGCCCTTCTTGCTTGTCACTTCGGGCTCACCCGTCTTCTTCTTCTTTGGGGGTTTCTTCTTCTTCTCTTCAGGGTCGATACCCAGTTCGCGCAACACACCTGCAAAGATGGTAGACTAGGAACTTAACTCCCCGGTTGAAGACCCCACAGACTCTTCGCTGGAAAGATAGACAACCTCTTTCCCAGCAGAAGTGATAGAGCGCAAAGGACGAGGGTTAGGTATATGCGCACCTTCAGTGGCGGTAGGCGGCGTGGCAAACACATCAGCAACAGGGTACATAAAGTTAACCCTTATCTGGTGATACCAGTATTCTTCTCCGTCTCGAAGCGGGCGCACACTCATGGAACCACCAAAAGTGGCAAAGGCAGCTTGATATAAACACGCCTCTACACGACAAATCACATAAATAAAAATCAAGCAACGAAAAAAGATCAGTGACGATAAGGAAATTACTAACCTCTATCATCGATCATTAAGATAGGAACTTCCTGGCTATCAGGAAGCCATTGGTCGCTCATCCGCGCCGCCACCAAGACATTCTCCCCGAACACCCGGTTAGGGGTAGGGGTAAGCTCCCGATACCAAGCCTCGGTCTTGGGGATTGGCAAGTCTTCTTTAACAATCGCTTCATTCCAATCGCGGAACGTCATAGCAATGGGAATAACCTCCTCTCGAATATAAAAGAATTTCGGTTTCCAGTCATGAAAACTCTTGGGAGGATTTAGCAATACCTTCTTGGCGGCGCCACGACTGGCAAAAGAGTAGAAGCCCATATTTCTCTGAAGTTGATAAAAGGCTCGAAACTTCTCGACAGTGGGCTCGATGCCATGAGCCCAGCACAAAAACTCAAAATGTCCAACCCGGACCATTCCGGGTGGGCTCATCTGAGAGATATGAAACCCATAATATCGAAGGATATGTGCCATAAAGTTGGTCGCCGGCAACCGAAAATTACCTTGATGGAAGAAGTCTTCGAACAAGGTAACGTACCCCGGCGGTGCATCAGCGGCCGTCTGGTTCTGGCCGGGGTACCGGGCATCCCACTCCGGTGGGAACCGGAAACTTCGGGAAAGCTGTTCAAACAGCCCTAGATCCCACCGGAGAACAGGTACAGGACCTTCTTCTCCGGGATTATCTTCATGTTGTTCTTCAGCCATTGATAGTCAGCAAAGAAACCCTGAATATTTCGGAAACGGGTTGAAGGTCTACTACGACACTTCTTGAAGACTCGAAGATCTGCTGCAACCGTGTTCTTCAAACTTGAAGATTCAAAGAAGCTTTGAGAGAAAGAAGAAGAATAGTAGGAGAAAAAAGTGGGGAGCCTCAAATCTCTCCGGATATATATACCCATCGCATTTAATGCGATGGGTAACCGTGCCGAAGTCGCCGCAAGCAAGGCCAACCAGAAAGCGCCACGTAGGGCGCGTTTCCCGGAGTGACGGTTACCACGCGCGCGTGGGCCTCACTCTCCTGACGAAAATCTGAACCGTCAGCGACAAGTTGATGACAACCGTCAGGGGTCAACTCAAACGTCACCAACCGCGACTTTTTCACCAACCTGTCAGGAAATTCAAACTTCGAGGTTTCTCCCGCCCAAAATCATTAGAAACTTCATGTAAAAGCCAACAACAAGCCTGGTAGCCGCGCCGTAGTAATTAACAACTTACACGCGCGACGTCTACCAAAGCCAAAAGCATCATTCTACCTCTTATTTTTCTAAGTCCAGAGCTCCAACCATTTGCCTCGCGCATGGTGCAGCACTGGACTGGGGGGACTTGAAGGGGTATGGTCCCAAAAAGCTGCGCAATCCTCCTGCAGGGTCGCGCGGGACCATACTCCTTAGCCAACAATTTTCTTATTTTGTCAATCTAATGAATGGGGAAACAATAAAAAACTATTTAAAATAATGATAAAATAGGAAGCAACAACGGTGTGGTGTAGTGGCAATAGGTCATAAGTTTGGACTACAACAACAGTGTGGTGTAGTGGTGGTGGTTCAGTTGCCGGGCAGCAATCAGTGACGATTGCAATAGTAGGGATACATTGAGAACATGTATGTAGATGAATCGAGCAAAGCTCGAAATCGGCTCATTTAGCTTAGTATTTAATAGTGTATGGGCTCAACTCCTTCCAAACATCATATCCAAAAGCTCAAGCTTGTCAAGTGAGATAACTTTTAGTTGGAGCTCAGATTTGACTAATCGTTTGGTTATTTTATTTGTTTAAAGATATAACTATGATATATTTATAATATACACACTATTAAGTAATTTTTTTAATCATAATTATATATATCGTTATTTTCATTAGGTAATATACATTTTAGATTAAACATCACCCATTATATTGTATCCGTCAATGTAACATAAGGGTTTACCCTTCTATATTGTATCCACCTTTGAAAGGGGTAGGGTAGATCTCGCCATCATTTTTATAGCATTGATATTGCCTTAATGTGCTTAAGTGAGCATTCTCATCCAATCCATCAAATTATACATACATTCCACTAAAAAACAACTCATATATCAATATATTTCCACTAAAAACAAATAGAGTTAAATGCCATTTTAGTCCCTGTGGTTTGGGCCATTTTGCCAGTTTAGTTCAAAGGTTTCATTTTTAACCTGTGGGTCCAAAAAGGTTTCACAGTTGCCATTTTAGTCCACTGGGTTAACTTCATCCATTTTTTCTGTTAATGAGAAGGCCAATTTGGTCATTTTGTATGTAATTCTGTTAACTAAAAGGGCAATTCAGCCATATAAAATGACCGAAATGGCCTTCTTGTTAACAGAAAAAATAGATGAAGTTAACCCAGTGGACTAAAATGGCAACTGTGAAACCTTTTTGGACCCACAGGTTAAAAATGAAACCTTTGGACTAAACTGGCAAAATGGCCCAAACCACAGGGACTAAAATGGCATTTAACTCAAACAAATATTTTTTCTCTCTCCTTTTCAATTAAATAATATTATCATCACATTTTTCTCTTTCCTTCACTCACAACCACTTTCAATATATATTAAAAAAATTAGAGTTAACTGCCATTTTCGTCCCTGTGGTTTGGTCACTTTGGCCATTTCAGTCCATTTTTCAAAAATGCGCCATTTTCCTCCCCGACGTTCTGGAAAGGTGCCATTTCAGTCCAAAAATCATAACCCAGTTAAGTCAGTTTGTAAATAAGGACTGATTGTGTAAATTTGTTAATAAAAGGACCATTTAAGTAAAATGTATAAATATTTATATAATTATAATCTTAACAGGGGTGCATGAAGGGGTATGGTCCCAAAAAGCTGCGCAATCCTCCTGCAGGGTCGCGTGGGACCATACTCCTTAGCCAACAATTTTCTTATTTTGTCAATCTCGCGCGAGATACACCACATCTTGTAATACGGCGCGAGGTCGGAATAACAAGAAGCTCCAAGTAACAACACTTAGCATTATGAAAAGAGTGTGCAATAGACCAATACCACGCGCGAGGTTATTACGTACTCAACAAGGGCCTCGCGCGTTAACAGCGCAAGGCTGTTCCAAGATAGTACACAAAGTACAAGTGGCAGAAAAAAGAGCCAATAAGCGCCCTTCTGACCCTGCTCAATCGTGCTCCACGATCATCTTACATGCAGGAGACAAAAAGTACTCAAGGACGCCTACCTGGCACCAATCATAAGGCAGAGACAACTGCCCCACGATCTCCACTTGCCTGCTGATGGCTGGACGGCGGCCAGGCCGACAACCATGACACGTGGCTCCAATCATTGTGCGCCAGCACCAAAGAACTCCCAGAAGCCACTAACGGTCGAGACAAGTGAGACAAAGAGCATATCGCCCAAATTGTCGACTTCCGGCCCAAGGCCCATCAGCCCATATCCTCTTACACCTCTCCGGCTATAAATAGAGACCTCACTCCACAGGTTAAACATTCCATTCCCTCTACTCTCTCACTTAATACTTAATTATCTCCAAAGCACAGTCGCTTATTCTCACGCCGGAGCCCGGTTAAGAGGGAAACCCCCACATTCCCCTCTTAACGAGTAACGGTGTTTTGTTTTGCAGTTAACCACGGTCGTTAAGGAGCTCGGGAATCCATAAGAAGATTAACCACTATGCAAGGAACATAAACCAAACTGATTATCCCCTAATTAGTTATGTGTTTCTTCAGTGCAGCAATCCTTATACCCCCTTTTCCTCTAAAACTTCTTCTTCTTCCTTAAAACTCTCTTCTTCCATTAAACCTGCAACACAAAAACCTCACCTCAGCCGACCAATCTCCGGCGACCTCCGCTCCTCTCCGATAGCTCCCGTTAAGCTCGTTAACGGCCTATGAACCATTTCTCTTTCTCTGCTTAACATCACTCGTACACCGGAAAAGTTACGGTAACCTTCATTCTTATCTTTCCGCTCGCCGTTCTCGAAGATCTTTCCTCCCATCTTCTCACATCTTAAACCATCACTCTTCAGGTTAGTAAGAACCCTAAAACACTGCGATTCCAAGTGATGTTGAATGATGTCGTGATGTTGTTGATGATTCCAGAAAACTAGTTTTAATGGTAATAATGATTCATGTCGATGTCTTGGCAATGTGAGTTGAACAAGAGAGTGATTTAAAAACAATAATCTATTTACTTAAATAATCCACTAATGTGATAGTATGATGCCATGGTTGTGATGAAATGATATTTGGAGTTGTCCTGTGCACATAAATGCTTCTGTTCATGTTTTGATTAATGATAGAACCATGTGATAGTAGGATGCTGTGTTTTCATTTGAATGTACAACCTGGTCATGCATGTTTGTGATATTGTTAGGATGATGTTTATAAATAAGAATGATTCTTAGTGTTGGTAACCTTGTTAAGATGATTCTCTGTGCCATGTAACGTTGTTAGGGGAATTGATAAGATGAAGTCGGTTTATGTAACATAATGATCCTCATGAAGGTGGTAAAAAGGTGGGGGCTTTCGGTGGTCGGGTGGTGAGGTGTGTCGGAGGTGAAAGGGGAGAGTGATTTGAGGTTTTTTATTGCAGAGGTGAAGGTAATGGAAGGCGGTGACGTGTGTCGGATGTGATTGGTTGTTTGCGGTGGTGAGAAGGTGACAGGTTGTGTTTAAACGGTGGTGAAGGTGTGTGTGGTCGCGGGCATGGCCGGAAAAAACGTGGCGGTGGTGACCGGTGTTAAAGAATCACCGGAGAAGATATAAGTGGGGTGGGGGATAAGTTTTTAATTTTAAATGTATATATATATAAGTGGGGCGGCTGGGGCCTACTTGTTTTAAATGATTATTTGAATTTTTTAATTATTTTATTTATATATACATTTTACTTAAATGGTCCTTTTATTAACAAATTTACACAATCAGTCCTTATTTACAAACTGACTTAACTGGGTTATGATTTTTGGACTGAAATGGCACCTTTCCAGAACGTCGGGGAGGAAAATGGCGCATTTTTGAAAAATGGACTGAAATGGCCAAAGTGACCAAACCACAGGGACGAAAATGGCAGTTAATACTGGGTGAACAGTGTCCCCCCAAATATACAGATGAACAGTAACATTTTCTCTTTCCTCCACTCACAACCACTTTTTTTACCCTTTACAATATAAAAACTCACCCTCACAAGTTTTGATGGATTGGATGAGAATGCTCAACATGTTATGTCCTTTACCCAAAACACAAATTAATTTGAATGTTAAGTCAAATGACATGGGGCCCACATGAGGGCATTCTCATCTTTTTCCCTCCCATTTTGATCTCCCTCTATTAAAACCTCGCCTCCTCATTAGTTCCAGATGGTTTCTCTCACCGTCCTTTAGGTTTGCCCCAATTGAACGACATCGACGATTGATCTTCAATGGTGCAGAGGGATGGTACTTACGATAAACGCTCGATGAAATTGAGGTTCTTGAGCTATACGGTAATGTAACCTCAGCTTCATTTTTTTGTTTTGTTTTTAACCAGTGACGAAGAACTTGTGGGCTAATTTCAAAATTTTTGAAAATTTTAATAGAGAAACATCAAAAAGGAGGAAAAAGATGAGAATGCCTCCTTATGGGCCTCACGTGCTCTGACTTAGCTTTCAAATTAAACTGATTTTAGGGTAAAGAACATAACATGTCAGGGTTTACGAACACAAAATAGGTGATCTGTAATTTCTAAAGGTAAAGATCATACTTTGCAATCAGATATAAATGTAAAGGACGTTTTCTATAATTTACTTTTTTTTTTTTACCAATTGCATTGTAAATACATAATATTGAGTTTTGCATTTGACAAAAGACGTGGATTAAAAGTCTAGTGTTCATATTTTTATATAGTTTATTTTATTAACTATTTAGTTTGTTTCAAAACAGATATTTGCATTGGAAAGTTTAAGATATAATCATTAATATTAAACTTTTTAAATGTAATTTATACAATCCAATACCAAAAGCTTAAACCAAAACTTTTTTCTTAAATAAATTGATTCACATAAACCTAAAACATCTACACGCACACGCCCTTGCCAATGTCAATTCGATCTTTATTAGTCAGAGATTTAACCAAAAAGGTGAAATGGACAAAATAAAAGTAAAACACAATTGTCGGATAAAAGTTAACTTTAAATTATAAATTAAATCGAGATTATTGTATAAAATTTACGTATTATAAATAGAGTTTACCATCTATTATTATCATCATTTATATTATGCCAATGTAACATATTAAATATTTTTATACAACTTCTCAATACAACGTTATCTGAAAACTTTAGTCGAATAACATCATAACATGAAAAGTTCTTTGAAAATGAAAGATAAAGAAAAAAACGTCAACCATTTTACAAAAATCATTGACGCTTGTCTGTATTGCCAAAATCATTGACGAGATTAGAGTGAATATGCTTTTATGGGTTAAAAAGAGGAAGTTAAGAACACATTAAAGCAGGTTAAAAAGAGGAGGTTATTAAAACATTTGGAATGGTCATCACGACGTGAGTTTAAAACTGAGAGCTTACAAAAGTTTATTTGTTACGAAATGAGATTGTAAACTATACCTTTAAAAACATCAATATTTTCTCTATCCCTTTAAAAACACTCATTTTCTTCCCATCTATACATTTTATATTTATCTTATATAATCAAATTGTTCTATAAGCAAACCAAATTATTATTATTATATATAAAAATTTAACTTTTATGTAAAAACACATGGTTACTTTATTTAAAGTTAATAGTAAATGTGATTTACACATGGTTAAAGCATATGGTGTACAAGTCTCTAAAGCCCTCATATTTAAATTGAGAAAAAAAGCAAATAATGGGCCTGCCGCATTTAAACGAATTATGTCTTCTAGGTTGCGGGCCTTCACCAAACAAACAACCACCTCAATTGCCACACATCCAAATGCAACGCGACATCATCCTACGGGCTGCTCAAATGCCCGCTATATGGATAACCTAATAAAATGCATCACAACCGAAAAAAAAAAACAAAAAAAAAAAAAAAAAATTGGTAATCCTAACAATCCATACAAAAGGTTGGCATAGTTTCCATGCACATCACGGTATCATACATCTCATTTTTTGAAATGTTTGCCATGTAAAAAGAGAAAAAAAAAAGTATCCTAACTAGCCTGGTTTCACTTGCCCACAACCCGGTTCACTTCTAAAATACTTATCACTCAGTACAAGTGTACAACCCACCGTACAAGTTTTTCATGCTAAACTTCGTCAAACACTTAACATCTTACACATTGTCCCCTAGAACATCCTTAGTCTCCAAAACGCGTCCAACTCATTCGGCACTCCTGACTTTTTTGAGTGTGTCACAAGGCCAAATAAATAGACATGAGCCAATCAAAGATTAGCTCAAACCCATGCATAAAAATACACAAGCCAAGTTGATCGGCTCAAAAAATACGTGAAATTTTACCTGTGACGTCACGTCACCTAACTTACCGAGTCATGATACATCAACCCCTACTTCTTTACCAAGAAAAAAAAACTAAAGCGGGCCCACAAAGTTTGGTAATTTGGCCAAAATATTTATTGAATTTAGCACCATGTTGATTAAACTTGGCTGTTTTTACTTTCTAGTTTTATACCCAAAATACAATTTATATGATTTTATATAATTGGAAACAAACGTCCTTTTCATAGCCTGCAAATATTATTCCCTCTCCTCCTCCCATTCAGTTGCAACTTCCATTTCGTACTATTTCGCAACAGATTTCCCCTGCTGCTGCTTCCATGATCATTCTTCTGATCCACCCATTTGACTAAAATTGGTTAGGTAAATGATGGTTTTGTTGAAGATGCTAAGACCCCTTGTAGAAAACAACGCATGGGACTACTGCATTCTATGGAAGTTCGGTGATGATCCTTCAAGGTATTAATTTATTATTACTCTTACACCCAACACATCACTGAAAAATGTATCTGGGTTTTTAGTTTTGGGAGTAATTGTTCAGGTGTATTGAATGGATGGGGTGCTGTTGTAGTGGTAGCCAAGGTGTTTGTAGAAATGTCAAAGAGGAAATGGCTTACCTTTGCAGAGATGTGTACGTTAAACACTCCATAAGGACCACTGCTTGTGAAAAACTTGCCATGATTCCTTCTTCGTTGTCATTGTTTCATGGGTGGGTATACACTAACCATTCATCTTTGTTTTTGGTTTAGTCTTCTGTCAGTTAAAAAAAGTATATATGTTGTTAATGTTTGAATTTGCACTACCAGAATCCATGGAGAAGTAGCAGTGTCTAAACAGCCAATGTGGCTAAGTAATGTGAGCATCATCTCTATGCTTGTTAATGTGTGTGTTTTATAGATTGATTAATAATAGCAAAATTATTGTTAATGTGATTCTTTGGTTTTTATGTGAAAGGATTCAATTGGAACTCAGATTGTAGTGCCTGTTGAAGGTGGTTTGATTGAGCTCTATAGATCAAAACATGTAAGATTCAGGCTACTTGTTTTACTGTCAATATTAAATATCTACTTTTAAACTATTTTTTGACATTAATTGCTGCATGTATAGATTCCCGAAGATCAAAGGATGATAGAAACGCTAATTTCACGCTTGGGTGTCATTGTGGATCATGGATTACATGCCGACGAGTCGAAAAATTCTCTGAGTTCATATCTTTATCATCACACTGGCCCTACATCCGAGCTCCTTTTTGCGGTTCCACAACCGACCACTCACTCTCTCACACAAGGTTGGTTAACGGGTCAAATTGAGTTGTTTTTTAGTGCGGGTGAAATCAGATTTTTTGTATCTCTTTTCGACCTTATAAATTAAGTCGTGTATTTATATAGGATTATAAAAAGCATTGTGAATACGCGTAGGTACTCTTTTACTCGGTTCGTGATTCAACATGTTTCCTGTTTTTATTCTACACTTTTGAACCGTTAAAGATTAAATTTATCTTAATCCGAACCATCTTTAGGTAAATGGGTTGAATATGTCACCTCTGATTGGGCCATGGATTTTTCAGGGGATGATAAAGCCTTTAAGAAAACTAAGAACAAGAAAGTTAGAGGATCGAAATACAAATCAAAGAATCTTGATGCTGAAAGAAACCGAAGGCAACGTATCAAGGATGGTCTCTATACTTTACGTGCTTTGGTCCCCAAAATCTCTAAGGTCCAGTAATTGATTTTCTGTTAATTTTGTGAAACTTTCGGTTTATTTATCTTTAAGTGATCGAATTATGTGAGCAGATGGATCATGCTTCAATAGTTGGAGATGCAGTTGACTACATAATAGATCTGCAAAAGAATATTAAGGATCTCCAAGATGAGCTTAAAGAACTAGAAGAACAAGACTGTGAGGTTAACGATGATGAAGTGGAGGTCTGTAAGCCCCAAAAAACATCTTATAACTTTGGTTTTAAGTGCATAATCAGCTTTGAATCTTTTTTTATGAAGGTGGAAGTGGAAGTACACGAGATTGGTGCTCGAGAGTTTTTGCTTAAGCTAATGTGCAGCTACA
This sequence comes from Helianthus tuberosus, assembly GCA_030545235.1. Taxonomy (NCBI): domain Eukaryota; kingdom Viridiplantae; phylum Streptophyta; class Magnoliopsida; order Asterales; family Asteraceae; genus Helianthus; species Helianthus tuberosus. Next base: position 1,744,372 of record CM060395.1, on the reverse strand, counting down.
AACCAGGTCAGTTTCTGAGGATAATGGAAACCGTTGATTCCCTAGGACTTGAAGTGATCGATATCAATATCACCACATGTAATGCCAGCGTCTTGAACGTTCTTAATCTCAAGGTAAGATTTACTCCACATGCTTATTGTTACATTTTAACGTTGCATGTTTACACCGGTTATTGGTTTTTGAAGGCTAAAGATAAAGACGTTGTGGCCAAGAGTTTGAGAGACTCGTTGCTTACAGTTTGCTCGATTAAAGCTATGTAAAAGAACTCCTTGATGGCAACTAAGAATCACTTATGGCTTTTGGTTTAGTGTCAAAAACCAAGATTTTGGGCTACTTGGTTATATAGTTATAAAAGTACTAGAAACAAGAATGCTAACACTAATGATATATTATAGTTGTATACCACAAGATTATTAATATAGACCGGATTACTATTAGTGATGAAACGTTGAAAACGATGCAAGATTTTTATTAGGACGAATCTCTCATTCATTTGAAAACAAAATCGATAAGAAATTGTTAATTTACATGTTTGAAGAAAAATGAACGGTCAACAAAAAGTTAGATGAATGTCTTCATGACGTGGGCGCAAGCGTACCTCAAATAGCATGACTCTATATGTTAAGTTATATGCTCAAGCTCGAAAGAATATCGAGTTATTGATTATATACTAGCAGGGTGCCCGCGCGATGCGGCGGGGGTGACATTTTGTATTGTAATACATGTTTCTTGTAATTCTCTTATTCGTACAATATTTATTGTCACATCATTATGGTGGATATACATAATAAGCGTTACACATGTCTAGATACTAATAGATTTAACGTCATTGTATACTTTAGGCTAGCTCATCAAAAACTCATATTTATTTGTAAATTCATGCTAACTTTGAAAGTCTGGTCAACTTTGAAAAGTCAATAATATCCGATGAAGGTAGTAGAATGCATATTAAATTTTCTGTTTATGTTATATCTAAGAGGATTTGCTGAACTTTTGTGACCACAACTTAAAAACTTCAAATATTGTCTTATTCCCATAGGTGGTGAACCACTTAGGCACTTATCTTTTTTTTAACAACCAAACCCAACAGTCAAAGGCCACCACCTAGCAAGGAGGTGGGAAGACACCAGACACCACACACTTGCATCATATCCCCCCCCCCCCCCCCCCCAAGAACAGAAAGAAACCAATAATAACACACCAAAACAAAAACACAAAGTTACAAGTCTAGACCAGAGAACGACGCCCAGATTGTGATATAGACTCCCGTGATCGTCGATCTCTTAAGCATCCACCACAAAGTATTCTCCTTAATATCTTAGAAACATCCTTGATTGTGATGTGTTGACACCGTCATTAAGAAAATAGCATGGATAACCTTCTTTTTAGCCTGCACATCTAGACTGAGGCTGAACTCAAGGATCTGTTTTAGAGACTCGAAGGGAGGCATCACTGGAAGGTTGAGCCAAATGCATAGCTGCCATACCAACAAGACCTCAACCCAAAACACATCCATCAGGACCTGCCAAAAAACGTTCTTCCCATCTCCATATTAACACCCTAAAACACAATAAGAAGCTTAATAAATGATGTAATTATATTTAACAAACTCTTAATTAATCACTTATTACCAAAAAATGAAAAGTTTCTTACTAAGGTTATTGGATGTGGAGGTGGTCCATCACTTTGTGATGGGCCTCCACGTAAGCGGCCACGTCACCCGGGGGCCATCACCGAACCCAAGTGATGGGCCTTGGGTGTAGGTGATGAGCCTCCCCCTTTCAATTGACCATTCACAAACTACCATGCAACAAGATCCAACAAACAAGAGGCTCGTCACTTTCATAGGTTGGCTGATGGAAGCGACGCGACGGAACCGAAGGGGGCGGTAGTGACGTGCCTCGACGGGTCGGGGACGCACCCCACACCCACCGACCTAATAATTCTATAATAATGGGTAACTTTCAAAATTTCATGTTATATCAGGCTGTGTTGACCCCCTTTTTTAGCCTGAGACTATAATAGCAAAAAAAAACATATTTAAAAACAGGGGATAACATGCGACTGTCTTCATAATAATAAAGCACATATGTACATGAAATTAAATAACATGTAAAAATAATAAGAAGTGACTGCTCGTTACCTTTATTTCATGTATAGCCTGCTCTCAGGCTTGATATGAGAACCAATTCACACATATCACTTGGAAAAAAGAACATTAAAAATAAAATCAAATTTAATGGAACAAAGTCATGATATTATAGAACTTTGAAAGGCTTTACTTCACCTACATAACTCTGATTATCACTCTGTCAAATGGCATGGAATCATTATTGTTAGTCATAATTAAAAGAAAAAGAAAATTGAATCAATATATAATACATGATTAGATACAAGAACCTGAGCAATTCTCCTTTTCTTTTTAATCCAGTGGCACCTGCTTTATTTAAAGAAAAAGGTAGCCATGAATTCTACAATTCTACTAATTATTTTTCTAGATAGATCCACAACCCTAATCCACATAATAAGCATTTTAAATAGGTTGTTTTAACTATTAAACTTTTCATTAAAGAACTTTTTCTATATATTAACAAAAGTAAGATTAATCTATAAGTGAAGACTAATTATAAAAAATTACCCATTCCAAGGGTAGAAAGATCCACTTCATCATGTTCTTGCATATATCTCTGCAATGAAACAAAAACAGTCTCCATTAACACATCACTCAGATTCAAAATTACAAAAATGAACCCTTGGTTTCACCTTTTCGAGATTAACGTAGAAGAAAAAGGCCTTTTGATGTTGAAGACCTGATTACAAACACATCAAATCAGTTAGAACACAAATAAAAAAGTGAATGAATAAAGCTTCAAATTACCATCAGATGAATGTCTATGCCCTTTGTTCAAATCATCATACTTGATGCGTAAACCCTAGATTTTTTTCTCCTAATTCGATTTGACCATAAAGCCTAAAACTTCTTTCACCATCATCACAGAGAGAGAGAGAGAGAGAGAGAGAGAGAGCACGCACGCTGGGTTTTGGCAAAGATTTGAGAGGGAGAGAGAATTGGGTGAGTAGGGTTTGAATTTTGAAAATGGATAGATTTTAGGGGAGAAAGAGGACGTGATTTTAGGTTTGAATTTTGAAAATGGATCTGAGATTTGAGGGAGAGAAAGCAACATCAAGGATTTAAATGTAATAGATTGAGGGACTAAAAAATAATTATGATTTAAAAGACCATTTTACCGTCATTATAGGGGTTTATTTATAAATAAGGGGGGGAGAAGTTCTTAACTTTTGGGAATCCTTCCCTCCTGCATTATAATATAGTATAGATATGCAACTACTCATGAAAAGAGTTTTCAAATACAGGTCTATTATAAAGGTTTATGAAAGTGTAGTAACCCATAATCTGACATATATCTCATCCCCAACAAAGTATGGCATGTTGGATGGAACCTTGTATGAATACAAACATTCGTCGCAAGCAAATATTCAAGGCTGATTCTAAACACACCCCCCTCCCTCCTGTTATACCCCCCTTGTGAGAGGAAAACTGCCGGTCCCACGCAGGCCCCACCTGTAAGTACGTGAGAGGAGGGGGGTGTAGAAAGTAATTAGGGAGGGTGTAGAAAGTAGCACCCATATTCATTCCTTCAAAACTTATTGTCTCATTCTTGAAACTATGTTCTCACATTTTTAAAAGTGACTTTTTTATAACATAGACATCCACTGTTACAATCCAATCTTTAATAAAAAACTATTTTTATCGATTTCACCCAACCAACCCAACCTTACAACTATATTATGTAAGATTTTCACTTTGATCTCTCTCTTCTTGTTTATTTACCTGTGATTATTGATGAATATAATCTATCTATTATACTAAAGCAAAATAAGGGTTGACTATTTGACTATGATGTGGCAGTGCTACTTATTCAGATAATTGTGAAAATTGGGCGGCATTTCTTTTCTCCTCCATACGGTCTTTCTTTCAAACGTCTATTTTGTGCTTCAATTAGGAAACCACAATCAATTTTCAATCAATTCAATTCATTCTTCAAAATTTATGAATACGTTTCCTTTATTCCCTCTTCATCATGCTCTATAAACCCTAAAGGAATTAACACCGGTTACCGATTGATTCATTACGATGCAATGACGGATCTTTCAAATGTCATTGATGAAACAACAAGAAGAGTCCGAATCATGGTGAACACAAAGCTAAAGATAGCCTCAATCAGGTAAAGCTTCTTTAGTTTTTGATTTTACATGCTTTTTGAGGTTTAATTTCAAGAGTCTGTGATCGTTTTGTTCGTTTAGGGTTCGATTTTCATATGATTTAGGGTTCAATTTCATGCTTTTTGAGGTTTAATTTCAAGAGTCTGTGATCGTTTTGTTCGTTTAGGGTTCGATTTTCATATGATTTAGGGTTCAATTTCATATTAAACATTCGTTTAGGGTTCGATTTTCATATGATTTAGAGGTGGCAGTTTGATTCATTTACTTTTTGAAACATTTTATTCATCGATGAATTGTGTTCATTGTTGTAGATCATGTGTATAAAGCTATTGATGCGTTACCTATAACAGCTCATCCAATGACTCAATTTACAACTGGTGTTATGGCTCTACAGGTAACTATACTTGTGATCCTTCGACCTGTTTCCCTTTTAATGGGTCAATTTGGGTTATGTTTCCCATTTATTACAATTCAATCAGAAATTTTGCTGAACTATGAGTCTTTTACTCTTTATTGAATGATGTATGTTATTAGCTTCTACCTTCTTGCTAGCTGCTTGAATAATAAAATTTATCGTCATTAAAAAAAATAACAATCCTCCTCTGGCTATTGTTTTGTTTCTTTCTCTTTTTTAATTGAAGCAAGGAATCAAACATTAACTCTGTACTTTTGTATGATGAATGTCACTTTTGTATGAGTACATGTGGAAAAGATAGTTGCAAGTTGCAGCCCTTTTCTTTCTAATGTTCTTTTTGGTTAATCATGTAGTTGTTGCTGTAATCTTGTGGAGAAACAAGAAGGTATCTACCAGTGTACTATATGGGTGTTATTTGGATTGCTAAAGACTCTACTCCAGTTATAAACGGAAAACAACGGTATACGGAAAATTATATGGTATATCTAAATTCTTTAATTCATATTTAGGCCATGTTTGGGATTCCATTTAGAACCTCCTTATTAACTTTTTCAAAAGTCATTTATAAGAGGAAAAAGTCATTTTAAAAAGTTAATAAGTAATTAGGGGGTTCTAAATGGAATCCCAAACATGGCCTTAGTGAGGTAAGATTGATTATAATGATTAGTTCATTGGATTAGATTAACCTAATGTATCTTTAAACGGTTTATTGAGTAGTCCCAGTCATAAAAAAATTATCACATACTCCATTTGTTGGTTTGCTTCTTATTTCGGATCAAAAGAACCTGTTTTAATAGTCTGGATTCTAATAGTGTGTGGTTGACTCTTGGCGTTATAAAGAGAAAGGCAAGGTTTGCTCTTTCGAAACAATGTCTTTTAGTCCACTCATGGCCTCAATTGACCGTTTTTTAATAATTTACCACACAAGTTTAGGTCTTTGTTTTAATTAGAAAAATGTAAACGATGCTAAAAAATTTGTACTCTTTACTTTTATATTTTCACTTTGTCAGTAATTTATGTAATATGTGAATTTGTTTGTATTCTTTCAAGATATAAATGGATAGCAAGAAATTGGGCTGGACTCTGGAGGACTCTAAAGTCACACAGGTCGGTCAAAGTAAATATGGTTTCCCCCATTGTTACATGCTCATACATTTGATATGAAACATGGTAGTGGAAGTCAAATTTCTACACTCTTTTTTAATGTTGTTGTGGGGGGATCTAAAGGTCCGTTTTGGGATGTTGGCTTGATAACTAACTTGTAATTTGTAGTTTATAAGCGAGCCATAAATCTTCAGCTTCATTTCCACTACTTTACCATATTGTCGATTTAATATTTGATTTTCTAAAATTTGTTTCTATAGTCATAACCTTTATAAGTAACTACAAATTTGGATCATTATTTGTAATTTGATGTTGCTGGTACACGTTCTTTGGTATGGATTGGGTCACATGTGCATTTTTGGAAGAGACAGATTAGAGCTACATACAGGTACGTGCAGTTGACTGATTAAACGGTCGATTCAATATTATGTTCAGAAGTTAGGGTTTGTGGTTTTGGATGTAATGTAGTGTTCTTGTGTGTGTTTTTTTTTGGTAAATTGCCTTTTGATCTCTCTTCGCTTGATTAGAGGATGTTTTTCATCGATTTGTGTAAAAAATTATTGATAGGACCGGAGACGAAGAGGGGTTTCTTATGATTTAGGGTGATGGAGACATTCTCATATGGTTCTGATGTGGCTTTGTTAATCGTTGATGATGGTGGTTGTTATGGTGGACGCCGGCGGTGAGACAGTGGTCAAAAGGCTATGGTCCCAAACCACTTCCGACACGTTTCTGGTAAGCTATTTTCTATTGCATGTTCTCCATTTTGTTAAGTTGGTTGTCCATGAACCTTAATCCGACGACTCATGTTGATCTCATATAGTTTGTAATCATTGTGAAATTAGGAATGGAGAAAGAGTAAAATGGCATCCATATCCATGAGTAGGACGAACAGGATGTTCATGAGCAGAAAGAGTAAATGAAGTGTTTACACTTGAAAAAGAATTGGGTGCACCTTGTGACATTGTGGCGCAAATTAAGCAATTGGGTAGGCTTTTGTTGAATTTGTGTTTCTGTTATCTTTAATTCCAGGTGGAGGTGGATATCAAGGAGATCGTTAGCGGTGCGACGATGATAGAGGTGAGAGAGCTCGAGATTGGCCTTCCTCCGGTTCGGGTAATTTGTTTATTTTTTGGATCTACTCATATCGTGTGCGTTATGCACATATGAATTTGCTGAAACCGTGATATGCATATAGTGAAAGTTTTGAGGTTACACACTTGAATTAAAACTTCTTATAGATTCACGTTTTCACATTAAGTAGCTTTTTTAGAGCTTGACACCATATGGTTTATGGTGGACCTTTATTCCAGATGTTTTTAGAACTTGGTCAGCATTTATCTTGATATGTTTTTTAAGTGGCTCATTTACAGGGTAAGATTTCTATATCTATGTTTGTTTCTAAGTTCGCACGCCAAGTGTTCGAGGTATTGCCTGATACTATACCTACTAATTACTAACATCTTCTTATAACTCCAGGCACCACCAGCTTTATTGTCTCTGGTTTTAATGAGACAACAAGATAGAGTTGGATCTGATGGTCGGTTTCTCGGGTTTTTGGGGTTGAGGTTTAACCCGATAACTGAACCATTGAAGATTCGCGTTTTTAGTTCTCGTGTTTTATCGGATTGGGTTTAATCGGGGTTTCTGGTAAACGTGAGTAACACTTTTTTAGATAATTAAGATTTCTACGAAGTTTAAATAAATAAAACTTTTATAAAATGTTAAAATAAGTCTGTTAATCAGTATTTAGTATGTTTCTATTTAAATTAAAGAACTTATTTATATAAGTAGTATTCTGATTGGACTTTGTGAATTACATTTCACTTTAAATATGCATTGTGAGGTAAGCTAGTATAGTTAGTCTGCTGATGAAATAGAGGTGTAGTATAAAGAATTAGAATTTAAAATGTAGTATAAATAATTACAATTTATAAATTCAATTCTGATGTATTTACTTTTTATTTTTATATTCACATAGAGTATTGTTTATATTTAAACTAAAAAAATAGGCAGTTCTAATAATTAGATTGGAACTCATGGTTTTTTTCTATGTTTATGAATCATGATTCGTGCTTAATGCATAAATGTACTCGAGAGTGAGGATAAGTTGCAGCATGTCATAGCCCATGGCTTTAGATTGAGGGTTTCATGACGATCTCATGCCAACAAATGTGATCGTAATTCATAACACTGATTTTTTATTTGTTAATGTTACAAATTTTGTTGGTCATCTTTGATTTAGTTTTACTCGGAGGCATCAGACAAGTAGACTTTGATGAAGTTTTTCAACACTACAATCTTAGTGCAGATTGGTGTGGTGAGCTAAACATGTTTTTTATTACTTGATAATTGTTTTTATTTTAGCTCTTGTGTGGATTTGCTAAGTGTAATTTGGGTTGTTTATCTCTGTAGATGTGCAAGGGACTGAAACTTCCATTCCACTCTCACCATAGTGGCCTTTCTCGAAAGTTGGGGAGAACAAGACATGGACTTTTTCTGGGGTATGTAGCTTTAAGTAATAACCAGCTATTTCCCCAAAAATCCAACGGTTTTGCAATTAACCAGTTGTTTCACAAAGTCCAGTAGTTGTTTCAAAGGTTCCAACTATTTTTGAAATTAACCGAACATGTATTTATATCGTTTCGGTCATATTATGACTTATTTTGTTTTTTGTTGTTTCCTATTTCGGTTTCTATACCGACTCCTGGTACCGTATGAATCGAATGATACCATCCAAATTCTCCTCGCGGTAAGAACTCGCCACAACACGTGGGGGGATCACCACTAATACACACATCAACCAAAATATTGTCTTTTCATCATGCATTAAAAAAAAAACAGTGGTCTTAAAGGTAACCTGTCAAGATTATTATTATTTTTTCTCTTTTGAATTGTAGTCCTTTTGCTAATGGGTCGGGTTATTTGTGCAAATCACTATTCAAGCTAATAAGCAGCTGATAGGTTTAAGGAAGCCTATTTTCTTAATTCATGAGTACCATGGTTGCTGTGTCTTTTTTTTTATTCATTCTATTGTCTAAGACCATGATTTTTCAATGGGGGCATTGTGAAGAATGCAGTTCTGCAACATGTTTAGCAGTTGACCGTGGTTTGATTGAGGATATTGGAGGACATGATTACTTTGACTCTTTGTGCACACTGGGGCACTCAACTGGTGGTTTTTGCAAGGTGATGATTTCTAGGGCCACACATTTATCCACGTTTTTTGTTCTCCAGGCACACACGTCACTTTTTCACTATTAGAGGCGGCAAAATGGTTTGTGTGGGTAGGTTGTGTAAGGGACTAGAACAGGTAGTTCTTTGCATGTGTTAGACGGTTGTGTTGGTTATTGTTTGTTTCTTTTTTTTTAAATCGGATTTATGTGGTTATCCTCTGTATATAGTAGTTTTGTGTTTTTTTTACCTAATATTGGGGATTATTATTAGTTTAAGGATTAAGTTTTTGATTGATTTCTGTTGTGTTCATACTGGTTTAGGTGAACTAGCTGTGGCATTTGGTTTTAATGTTAGATTGGATTTGAGAAGTAGTAGAGGAAGTGAAGACTAGGATGGGCAAACTGTCACAGAAAAAGAAAACATCTAGGTCTTCAAAGTGGAAGAGGTGTATTAATAGTTCTAATAAGCATTTGAAGCCAGGTGCTCTTGCTCACATTTGGAATAGGACTTCAAAGTCATGTGTAGATATTGGGAAAAGAAAGGCTGATGTTATGGATGCATAGAATGGTCCGGAAGTTTTCTCAACGTATATAAAATTATAATTTTTACTTAACAATTTTAGAGGACTTAGTTTTACTATTTAGCCACCCGTGTAACACACGGGAACTTAGACTAGTCTAATAATAAACAATGTTATCCAGGGAAACAAATATTTAAGGGCGACATTGAAAATATATATTTTTTTAATTAATTCGACCGTTGTTATTCCAACTAAGTGCACTTTACATCAATATCGCAGGTAAGCGAGCAACAAGCTGCGCCGCTATCCCTTTCTGAATAGCAAACCCTAACCTATTAAAGACAAACCCCTGCCCCTGTTAATGAGCAACTGCTGTGGACAACCTTTTGGACCCTAGTAAAAAATAGATAGAAGAATCACAAACAATTTCCTTTGTATGAATCAGATTCTAGGATTTGATTTTGGCAATGGTGGTGATGCCTTGATTTTTCTATCGCTTAATGACGAGGGGCCAATTACTCAAACAATTGACTCGTACATAAATAGGTGAGAATGTGAATAAAGAGTGAAAAAACAGGTAGATAACTAAAAAAATATGCAATTTCTGTACTAATAAGGAAGAAATCACAGGAGCAACTCAATGGGAGGGAGAGAGAGAGAGAGGCAAACGGTGGCGAGAGGACCAGTATCAGAAAAAGAACCCAGGTAACCAAAGACCTGTTACAACTAGGGGTGTTCAAAACCGGATATCCAGATTTCACTATCCGAATCCGTATCCGAAATTCGGATAGTGAACCGGATATCCGAAAATCCAACTTTTTATTTAATTTTTATTTTTTTTTTCATATTAGAAAACGGATATTTTGGATAGTTTCGGATATCCGAATATAAGTTTTCGGATATTTCGGATATTTTTTCGGATATTTTCAGATATTTTTCGGATATTTCAGATATTTTCGGATACTTCGGATATTTTCGGATATCCGAAAAAAATGAAAATTAAATTTTCGGATATCCGAAATATCCGAAATTTTTGAAAATCACTATCCGAATCCGAATCCGAAAAATTCGGATATCCGATTTTTGGATATTTCGGATATCGGATATTTCGGATCGAATTTTCGGATACGGATAGTTTTGAACACCCCTAGTTACAACCTTCTTTGTTTCAAACCTTCCGGGAGCGATATCCAAATTGCTTCTTTGGAAAGCTTTTCAACCACATGTTGGGTTTACTTGGGTTTGTTTACGTGTCACGGGTCAGAAAATGGATCATCCAAAGTCTAAATAAAACGTGAGTTAATGAAGAATTGGTCTAAGTTTAACAAACTTCTTGGAAGTGCATGTGGATTGTGGATGACTTGGTATTGCTTATTATTAGGAATTTTAATTAGTTGGTTTGTTAATGCACGTTTGCATTTTCCATTATAAATCGATGTAGTCTGCACTTGTTTTTTTCTAAGTTGTAACCCCTTTATTTATTATCGAATACAACAATGTTTTTTATCATTCCATATCAACACATACGTGAGTGTATTAAGTGTGTGTGGAGTGAGGCCTGAACCAACATTTGGTATCAGAGCCTAGTGCTCGTGAAGAAGACTGTGTAGCCGTTTTGAGAGTCGTTCTCGTGAAAACGGTTTAGCCCGTCGCTGCGGGGCAAACGCAGCAAGAGAGCAGGAGGAAGAAGGGTTGTTCCGGACTGTTATGCAGCAGAAGACGAAGTCCAGAAGGGTGTTCGTGTCAGTCGTTGTCGCGGGTGATGTACCGGTTAGGATGACGGGGGTGACGGGTGAACACTGGTGTTTTTCGTGGCTGTTAGTCGTGATCGAACGAGATGTAAGAAAAAAAGGTTGTGATGTTATTTTTATCACAGATTTTGCAAGTACATTGATTGGCTTGTTCGTGATAAGAGGAGACCGGCGTGTTGCGTGATAAACGGGCGTAAAAGATCCGTCAAAGCAGGTGACTTTGGATTTGGTTCTTTTGGCAAAGTGAGAAAACGGAAGAAGCGGGTAGCTTGTTTTCTTTGTCGGTAGGGAGACCTCTTGAACAAGGGTGATCGGAAAAAAGGTTGTTGAAAAAAAAGGGAAGAACACGGGGTGACATTATGGCGTTGGAATTCAATCGGGTGGCTTTGGATGTAGCCGGGGTAGGTCGTTGATCAGTGATAAGTCAAGATGTGAATGAACGGTGTTCCAACGTTATGCCATGTTACATGTTACGGGCGTGGTGTTTTTTGTTCGGGTTGAACCAAGACATTGGATGTGATCGAGGTGAAGATCGGGTGTCCGTTAGATGTCAAAGTGGTTTGAAACCGAGGTGATTCGGTGCTACGGTGAAGGCGTAAACAAACACCGATTAAGGGGGTGATTGTTGGGTTTACTCGGGTTTGTTTACGTGTCACGGGTCAGAAAATGGATTATCCAAAGTCTAAATAAAACGTGAGTTAATGAAGAATTGGTCTAAGTTTAACAAACTTCATGGAAGTGCACGTGGGTTGTGGATGACTTGGTATTGATTATTATTAGGAATTTTAATTAGTTGGTTTGTTAATGCACGTTTGCATTTTCCATTATAAATAGATGTAGTCTGCACTTGTTTTTTTCTAAGTTGTAACCCCTTTATTTGATTATCGAATATAACAGTGTTTTTTTATCATTCCATATCAACACATACGTGAGTGTATTAAGTGTGTGTGGAGTGGGGCCTGAACCAACACCACATGGCGTGGTGAAGGACGCCTATGTGGCCAAGAAAAAGGACTCGCGGGGGAATTATTTTGGTTTTGTTCGGTGTGAAGGGGTAGCAAACGTCAACGAAACTTTGCGTGGGATGAACTCAGTGAAGATTTATGAAGCTAAACTGAGTGTGTCAGTGGCCAGATATGACAAAAACCATGAGAAGTTCGCTCATCAGTTTATACCGAAGGTCCCTATTCAACATCCACCAAAGTACCAGGCTTATCCAACGCGACAGTATGTGGCAACAAAAGTATCCAATAACGTAACGTTCAAAGACATCGTGTCCGGACCTGGGTGCAACCCTTCAACTTCAAGAAAAGTTCTTAGAGTGGAAGAAAGGGCAGCGTTGTACCCTGATCACTACATCATGCGATCAGTGATAGGGGAAGCCAAGGATTTGGAAGCCAAGGATTTGGAAGCCTTAGAACTAGTGAAGGCTATGCTTAAGGAATGAGGTTACGACGAAAACCCGACAAGCTACATTGGTGGACTCAAGATTATGGTGGTTTTCAAAGACAAACAGTCGGCAGTTGAGTTCATTAGGGATAAAGAAGACATGTGGAAAAGGGTGTTCCTATCAGTAGTCCTTTGGGAAGGGCAAGAAGTGGAGTTTGACAGATTGGTTAGTCTGAAAATTATGGGTCTTCCACTCCAATTACGTGATAGTACATTCTTTGATAAAGTTGGGAAGATGTTTGGGAGGCTTTCTCAGGGGTCACAGTTCTCATGGGCGAGGCCAGACAACTCTGATGGAAGGTGTTGGGTTTTGACGACATCAGCCAGATGGGTTGAGGAGGAGATTGAAGTCGTGTGGGAGGGGCGCCAGTACCCCGTATGGGTAGTTGAAGAACAAAACACAGGTATCCAATCGGTTATCGACGACCTATCATCAACAATTTTAGGATCCCCGGTGAAGTCTATGGAGTCATTCGTTAAAGGAGATGATGATTTGGAGGAAGGTGAATTTCGGTACGGTCAACGAAAGGGGTCGGAGGCGAATGTTCGAAGTATGTCGGAGGTAGAGACGGTTGGTATGCCAATGGAAACTGAAGAGGCGCCGATCTCACGTAGTGTGCATGATAATCTTGAAAAGGCGGCTGGGGATGGAAAGGTTGCATTAAATGTTGAGCAAGTTCCAAGTCATGGGGAACATGCGTCTGACACTTTTTCTTCCATTGATTTAAACAAAAAATATGGTGCTTTTTCAGTGGAGACAGGAGATAATGCTGGGGACTCGGGGCGCAAACTTAATTCTAGGAAAAGGCCTAGATTCATGAGGAGCCCAACTAGAGATAATGAAGAGCAGGTTATTAATATGGGTGGGCTTAATGAAAATAATGGGCCCCTTAATGACACTGGGCTTCTATCTGATACTAATGGACCTATTGAAAAAGACCAGGTCATCGACATCAACATCAACGTTCAGAACACAATTTTGGATGAGGATGTTCAATTTCCATTGGAGAACGATGAGGTTCCGGGTAGCGATTTTGAGTCTCGCACAGGGGTGCATCTGGATGAAGACTCGATTATGCAGGAGTTGGATGTTACTCAAGATGCTTTGTCAGAGGAAGCCTTGGTTCAGATTGAAGCGTCTGCAACTTTTGATGTCGGCACAAAATTGGGCTTCAACCTTGCGGGCTTTAAAGAACAGGTTGGTGAGATTGTTCGTGGTGATGGTGTTTCAATTGTGAACCCATGAATTTTATGGCGATTAATCTTAGGGGGGTCAGGGACCCTAGAAAATCTGAATGGATCAGGGGACTCAAAACTACTCATGGAGTGCATTTTTTTGGCAATCCAAGAAACAAAGATGTGCGGTGTTAACAGATTTTTGTACAGACAGCTATGGGGCAGATCTCGATTCGAGTTCGATTCGGTTGACGCGATTGGCATGTCAGGGGGGCTGTTGTCTCTATGGAACCCCGCGGTATTCAACAAGGTTGGGGTCGTGAGAAATCGGAATTTTTTAGTTGTATCCGGTAATCTGGTGGCAACTGGGGAATTGGTTAATGTTATCAACGTGTATGCACAGAACGATCCGATAGCAAGGCGGGGCTTATGGGAGGAGTTAAAGACAATAAAAAACTCCCACCCGGGTTTGTGGATATTGTTAGGAGATTTCAATGACGTTAGATCTCTGGCCGAAATAAGAAATTCTGAGTTTGTTGCCATAAACGTTGAATTCTTTAATCAGTTCATAGCTGACGCGGATCTTTCAGAGTACACTATGGGAGGTAGACAGTTTACATATAGATCTGATAATGGTCAAAAACTTAGTAAGCTGGATTGATTCCTGGTGTGCCGGGAGTTCATGAACACTTGGCCGAGCGTGGCATTTTTAGCATTGTCTAATGTAGTGTCTGACCATAGCTCGATCTTGTTATCAACGGTACCCGTTGATTTTGGTGCCGTTCCTATGAGAGTATTTAATTCGTGGCTTGAACTACCAGGGGATTTGGATTATGTGGACCACTTATGTAGGACGTTTAGGTTCAATGGATCTGCAGATCTGTGCCTAGCGACCAAACTTAAGTGGATAAAGGTTCGGGTAAAGGATCGGGTTATGGAGTTTAAAAGGTCACAAGGTGGTCAGTACTCTAAAAAGGTTGAGATCCTTGAGGGGTTAGACTTAGCAGCAGAATCTCGTGACCTTTTGCCACATGAACTGGAGAAGAAAGAAGATTGAAAGCGCTTCATCATGGAAACTGACCGGCTGAAAATTATGGATTTGAAGCAGAAATCCAGAGGGAGGTGGGTTGTTGAGGGAGATGAAAACAGTGCGTACTTCCATAGTGTTGTCAACGCCAACATCAGCAACAACCGAATCAATGGATTGTGGATCGACGGTAATTGGGTTACCCAACCACCTCTAATAAAAGACTTTGTTGCTTCGTTTTTTGCAGAGAAATTTGAGGAGCCAGTTGGGGTGAGACCGAAGCTGACGTGCCCGAACATCACCCAGCTGGCTTCAGCCGAGGCAGCGGACCTGGTGCGCCCTTTCTCTTTATCTGAAATAAAAAATGCAGTCTGGGACTGCGAAGGAGATAAGGCCCCGGGCCCAGATGGTATCAACTTTCGGTTTTTGAGGAGGTGTTGGGACGGGTTGGAATGAGATTTTGTTAAGATGTTCGATGAATTCTACCAGAATTCCTCTATCTCTAGGGGGTGTTCGTCCTCGTTCCTTGCGTTAATCCCTAAGTGTTCTGACCCCGGGGGTTTGGCGGATTTCAGACCTATCAGCCTGATAGGCTGCATCAACAAGGTCATATCAAAGGTTTTGGCGAACAGGTTAAAAACGGTAATCCAGGGACTTATCTCGGAGGAGCAGACAACTTTTGTTTCTAACCGTAGTATTCTCGATGGCCCATTAATATTGAACGAGGTCTTGGCGTGGCTAAAAAGGTCTCGGAAATCCGGTTTGGTTTTTAAGGTTGACATAGAAAAAGGCCTACGACACCTTAAACTGGGGATTCCTTGACACCTTAAACTGGGGATTCCTTGACTCCATTATGAGCCAAATGAATTTCCCTGAAAAATGGCGGAGCTGGATTATGGCAATGGTGACTACTGCTAAGGCTTCAGTTCTTATAAACGGGGCACCCACTCAAGAGTTCCCATGTAACACCCCCGTGTTTCGAAAGCCAAAATCAAAGTCAAGGTCAAAGTCAACGACCGATCGGGCGACTTGACTGTTAGTGAATTTCTTTTTTGTGTTTATTTTAGTTGTATTATGTGGAGTAAGTGTCAATGAACACAATAATCGACGTATGTTATTCGCTATTTAATCGATGTACGACCGTGAACTATCGGAAGTAACAATGCGATAAAGTCAACTAAACGCTAATCAATCTAACCTAATCAACATCGAATCGCAATCGAACTCACAACTCGAATTACGCATTTTGGTTATTGTTATACGTGTGTGTGCCTTATGTGTTACTTGTGCATGTTTATTTATGTTATGTGTGGTAATCAATCGAAACGCAATCGAAACTCAATCGCAATCGAACTCAATCGCAATCAAAACAGTATGGTAGTTGGTGGAGAAGAGACAGTGCGAGATATGAGTAGTTGGGATTAAAAGTAATTTGAATAGGAAACCCTATCGCATTCACATCGCTCGCAATCAAAATTGAAACATCAAAAATCGTCGCGCCGAGCACTCGAACCAGGTGCCAGCCGGCCGGATTGCCATCCGACCGGGCTGTCACTTGATCAAGGTGCCAGGCTGCCATCCGACCGAGATGACATCCGATCGGATTGCCATCCGGGCGAGATGCCATCCGACCGACCCGCCCCTTTCCACTTTGGGTATCCTATAAATACCCCATGTCACTTTCATTCTTTCCACTTTTGGCAAGTGACGTCCGACCAGCTCGTTTTCCTCGCTTTTTCTCTGATTTCTCACAATCCCGGTAAGATCTCGTCCTAAATCTTGTACTTCCTTAATCTACATGCACTCCTACACCTTTCTATCTTTTAAATCTTAACTTTTAACCGTGAAATCATCAAGATTCAAGGTGTTCTAGGATGACGTCATCATGTGTTCTTGAAGAACTTCATGCTTTGGCCTCAATCCACCAAGAACAACTTAGATCTAATCGATTTCCACATCAACAAACAAAGATCTTTCATAGATCTAAACATATTCACGGTGAAAAGGATTAAGAGAAGGTTTTCCAACTTTCTTTCAACTCTTTTACACTCAATGCATTCAAAACCAGTAGAATCGGAGCTTGTGCCGACTCACCATTCAATCCTATGGTTGTGTTGGTTCAAGATCCGTACTCTATCCACGAGATTATCGATTTCGGGTTAACCAAGAACTACCGTCTTAAACCGGTGGACTGACCGAATTTGGGTGGTTCCTGTTCAGTTGGGTCACTAGAGCTTAGGATGGAAATCCGTTGGTTAGCACGATATCAACACATCTCGATAACACGGAAAACAATCAAGACGACCAAGTGTAAGACGAACGGAACAACCAGGACAGAGTGCCGTCCGATCGAACTGCTGTCCGAACGGACAGCCATCCGAGCGACCGGCTGTCCGAACGACTTGCACCTTGGGTCCCACACTTAACTATTTTGCCAACGATTGAAGTCTGGTTGTTGAACGAGTTGTTGTCCTACCGGACTACCATCCGATCGGATAGCCATCGAAATCATGAAACATCTGGACTTAACACTTAAACAATTTTCAACATGTTCAGTAACAGAGTTGCCACCCGGACGGATGGACATCCGACCGAGTGACCGCTCTGCTGTGAACTTGTTCTCACTGAGGAACCTCGCCATTCGAGTCACCGTCTGTTGGGATTGAACTCTATCGGAGGAACAGATAATAAAAGCCAAAACTGGTTCACAACAGTGGATTCATCATAAGCAGTAGTTTGCACCAGGCTTTTCCTTTGAAAGTGTTTATAACATCTGATGACGTCTATCCACTGTCGGTATACAACAGCTGCTGTCCTTCAAACTGCTGATGAAGCCCTGAAGACTGTTAAGGATTAAACACTGCTGGTTCAAATCTACTGATGCTATCTAAGTATTGCTGTTGACTAAAGGACTGCCCACTCAAGGACTGATCAACTTTGAGGAAAGCACTGATTGTCAAACATCAGTACTAATGAAAGAAGAAAGCAGTAGTTTAGTGTGTCACTTGTATTATATAGAATCAGTGGTTAAGTTAGCAGTGTTTGTATAAGAACAGTGGTTAAAGGTTGTTAGATGTCACTTTCATGGTGACGTCAGCTTAGATGCTTCAGTGGTTTGATTTGCCTATAAATGGAACAGTACCCTGTACTGTTACACTTGATTGATTGACTGAGTGAGTTCTTCTCCTCCAATCCTTTCATCTTGAGTAATCAACCAGTGAGCATCATGCTGAGGGGGAGCTTTAGTATGTAAGTGTCACGGCCCACGACCCGGTTTGACCCGTTTCAGGAGCTGCGGCAGAAAATACTGCGGTATTGATTTAATTGAGTTTAACAGCGGAAACAGGATCGCTTAAAGCTAAAATTTTTCCCCGATTATTTTATTTCACAATTCGGGATAAAACCCCGATAATTTACAATATAATATTTTTACTATAAAAGTGTGATATTACAAAATCATTTATTTATTTTATATTGAGCCACTATCTTAAGCTTGAAATGCTCCACAGTACTTTTCCTGATTTACAACAGATCACCTGAAACATGTTTGAAAAAGGTTTTGTCAGCGGGAAATACTGAGTGAATCATTCTATTTTGCATAATGATGCATAGTTATCAATTACAGCATAAGAGCGATTACAATGGCTTCTATCTTATTTTTATCTGGCATTCTGTCACAATGGTGACAAGTCACAATGGTGACGATGGTCATACCACTATTTAGATCAATGAACCTAAATAGTGACGATTATCCCTGTAGGTCAATGAACCCAACAGTGATTATCCCGAGTAGGTCAATGAACCTAACTGGGAGAAATTAGTAATGTGCACAATACCCCACTAACCAATAATTCAAGATATCCACGACTTAGTCCCTGTAATTATAACCTTGAAAATAGTTTGGAGTATTGTAAAATATTTAATAAAAATAACTCACAAACGGTGAGAATAGTTATATCAAGCAATTTGTTAAAAAGAGAATAACTCACAAACTGTGAGAAAAGAAGATTGACTCACATTGCAGATTTATACGGGCAGAGCCTAGCCTACTGATTAGCCCTTTTATCCTAATTTCAATAACAAGCACCCAATTTGGAATTAGTAATCAATCCAGCATTTACGATAAATCATGAGATCAAATTCTCACAATGAATGTCAAAATGAAATACTTTGTCCATCGAATTAACGATGATCCATTGAATTAACAATGAACGACAAGGTATAATACTTTACCCATCGAATTAACGATGATCCGTTGAATTAACAACGAACGATAAAGTATAATACTTTACCTATCGAATTAACGACAATCCGTCAAATTAATGACGAACGATAAAGTATAACCCTAATGTGGGCAGTACTTAAACATTCATTGGATATTTGATCAATCGGACAATGAATCGTAGCAGCGATTGTACTAATACCCCGATTGCAGCTTCAATTTAGGGATCTGGGTGTTTAATTTGAGTATACAGAAGAAAACTCGATGTAGAATTGAGAATTCTTTCGACGTTTGCTGTCCAGAAATCAAGTGCCAACGTTCTGAATTTATACACCAAATTTCTCTAGCTTACGGACCGTAAGCTTAATGACCTTACGGTCCGTAAGGTAGACTTCTTGCTTATTTTGTTGCCACGTGTGGGACTAGCTCAGATGAATCGACGATATTTAAAAATTCAGCTTCTTCTCCACGCAAATATAGATAATTCTCAACTAGGGTTTACCCCCCCTGAGTTTTAGGGGCCCTAATCCTGATTCTGAAAATTATGAAAATTTCAGGGTTTGCGTAAAATCACTTGGGTGTCTCAATTAGGGTTTCCTATTAGTCAAATTAATTTAATAATTATGACTTTTGATGAGAGTCGTTACAGTAAGCATGTCTGTAATCATTTCTGTATTGTAATCATTCGACTCAATGATAAGGATGTGTTTACTAAAAACTATTTCTCTTTGATTGTGTTTACAAAGTTTGTTTTCAATTCCGCTGCATTAGATCTCTGTTTAATATTCTTTTATTGTTCAAATATTACAAACAAACACAATCATGAGGGCCTCCGATCCTAACAATTGGTATCAGAGCCAGGACAGTCAACTTCGATCTAACAATCAATTTGACATAACAGTTCAGCTCAAAATTCATTGATGCTAAGGTTGATGGTTTTTAGTTGAAAAACAGAGTAACGAGTGATCACGTTTGAAGTTGTTATTCAAAAACTCTGTAAAACAACCAAGATGTCATAAGACACACAAACTTCACATAACAAGTGATGTCATGCATAAACCACCTATAGTTTTCAGATCTGAAAATGTGTCTGATACTTATGGTATAATTATTTTACTTACAAAATTGATTTCAATTGTTGTTATGAAGTTCGTGCTGTTTCCATCATGTTTGCTGCTAAGGTGTGTATCTCAGGTCAACAAAAGCCTATGTTCGATTAAATAACATTAGTGTTTTTGTTAACATAAAAATAGGGAAATTAAAACTTTAGTTATTAGATCTTGTGTGTTGAAAAACAGGTTGAGAATCCTCAAAAGGACCAAATCAACTTTGTTAAAAATACATTAAGAAAATCAGGTGTTAAAGTAGTCCAAATCATATGTAATGTGAGATTTGATATAAGCATGTACAAATATAACCAGATCTCTCAAAACATTACTGCAAAATGATTCTGGAATAAGTATTCCTTCAATAAAAAACCTCCCAGTGAGTATTTCAGTGCTTATGAATGGGAAGGGTAAAAAGGGAAGAGGAAAAATCACAAAAACCCAAAGGTGTGTTTATCTCAAAACTTTTGAAGTCAAAAGAAAAGAGTATAAATATAAAAACACTTAAAAGTCCAAAATTGGGTTAACAATGGTTATCAAGCAACTGTGTGCATTCATTGGTTCAGGGAAGTTCAGGTAACAATAGTATCTCCAGTAAATAAACTTACAAGAGGACTAGACAAGTTTTTCAGAATCATCACATGGTAACAAAGTTTATAACAGGACTTTCAAAAACACATGTGAACATGTCTCCTCATTTTTGCAATCAATTAAACAAGAAAATGGTCTCAAACAGTGGTTATTACAATGTATTTCAAACCACTGACCATTTTCATAAAACTTGAGAGTGATGTGATTATGAGTTTAATTGGAAAATATACCAGATCCTTTTTGATGCTGTTTTCAGAAAAACCTTTAATTATTTTTCTTGAAAAGGTTTTTCTCAAATAAAGCAGGATATATTATTCTTTATTTTTCCTTAAGAGTGATATCTTTTGTACTTTTACTTGTTTTTTATAGCAAAAGTTTCAACCTCCTGTCAGGATGAAGAACCAACATTTTTTTGGTGATACTATCCTTGAAAATGGATCAAAAGGAAATGGTACAAGTGTCAAGGTCATGTCAAACTCAAGTTTGTTTTTAACACAGGTCAAATATTGATTGCTAATAGACCTTAAAATACTTGGGTACTCATGTTCTAATTCAAATATTATGACATAAAATGAGTAGTCTTAGTAAAGAGGTTTCCATCATATGGGGTACTAAACCACTGTCAGTAATCTATAAAAGCTTCGAAACTTGTAATTGACATGTGGCAAAACCTTGAATGCAAATTCCCATAAAAGCTGCTGACATGTTAAACTTGTAATTGACATGTGGCATCTAAAATGTATTTTGTTGAAAATAGAAATCTTGCAGATATTTCATAATCACCATCAACAGATGTTGAGCATGATATTGTGGTTTCACAAGACAAAATCATTCCTTTCATCATAGCAGCAGATGTTCAAAACATTTGTCAAAAGTTTGCCCACTGTTGCACTTACAGTTGCTGACATAATAGCCTTCAGGTTACCCTATCATTACATTATCCCTAACCACTGTTGATAAAACTCCATCAAAAATGGATAAATATCAATATTGTGTGATATCATCTTCATCCATTCCTCTACATTCCTTTTCAAACAGCTGTTGGATCATTAAAGTCACCAACAGTTGTTAGCTCAGATGATTCACATCTGCAGCCTCAATTTTGTAATAAGTATTTTTGGTTCAAACATCTGCTTTGGTAAATGCTGTCCACTGCTGAAAGTCAATCCCTGTTCTCTCATTTTCATGGTAATCACTGTTGTTTAATATCAGTGGTTCCCTAAACAACTGTCCTCCATTATTCATCTTTTCATCAGAGGTTGACAGGTGGTAAGTTCTTAGCCATCAGATCTTTGTAACCGCTGCCACATCAGCATTCACTTTTTCCCTAAATAAAACCCTGATCAAAACCCCCAAACAGGGTTTTACACTGTCGAACTGAATTCCAAAATTCTTTTCTCAAAGCAGTTTCCAATCTTCCGTCTCAAATCATTCTTCGTTATTCTTCATCAAAATGACAAAATCAAAATCATCCTCATCTTCCAAAAAGGTCGCTCAAAAGGCCGCTGAACCCATTGAAATACCATACAAAGCACCTCACAACTACTTGGGTTGTCACACCCCGATATTTCCACGTATTACCGGTGGGGAGTATCGTGATGTAGTTGATATCATCATAGTCAAACAACACAATATTTAAATGCACAGCGGAAGCAAAAGATAGATTCATTTCAACCAAATAAATTGTAATATTAAGTATCACAAATTAGTTGAAACAGATCCACAGGCGGATCAAAAATAAAGAGGAAAACTGTTCAGCAGAGTTCGACATCTAGAGCTTGCGAGACTTGATTATTGATGCCTGGAATATCCAGCCTATTACGTATAGTACCTGTACTTAGCCTTTTTGGAAAATACGTCAGTTTACACTGGTAAATACAACTTAACTGACTCATTTTGAAAAGAGTTTGAAAATTGATTTGAATGCACTTCGGCAAAAATATCTTTTATAACTTGGGACAATTATTAAAATAATCTTGTATACAGTTTTACTTATTTGTCGTCCATTAGTGCCGGTTTGTAGGGCCGGTCTAGATTAATTGACACGCCACAGGTATAATGCCCACAAGGATTATTTCCTCTAAGTGGATTACCAGTTTTTACATAATGCATCTGTCAGGTGTACGCCTACACCCCGTGCTTAGGTCGTGGCCATTTCTTTGAATGATGCCAAGGATATCCGGGACATGGTCATTTAACCCCCAAAGGCCATACACCAAATAATACATATTAAACGGGTTATATAAATACATCAATCACAATACGATTTAAATGACTACACACCCGACCAAGCGGTATTATTATAATACCGTATCCCAAGCCCGTATAGGGAAAATAAGTTAAGAGTATTTACCTGAGCAAAGTATAAGTCAAATACAGCAAGTACAGATAGCTTTTACTGGGCTCCTAATCTGGAACGAAGGTTTATAATAACCTATTAGAATCCTAACGGGTCTTTAATTAAGCTTAGACTTAGACCGGTTAGTTTTAAAAGGAAAGTACGGTTCAAACGCATGATAAAGCGAAGACTGGTTTAGAATGTGGTTCTGACCCATCAAGCTTGTATGCTTGTTTAATATGGGTAATTTAAACACATTCTATATTTTGAGAGGAAAATGATATGGTTTGACCCGTTTCGGCTAAATTATGCAAACTAGTTACATAAGCCGATCCGAACGCGGAAAGTGCGTAACGGTTAACCATATGAGTCATATACAAGTTTCCTAAGTTAATATGCTTTAAATATGTTGTGACATCAGTGAAATATCTTCTATTATGCCCAAAACGGATTTAAACTCAAATTACGCCCCGTAGGGGTATTTTGGTCATTGAAAGGTTGTAAAAAGAGTTTAAATAATAATCTGAGTTACAGGTCTGATGTAATCAGTAAAAATACTTATTTTAATAAGTTATAACAGTAGGGTAATACACATATGTGAAATTTATCATTTAAAACCAAACTATGCACCTTAGGGGTATTTTGGTAATTTCACTTAGGCTTAGAAGGTCAAAACTGGAAGTCTGAGTTTAAAAACTTTGCTTACTGTAAAAATATAAAAATTTACTGAGACTATCAGTAGGCATCAACCCTTATATGTTTGAAATAGTTTTAATACATACTATGCGGTAAAAACGCTTAAAAAGGCGATTTGGAGCCATTTATGGGTTTTCAAAGGAAAGCTGATATTTTTATTATTCCAGAAGGCTCAAAATATTTTATTTATCATATTAGATCAGTAGAAAAAGGTTTGGGGTCAAAAGGGTTTGTAAAACTCATTTTATAGCCCAAAAGGGCAAAACCGACAATTACCGAATCAAGCTTAGACTCTAAGTTATGCTCAGCCTAAAAATAAATAAAAATCTCCAAAAATCCCAAAATATTATTTTATATCAGTAGGTAAAAATTTTTATACCAACAATTGGGTTTAGGTAGGCTACATGCTAACTATGCCATTTAATTACTAAAAGCTTCTTATTTACGCTAATGAGCATAACTCTTAATCTAGACCTCAAACTGATGTGAAAATTTAGGTACAAGCCTAATAATTTTTAATTAAGGTTTCTACTCCTTTACATTTTCAAAATTCACGTTTTAGGGTGTCAAGGGCATAATAGTCAACATTAAGCATATAACAGAACATTGCATATGAATCAGATAACTAATGAACCAAGGTGTATAATCACAGGGGGTTATACATATATGAAACCTGGTCCAAAAAAAAAACTCTAAGGCAATTCTAAAACATGCTACATTGGGTCAGAATCGAAAGTCAATGCAAAAGTCAAATTATGCGACTTTCGGTTCCGAACCGGGTCTCAACTGAAAATTGTCGGGTTGAACATGTTTAGACATGTTCTTACATTAATTGCCAAGTTATATTAATGATAAAACAAGTTGCATAGCTTCTACATTGCTAATTATGCATTAATTTGAAATTAAGCTTCCTGTTGACTTTTTAATATCAAGTTTGACCCGACAATTGACCTAGTTAGAGTGGGGATCAGAGAGTACCCTTTTGAGGGTTTATTACCCACATAATTACCTACGTATAGGTACTTTTAATTCAAGATTTGACTGAACAATTATTGATTAATCTCGAAGTCAAACCTTAATTACGACGGTTTGACTTTTAGCTAATTAACTAAGCTAAACTGAATTAAAAAGGATTAAGGACACTTACAAAGGTCCTAAATATGATTTGGAACTTAGAGGAACTTGCTTGCTGACCAGAGGAGCTCCAGAGACCAGCTTGAAGTGAGTTGCAAATGAAAGACCAAATGTTGCAACAGGAGGCCTCTTTATATAGTGAACTAGATGCCACAAGATCACTCCAAATCAGTCTACAATTGTTGTAAGATGTTCCCAGGTGTCCCTATGATGCGAAAAACCAGTTATAGGCCCCCTAATTTTCGAATACAACTCTTATAAGGTGGTGTAACTTGTTTAACAGGCATCTGTCCAAAATTCTGCTGCCAGCGACTGTCTTACGGACCGTAAGCCTTAAGCTTTGCGAACCGTAAGACTCGCTTACGGACCGTAAGCTCTTGGCTTTACGTTCCGTAACCGACTTGATCAAAAACGCCCAGCTCCGCTGGTTTACGGACCGTATGAGTTCACCTTTGCGGTCCGTAAGCCTTCATCAGAAGACAAAAATTTTTGCAAACTTTTAGGTTGGACCATGCATTCCCTTAAAACTCGAATCTTTAGTCATTGTTAGCAGGAGGGGACCATAGGGACAGACTTTGCATGCCTTTGCATGTGTTGCCATACACCATTTCCATCTTGGACTCTTGTGGGAAGGTCATGAATGCAAGATTTGTCGTAGACTTTCATAACATTCATTTCTTTGAGGTTTTAGTTAATTAATATTAAGGGCAACCGGATTTGAAATTTATACAAATCAGATGTTTACAAAACACATCATGGTTTGGGATTTATAATTAAGTCGTTCAGAGGTATCAATTAACATGTCGACATTTTTTTTAAACCTACCATACATCTTTTGATTTGATCCAGGTTTATAACATGTTTGCATACATGACACGTGTCTTTATTTTATAGGACATAAATTTTTGAGGTGTTACATCCTTACCCCCGTAAAAGAAATCTCGACCTCGAGATTTACTGGAACAAATGAGGGTACTTTTCTTTCATTGTGGACTCCACCTCCCACGTGTACTCGGGACCTCTTCGGGCATCCCATTTGACCTTTATAATAGGTACATGCTTCCTCCGAAGCTTTTTAACCCGTCGATCTTCGATCGACAAAGGTTTTTCCACAAATTTCAAGCTCTCATCTATATGTACATATGTATGTGGTATGACTAGCGATTCATCTGCTAGACATTTCTTTAGATTGCAGATGTGAAATACATTGTGAATACCACTGAGCTCTTCAGGCAAGTTCAACTTATAAGCCACTGACCCAACACATTCGATAATCTCGAATGGTCCTATATACCTTGGGCTTAACTTACCTTTCTTACCAAAACTGTCACACCCCGATATTTCCACGTATTACCGGTGGGCCCGGTGGGGAGTATCGTGACGTAGTTTATATCATCATAGTCAAACAACACAATATTTAAATGCACAGCGGAAGCAAAAGATAGATTTATTTCAACCAAATAAATTGTAATATAAAGTATCACAATGTAGTTGAAACAGATCCACAGGCGGATCAAAATAAAAAGGAAAACTGTTCAACAGACTTTGACACCTAAAGCTTTGCAAGACTTGATTATTGATGCCTGGAGTATCCAGCCTATTACGTGTAGCACCTGCACTTAACCTTTTTGAAAAATACGTCAGTTTACACTGGTAAATACAACTTAACTGACTCATTTTGAAAAGAGTTTGAAAATTGATTTGAACGCACTTTGGCAACAATATCTTTTATAACTTGGGACAATTATTAAAATAATCATGTATACAGTTTTACTTATTTGTCGTCCATTAGGGCCGGTTTGTAGGGCCGGTCTAGATTAATTAACACGCCACAGGTATAATGCCCACAAGGATTATTTCCTTAAAGTGGATTACCAGTTTTTACATAATGCATCTGTCAGGTGTACGCCTACACCCCGTGCTTAGGTCGTGGCTATTTCTTTGAATGATGCCAAGGATATCCGGGACATGGTCATTTAACCCCCAAAGGCCATACACCAAATAATACATATTAAACGGGTTATATAATACATCAATCACAATCCGATTTAAATGACTACATACCCGACCAAGCGGTATTATTATAATACCGTATCCCAAGCCCGTATAGGGAAAATAAGTTAAGAGTATTTACCTGAGCAATGTATAGTCAAATACAGAAAGTACAGATGGCTTTTTGCTGGGCTCCTAATCTGGAATGAATGTTTATAATAACCTATTAGAATCCTAACGGGTCTTTAATTAAGCTTAGACTTAGACCGATTAGTTTTCAAAAGGAATACACGGTTCAAACGCATGATAAAGCGAAGACCGGTTTAGAATGTGGTTTTGACCCGACAAGCTTGGACACTTGTTTAATATGGGTAACTTAAACACATTCTGGATTTTGAGACAAAAATGATATGGTTTGACACGTTTCGGCTAATATATGCAAACTAGTCACATAAGCTGATCCGAACGCGACAAGTGCGTAACGAGTAACCAAATGAGTCATATACAAGTTCCCTGAGTTAATATGCCTTAAACATGTTGTGATATCAGTAAGGTATCTTCTATTATGCCCCAAACGAATTTAAACTCAAACTATGCCCCGTAGGGGTATTTTGGTCATTTAAAAGGTTGTAAAAGAGTTTGAATATTAATCTGAGTTATAGGTCTGATGTAATCAGTAAAAGTACTCATTTTTATACATCAAATCAGTAGGGTACTAAATATATGTGAAATTTATCATTTAAAACCAAACTATGCACCTTAGGGGTATTTCGGTAATTTCACTTAGGCTTAAAAGGTCAAAACTGGAAACCTGAGTTCAAAAACTTTTACTTACTGTTAATATACAAGTATTTACTGAAAATATCAGTAGGTATCAAACCTTATATGTTTTAAATAGTTTTTGTACATACGATGCGTTAAAAACGCTTAAAAAGGCGATTTGGAGCCATTTCCGGGTTTTCAAAGAAAAGCTGATATTTTTATAATTCCAGAAGGCTCAAAATACTTTATTTATTAAATAAAATCAGTAGCAAAAGGTTTGGGGTCAAAAGGATTTCTAAAACTCATTTTGTAGGATCGTTTTGCGACCCGAACGAGTCGTTCAGAAGAGATTTTATCAGTTTCAGAGGCGGAAACTAAGAAACCGATTGCGAAACAGCTTGCGTATCACTTTAACACTGATTATATTGATATACTATCGTTTACAATCAGTCCTCACACCGGCAGCACCTCGGTATGGAATTTCAGAAAACGTTACAAATGAAATGACATGCTAAGCTATATATACTATTTAGTTTTCGCTTGAAGCAAACATGATGACTTCAAGCGAAACCTCCCAAGCAAAACCCAATTGTTAACAATTCAAGCGAAACCGACAACTTATGTCTAATTGAACATTCTGTTTACAACTTGTTTTGTCTTCTTGTGAGGTGATGTCATTGATGATGTCATCTTGATGACGTCATCATGACATCATGCTTCATGACATCATTCTTGATCAACTTCGCAACGAACCCAAGACTCGACATAAGACGAAGACGACAGATGAATGCACCAACACATTTTATAGCTTAAAAGGGCAAAACCGACATTAACCGAATTAAAGCTACGACCCTAAGTTATGCTCAGCCTAAAATTAATTAAAATCTTTAAAAATCCCAAAATATTATATTACATCAGTGGGTAAAAAGTTTGATATCAAAAAGTGGGTTTAGATAGGCTATATGCTAATTACGCCATTTAATTACTAAAAAGCTTTCTAATTACGCTATTGAGCATAACTCTCAATCTAGACCTCAAACTGATGTCAAATTTTGGGTGCAAGTTTATAAATCAGTAACTAAGGTTTCTACTCTTTTACATTTTCAAAAATCATGTTTTAAGGTTATATGGGCATAATAGTCAACATATAAGCAATTAATGGGAACATGCATATGCATTAGATAATTATTGAACCAAGTTGCATAATCTTAGAGGGTTATACAAACATGTAACCTGGTCCAAATAAAGCTCTAAGGCATTTCTAAAACATGCTTAAATGGGTCAGAACTGAAAGTCAAAGCAAAAGTCAATTTATGCGACTTTCGGTTCCGATCCGGGTCTAAACTGAAAATTGTCGGGTTGAACATGGTTAGACATGTTATTACATTAATTACCAAGTTATATTAATGATAAAACAGGTTGCATGGCTTCTACATTGTTAATTATGCATTAATTTGAAAATAAGCATTCTGTTGACTTTTTAATACCAAGTTTGACCCGACAATTGACCTAGTTAGAGTGGGAATCAGAGAGTACCCTTTTAAGGGTTTATTACCCACATAATTACCTACTTATAGGTATTTTTAATTCGAGATTTGACTGAGCAAAATTTATTTAATCTTGAAGTCAAACCTTAATTACGACGGTTTGACTCTTAGCTAATTAACTAAGCTAAACTGAATTATGAAGGGTTAAGGACACTTACAAAGGTCCTATGCACGATTAGGGAGCCTAAGAAAACTTGTTGCTGATCAGAGGAGCTCCAGAAGTTAGCTTATGAGAGTTTGCAAATGAATGAACAAAGGTTGCAACTAGAGCTCCTTATATATGCATTTTGATTCAACAAGATCATGCCAAGGAGGTCTACATTTGTTACAAGATCAGTACAAGTGCCCCCTATGCATGTTAAACCATTGGAGGGAACCCTGGTATAAGAAAACAACCTTTTTAAGTCGGTTTCAGACCTGCAACTGGCATCTGAAGGTTTTCTGTCGCTGTGCTGTCCTCGCGGGCCGCGTAAACCCATAAGGGTTTCTTACGCGGGCCGCCTGGCCTCCCATTACCAGCCAAACAAGTTTCACAATATTACATTTCAGCCCCTGGTCCTTTGTAACGTGGTTTTAACTCTTGTTCTTGCATTTTTTGGCCCTCTAACCTTACTTTTAAGGGCACCATGACATGTTTAAACATTGGCAAGTCCTTGGTTAACTTTGTGATTACCCGAAAAGTCATAATTTCCAACGTTGACGCTTATAACCCCTCGTATACGAATTTGATCATAACTTTCTCATATGGTAACGAAACTTTATGTAATTTTTGTCACACATTCTAGTGAGTATAATTCATTATTATAAAGCTTCGGGTTTGCTAAAAGGTCACTCAGAGGTATACTTTAAACATGTTGACAAATTTAACCCCTGTAGTTTGTAATCTCTCACTTTCTTCCTCAATAAGCTTCGTATGATCCATGATTTATTCGTTTGAAGGTATAAACATCATGTAGGGCTATTTTTGAGTATATTTATCCATTGTTGACACTTTGAACCTTATATTCACATAGTTTCCTTGTTTGTCAACTTTAGTCCATCTAAAGTATTCTTTTACACGTTTAAGCTCATGACATGTGTCGATACATTATTGGACATGAATTTTCGAGGTGTTACAAAAACGCATCACCCCCTTCCAGGGTGATACCTTAAGCAAAACTTTATCTCCAACCTCAAACTTTAGAGGTTTTCGCCTTTTATTAGCATAACTTTTCTGCCTATCCCTGGCAGCTTTCAGGCGGTCACGAATCTGGACAATCTTATCCGTTGTTTCAAAGACTATGTCAGGTCCTGATAACTGAACTTCTCCTACTTCCACCCAACAAATAGGCGTTCTGCATTTTCTACCATATAATGCCTCAAAATGCGCAGCCTTAATGCTCGTATGATTGCTATTGTTATAGGAGAATTCAATCACTGGCAGGTGGCTATCCCAACTACCACCTAAATCAATCACACATGCACGAAGCATGTCTTCCAAAGTTTGGATGGTACGCTCACTCTGTCCGTCCGTCTGAGGATGGTAAGACGTACTAAAATTTAAGCGTGTGCCCAAAGATTGTTGGAAACTTTTCCAAAAATGTGTTGTATATCTGGTATCTCTGTCAGAGATAATTGACACTGGAACGCCATGCAGAGATACGATCTTATCTACGTACAATTGGGCTAACATGTCGGAGCTATAAGTCTCCTTAATGGGTAGAAAATGTGCTGACTTAGTCAGTCTATCTACTATCACCCATATAGTATCATTTCCTTTCTTTGTCTTTGGCAACTTGGTAATGAAATCCATTGTCACCATCTCCCACTTCCATGTGGGAAGTTCAGGTTGTTGTAGCAAACCTGACGGCTTTTGGTGTTCAGCTTTGACTTGCGCGCACGTCAAACATTTAGCTACATAGGCAGCTATAGACTTTTTCAAGCCTATCCACCAATAGTTTGCCTTTAGATCCGGGTACATCTTATCAGCTCCAGGATGAACGGAATACTTGTAATCTCTCACTTTCTTCCTCAATAAGCTTCGTATGATCCATGATTTATTCGTTTGAAGGTATAAACATCATGTAGGGCTATTTTTGAGTAAATTTATCCATTGTTGACACTTTGAACCTTATATTCACATAGTTTCCTTGTTTGTCAACTTTAGTCCCTCTAAAGTATTCTTTTACACGTTTAAGCTCATGACACGTGTCGATACATTATTTGTGACAACTCGAAATTTAGAACCTTTCGTTGTGTGCTTGAACGTTTAGTGACTAACTGATTTGATGATTTAATGAATACATGTGAACTTATATGATTATGTGTTATGTTATGTGTATGCGTATGTGTATGTATGCGGGTATGTATATGAACCGAGTGAACCGTAACATATGGGCCGGTTGGTCACACACACACACCCTTAGCCCATTCGAAGACCCATTAGGGTGCACCCATGTGGAACAACTATATAACCTTAGTAACTACCCATGTTTACCATTTTGGACAACACTCATACTCCTCTAACACACACACTCTCCTACTTCATCTCACTAAAACCCTATTCTTCTCCTTCTTCTAGGATCAAACCGGTGACCACAAGGAGACCCGGTTAAGCTCATCATCATCACTCGAACACTCATCTTCCTTACCAACTCGGCACCATCTCACAACCGGTTAGTGTTTTATGTTGTTGTTTTTGTTAAATGTTGTGAATGACATGGTGTAGCTAGGATAATTGTACAAATGATGATTGAATGCTTGTCTTCATATATTAATAAGTGGAAAACGTATGATTATGGCTTTATCATATTCTCGGATGTGTATGTTGATGATAATCGGTTAAACATGTCTTGATTTTTATATATATTGTATGATGAGTTAAGGAGATCTTGTGATTTAAATGTGGTTTAATCATTAGTTGTTGATGTTATGAAATCGGATTGCATGCTCTTAGGTTACAAATCAAATGCTTGTTAAATGGCTGCACATATGTGGAAATCGGATTAGTTGTTTGAATATTTTGATTGTTGTTTCAAGTTATGAACATGATGAACTATTGGATATTATGATGAACATGATGAACATATGAAGAACAACTTGAATGTGATATGAACATGCTTGAATATTTAAAATCTGCTATGTTTGATCCGATTTGGTAAGTTGTTAGACAAATAAACATGTTTAAGTGGATAGTACAAACCATTGCATGAAATCAGAATGTTATTGGATAGTACACTGTACCGAATCAGCCTATGTCCAGTCGAAACCTTCGGTTGCGACTCGAAACCGCTGCATGATGAGTCGAAATCCCCCGGTTGCGACATCAGTTACGAGTCGCAAACACCTGGTTGCGACTCGAAACCACACTCGATCAAGCACAAATCTTATGACTCGAAATCTCGGTTGCGAGTCCAGTTGCGACTCGTAACCAAAACAACATGAACCGAAACCGTGTTTGCGAGTCCGGTTGCGACTCGAGACCGGAACCTGCATCAGTTGCGACTCGAAACCAAGTGCATGTGCACACTGTTTGGGCTTGCACCCCATTACGGGCTTAATTGTTGGGCCGGACCCTTGGGCCTAATGCACAGACCTTATATGTTACTGTTAAACGTGAGTATTGTTGATCTGCCATGATTAAACGTGTATGCCATGAACGATACTTGAATGCAATATGCTAGGAACATACGTGTACTGATTGAATACGAACCTGATTGGTATGATACAACTATGATAGGACGTGAGTAGCCACGATATTGCTTGATTGACTTTTCTGTGTATCTACCGAGCAAACCAAGGTGAGTTCACACCCTCTACAAAGCATGGGATTCCCTGGGTTGGGAATGGGGTTAAGGAACTGGATTCCTCGTCCTCCTTGGGTAGGACAGCGAAGGTTCAGGAATGTAATTCCTCGTCCTCACGGACAGATAACTCGTACTAGACCAAAACTCTATCACGAAGTCCCTCATTTTTATATCGACTTAATCGCCGGGCCAATGGCGAGCGGGTCATTAGTTAGATAGCGCTATTTAGGTCTGACAAACCTCACACCATGCCGCAGAGGACGGGCGTGAACTAATGGATCTGGGGCACGTCAATGATGATAGACATTGACAGTTTCAGGGCACTTAAACATGACTACAGTCAGCAGTCGATATGGTAACGAGTCTAGTGTATACATGGGGTAGCCCCCACGGCCGAAATGCCAGATAACTAACACGGGGTAGCCCCCACGGCTGGATAGCCAGAGTAACCGGGAATAAACAAGTCACGTTTTTAACTATGGGGTAACCCCCACAGCAGGATGCCAGCTAAAGGAAACTGTTTTCGAAACAACTTAAAACGAACACCCAACCGTGAACTCACTCAACTTGTTGTTGACTCGTTACTACATGCTTTGCAGGTCCTTAGGTTCTTAGCTGGAGCTTGCATGGAGGAGGATCGTTGTGGGACATGGACGACTGCGTGCCATGTTAAACTTTGAAACAATTAAACTTATGTTTTGATTTAAGACTTATGCTTCCGCTTGCAACTTAACTATGTTTTGTTTGAACACCAATTGTATTGGTTGGATTTTATAACTACTTATATGCTTGTTCAATATGATTGGTGGCTGGATCCTGGTCAGTCACGCCTCCAAGCGGTGGTATTCCGCAGGTGGATTTTGGGGGTGTGACAGATTGGTATCAGAGCCATTGGTTATAGAGAACTTGGTTTTAATGAAGGGAAAAGCGTTTTGTTAAAACCAGACTATAACCTGTACAGTGCTCAACGGCCCACAACGATGCTTCACTCCACATGCAAGGCTCGACATTCTAGGTGATATGATCTGTGTATATATATTGCCTACTTGATAGATACATAGTACATTGTTCATGGTATGTTTGGTTAGTATAACTACTGTTGCTTGAACGCGTGCGTACTTACTCGCTTCTGACATCGCACTTTCGTGAACCCCTCTCACTCACGTTCTTCTTGATATGAAGATCATGTCTGGACGCGTTAACTTGACACAAGCCCAGTTGACGGCTCTGATCAACGAACGAGTTGCCGCAGCACTGGCAGCTGCACACGCAGGAGGTATATCCTGCAGTCCGAACTCACTCTAGGATCTTTAGAATCCTACTCTCGTGAACCAACCTTTGTGTTAAACTCTGTCTTTTCTTTCACCTACGATAGGTCAGCATGTTCAGCCACCCGTGTGCACTTTTAAGACTTTCATGGACTGCCGACCAACCACTTTTAGCGGCACTGAAGGAGCAGTAGGTCTCCTACATTGGTTTGAGAAACTAGAATCTGTGTTCGAAATGTGTGAATGCCCTGAGGCACGCAGGGTGAAGTATGCTACTGGTACTCTCGAGGGTTTAGCCCTCACGTGGTGGAATGCTCAGGTTCAGATGCTGGGGTTGGTTGCTGCCAACGCCACCCCATGGGAAACTTTTAAGGAGATGATCAGAGAAGAATACTGCAGTCGGGATGAGATTCACAAACTAGAGGTGGAATTCTTCAACCTCAAGATGACGGGGTCCGAGATTGAAGCTTATGTGAAAAGGTCGAACGAACTGGCAATTCTGTGCCCTACTATGGTGGACCCTCCCATCAAACGCATCGAACTGTTTCTTCAGGGCTTAGTGCCAGAAATCCAAAGTCATGTGACTTCAGCGAACCTCGCTACCTACCAGCAAACTGTACAGTTGGCTCACCGTCTCACGGATCAAGCGGTGGAGCAGAACAAGTTACCAAAACGCATAGGCGCTGCAACCACTTCTGGTACCTCTAGTGACAACAAACGGAAGTGGGATGGAACTTCAAGTAAGGGTTCGACTTCTGTTCAGTCCCAGTCTCAGCAGAGAAAGACTGATGACTACAAGAGCCCTAATCAGCAATCGTCTGGTGGTCAAAGCCATGGTGGGTACAAAGGGAATCACCCCAAATGCAATCGCTGCAGCCTGCACCACAGCGGACCATGCACCAGGGGCAACTGTCATCGGTGCAACAAGCCTGGTCACGCTGCAAAGGATTGCAGGAGCTTATACCCCGCCAATCAGAATCGTCAGCAAGCT
Source organism: Helianthus tuberosus (assembly GCA_030545235.1). Classification (NCBI taxonomy): domain Eukaryota; kingdom Viridiplantae; phylum Streptophyta; class Magnoliopsida; order Asterales; family Asteraceae; genus Helianthus; species Helianthus tuberosus. The sequence continues at coordinate 1,709,076 of CM060395.1, read as the reverse complement.
CAACAGAATCAACGCCAGCAGCAGCAGCAAGGTGATAACAAAGGGTGCTTTCAGTGTGGAGCTGAGGGCCACTTCAAGAGAGATTGTCCCCAACTGAACAGGAACCAGAACAACAACAACAACAACAATAACAACAATCAGGGGAATGGTAACAATGGGAACAACAACAACAATGGCGCCAGGGGACGGGTGTTTGTGATTGGTCAAGGTGAAGCAAGGAATGACCCCAATGTTGTGGCGGGTAAGTTCCTTCTCGACGACTTTTATGTTTCAGTTTTATTTGATTCGGGTGCCGATACTAGCTACATGTCACTAGAAGTTAGTCGAATGCTTAAGCGTGTTCCAACCCCTTTGAACATCAAGCACACCGTAGAGCTAGCAAATGGTAAGAGTTTAGAAGCCACACACATAGTCAAGGGTTGTAAGGTTATTCTCGCTGACCAGACCTTCTCTATCGACCTCATTCCTTTTGTCTTGGGTAGTTTCGACGTTGTCATTGGGATGGATTGGTTATCCCAACACCGAGCAGAGATTCTTTGCAACGAGAAGGTTGTCCGTATTCCAGGTCCTGGTGGTGAACCTCTTATGATTCATGGCGACAAGAGGAGTGCTGTTGAGAACGTCATTTCTCTCCTTAAGGCCCAAAAGTGTTTGCGAAAGGGCCACACTGCCATTTTGGCTCTCGTTACTGACACCTCAGAAAAAGAGAAGAAGATAGAAGATTTTCCAGTTGTACGCGATTATCCAGAGGTATTTCCTGAGGAACTACCTGGTCTTCCGCCTCATCGTCAAGTCGAGTTTCAGATCGAACTAGCTCCTGGAGCTGCGCCTATAGCTCGTGCACCTTATCGATTGGCTCCATCAGAGTTGAAAGAACTCTCTACGCAACTACAAGAGATCTTGGATAAGGGTTTTATTCGTCCTAGCTCATCGCCCTGGGGAGCTCCAGTGCTATTCGTGAAGAAGAAGGACGGTACTTTCAGAATGTGCATCGACTACCGGGAACTCAACAAGGTGACGGTGAAGAACCGTTATCCTCTACCGCGTATCGACGACTTGTTCGACCAGCTGCAAGGGTCGAGCTACTATTCAAAGATTGATCTGAGATCAGGATATCACCAGCTGAGAGTCCGGGAAGAGGACGTCTCCAAAACAGCTTTCCGAACTCGATACGGGCACTATGAGTTTTTGGTCATGCCTTTTGGGATGACAAACGCACCTGCGGTTTTCATGGATTTGATGAACCGAGTGTGCAAGCCTTACCTGGACAAGTTCGTTATAGTCTTCATCGACGACATCCTGATCTATTCTAAGAGTCGGGAGGAACACGAGCAGCATCTGCGACTTATTCTGGAACTCCTTCGAACAGAACAGCTTTATGCAAAGTTCTCGAAATGCGACTTCTGGCTTCGAGAAGTCCATTTCCTAGGCCACGTGGTAAACAAGGATGGGATTCATGTTGATCCATCCAAGATAGACTCGATTAAGAACTGGCCTGCGCCTCGTACACCAAAGGAAATTCGCCAATTCTTGGGTTTGGCGGGATACTACCGGAGATTCATAAAGGATTTTTCTAAGATTGCACAGCCTCTCACCTCACTAACGCAGAAGGGCGTTGTTTATCGCTGGGGAAACGCACAGGAGTTGGCATTTCAGCACTTAAAGGATAGACTTTGCAGCGCACCTATCCTTTCCTTGCCGGAAGGCACAGACGACTTTGTGGTTTACTGCGACGCATCAATTCAAGGTCTTGGTTGCGTGTTGATGCAACGAGATAAAGTTATAGCCTACGCCTCACGCCAACTTAAGGTTCACGAAAAGAACTACACCACACACGATTTAGAGCTGGGAGCCGTTGTTTTTGCACTTAAGTTGTGGCGGCATTACCTGTATGGTACCAAGTGCGCGATCTACACCGACCACAGGAGCCTCGAGCACATCTTCAAGCAGAAGGAACTGAATATGCGACAACGACGATGGGTCGAGCTGCTGAATGACTACGAGTGCTCAATCAGGTATCACCCGGGCAAGGCCAATGTTGTGGCTGACGCTCTCAGTCGGAAGGACACTGCGCCTAAGCGCGTACGAGCTCTACAACTCACGATCCATTCTAGTCTTCCTCCCCAGATACGAGCTGCTCAGATAGAAGCACTGAAACCAGAAAACGTCAGGGCTGAAGCCCTACGCGGATCAAGGCAACGATTAGAACAGAAGGAAGACGGTGCTTACTACGTAACGTGTCACGGCCCACGACCCGGTTTGACCCGTTTCAGGAGCCGCGGCAGAAAATACTGCGGTATTGATTTAATTGAGTTTAACAGCGGAAACAGGATCGCTTAAAGCTAAAATTTTTCCCCGATTATTTATTTCACAATTCGGGATAAAACCCCGATAATTTACAATATTATATTTTTACTATAAAAGTGTGATATTACAAAATCATTTATTTATTTTATATTGAGCCACTATCTTAAGCTTGAAATGCTCCCCAGCACTTTTCCTGAATTACAACAGATCACCTGAAACATGTTTGAAAAAGGTTTTGTCAGCGGGAAATACTGAGTGAATCATTCTATTTTGCATAATGATGCATAGTTATCAATTACAGCATAAGAGCGATTACAATGGCTTCTATCTTATTTTTATCTGGCATTCTGTCACAATGGTGACGATGGTCATACCACTATTTAGATCAATGAACCTAAATAGTGACGATTATCCCTGTAGGTCAATGAACCCAACAGTGATTATCCCGAGTAGGTCAATGAACCTAACTGGGTGAGAATTAGTAATGTGCACAATACCCCACTAACCAATAATTCAAGATATCCACGACTTAGTCCCTGTAATTATAACCTTGAAAATAATTTGAGGTATTGTAAAATATTTGATAAAATAACTCACAAACTGTGAGAAAAGAAGAATGACTCACATTGCAGATTTATATGGGCAGAGCCTGGCTTACTGATTAGCCTTTTATCCTAATTTCAATAACAAGCACACAATTTTGGAATTAGTAATCAATCCAGCATTTACGATAACTCACGAGATCAAATTCTCACAATGAATGTCAAAATGAAATACTTTGTCCATCGAATTAACGATGATCCATTGAATTAACAATGAACGACAAGGTATAATACTTTACCCATCGAATTAACGATGATCCATTGAATTAACAACGAACGATAAAGTATAATACTTTACCTATCGAATTTAACGACAATCCGTCAAATTAATGACGAACGATAAAGTATAACCCTAATGTGGGCGGCACTTAAACATTCATTGGATATATTGATCAATCGGACAATGAATCGTAGCAGCGATTGTGCTAATACCCTGATTGCAGCTTCAATTTAGTGCATGTGTGTGTTAATTGAAGTATACAGCAGAAAACTCGGTGTATAATTGAGAATTCTTTCGTCGTAAATTGTCCAGATTTCGAATGCCAATGTTCTGTATTTATAGTTGTAATTTGGACATGCTAGCCTACCTGCTTGACATGCTAGCCTACCTGCTTGACATGCTAGCCTACCTGCTTGACATGCTAGCCTACCTGCTTGACATGCTAGCCTACCTGCTTGACATGCTAGCCTACCTGCTTGACATGCTAGCCTACCTGCTTGACATGCTAGCCTACCTGCTTGACATGCTAGCCTACCTGCTTGACATCTTCTGAAAATTCGAAGTGGCCAGCACGTAATTGTAGATAATTATCAACTAGGGTTTACCCCCCCTGAGTTTTAGGGGCCCTGATCCTGATTCTGAAAATTATGAAAATCTTAGGGTTTGCACAGAATCATTTGGGTGTCTTAATTAAGGTTTTCTATTGGTCAAATTACTTTAGTAATTATGACTTTTGATGAGAGTCGTTACATTCTCCCCAACTTAATAAAAATCTCGTCCTCGAGATTTACTGGAATAATTGAGAATACTTTCTCTTTCTTTTTGATTCCAGTTCCCAAGTATATTAGGATCCTGTCTTTGAATCCTACTTTACTTAAACTAATACTATTTGTTTACCTTTACATCTTAGAAAGGTACTACCAAAAATTCATCTAATAGACATTTCTTGAATTCATGAAATATATCATGTATTCCAACTAACCTTCCTGGTAGTTGTAAACTATAAACAACTAATCCAATATGTTGAATTACTGGAAATGATCCTACATGTCTTCGGACTTAGTTTCCCTTTCTTACTCCTTTCCAAGGAGATACTTCCAATTATATTTTGTTTCCAACTCGAACTCCAACGGCTTTTATCTATTATCTACATATTTCTTATGACTATCTCTTGCCGTTTTCAGCTTTTTTTTTTTTTTTTTTTTTGTGATACTAAATATCATAGTTGTAGTCACTTAGGATTTTCATTCATTTCCTTCGCCTCAAATTCTTTTTGCCCAAAAATATATATCTTAAAATTTTTTTATAATCCATATAGATAGTACCCTTACTTCCATACGGATAATGTTTCCAAATCTTAAGGCAAAAATTATGGTTCCTAATTATAACTCATGAGTGGTATAGTTTTCTTCGGACTTTTTCAATTGGCTTGAGGCATACGCAATTACCTTTTTGCGTTGTATTAACATATATCCAAATCATAGCTTTGAAGTATTACCTTATACTTCAAAATCTTCAATTCCTTCTGGTAAGGCTAGAATTTATAGTATTGGTTATCTTAGTTAATGGTATAGCTATTTTGAAAATTCCTTAATGTCTATAATACTAAACTTACAAAATTTCTAATTTCCATTGCTGATATGAACTTCATAGACTTACATGGTTTATCTCCTGTAATCATAATTACTTCTCCGATGGTTGATTGAATTTCTAAGAAATTCTGATCACAGATAATGATCACAACATTGAATTCAACTAATTTCATAGATAATAGGGTTGCAGAAAACTTATAACTTATTTCTATGTTCTGCATAACCTTATTTATTTTAACTGAATTCCCATCTGCCGTTTCTAATATAGAAATCTATCTAATGTTGGTAAATGGTAAGTTAAGAGTTTGGCAGAGTAAAGTATTTATAAAACTTTGGTTTGCACCAGAGTCAAATAATACTTTTATGTAAACGTTGTAAGCTAAGAACATACCGGCTATCACATCTGGAATCATCTCGGCTTCTTGAGTAGTCAGCTGAAAGGTTCTCGCATTTCTTTTTGCTCCTTCTGACGGTTTGGCTTGATTGTCAAATAGTTTATTTAGTTTTGGACAATCTGGCCTAAGATGTCCAGTTTCCCTACAGTTGTAGCAAACTGAAAATTTCTTCCTCCTACAATCTTCTTCTTGATGCCCTGGAATCTTGCAAAAATTGCAATATCCTTTGCATCTTCCAAAATGCTTCCTTTTGCAAAAATTGCAAAATGGACTAGTAGAAGATTGCCCATTCCCTCCTTTCTTGAAATGGTTATGGTTACCCGAACTGAATTCTTGGGTAATCTTTTGAGCTACTTCCTTCCTTCTATTTTCTTCTCTTGTCCGTACTAGCTCATCAGTCATAGTATTGGCTAATTCTACTGCATCATCAATTGTGCGAGGTTTCGCAGCTTTGACGATATTACGGATCTCGGAAATTAATCCCCAAATATAACGAGAAATAAGTACCGGTTCTGGCGAAGCCAGGGTTGGTACTACTCTAGCATATTCGAAGAATGTCGTAGTATACCCTCGACAATCTACATCTACCATCCGGTGGGTTAGAAACTTATTTGTCATTTGTTCCTTTTCGTACTCAGGACAGAATTTTCTTTCTACAAAGCTCTTAAATTCTTCCCAGTTCATAGCATACGCCATCCTTCTTCCTTTTGCTTGTAACACCGTATTCCACCATTCTAGCGCCACTTCTTTGAAAAGGTTTGATGTGTACATGACCTGATCATCCTGAGCACATTTACTTATGGCAATTACTGCCTCGGTTTTCTCTAACCAACGCAGTGCCGCAGTCGCTCCTTCATTGCCTGCAAACTCAGTGGGTTTACAAGCAAGAAATTCCTTATAAGTGCAACCAGGCGTTGCAACTTTCCTTTTCTTAGGGAGCGGAGCTTGCCGTGGTTCATTATCATGATTAACATGATTACTACCTCCATTTATGCTATTACTGAAATTATCTTCAGAAATGCGTTTACTAGGAATAACTTGTTGAGGTTCAATTGGATTTTTAACAGCAGCAATGATTGCTGGAATAGCATTGGCTATCCCTTGAGCAACTATTCCTGGAATAGTGTTGGCTATCCCTTGAGCAATGATATTTTCTATATCTTGCCTAGTCACATATTGGTTCCCCGATTGTTGCTCAGATTGATTACCCTCATTAACTGGTTCATTATTAGCGTTTTCCATCTGATATCTATTTTATAGATACATAATTAGTATAAAGGAAATAATTCAATGTCACAATTTAGTTGCACATAATCACATAAACGAATATACAAACAAAATTGTAACTTTTCTAATATTTCCTTATATCATGTTTCTATATACACCCGTTTTATTATTTATTTTACACATACTGATTTTACTATTACTTTTACACAACCACCGTTTCATAATCCCCTATCCTTTATCAGATGATGTTCTAATAACGGCGTTTCTTCTCGTAGTATTTCCAGGAGATTTGTCCCAAAGTCTCTTGGATTCTATTCCCAGCATCCATTTTGTCAAAATGATGAAGTTCAGTCCTATTCTTGTTACTTATTGGTAAATTTGGTAAAGGTTCTGGATGGTACTTAGGAAAAAGCCTATAGGGATGGTTTTGTAACAGTATTTCATTATCCAACCATTCGTCTATATTCCAGTTATTTGAAGAATTTGGAATAGATGGTTCTAAGTTCATCAAATTATTTTCATTAACAGGTTCAATAGTATCATCGTTTGCTATTATAAAATCTAGTTCTACTTGAGATGGTAACTCTTCAATTTGCCTAGAGCTTTCCCCAATTTCCATTTTCTTAGGCTTAGGTTTCTCGAGAGGTAAAGCGTTAAATTCTATAGGTCCTTCTATGTCTGGAATATACCTATTAAAATCTCTGGAAACTTCTATTCTTACTGGATAGAGATTTAAATTCTGAAGGGCTTCCGACAAATCACTCATGCTATTTAACAAAATACACATAATTATTAAATCATACTAAAATTTTATAAAACAACTTTTTAAATAGTATTTCATATTACCAAAACAACTAAAAATTAAAACATACTAGGTTTTATTTGTAATTTATTTATAAATTTTCTAGACTGTAGATAATAAAAATACTAAACTTTAAATCAGGATATTTAAAGATTTATATTTACTATTTACAGTGATTAACATATCAAAATCTATATACTAAATAAGTATGATGACTTAATTTATATATATTAACTAGTCATTATCATGGTGGATATTGGTTAGTGCTGCCTTGTTTAAGCATAGGTGATCAGTCCATGCCTAACTAAGGCTAGGTTATCCAATATCTGCCTTTGATAATAACCCTAATATTTTAAAAATAATCTTAGTACTACTACTATTAATATATTATTATTAATAACAAAATTATTAATAATAAATAACTAAACAATAATTTTTTTTTTTTTTTAAATAAGAGTATACCTCGAACATAAAAATATAATTTCTTTACCACAATATAGTAATACTATATTAGGTAATTCCATATATTAATCAAATAAATTTATATATAATGTTTTTCAATTAACGATGATAGAGCAATAAATATTACAATATATATAAAAATATGCCCATATTAAAATTAACAAATAGTCAGTTAATAAAACACATAATCATATAATAGTAATCAGGAAAAATTAAGTATTTCTAAATACTTAATTAACTTAACCCAGTGGCTCTGATACCACCTTTTTCTGTCACGGCCCACGACCCGGTTTGACCCGTTTCAGGAGCCGCGGCAGAAAATACTGCGGTATTGATTTAATTGAGTTTAACAGCGGAAACAGGATCGCTTAAAGCTAAAATTTTTCCCCGATTATTTATTTCACAATTCGGGATAAAACCCCGATAATTTACAATATTATATTTTTACTATAAAAGTGTGATATTACAAAATCATTTATTTATTTTATATTGAGCCACTATCTTAAGCTTGAAATGCTCCCCAGCACTTTTCCTGAATTACAACAGATCACCTGAAACATGTTTGAAAAAGGTTTTGTCAGCGGGAAATACTGAGTGAATCATTCTATTTTGCATAATGATGCATAGTTATCAATTACAGCATAAGAGCGATTACAATGGCTTCTATCTTATTTTTATCTGGCATTCTGTCACAATGGTGACGATGGTCATACCACTATTTAGATCAATGAACCTAAATAGTGACGATTATCCCTGTAGGTCAATGAACCCAACAGTGATTATCCCGAGTAGGTCAATGAACCTAACTGGGTGAGAATTAGTAATGTGCACAATACCCCACTAACCAATAATTCAAGATATCCACGACTTAGTCCCTGTAATTATAACCTTGAAAATAATTTGAGGTATTGTAAAATATTTGATAAAATAACTCACAAACTGTGAGAAAAGAAGAATGACTCACATTGCAGATTTATATGGGCAGAGCCTGGCTTACTGATTAGCCTTTTATCCTAATTTCAATAACAAGCACACAATTTTGGAATTAGTAATCAATCCAGCATTTACGATAACTCACGAGATCAAATTCTCACAATGAATGTCAAAATGAAATACTTTGTCCATCGAATTAACGATGATCCATTGAATTAACAATGAACGACAAGGTATAATACTTTACCCATCGAATTAACGATGATCCGTTGAATTAACAACGAACGATAAAGTATAATACTTTACCTATCGAATTTAACGACAATCCGTCAAATTAATGACGAACGATAAAGTATAACCCTAATGTGGGCGGCACTTAAACATTCATTGGATATATTGATCAATCGGACAATGAATCGTAGCAGCGATTGTGCTAATACCCTGATTGCAGCTTCAATTTAGTGCATGTGTGTGTTAATTGAAGTATACAGCAGAAAACTCGGTGTATAATTGAGAATTCTTTCGTCGTAAATTGTCCAGATTTCGAATGCCAATGTTCTGTATTTATAGTTGTAATTTGGACATGCTAGCCTACCTGCTTGACATGCTAGCCTACCTGCTTGACATGCTAGCCTACCTGCTTGACATGCTAGCCTACCTGCTTGACATGCTAGCCTACCTGCTTGACATGCTAGCCTACCTGCTTGACATGCTAGCCTACCTGCTTGACATGCTAGCCTACCTGCTTGACATCTTCTGAAAATTCGAAGTGGCCAGCACGTAATTGTAGATAATTATCAACTAGGGTTTACCCCCCCTGAGTTTTAGGGGCCCTGATCCTGATTCTGAAAATTATGAAAATCTTAGGGTTTGCACAGAATCATTTGGGTGTCTTAATTAAGGTTTTCTATTGGTCAAATTACTTTAGTAATTATGACTTTTGATGAGAGTCGTTACATAACGGGACGCGTTTGGGTCCCACTCTATGGCAACCTACGAGAGCTTGTGATGGATGAAGCACACAAGTCTCGCTACTCGGTACATCCGGGATCGGACAAAATGTACCACGACATCAAAACTACGTATTGGTGGCCTAGCATGAAGGCCCACATAGCAACCTACGTTAGCAAGTGTTTGACTTGTGCGAGAGTCAAGTCCGAATACCAGAAACCCTCAGGCCTACTCCAACAACCCGAAATACCTCAATGGAAATGGGAGCAAATTTCCATGTATTTTGTTACTGGCCTACCTAGATCCCAGCGCGGGAACGATACTATTTGGGTGATCGTGGATCGACTCACAAAATCTGCACACTTCTTGGCTATCAAGGAGACGGATAAGTTCTCCACTCTTGCAGAAATATACCTCAAGGAAGTTGTTTCGAGGAACGGGGTGCCCACCTCTATTATCTCAGATCGAGATGCGCGTTTTACTTCAGAGCTGTGGCAAGCGATGCACAAATCCTTTGGCTCACGATTAGATATAAGCACAGCGTATCACCCTCAGACGGACGGGCAGTCCGAGCGCACTATTCAAACCTTAGAAGACATGCTTCGTGCATGTGTAATCGACTTTGGCAACCGCTGGGAAAAGCATCTGCCACTTGTGGAATTCTCGTACAATAACAGCTACCACACCAGCATTAAAGCTGCTCCATTTGAGGCATTGTACGGACGTAAATGCCGGTCACCTCTTTGCTGGGCAGAGGTGGGAGACAGTCAGATCACTGGTCCAGAATATGTGGTAGATACAACCGAGAAAATCGCTCAGATACGAAAATGCATGACGGCCGCTCGCGAACGTCAGAAAGTTTACGCCGACATGGGCAGGAAACCACTTGAGCTCCAGGTTGGGGAGCGGGTACTACTCAAAGTTTCACCCTGGAAGGGTGTGGTTCGTTTTGGTAAACGCGGTAAACTTAACCCACGATACGTTGGACCTTTCGAAGTCATTGAGAAAATAGGCAGGGTGGCCTACAGACTAAACTTACCAGCGGAACTCGGTGCAGTTCACAACGTTTTTCACGTGTCGAATCTGAAGAAGTGTCCGTCAGATGAGACCCACGTAGTTCCTTTGAAGGAACTCACTATCGACGAGCAGTTACGATTCGTCGAGGAACCAGTCGAGATCACGGACCGGGATGTTAAGGTCCTAAAGAGCACTAGAATACCTCTCGTTCGTTGGAACTCACGTCGCGGCCCAGAGTTCACCTGGGAGCGCGAAGATCAGATGAAACAAAAGTATCCCCAACTGTTCGCAAACAGTACACCCACTACTGAGGCTGAAGCTACGGAATTTCGGGACGAAATTCCAGATCAACGGGGGGTGGATGTGACACCCCAGGAAAACCAGGAAAACCATACAACTTAACTAGCTTCCTCAGTGAGTGCTTACCAAATTTCGGGACGAAATTTCTTTCAACTTGGGGATGATGTGACAACTCGAAATTTAGAACCTTTCGTTGTGTGCTTGAACGTTTAGTGACTAACTGATTTGATGATTTAATGAATACATGTGAACTTATATGATTATGTGTTATGTTATGTGTATGCGTATGTGTATGTATGCGGGTATGTATATGAACCGAGTGAACCGTAACATATGGGCCGGTTGGTCACACACACACACCCTTAGCCCATTCGAAGACCCATTAGGGTGCACCCATGTGGAACAACTATATAACCTTAGTAACTACCCATGTTTACCATTTTGGACAACACTCATACTCCTCTAACACACACACTCTCCTACTTCCTCTCACTAAAACCCTATTCTTCTCTTTCTTCTCGGATCAAACCGGTGACCACAAGGAGACCCGGTTAAGCTCATCATCATCACTCGAACACTCATCTTCCTTACCAACTCGGCACCATCTCACAACCGGTTAGTGTTTTATGTTGTTGTTTTTGTTAAATGTTGTGAATGACATGGTGTAGCTAGGATAATTGTACAAATGATGATTGAATGCTTGTCTTCATATATTAATAAGTGGAAAACGTATGATTATGGCTTTATCATATTCTCGGATGTGTATGTTGATGATAATCGGTTAAACATGTCTTGATTTTTATATATATTGTATGATGAGTTAAGGAGATCTTGTGATTTAAATGTGGTTTAATCATTAGTTGTTGATGTTATGAAATCGGATTGCATGCTTGTTAAATCACAAGATTTTGATTGTTGTTTCAAGTTATGAACATGATGAACTATTGGATATTATGATGAACATGATGAACATATGAAGAACAACTTGAATGTGATATGAACATGCTTGAATATATGAAATCTGCTATGTTTGATCCGATTTGGTAAGTTGTTAGACAAATAAACATGTTTAAGTGGATAGTACAAACCATTGCATGAAATCAGAATGTTATTGGATAGTACACTGTACCGAATCAGCCTATGTCCAGTCGAAACCTTCGGTTGCGACTCGAAACCGCTGCATGATGAGTCGAAATCCCCCGGTTGCGACATCAGTTACGAGTCGCAAACACCTGGTTGCGACTCGAAACCACACTCGATCAAGCACAAATCTTATGACTCGAAATCTTGGTTGCGAGTCCAGTTGCGACTTGTAACCAAAACAACATGAACCGAAACCGTGTTTGCGAGTCCGGTTGCGACTCGAGACCGGAACCTGCATCAGTTGCGACTCGAAACCAAGTGCATGTGCACACTGTTTGGGCTTGCACCCCATTACGGGCTTAATTGTTGGGCCGGACCCTTGGGCCTAATGCACAGACCTTATATGTTACTGTTAAACGTGAGTATTGTTGATCTGCCATGATTAAACGTGTATGCCATGAACGATACTTGAATGCAATATGCTAGGAACATACGTGTACTGATTGAATACGAACCTGATTGGTATGATACAACTATGATAGGACGTGAGTAGCCACGATATTGCTTGATTGACTTTTCTGTGTATCTACCGAGCAAACCAAGGTGAGTTCACACCCTCTACAAAGCATGGGATTCCCTGGGTTGGGAATGGGGTTAAGGAACTGGATTCCTCGTCCTCCTTGGGTAGGACAGCGAAGGTTCAGGAATGTAATTCCTCGTCCTCACGGACAGATAACTCGTACTAGACCAAAACTCTATCACGAAGTCCCTCATTTTTATATCGACTTAATCGCCGGGCCAATGGCGAGCGGGTCATTAGTTAGATAGCGCTATTTAGGTCTGACAAACCTCACACCGTGCCGCAGAGGACGGGCGTGAACTAATGGATCTGGGGCACGTCAATGATGATAGACATTGACAGTTTCAGGGCACTTAAACATGACTACAGTCAGCAGTCGATATGGTAACGAGTCTAGTGTATACATGGGGTAGCCCCCACGGCCGAAATGCCAGATAACTAACACGGGGTAGCCCCCACGGCTGGATAGCCAGAGTAACCGGGAATAAACAAGTCACGTTTTTAACTATGGGGTAACCCCCACGGCAGGATGCCAGCTAAAGGAAACTGTTTTCGAAACAACTTAAAACGAACACCCAACCGTGAACTCACTCAACTTGTTGTTGACTCGTTACTACATGCTTTGCAGGTCCTTAGGTTCTTAGCTGGAGCTTGCATGGAGGAGGATCGTTGTGGGACATGGACGACTGCGTGCCATGTTAAACTTTGAAACAATTAAACTTATGTTTTGATTTAAGACTTATGCTTCCGCTTGCAACTTAACTATGTTTTGTTTGAACACCAATTGTATTGGTTGGATTTTATAACTACTTATATGCTTGTTCAATATGATTGGTGGCTGGATCCTGGTCAGTCACGCCTCCAAGCGGTGGTATTCCGCAGGTGGATTTTCGGGGTGTGACATTATTGGACATGAATTTTCGAGGTGTTACATCCTCACCCCCTTAAAAGAAATATCGACCTCGAGATTTACTGGAACAAATGAGGGTACTTTTCTTTCATGGTAGACTCCACCTCCCATGTGTACTCGGGACCTCTGCGGGCATCCCATTTGACCTTTATAATAGGCACATGCTTCCTTCGAAGCTTCTTTACCTGTCGATCCTCAATCAACAATGGTTTTTCCACAAATTTCAAGCTCTCATCTATATGCACATCTGTATGTGGTATGACTAGCGATTCGTCAGCTAGGCATTTCTTCAGATTGCAGATGTGGAATACGTTGTGAATACCACTGAGCTCTTCAGGTAAGTTTAACTTATAAGCCACTGCTCCTACACATTCGATAATCTCGAATGGTCCTATATACCTTGGACTTAAGTTACGTTTCTTACCAAATCGCATCACTCCCTTCCAGGGTGATACTTTAAGTAAAACTTTATCACCAACCTCGAATTTCAGAGGTTTACGCTTTAAATTTGCATAGCTTTTCTTCCTATCCCTGGCAGCTTTCAGGCGGTCACGGATCTAGACAATCTTGTCCGTCGTTTCAAAGACTATGTCAGGTCCTGACAACTGAACTTCTCCTACTTCCGCCCAACAAATAGGCGTTCTGCATTTTCTACCATATAGTGCTTCGAAAGGTGCAACCTTAATACTCGTATGGTAGCTATTGTTATAGGAGAACTCGATCAATGGCAGGTGGCTATCCCAACTGCCACCTAAATCAATCACACATGCACGAAGCATGTCTTCCAAAGTTTGGATGGTACGCTCACTCTGTCCGTCCGTCTGTGGATGGTAAGCCGTACTAAAATTTAAGCGCGTGCCCAAAGACTGTTGGAAACTTTTCCAAAAATGTGATGTGTATCTGGTATCTCTGTCAGAGATAATTGACACTGGAACGCCATGTAAAGATACAATCTTATCTACGTACAGTTGGGCTAACATGTCGGAGCTATAAGTCTCCTTAATGGGTAGGAAATGTGCTGACTTGGTCAGTCTATCTACTATTACCCATATAGTATCATTTCCTTTTCTTGTCTTTGGCAACTTGGTGATGAAATCCATTGTCACCATTTCCCACTTCCATGTGGGAAGTTCAGGCTGTTGTAGCAAACCTGACGGCTTCTGGTGTTTAGCCTTGACTTGTGCACATGTCAAACATTTAGCTACATAGGCAGCTATAGACTTTTTCAAACCTATCCACCAATAGTTTGCCTTTAGATCCTGGTACATCTTATCAGCTCCAGGATGAACGGAATATTTGGAACTGTGGGCTTCCTGGAGGATAACATCCCGAAGTCCTCCATAAACTGGAACCCATATTCGTCCATTCAATCTCAGGATTCCGTCCTTGTCATAGGATAACTGCTCCTCAGTTACTCCAAGCTTTTCGTCAGGATAGTTAGCTTCCAACACAGCTTCCTTCTGTGCAGCTAATAACCTTTCGTTCAAACTATTCTTTATCTCAATGCTCTTGGCATTGATTCTTATAGGCTTCACTCTTTCCTTCCTGCTTAAGGCATCAGCAACCACATTTGCCTTGCCTGGATGGTATCTTATCTCACAGTCATAATCATTCAAAGTTTCCATCCAACGTCGTTGCCTCATGTTTAAATCCTTCTGATTAAACAAGTGTTGAAGACTTTTGTGATCAGAGTAGATCACACACTTAGTTCCATACAGATAATGTCTCCACAATTTTAGTGCAAATACAACGACACCCAACTCCAAATCATGGGTGGTGTAATTCTTTTCGTTCACCTTTAACTGACGTGAATCATAAGCAATGACCTTGCTTTTCTGCATAAGCACACAACCCATTCCGGTGTGCGATGCATCACAATACACTACAAATTCATCAATTCCATCAGGCAACGTTAATACAGGAGCGTTGCTCAACTTCTACTTTAGAATATCGAAAGATTCTTGCTGCTTAGGCCCCAGTCAAACTTGTTATTCTTGCGGGTGAGTAGAGTCAGGGGTGCTGCAATTCTTGAGAAGTTTTCAATAAATCGCCTATAGTATCCTGCCAGTCCTAGAAAACTGCGAATCTCCATAGGCGTCTTCGGCTCTTGCCAGTTCATAATAGCTTCTACCTTAGCGGGATCCACTTGGATACCACGCTCACTAACAACATGTCCAAGGAATTGGACTTCTCGAAGCCAAAACTCGCACTTCGAAAATTTGGCGTAGAGTTTCTCATGATGTAGAAGTTTAAGAATACAGCGAAGGTGTTTCTCGTGGTCAACTTGGTTCTTTAAGTAGATGAGGATGTCGTCGATGAAAACAATGACAAATTTATCCAAGTAAGGCTTGCAGACGCGATTCATGAGATCCATGAATGCGGCAGGTGCATTAGTGAGCCCAAAAGGCATCACTAGGAACTCGTAATGACCATATCGAGTCCTAATGCAGTCTTGTGTACATCTTCATCTTTAACCTTCAATTGATGATAGCCTGACCTCAAATCGATCTTAGAGAAGTAGCTTGCCCCTTGTAATTGATCAAACAGATCGTCGATCCTGGGTAAAGGTGTAACACCTCGAAAATTCACGTCCTATAATGTGTAGACACGTGTCAAATGTTTAAACGTGTGAAAGAAATATTATAGAAGGACTAAAGTTGACAAACATGGAAAGTATGTGAATATACGTATTCTAAGTGTCAACTGTGAATAAATATAATGTACATTAACCCTACACGATGCTCATACCTTCAAACGAATAAATCATGGATCATACGAAGCTAAAAGTGAGAGATTACAAACTACAGGGGCTAAATGTGTCAACATGTTTAAGTTATACCTCTGAGTGACCTTTTGGCAAACCCAAAGCTTTGTAACGGTTAATTATGCTCACTAGAATGCACGATTAAAATTTCATAAAGTTTCGTTATCATATGAGAAAGTTATGATCAAATTCGTGTACGAGGGGTTAAAGCGTAAACGTTGAAAGTTAGGACTTTTCGGGTAACAATTAAGATAACCGGGGACCTAACAAAGTGGGTATATGTTTTAAAACCCTTATGGATCAACATTGAGGGTTTAAAAGGCAAGAATCAAGTGTCTAACCGGAGTTTGAAGGGCCAAGGATCAAATAGCAAAATCAAAAAAATAAAGATCCTGCTGCAGAGGCCTCGCGCCACGCGAGGGGGCCCTCGCGCCACGCGAGGGTCTCCCAGCTACGGATTTTTTTTGTTGTTGCCTGACCTTGCTCTTAGACGCGACTTTAACCGATTTTCCTCATTCTTCTTGGCCCCTAGGCACTCCCTAAACACTTAGGGACATGTGTTGAAGTATTGTGGGCACTAGTAGACACAAGTGTCAAAGATTTGTGGTGGATTAAACACTATATAAAGGCATGTTATACAACCATTGTTCTTCACACCTTCAAGTGCATAACTGATCAATTCTGGAGCTCCCAAGCAGGTCCAACTGATCATAAGTCATGCATAGGACTCTTGTAAGTATGCTAGTCCTTCTTTAGTTGAGTTTAGCTTGTTTAATTAGCTAAAAGTCAAACCGTCGTAATTACGGTTTGACTTCGAGATTAGTCAACAATGCCTCAGTCATATCTCGAATTAAAAGTAGTTATAGATTGGTATTTATGTGGGTAATAAAACCTCAAAAGGGTTTCCCCTGATCACCACTCTAACCAGGTCAAAAGTCGGGTCAAACCTATTCTTAAAAAGTCAACAGGAAGCCTAAAATGCTATTTATGCATAATTAACATTGTAGATCATATACAACCTGTTGGATCATTGTTATAACTTAGTAATAAGTGTAAGAACATGTCTAAACATGTTCCACCCGACTATTTCCTGTTTAGACCCGGTTCGGAACCGAAAGTCACATAGTTTGACTTTCACTTTGACTTTCAGTTCTGACCCGTTTAGGCATGTTTTAGAAATGCCTCAGAGCTTTAATCGGATTAGGTTACATGTTAGAACAACCCTTTGTGATTATACACCTTGGTTCATTAGTTATCCAATTAATATGCATGTTTCCGTTAATTGCTCATATGTTGACCGTTATGCCCTTATTACCTTAAAACGTGATTTATGAAAATGTAAAAGTGTAGAAACCTTAAATACTGATATATAAACTTGTATGCAAAGTTTGACATCAGTTTGACTTGTAGATTAAGAGTTATGCTCAATATCGCAAATTTAAAGCCTTATGTTAATTAAACGGCATAATTAGCGTATAGCCTAGTTAAACCTACTTTTTGACATCAAACTTAATACCCACAGATGTAATATATTATTTTGGGAATTTTAAAGAATTTTTAATTAATTTTAGGCTGAGCATAACTCATAGTCGTAGGCTTAATTCGGTAAATGTCGGTTTTGCCCTTACGGGCCATAAAATGAGTTCTACATATCTAAACGAATCCAAACCTTTTGCTACTGATCACATATGATGAATAAATTATTTTAAGCCTTCTGGAAATATAAAAATATCAGATTTAAGTATCGAACCCGGAAATGGCCTTTAATCGCCTTATTTAGCGTTTTTAGCGCATAGTATGTTTTAAAATCATATTGGACATACCCGGGTTGATACCTACTGATATTTTAGGAAAATTAGGATATTTTAACAGTAAGCAAAGGTTGATAAACTCAGACCTCAGTTTTGAGCTTTTCGGCTTATGTGAAATTACCAAAATACCCCTACAGGACATAGTTTGGATAAAAATGATAAATTTCACATATATGCTTTAGCCTACTGATATAACATATCAAATTGAGTATGTTTGCTGTTTACATCAGACCTGTAACTCAGTTAAACATCTAAACTCTTTTACAACCTTTAAAATGACCAAACTACCCCTACGGGGCCTAGTTTGTGTTTAAACACGTTTCGGGCATAATGAAAGACATCTTATCGATGTCACAACACATTTGAGGCATAATTAACTTAGGAAACATGTATATAGCTCTCATTAATACCCGTCACGCTTCTTACGCGTACGGTTCGGTTTATGTAACAAGTTTACATAAATTAGTCGAAACGGGTCAAACCTTAACGGTTTTATCTCAAACTCCAGAATGTGAATAGTAAACCCATATTAAACAAGTCTTCAAACTTGTCGGGTCTGAATCACATTCTATCCGGTCTTCGCTTAATCGTGCGTACGAACCGTATCTTGAAACTAGCAGGTCTAAGCTTAAGCTTAATAAAAGACCCGTTAGAATTCTAATAGGTTATTATAAACCTTCGTTCCAGATTAGGAGGACCAGTAAAAGCTACGTGCATTTTGCTTATTGTGATTTATACATTGCTCAGGTAAATACTTTTAACTTATTTTCCCTATACGGGCTTGGGTTACGGTATATAGCATACCGCTTGATCGAGCATCAAATCTCCATCATGAGTGGGTAGTTGACTAATTTGATCGGCTCGTTTAAACAGTCTTGTTTACTTAATGCCTTTGGGGGGTTAATGACCATGTCCCGGATATCCTTGGCATCATCTTACGAGATTGGCCACGACTTGAGCACGGGGTGTAGGCGTACACCTGTCAGTGTATAACTCTAAAATTGTGGTGTGTCTATTGATCTTTAACCTGGACAAGATCCGGGCGACTGAACGCACAAGTAACATGTAATTCGTTCACAAGATTATAATATTATATGATTCTCCCAAGTTAAAATAAAATGTTTATGCCATGTGCATCCAAACCAATTTTCAATCATTTTTCAAAATGAGTCAGTTGATTGTATTTACCAGTGTAAACTGACGTATTTTCCCAAAAAGATTAAATGCAGGTACTAAGCGTAATTGGCTGGGATTTCTCCTTAGCATCATTAAAAGTCTCGCAAGCTTAGGATGCCGAAGTCTGTTGAACAATTGTTTCCACTTTTATGTTTGATCCTTCTGTGGATAAACTTCCGAATATTGTGGCATTAAATATTACAATAATAAATTCGGTTGTATTATATTTTCAATTGCTTCCGCTGTGCATAATAATATTGTGTTGTTTGACTATTATGTTGCCAACCATGACGTCACGACAATCCCCACCAGGCCCACCGGTGACACGTGGAAATCGGGGTGTGACAGGTTGGTATCAGAGCCAACACTGAGTGAATTAAACAGTAGCCTTTTGTGTTTAATCTCAGTTACACAATTGCACAATTCTAAACTTCTGAGTCTAGACTTAACTTAGGAATATTCTCAATCCTAATCTATAAATTTTTGCTTCCAATTTTTATTTTTATTGGATACGTCGCCAAGCGAAGAAGCCGTAATAGGAGTTCTCCACACCCGGAGCCCTGAGATGCTGAGCTTCGTACCGCGGCTAGAATGAAACGAGCATCCAAGGAGAAAGCATTCAGAAATAAAATAAAGAAGAAACTCCTTTTACTGAAGATCGTTTCCTTATTAGTCCTTATAAGGACCTAATTATCTTTCAGTCCCTACGAGGACAACATTATTCCTTTCAAGTCCCGCTTAGGGCAACTTTATACTTTTATTTTTTATATAGTGGAATGATTAAGTTTAAACTTTCATTCTAAACAAGAAATATTAAATAAATGGAAAATAACATTTCCTTTTGCAAGATCTACCATTATAATAAAATGGCAAAATCTAAAAAAGACAAGACCTAGCTTTAGGTCATATTGAGACCGGCCAAGATGGTAGTTCCATAATTAGATTCAGATCCATATTAACACCTCAATTTAAAATTGTTCTGCGTTAATTAAGTTAAGAATCTTAAGTGTGAAACCTAGCCTTCGTGTCAATTAAAAGACCGGGCCAAGATGGTAAGACCTGTTAAAAAGATTCAAACCATTAAATTAAAAGAATCTTAAGAGTGAAACCTAGCCTGAGTGTCATTATAAAGACCTGGCCAAGATGGTAAGACCTGTTTAAAAGATTCGTATTCCAGTTAACATCTGAAAACATGTTAACACTCCCGACAGATGTGATTCGTTGGAAATCACACACGTTATTAAGGATTCTTCAAAAGACTCCTAACCCAGTATAATGATCCCTGAATCCTGGGTTTACATCATCAATTAAGATGATCATATTTTAACCATACGTGGTAATATAGTGCCTACGGGCCTCGCTCATTTCCACATGAGCCAAAATACAGTGGTAGCTATGACTCCCTGTCAGAAAAAGGTAATGAACTAGGTTCATACCTCAAATGCTTTGATTCTCTGAAATCACAGCATATAATTTATATATGTCCTTGTGACTAAACCTGTTGTGCTAATATAATTTAAAGGCCTTGATTCTCTGAAATCATGGCTTATAACTTAAAATTGTCCTTGTGACTAGGCCTTTGGTGCTATTAAATAAAACTGTTATTGTTGCTTTGATTCCCTGAAATCATAAGCTTATAATTTATAAATGTCCATGTGACCAGGCTATTGGGTGCCACTAATAAAACTGTTAATGTTTTATAATTAGGATAAATTATAATAGAAATCCTAAATAAATATATGATTAATAAATTAACCAAATATGGTCTCTGTTTACCATGGTTAATGAATTTTCTAAGGGGCAATACCGTAATAAACATCCCTTAGAAGGGAAGTGCCTACGAGCTATAGTTAATGTCCTCTGAGACTAAAGACAGTGGTAGCCTACAGCTCCCTGTCAGGAGAAGGTAATGAACTTTGATTCAAACCTTAATGCCGTGATTATCTGAAATCATGGCTGATAAGTTTAACTTGTCTACGCGACTGGGCCATTTGTGCTATTATTAACTTGTAAATTAGGATTTATGATGAAAATCCTGAATAAAATAAATATCCTTCCTTCCCTGCCAGCATACTTATTAAAAAGAATCTTGAAGGTACGACCTAGCCTATATGTCATCCCAGGCGAGGCCAAGATGGTAGAACATATTCAAAGGATCCAAACCCTTGTAACAGTGTAAATATGTTAACACTCCTGACAACAGTGATGTGATAGAATCACACTGGTCATCTTTATATTAGGAAATTTTTTCAAACCCCTTGTTTAGACTATGATCAATAGGAATCATGGCTAATAAACGTCGAACATGATGAACACATCAAAACATCCATTAGGATGTATACCTACGGGCGAAGATGTATACATGAAAAGATAGTTTTATTTCATAGCTTCTTGTCAAGACAATGACATATGAAATTTTCCGATCCAAAGGAATCATTGATTATGATTTAAAATTTCCCTAGTGACAAGGCCTATGAGCCATCAAAAGTCCTTTGGAACAAGCCTTGTGCTATATATATAAGAGATGTCAGTATGACATTGGCAGCCATGACTTATGTCCCCTGCCTAATAAATATGAAGGATTATATTCCGTCTAAACGCCAAAGATAGTTTATTTAAAAACTTAGGCAAAACATAATCAAATGAAGTTAATACTATCTATTCGCCTATATGGTTTATTTGTACCATGGCTAAATAATCATCAAATTTGACAATTCACCCTATACTTAAACCAATTATTACTACTTGGTTTGTAGCCTTCAAAGCTTCACCATGGCTAACTCCTCTGAAGCTCACAATCATCCAGTTAATCAAGGGGATGATGCAAGACTGAAATTAATAAGCACCGGATTACAGGCTATGATCAAAATAGCCATAAGCAACGCTGTGGACCGTGTGTTGAAGGACCTTAAGCGAAAGTGCGATAATACCCCAAATAAAGGTTACAAAAAGGGTAAGACCGGTTCAAGCTATAACCAGTCCAAAACAAGGAAGGCAAAACCCAAATGTAAAACCTGCAAAAGAAGACACTGGGGGCAGTGTCGATCAAACCCAAAGATAAAGAGATGTGGCATCTGTAAAAGAGATGGCCACCACTCCCACGAATGTAGGGACATAAAGAATGCAAACTGTTGCAGCTGCGGCGAAAAGGGCCACATCGGTACTAATTGCCCTAAGGCTGCCAAGGAAGGAGCAACTAAATCTGGGAAGGATTTGAATGATAAACAGCAGACCGGTGAGAAGACTAGATGCAAAACCTGTAGGAAATACCACCTCGGGAAATGCAGATATGAATCTCAGCCTCTACCCTGTGGAATCTGCAAGTCCAAGGGGCATAAGACCATGGATTGCAAGAGATTGGGAGAAGCAACCTGCTATGGTTGCAATGAAAAGGGGCACATTAAGACCAACTGCCCTGAATACGCTAAAAAGCTTAAGGAAGCTAAGAAGACCGAAGCTGGAAGCTCTCGAATGGGCGCTCAGGAGGCTATTCAGGATGACAATGTCATAATAGGTAATTTTTACCAATGACGCTCATGCTAGAGTATTAATTGATTCAGGTTCAGATAAGTCTTCTGCAGACAATAGATTTTGTAAATCATTAAATCTGCCTGCTAAAACTCTAAGTGTTAAATGTAAAGTAAAATTTACCGATAGTACCTCAGAGACGGCTTCAGAAATATTAAATGGATGTTTTATATCCATTAGGAATTTTTCCGATGTCCTAGTTCCGTTGAAATATAAGGACTCAATATAGTGATAAAAATCGATGGTTGCCTTAAAAAATTAAGCCCATATTGTGGGTGATAAGAAGCAATTAATTATCAAGACTCCTTATGAGACAACCCGCATAATTACAGGTATCTGTACGATTAATTAATAAAAAGCAACGAAAAAAATGGTGGAATTGGTCGTCCTCGGAATCGAACCTGGGTCTAGGCCGCACCCTTTCGCGCGCCTAGCCAACCGAGCTAGGTGCCTAGTTTGTGAAATTTCCATGTTTGGTTAAATATAAGCACATGTACAATAACTTCCTTATATTCTTCTAAAAGTCACCTACTTATCCTCATTATGTTGACTAAGTATTAGAATCCAAGATTTTACCTCTATGTTTTAGTTACTCTTGGCTTGCTTATGTTGACTAAACACTAGAAAGGACCCTATTAGAAAAACTTAGTATCCGTTTCGCGAAAAGGGAAAAGACGGAATAAGAATTTTCCGACTCTCGCCATAAAAGTTCTAGACAGTCGACAGTATGTCGCAAATTTTAATTCATTGGCTGAGATAGTACCCTATTCAGTATACCCAAAAATCTAAGCTTAAAACACATAATTTTTAGTGGTTTGACTGCTAAGAGATACGTTTGGGTTCGGATGCTAATAAGCCTCTCATAAGATCTTAAGCTTAGCAAACTTTTATTATTATCCACAAGGTATAAATTACCAAGGAAACCATAGTAACCGATTCTTCTCGTATCGGCAAGGAATCCTTCCAAAAAATCTAAAAGTACTCTTTCTTCGCATAGAGTACGACAACATATGTTATTTTAATTATTTTTCTCATTGTTTTATATCGCCTGCGAATGCCAAACTATGTTTGATAAAAGTGCCATATGAGGATTGGCGTATTCTAGTGTGTCCCATAGATTACTTCCATGCCTGATCAGTATGGAGGTTTAATACATGTGTTGGGATTGAACCCTATCAGAGGAACATATAATTAAAGCCAAAACTGGATCAGAGCAGTGGATCCAGAATAAGCAGACGTTTACAGATTAGTTCATGCAAATCTCTCCCCTTGAAAGTGGCTTTGTATCTGCTGATCTCCTATCTACTGATCTTACCAAGTGCTGATCCACAACTGCTGCCTAGCATCTACTGCCAAGTGTTAAAGACTGATAGAAGACCAAAGCTCTGCTGACTCAATCTACTGCCTTGAGTCAAGTACTGCTGATCCGGACAAGCACTGTTGGATTCACAGCAGTGGAAGGATGCAGCAGCTGTTTAAGTGTCTTTTATGTAATAAATTGTAATAGCAGTAGTTACTACATCAGTGTTTGTATAAGATCAGAGGTTAGAGTTTGTTAGGAGGTTAGATGTCACTTTCATGGTGACGTCAGCTAAGATGCTCAGTGGTTTGCAAGTGCCTATAAATAGTTCAGTACTTTGTACTGTTCTATTAGCTCTTTCACCACATCGTCTTCTTTGCACGAACAAACTACTGAGCTCTGGCTGAGGGGGAGTTTGCATTCTTACATCAATCATTGTAATCGTTATTGAAATAAATTCAATCTTTCGATTCATTGTGTAAAGATGTTTGATAAAAGTATTACTCTCGTTTGATTGTATGCAAAGTTTGCTTTCATCTTATTTCCGCTGCACAAACTCTTTCATTTCCATCTTAATTTCAAACAAAAATACAATCAAAAAGAAACTCAGATCCAACAATTGGTATCAGAGCTTGGACAGTCAAATTTGATTTAACAATCATTTTGACGTAAATAGTTCAGCTCATAACAGTTGATACTGATCGTTTGTTCGTCCGTTGAAAAACAGAGCAAGGATTAATCACCATTAAAGTTGATTTCTCAGTGTCTGTAAAACAACAATAATGACGTCACAATCTCAGGATGATAAAAACAACATCGGCTCACTTTTTAAACCACCTATGCTAAAAAGAAATGAGTACAACATCTGGCAGAGAAGGATGGGTCACATCCTTGCTCAACAAAGCACAGGTTGTTGGAGGTCTGTCATTTATGGTCCCCATGTTCCTTCAGTGCCAAGCGCTGAAGATGCTAAAAAGTTCGTTCCAAAACCAGTTGAAAATTATACCGAAACCGACTTTCAAAAGATCGAACTAAATGCTAAAGCTTTTAGCATCATAGCATCAGCGCTGCCCAATTAGATATATGCTGGACTGTTACACTGTAACAGTGCCAAAGAGTTATGGGACGCACTTAAGGAACAGTTTGGGGGAACTGAAGAAGTCATAGAAAACAATAGGGAAATTCTGAACCAACAGTATGAAACATTTTGCTATGTTAAAGGCGAATCACTAACGCAACAATTTGAGCGTTTCAGTTGTCTCATCAGTGAACTGAGGCTTGTTAACACCACTTTTACAAACTCAACTCAAAATAGCAGGTTCCTCAGGTCACTGCCAGAAAAATGGGTCACCATAGCTTTTGTCACCCGAAATTCACCTGAATTCAAGGATCTGACCTTGACCCAACTCCACGGTCGACTCCTGACCTATGAAAGGGAGTTGAACCAGAAAAGGAGGTTACAAGAGTCAGGAAAAGTTACCGATGATTACACTTTCGGTAATACTGCTCTTCTGGGTCAAGAAGAATCTGGGAGCAGTGGTAAGGATCAGGGTTTTGATCACTTCATTGACATAACTGCTGGTGCAAATTTTAACAACCCTGATCCTCACTCTGCTAGTTATGCATTCACTGCAAATGAAAACCAGATGTCAGACAATTTAAGTTTTGAACTAAATGATTTGCAACATTTTGATCCCACTGATTTAGAGGAAATGGACATCCTGCACCAACTGGCTTTGCTAAGTGTCAGAACTAGCAAGTTCTACAAAAGAACAGGGCGAAAATTCCCAGGTTTGCATGGGAATCTTAGGGTTGGGTTGGATAAATCGAAAATCAAGTGCTATAAGTGTAATAGGTTGGGACATTTCGCTAGGGAATGTAGGAGTCAAACTACTGGTCCCATAATTACTCATCCTAGCTCAAATCCTAGACCTCAAAACCAAAACACTGTGCACTATGCCCAATATGCCCCAGCAGCTCAAGTGAACACTGCTCACTATGCTGCTGCCCCTGTGCCAGTACATTATGTCCAAACTACTGTTCCACAAATCCAATATGTTCAAACCCCTGTTCCACAGGTACAAGTGCAACCTGTTGCACCTCAAACGACTGCTCCAGCAGCAGCACAACTAGATCAACAAAGTTTTTTCACTCAAGGGTTTGTTGACTGGAGCAGTATGCCTGAAGACCTTAATGATGAAAATTTTGTACTCTATGCTTCTAATGATTCTTCTCATGATGAGTTTTGTTTGATGGCATTAGAGTCAATACATGAGGGGGTTGAAACTGAGGAGGAACAGCAGTGCTTTGAAACAGTGGAAGAGGTGACTGAAGCAGTGGTTACTGCTGTGGCTGGTGAACTACTGTTGGGAGAAAGTTCAGGTACCCTGATTGAACCAATGACAGATCCATGGTCCATAGAGGACAAAGAAGAAGAGAAAGAAGAAAAGGCTGGTGAAAAGAAGGTAAAAGCTGATGATGATGAAGATCATCAATGTGATTGTGCAATGATGGCAGCTGCCAAGGTATCTCCTCAAGTTCTTGAAAAACTGTGTTCTGACAATTGCATAATTGCTTTTGCAAACATTAAAGAGGTGAATGAAAACCTTCGGGATAAAATCTTGTCTGATGAGGTCAAATTTGAAAGCTCTTTAAAAGAACTTAAAAACAAATTGACTGAAAAAGAAAAAGAAATCAGTTGTCTAAAAGAAGAGCAAAGCATCACCAAAACCCAACTTCAAACTATGGTAGAAAAATACCAAAGTTGCAAAAAGGAGTTGGAATCCACCCAGATTACTTGTGAAAGATGGGTGGAATCCTGCAGAGGATATGAGGTGATGCTTGCTAAACAGATTGAAAGCAATGTGAAATTTGGGGTTGGTTATAGAAAATATGATGATGAACACATTGCTTGTGAAAAATCTGGTCAAAACACTGATGTAACCACTGAGTTCATCCCCACAAACAAGAATGGCCAAGAAGTGAAAATCACTGACAAACTTGGTAACAAAATCACACTTGGCAGAACAAGGAGTTCCTCAACTTTTGAAGAACTTGAAAAATATCAGTTTAAACCTACCTGGTCTGACGAGTGTGATATTCTTGAAAATTTCAAGCCAATGGACTTTACATCAACTGATGGTGTTAAAGCTCCAAAAGCTAAAGTCATACCTCTCAAGGACATCCCAGCAGTGGTTAAAACCTCTGCTGCAAAGGAGTCTGAAAAGAGAAAGAAGAAAGAAAAAATTGATAACTTGTTTTGTGAATTCTGTGAAAAAAGGAATCATCTAACAAAAGATTGTTTCCACTTGAAAACTTATGATTTAAACAAAACAAGTGTCATTGTTTCAGCAGAAAGCTGCATTGTTTGTGGTAAGACAAACCACAAAACTCAAGCATGTGTGTACCTCAAAAACTTTGATGTGAAAAAGAATGAGTACATGGCTAAAACATCCTTGAGTCCACCTTCATCATCAACATCTGTCAAATTTACCAAGAAACAACCACTGTTTGTGCCAGTTCAAACAGCTGTTACAAAACAGCTGAACCAAACATCTGTCAAAAGAGATGTTCAGGCACTGATGCACCCCCTGCCAATCAGTTCAGAAAAGGCAGAGAAAAACAGTCTTACCAAAGGATTCCTCACGTTTATGAGGCCTACAAAAGGCCTTCTAAACCCAAAGTGAACAAGCATCCTTTTGGTTACCAGCAGATGATTGGTCAGGATCCACAACAGTGGTTAGAGAAACACTGTCCTAAAACAGTTCAAACCCCTGACCTAACCACTGTCCATCACTCTGCATCCATCCCAGACACTGTTGAGACCCCATCCAAAGCCTTGTTGGCTTTGGAGACCTTAATGAACTAATCCTTTTACTTCATGTGCAGGGAGCTTCTGCATGCTTTGATAGTCTTTGGTATGTAGATAGTGGAGGCTCCAGGCACATGACAGGATGTAAAGCCCTCCTCAAAGACTTTAAAATCCATGGAGGGGGTGATATATCCTTTGGGAATAATAGTAAAGGGAAGGTTCTGGGGTCTGGTACAGTGCAATCTGGAAATGTAAAATTTGAAAATGTCAATCTAATAGACAATCTAAAATTCAACCTTCTGAGTGTGTCCCAAATGAGTGACAAGGGATTTGGGTCATTCTTCACAAAAGACTGTTGTAGGATTGTTGGACCAGAAATGGTCAAAAAGATTGAAGCAATAATCAAAACAGGTCAAACTAAACTTGTTGCTCAAAGAAGTGGCAATGTTTATGTTGTTGACATGTCAAAAGAGTGTCCCAGAGCTGATGCTTGTCTGTTCTCAGCTGCCTCTAACAAAGAGACAGAACTTTGGCACAGAAGGCTGGGGCACACAAATCTTAAAACAATCACAGAAATTTCAAAAAATGGTTTGGTGAGAGGCCTACCACAAAAATTGTTTTCATGTCCTGAACATTGCATTTCCTGTTTAAAAGGAAAACAGCATAAAAGTTCTTATAAGTCCATTGAAGAGTCCAAAACAACCCAGTGTTTGCAAATGCTACACATGGATTTGTTTGGCCCAGTTCAAGTCATGAGCCTTAAAAAGAAAAGATATTGTTTGGTTATTGTTGATGACTTTTCTAGGTTCACATGGACTTTCTTTTTGCACTCAAAAGATGAAACTGCAGGCATCTTGCAAGACTTTGTGATACAGGTTGAAAAGCAATTTGACCTTCCAGTGAAAAGCTTCAGGAGTGACAATGGCACAGAATTCAAAAATAGGGAGTTGGATGCCTTCTGTGTGAAGAAAGGGATTGTAAGGCAGTACAGCATCCCAAGAACACCAGAGCAGAATGGGGTAGTGGAAAGGAAGAACAGAACTCTGATTGAGGCTGCCAGAACCATGCTTGCAGATTCAGGTTTGCCATTAACTTTCTAGGCAGAGGCAGTAAACACTGCTTGCTATGTTCAGAACAGAGTTTTAATTAACCCCAGGCACAAAAAGACTGCCTATGAAATTCTGTATAAAATTAAACCACTGATCTCATATTTCAAAGTGTTTGGCTGCCCATGCTTTATTTTGAACTTAAAAGATTCCATTTCAAAATTTGCAGCCAAAATTGATTGTGGTTACCATTTGGGATACTCAACCACTGCCAAGGCCTACAAAGTGTTCAATACACGGACCAAGGCAGTGGAGGAGACTTTGAATGTAAAGTTCAATGAGCTTTCATCAATGAAAATCCCAGCAAACCCTGCAGATCTGTTTGATCTTGAAAAATTCACTTTTGAAAATACTGCTGTCAAGACTAACAGTGCAGGTCCATCAGAGGATACAACACCAGACTATGGGTATGAAATCATCATCCCTCAAAGGTCTGCCACAAAGGGAAAAGCACCAGCTGTTCAAAACAGTTGTCAAAGCTCAACCACTGCTACCTCAACAGTTGTTGACCAAAGTAGCCCATCAACCACTACTTCCACATCCTCAAACACTGCTGACAAAAGTCCTCAAACAGTGGATAAAAGTCAGCAGTTGTCCACCTCATTACCTCCTATACCACCACCTTTTGAAACCACTGCTGGATCATCAAAGTC
This sequence comes from Helianthus tuberosus, assembly GCA_030545235.1. Classification (NCBI taxonomy): domain Eukaryota; kingdom Viridiplantae; phylum Streptophyta; class Magnoliopsida; order Asterales; family Asteraceae; genus Helianthus; species Helianthus tuberosus. Next base: position 1,679,546 of record CM060395.1, on the reverse strand, counting down.
CCCAGCAGTGGTTAGCTCAGATGATACACATTTGCAGCCTTCGCCAACAAATGCCATCATACCATACCAAGGAGATTTAATCTTCTTGAGATCTCATCCACCTGATCAAATCGTTGGCAACATAAATGAAGGGGTGCTCACAAGAAGCCAAACCCAAAACATTTGTCTTTTTGCTGGTTTTCTATCACTCCATCAGCCAGTCAAGTACCAAGAGGCACTGAAAGACAACAGCTGGGTAGAAGCCATGCAAGAGGAGCTCCAACAGTTTAAAAGACAACAAGTATGGGAGCTTGTACCACTGGCAGAAGAGGTTAGCCCCATTGGCACAAAGTGGGTCTTCAAGAACAAAACTGATGAAAGGGGTATTGTTGTCAAGAATAAAGCCAGGCTTGTGGTTCAAGGTTACAGACAGGAAGAGGGGATTGATTATGATGAAACATTTGCCCCTGTTGCAAGATTAGAAGCAATTAGACTATTCCTGGCCTTTGCTGTCAACCACAATATGAAGGTGTTTCAAATGGATATCAAAAGTGCTTTCCTCTATGGTACAATTCAAGAAGAGGTGTATGTTTGTCAACCTCCAGGTTTTGAGGATCCATTTTATCCAGATCATGTCTACAGGCTAAACAAAGCCTTGTATGGCTTGAAACAAGCACCAAGGGCCTCGTATGAAACTCTTTCCAACTTCCTACTCTCAAATGGTTTCAAAAGAGGTACCATTGATAAAACACTGTTTTTAAAATGGAGAGGGAAGGACTTAATGATTGTCCAGATTTATGTGGATGACATTATTTTTGGAAGCACATGTAACTCAATATGTGAAGAGTTTAGAGAACTCATGACAGCTGAGTTTGAAATGAGTGCAATGGGTGAGCTGAAATGCTTTCTTGGTCTCCAAGTACAGCAAATGCAAAATGGAACTTTCATTCATCAAAGCAAATATGCTAAAGAACTTTTAACCAAATTTGATATGAATGATTGTAAACCATGCAGCACACCCATGGCAACAAATAAGCTGGTCATGTCTGATGAAAAAGATGAGCTGATTGACCAAACACTTTATAGAAGCATGATTGGGTCTTTACTGTACCTAATTGCATCTAGACCAGACATCATGTTTGCAACATGTGTCTGTGCAAGAAGTCAATCAGCTCCCAGAAAATCAAATCTCATAGCTGTAAAAAGGATCTTCAGATACATAAAAGGTGCTCCCACACTTGGTATCTGGTATCCAGCTAATGGGAAAATCAAGCTTTCAGGTTTCTCAGACAGTGACTTTGCTGGATGCAACACAACAAGGAAGTCCACATCAGGAGGGTGCCAGTTTCTAGGTGATTGCTTAGTCTCATGGCAAAGCAAAAAGCAAGCAGCTGTTTCAACATCCACTGCTGAAGCTGAATACATTGCTGCTACAAGCTGTACAGCCCAACTCCTGTGGCTTCAAAATCAGTTGCTGGATTTTGGTATCACTGCCTTAAAGACACCACTCATGTTGGATAGTCAGGCAGCAGAAAATATCATCAAAAATCCAGTTTCCCATTCAACCACCAAACACATCGACATCAGACATCACTTTGTGAGGGATTGCTATGAAAAAGGTTTGATTTCTCTGCATCATGTCCCAACTAAAGACCAGCTGGCTGATGTGCTCACAAAAGCACTTGATACAGCCACTTTTTGTGACACCCGTGTCACTGCGACCATCAAACAAATGCCAAACCAATGAAATATTATATTTCATACTTGGGATTTGTAAAAATATGTGTATCGATTTCACATATCAACTCTTGTTTCGATTTCAAGCTCTAAATCGCTTTCTGGAAGGTTATACCCGCACTGATGCGTAAATATAACCAGTTTAATGCAACGAACACTCCGGAATAGTGAAATAGGCTTAACATACCTTAAATAACCTTTACATAACTTATATATAAGTTTTGGAAGGTTTGGTGTGGTGAAATCAAGTTTAATCGCTTACAGGGACTAAAGTTGACAAACTGCAAAAGTATGCCAATTTGAACTGTAACAGACCTTCCGGAACATGACCATAAGTTAAACATACCATAAATATCCTTTACATAGCTTAGAAATAGGCTTTGAGGGGTTCGGTGTGCTAAAATAAACTTTTTGGGTCATTCAGGGACTAAAAGTGTCAAAAAGTGCACAAGTTTGCATTTTCGCGCATAACTTACGTTCTGAATACATCCGGACATCCAAAAATTTATGTAAGCACTAAAATATTTTATTTTAGTGTTCGCCATAAGAAAAATCCATTCGTCGCGTCATTTGGTTCGTTTTTCGCATTCGGGACCAGATTCGATGTATTAGCCGTTGTTTAATTCACAACCACACATTCTAAACTTGCTTAGTCAGCGGATAAGGATGGAATTTAAACACCTAAACACCATAACTTTGCAACACATGTATGGATGGAATTTAAACACCTAAACACCATAACTTTGCAACACATGTATGGATGGAATTTAAACACCTAAACACCATAACTTTGCAACACATGTATGGATGGAATTTAAACACCTAAACACTATAACTTTGCAACACATGTATGGATGGAATTTAAACACCTAAACACTATAGCTTTGCAACACATGTACGGATGGGATTAAGGCACGTTTTCCATGAAACTATCTTAACGGTTCGGGTATTCCTATAAATACCCCATACCCCCCATTGCTAAAATCACTAGAAACTTGATTTGAGAAACTCTAAGTTGAAACATTTGTTTCATACCTGAGATTTTTGAATCGAGTTTAGCATTCGGGGACCCTTCGTAAGTATTCTTTCGTTCTTTTCCTTATTTTATTGCTTTTCGAGTCAGAAAGTCAAACTTTGTTTGACTTTCAGCGTTGACCAGTAATGGTCAATGCGAAGTTCTTTTGAACTTCGCAACGTGAGTGTAATCACGTTGGTCATAGTCCCTTGGGACTATGCCCACTGATTACCACGTTGTCTAGGGTCGTAGGGTAAGCGATCTGATAAATCGCTTATACCTCGAACCCGACCCAGTTTGGTCGATCATTAGGATCCGACCAAACACAGTAGGTGACCATAGTGTATAGGGAATAACCTTCCGAGGTTATACCCTATGGTCACATCGTTTAAGTAGTTGTATGATAGGTAGTTTATATGCCTTAGGTAAATTACCAGAATACCCTTTTCATGTAGAATTGGTAATTAAGCATATGTAACCTAAACCTTTGTCACATAACTAATTATGTAATATGTTTAGGCATATAACACTTGTCATAGGGCTAGTTAGGCGGTCCGAACGCGTTTCACGCGAACGACGCGTTAAAGTAGCATAAGCTACCTAAACGGGTCGTAATGGGTCGTAGACACTTAGGTTAAGTTTCATTTAGTATGTAGGCTTTGTTAAACCAAATGACACGAGTCTCTACACTCGTTTGGTTTACAAACCCTAATGCTACCCGATTTTCCGATTTAGGTCCGGTTTATTAATGTAGCTACCTATACTAGGTGCCGTTTGATATCCGCGATCTCTAGCATTGTTTAGTTGTTACTCAAGGACTACTGAGCAATCTCAAGTGAGTACATAGACCCCTCTTTTACTGTTTTCCAAACTGTTTTGGGGTGGAACACATGTGCCTACTTGTTACTTTCATGCTTTCCTGTTTTAACATCATATACTGCTATGTTCGTTAGTACATTATAGTACATGATTTTATGACATTTCATGCTAGGTGTGCCCAATTGTGTGCATTACTTAGTACATCGTTTTACATGACATTTTGACATAGACATTTGACATAGACATTTGACATAGACATTTCGGCATAGACATTTTAACATGATTGACATTTGATCATGCATTTCCCACAAAACATAACTTTGATTTAAACCAAGATTTACTTCAATACTTTGTTTTTGTGCATATGGTTTAGTTGAGACATTTCACTTGCCATACATGACATCTTGACATAGACGTTTGACATGGATATTTGACATAGACATTTGACATGGATATTTGACATAGACATTTTGATATGATTTACATCTTGACATGAACACTTTGACATATTACCCAATACATTGACAATTGATTTAAACATAGACTTCTTACATTGGTTGGTTTGGTTTGATTAAGTGATTAAGTAACGATGCGTGTGTAATATGATACAAGCATGGTGGATACGCCGCTGGTACTTCCTATATATAAGTGTTTGTATGGTATTACATATCATAGCGTTATTTGAATCATTTCAGTTTGAGACAGAGAACATTTTATACAAATAACACACTTTTCACAAGACATTGATTTATAAACATCTTATCTTATGCAAACATATTTTACTTGGTTATTCATTTAACCTTACATTTATTTATACTTATCATCTGAACTCATTGTTTTTTTAAATGATTTACAAAGCAAAGCAAATAACAAGGTTCATGACTAAACATTTTCTCAAACATAAGTCATGAAACCTATTTTCACAAAACCTATGTATCTCACAGGCATTTTTATGCTGACGTACCTATTTTCACATGTGTTTTTCAGGAACTGTTGCATAAGATGATCAAGATACACATAGGCAGACTTGGGCTTTAGTGACAATAAAAGATGCAAGACTAGTTAATTATGTTGTATTTCTTGTTTGTTAAGACATTGTAACACTTTTAATCAATAAAACGAAACTTCAATTGCCATGGATTTGAAACAATTAATTCTGTTACAACACTCCCCGACGTTTCCGCCACGTTTTGTATGTTCTACGTGGTCGGGGTGTGACAGAAAAGATGGTATCAGAGCCAATGGTTATAGGGAATTAGGTTATTAGTAATGCTTTGACCTAGTCTATAACCTTCTTAGGACCCTAACGCGAGTTTACTTGCGTTTAGTCATAAAACAATACCGTCACCTATCCTTAGGCGACTACCACAACAAGAACATAATTTTCGAAACCGCTTTGAAAACTAATCATCTGTTCTAGGATGATTAATTACTAGGTTTTGAACCCTCTGTTATAAGGTTTTGAACCCCATTGAATTTTCAAAATCTCGTCAAGGTTTTGGGTTTTAAATAATGTGAACACGTGCAAACTGGAAGGGTGAATGCCTGTATTCTGAGTTTTCTGTCTAGGCAAGCACTTCGTATACATCTCAACCAGACGCGAGACCAGTTGTGCTTACCTGGGAATTCTTGGGATGAGTGTTCACTTATAGGCGAGCATGTCTTCGCGATACATTATTTTTGACCTATTTACTTTGATTAGTCACCGTCTCATTTGTTTGCCTTAAGTAACAAACAAATGATCGCAATTTTATGCATTGTTATTCTGTTTTCATTTCCCTTGTTCCCTCCCATATCTCCTATGTTCTTCATGGTGTCTCTTCATCGCAACAAGACTCGAGTGTCCGGACCAGGTGCTACAACTGCCCAACAAATAGGCGTAGTACTCCAGAAGACCGTTGATTTAGCTATCACCATGAGTCAGCTCAGGAATGAAGCCGTGCAAGGGAACTGCTCCTTGGTGCAATCAATGCCATCGTCATTATTCAAATCAAATACCATGTTACAAATGTACCCACGGTGGACGATGGAGACATTTGGTTAACATGTGTCGCTTTGCTGTTCAAAGCAAGGCAGTAGCAAACCCTGTTGCTGCTTAACCTTCAAGTTCTGCTTCATATGTCGCCCAGGCATATCTAGCGCCTGAACCTCATGAACTTTCTACCTTGTGTATCGACTTAAGCACGCCTAGTGCAAGGTGTCGAAGCACCTCTCGTTACACAAATTTCAAAATCCATAAAGGATCTTTCTATCCTCATAATCAGATCCTTGTGGATGAATATCACTCAAATCGGAGCCCTTAATTGAATTATTCGTATGCCTTAATACGAACATTACCATTCAATAAGGACAAAGCCGAATTCTTATTTAGATCTTCCTATCTTCATAGTTAGATTCTAATGATTTAAGTGCCGCATGGAATCCACGGATTGGATTCCTGGTGTGCTTTGAGTATCCGCGTCCAAAGATAACAAATTAATAACCAAGTTAAACAATTATGTGATTATGTGCTTATGTGTTCCCTTTTATGTTTTTGTGTGATCCAAATTCTTGTCATCCAAATCCTCGTAGAATCTTCCATATCTTTGGGTGCTATATTAAATCCTCAACGGGCTTGTACGTAATAGTAAAGACCCTTGGATTATATTGTACCATTCCATAATTAGACCCTGAGAGGTCTAGGTAAACAGATTGATCCAAAAATCTGGTTAGGAATATCATGTGATGATATAGCTGAAAGGACTCCTTGGTGGCCTAATTTAAAAGGATCCTTTGTCGATCTAATTAAAAGGACCCTATGGTAGTTTAGTCACACTCATCATCAGGTTTGATTTTTCCTCCCCTTCACATTTCAGACAAATTGTGCGGACTATGCAAGGAATTGCGGAATTATGGATGCATACATAATTATGAAATTCAGTGCACGGAAACCACAGCAAATTTTGTCATGTGTCTAGAGACTATTCCGTTCATTTTTGTTTCTGAAGATGTAAAATGACTATTCCGTTCATTTTTGTTTCTGAAGATGTAAAATGACTATTCCGTTCATTTTTGTTTCTGAAGATGTAAAATGACTATTCCGTTCATTTTTGTTTCTGAAGATGTAAAATGACTATTCCGTTCATTTTTGTTTCTGAAGATGTAAAATGACTATTCTGTTCATTTTGTTTCTGAAGATGTAAAATGACTATTCCGTTCATTTTTGTTTCTGAAGATGTAAAATGACTATTCCGTTCATTTTTGTTTCTGAAGATGTAAAATGACTATTCTGTTCATTTTGTTTCTGAAGATGTAAAATGACTATTCTGTTCATTTTTGTTTCTTAAGATGTAAAATGACTATTCCGTTCATTTTTGTTTCTGAAGATGTAAAATGACTATTCCGTTCATTTTTGTTTCTGAAGATGTAAAATGACTATTCCGTTCATTTTTGTTTCTGAAGATGTAAAATGACTATTCCGTTCATTTTTGTTTCTGAAGATGTAAAATGACTATTCTGTTCATTTTGTTTCTGAAGATGTAAAATGACTATTCCGTTCATTTTTGTTTCTGAAGATGTAAAATGACTATTCTGTTCATTTTGTTTCTGAAGATGTAAAATGACTATTCTGTTCATTTTTGTTTCTGAAGATGTAAAATGACTATTCTGTTCATTTTTGTTTCTGAAGATGTTGTGGAAAATGACTATTCTGTTCATTTTTGTTTCTAAAGAATGCCTGTTGAGAATAACTCTGTTCATTTTTCATTTCTGAAAAATGTTCGTTAAAGAGAAATTACAGGATTACGTCTTGTTCATCTTTGATGGTTATTTAACACAAAGTCACAAATAGACTCCTACGAATTAATTTCGGGACGAAATTTCCTAAAGTAGGGGAGACTGTGACACCCGTGTCACTGCGACCATCAAACAAATGCCAAACCAATGAAATATTATATTTCATACTTGGGATTTGTAAAAATATGTGTATCGATTTCACATATCAACTCTTGTTTCGATTTCAAGCTCTAAATCGCTTTCTGGAAGGTTATACCCGCACTGATGCGTAAATATAACCAGTTTAATGCAACGAACACTCCGGAATAGTGAAATAGGCTTAACATACCTTAAATAACCTTTACATAACTTATATATAAGTTTTGGAAGGTTTGGTGTGGTGAAATCAAGTTTAATCGCTTACAGGGACTAAAGTTGACAAACTGCAAAAGTATGCCAATTTGAACTGTAACAGACCTTCCGGAACATGACCATAAGTTAAACATACCATAAATATCCTTTACATAGCTTAGAAATAGGCTTTGAGGGGTTCGGTGTGCTAAAATAAACTTTTTGGGTCATTCAGGGACTAAAAGTGTCAAAAAGTGCACAAGTTTGCATTTTCGCGCATAACTTACGTTCTGAATACATCCGGACATCCAAAAATTTATGTAAGCACTAAAATATTTTATTTTAGTGTTCGCCATAAGAAAAATCCATTCGTCGCGTCATTTGGTTCGTTTTTCGCATTCGGGACCAGATTCGATGTATTAGCCGTTGTTTAATTCACAACCACACATTCTAAACTTGCTTAGTCAGCGGATAAGGATGGAATTTAAACACCTAAACACCATAACTTTGCAACACATGTATGGATGGAATTTAAACACCTAAACACCATAACTTTGCAACACATGTATGGATGGAATTTAAACACCTAAACACCATAACTTTGCAACACATGTATGGATGGAATTTAAACACCTAAACACTATAACTTTGCAACACATGTATGGATGGAATTTAAACACCTAAACACTATAACTTTGCAACACATGTACGGATGGGATTAAGGCACGTTTTCCATGAAACTATCTTAACGGTTCGGGTATTCCTATAAATACCCCATACCCCCCATTGCTAAAATCACTAGAAACTTGATTTGAGAAACTCTAAGTTGAAACATTTGTTTCATACCTGAGATTTTTGAATCGAGTTTAGCATTCGGGGACCCTTCGTAAGTATTCTTTCGTTCTTTTCCTTATTTTATTGCTTTTCGAGTCAGAAAGTCAAACTTTGTTTGACTTTCAGCGTTGACCAGTAATGGTCAATGCGAAGTTCTTTTGAACTTCGCAACGTGAGTGTAATCACGTTGGTCATAGTCCCTTGGGACTATGCCCACTGATTACCACGTTGTCTAGGGTCGTAGGGTAAGCGATCTGATAAATCGCTTATACCTCGAACCCGACCCAGTTTGGTCGATCATTAGGATCCGACCAAACACAGTAGGTGACCATAGTGTATAGGGAATAACCTTCCGAGGTTATACCCTATGGTCACATCGTTTAAGTAGTTGTATGATAGGTAGTTTATATGCCTTAGGTAAATTACCAGAATACCCTTTTCATGTAGAATTGGTAATTAAGCATATGTAACCTAAACCTTTGTCACATAACTAATTATGTAATATGTTTAGGCATATAACACTTGTCATAGGGCTAGTTAGGCGGTCCGAACGCGTTTCACGCGAACGACGCGTTAAAGTAGCATAAGCTACCTAAACGGGTCGTAATGGGTCGTAGACACTTAGGTTAAGTTTCATTTAGTATGTAGGCTTTGTTAAACCAAATGACACGAGTCTCTACACTCGTTTGGTTTACAAACCCTAATGCTACCCGATTTTCCGATTTAGGTCCGGTTTATTAATGTAGCTACCTATACTAGGTGCCGTTTGATATCCGCGATCTCTAGCATTGTTTAGTTGTTACTCAAGGACTACTGAGCAATCTCAAGTGAGTACATAGACCCCTCTTTTACTGTTTTCCAAACTGTTTTGGGGTGGAACACATGTGCCTACTTGTTACTTTCATGCTTTCCTGTTTTAACATCATATACTGCTATGTTCGTTAGTACATTATAGTACATGATTTTATGACATTTCATGCTAGGTGTGCCCAATTGTGTGCATTACTTAGTACATCATTTTACATGACATTTTGACATAGACATTTGACATAGACATTTCGGCATAGACATTTTAACATGATTGACATTTGATCATGCATTTCCCACAAAACATAACTTTGATTTAAACCAAGATTTACTTCAATACTTTGTTTTTGTGCATATGGTTTAGTTGAGACATTTCACTTGCCATACATGACATCTTGACATAGACGTTTGACATGGATATTTGACATAGACATTTGACATGGATATTTGACATAGACATTTTGATATGATTTACATCTTGACATGAACACTTTGACATATTACCCAATACATTGACAATTGATTTAAACATAGACTTCTTACATTGGTTGGTTTGGTTTGATTAAGTGATTAAGTAACGATGCGTGTGTAATATGATACAAGCATGGTGGATACGCCGCTGGTACTTCCTATATATAAGTGTTTGTATGGTATTACATATCATAGCGTTATTTGAATCATTTCAGTTTGAGACAGAGAACATTTTATACAAATAACACACTTTTCACAAGACATTGATTTATAAACATCTTATCTTATGCAAACATATTTTACTTGGTTATTCATTTAACCTTACATTTATTTATACTTATCATCTGAACTCATTGTTTTTTTAAATGATTTACAAAGCAAAGCAAATAACAAGGTTCATGACTAAACATTTTCTCAAACATAAGTCATGAAACCTATTTTCACAAAACCTATGTATCTCACAGGCATTTTTATGCTGACGTACCTATTTTCACATGTGTTTTTCAGGAACTGTTGCATAAGATGATCAAGATACACATAGGCAGACTTGGGCTTTAGTGACAATAAAAGATGCAAGACTAGTTAATTATGTTGTATTTCTTGTTTGTTAAGACATTGTAACACTTTTAATCAATAAAACGAAACTTCAATTGCCATGGATTTGAAACAATTAATTCTGTTACAACACTCCCCGACGTTTCCGCCACGTTTTGTATGTTCTACGTGGTCGGGGTGTGACACTTTTGAAAGCTTGGTCTCTAGGATTGGGATGCTGAACATGGAATAACAAGCAACATCTTGTTTTTCTATGAATAAAAGCAACAAAATGTTTTCAGAAAATCAAAACTCCATCCTTAAAAATAGTTAAAAATGAAATTTTTTCATTAAGTCCTTAAAAGTCTGCCATTAACCACTGATGGTTCAAAAGTCTGCTCTACTTCAAAAGTCTGTCCACTGCTGAAAGTCAACCCCTGCTCTCTAAATTGATAAACTCTGTTGTTCAAAAGCAGTGTCTTATCCACTGATATGCTATCCACTGATAGTGAAAATCATCCACTGTTTTCATACCACTGCCTTCATCTGTCCCTATCACACAAGTACTGTCCTTCACTTTCAACAGGGGTTGTCACGTGGGCAGTACATATTGGTCAGACCTTTTGTAACGGCTGCCACCTCAGCATTCACTTTCTTCCCTATAAAATCCCCCACTCACCATTAAAACAGGGTTTTACTGTCGAATTCAATTCTTAAAAATTCTCTTCTCAAAGCAGTTTTTCATCTCATTTCTTCACAAATTTCTTCGATCAATCATCCTCAAAATGACAAAATCAAAGAAATCTTCAAAACCCTCATCCAAATCATCATAAAAAACTGCCTCTCAAAAGGCAATCTCCACTGAAATTCCACATAAACCATCTCACAATCTCCTGGGTCTTCTCACAAAACCAGGAACCACCAAAGTTTTCGATTCCATCATTGATCTCATGGCAAAATCAAAGTACAAAACTTTGATCACTGCCGATGCACCAATCTATTTGGCGACCCAAAGGGAGTTCTGGAAAAATGCAACCCTTGAAAAACAAGGCGACACTGCAACCACCATAAACTCTTCTATAAAGGGTAAAGTTGTCCAAATCACGCCACAATCCATTTCAGAGGTCTTTCAACTCGGTGATCAGGAAGGTAAAAATTCTTTCACTAAAAACGAGTTAAAAATTGACTTCATTGAGAGAGGGTATGAAGCCACAATGATGAAGAAAATTACCTTAGAAAAAGGTTATTTTCCTTCTGCAACCAGATTTTTATTTCATACCCTCCTACTATGTGTTTCAAACAAAACCACTTCTTTCAATGAAATCCCTTTAAAGATTCAAAATCTGGGATATGCAATTCTTCAAGGAGAAAATTTTAACTATTCTCGGGAAATTTTTAAAGATTTGGTTAATAATGTTGAAACAAAATCATTCTTACTGTTTCCAAGGTTCTTAAGTTACTATTTTACAAAGAAATTCAGTAAGGATGATTTAGCTGTAATAAACCAAGGTGATTCTACTCAAATAAACAGTTTAACAACTGAAACCTTTTCAAGAATGTTAGCACCTTGTAAAACACAAGCAGAGGTGCCTGAGTAGATTTTAGCAGTTACAACTGCTCCTCAGGTATCTGCTGCGGAGCCCACTGCTCAAGGTGATCAAAGCAGCAGCACAACTGCTTTGAAACCCACACCTAAAATCACCAAAAAGCCAACAAAAAGAAAAACACAAAAACCCCCCAAAACCATCAAAAAGGCATCTCTGGAGGATGAGATACCAGAGCTCCTACCAGTGACAACACAAAAGTCACAAGAAACCACTGCTGCTACTTCCTCACAGCAGTTGGTACAAATATCTCAACCCATAGCTGAAACTCCTCCTGTTTCTTCACAAAAAGAACAGGTTGTACAAATAGGGCCTCCACATCATGATGCTCTGGAAACACTCGTTTCTATCATCCACAGTCCAATGCCCGGGACACATCCTATTTCTACACCAACCATCACATCCACATTTCCCTCACCAATAAAACCACTGTTGGATGCAATTGATTTGAACCAGGCATTATCCAGTCCTTCTCAATCACCTACTAATGAGAATATACCTCAACAACTGACTGGGTCTGCTGTATCAATCTTTGCTAACCCACCAACACAACCTGAGGAGGTTACACCCCTTGAGTTACAAGTAACTCTTGGTGGTAATCCAAGTGAAGCAGCCACTACAACTGTTACACCCACTGGGTTACATTTGGACAGTGGTTACATTCATAAGACTTCCTTGGAGGCAATTCCTTTTATAGCACCTCTGCCAACCACCAGTGGATTTATTTATCCTACTGGCAACATCAAAAGGTTGTCAAGTGTTGAAGGAAGAAGACCCCAGTACCAAGAAAAAGGGGCATCAGTGGTTAATGTTTGGAGTATATTTCCTACATCTACCACTGATAAAACCACTGCTAGTGGGAAATCAGATGATCCCATTAACTTGGGTGATGGTTTAAAGTACCAGAAATTGACGGATCGCATTGCAAAGCTTGATAACTCTGTTGCAGAACTCAAAAATATGCTACAACAGGTGTTACAAGTTCAGAAGGTACAATCAACTGTTGTTCCACCTCAAGCACCTGCTCCACAAAGGGCACCTGCTACAAATGAGCTCTGGAACCTATTTCAATCTTTTCTCCAACAACAAGCACAATTAGTAGATCAGCAACATGAAAAACATGTACAACAGCTGAGAAATGCAATGGAGTCAAGGTTCAAGAACACTCAGGCTGATTTAAAGGCTCTCAAAACTCAGATCTTGCAAACCACTGGCACTGCTCCTCCAAAAGTCCACTACATTTATCAACTCCCAGAAGATAATGCCAAAAAGGGGGAGAAAATTAAGGAGTGGAAAAGGAAGGGTATAGAGGATGGTCTCTATCTTGAACCAGAAAATTCAAACATGACCAAAAAGATCCCTTTGCCAGATGGCAGCAAGAAAATTGATGTGACAACAAATGCACTAGCAGAAGCAGCTGCAAGTGTAAAAAGGGATAGAGAGGCCAAAAGGAAAGCCAGGGTGGAAAGAATGGATCATCCAGATCAGGGTACTTCTGGGTCAAAGGATCATGAAAATCTTGTTGAGGAAAAGAAGAAGCCTACTAGAAAAGTGAGGCAACCCAAATCCATTCCAACCAGACGTTCAAAGTCTGCTCAAAAACCACCATACAAAACAGCTGATGCAACAGTAGTTACAAAAACTACTGCTTGCCAAACAGTTGTTCCATCAACACACACCACTTCAACACACACAACATCCACTGCTTTACCATCATCACCACCAAAAACAACACCTGCTGACATACAGCAGAAGACAGCAGATGTTATAACATCTGTTGTAATGACAACAGTGGTTGAAACACCAGTTGTTTCAACAGCTGTTAGTCAATCACAATCCACTGCCACTACATCTACCACCACTGTTCCATCCAAAGCATCATCAGTCCCTCCTACAAAAAGGAGAAGACTAATTCTCAAAGATGATGACACATCACCACCACAAACATCTTCAAAATCTTTAGCTCTTGTCACAATACCAAAACCTGTTCCTCTCTCTTCAGTTCCAATGTACAAGCCCTTACCTCCTGCAGGTGTTCAATTTCCTCTTGAACTAGCAGCTGTTAGAGATGAAATAAAATCCTTCTACTATGAGGATGACCCTGCCAAAAGGAGTTTGCCATCAATAAAGGGATATCCTTGGCCTAAAAATGTTGATGAATACTTGGAAATCAAAGCCAAGCAAGCAGAGGATATCTCAAAAAGAAACACACAAGGGAAGTCTGACAAAGAAATTTCAAGAAATTATCAATATCTGCTCACACAAGTCAGATCCCTAGAGCAATTTGCAAAAAATGTTAGTCAACAAATTTCTGAACGAGCAGCTGAATCTCTGAAGAAAGACTACATTGAAAGCATCATGGCTCACAAAAGGTACAAAGGAGAGAAATATATGTACAAAGAGTGGACTGTTCCTGAGCTTGAAGATGAAGCTGCAAGAATTCAAGACATGATAAAAAGGAAGGTCACTCACACTCCTCCTAACTGGGCAAAGTTTAGAAAGAATGTACCTGACAAACAAGAAGAGCTGAAGAGAATGAAAGAGGAACTGGTAGCAGCTGATTATGGTAACAAAAGACAAGTTGCTAGATGGAAAGAAGATGTGGTCAGGGCTACTTACAAAAAGTTGGAACAATTAAGAAAGAAAGATCCCACAGTTCCTCAAAAGCCTGACTATCCTGAAGCAGCGGTTTCAAAAAGACCATCAAAGCTGCAAATCAGGAGATCCACAGCTCCAGTTGGTGCTGCCATCTACAAAAGAAGGCCACACAAACAGCTGATTGCTGAAACCATCAAAGAGTTAATGGAAGGTGAAGACCTTGGAAAAGAGGGTATAAAGAAAATGATCATGGAAACTCTTGGTTTGGATCAAACTGCAAGTACTGCTCAGCCAGTCATGAATAGGCCAGCCTCTCCAAATACTTCTGCAAATAAGCATCTCCCAAGAAACCCACCAGGCTCAAAAATACAAAAGTGGGAAACTGACAAACAGACCTACGTATTGACTTTGCTCAGGTCTGGTGGAGGAGTGGAGAAAATATCAAGGGAACAAGCTCTTGGCCTGAGTCTTGAAGATTTGCAGGATCTCCTTGATCTTCCACTCAGCAGGGATGATGAAGATACAGATGCCCTAGACTTTGAATTACAATTTAAAGGTCAGATAAGGGAGCTGTTGATGAGGCAATAAAGATTTCCACAAATAATGAAGAGTTTTGGCATTATCTGTTCCAGGGGGAGATTGTTGGGATTGAACCCTATCAGAGGAACAGATAATTAAAGCCAAAACTGGATCAGAGCAGTGGATCCAGAATAAGCAGACGTTTACAGATTAGTTCATGCAAATCTCTCCCCTTGAAAGTGGCTTTGTATCTGCTGATCTCCTATCTACTGATCTTACCAAGTGCTGATCCACAACTGCTGCCTTGCATCTACTGCCAAGTGTTAAAGACTGATAGAAGACCAAAGCTCTGCTGACTCAATCTACTGCCTTGAGTCAAGTACTGCTGATCCGGACAAGCACTGATGGATTCACAGCAGTGGAAGGATGCATCAGCTGTTTAAGTGTCTTTTATGTAATAAATTGTAATAGCAGTAGTTACTACATCAGTGTTTGTATAAGATCAGAGGTTAGAGTTTGTTAGGAGGTTAGATGTCACTTTCATGGTGACGTCAGCTAAGATGCTCAGTGGTTTGCAAGTGCCTATAAATAGTTCAGTACTTTGTACTGTTCTATTAGCTCTTTCACCACATCGTCTTCTTTGCACGAACAAACTACTGAGCTATGGCTGAGGGGGAGTTTGCATTCTTACATCAATCATTGTAATCGTTGTTGAAATAAATTCAATCTTTCGATTCAATGTGTAAAGATGTTTGATAAAAGTATTACTCTCGTTTGATTGTATGCAAAGTTTGCTTTCATCTTATTTCCGCTGCACAAACTCTTTCATTTCCATCTTAATTTCAAACAAAAATACAATAAAAAAGAAACTCAGATCCAACAACATGGAACCCCTAAGATATCTCAATGATCATATTGTATTAAAGTCGACTAGTAGTATTCGAAGAAGATATCCATAATAGAGTTATCCAAATAAATATTCCCTGGTAACGGAATATGAGGACTCATAACATGAATGTGTCACTTATTAGACACAAGCGTTGATGAGTGAACGGGAGCCTGAGATATGGAAATCTCTGTAACCTCCTTGTACCTTGATTATTTTCTCCTAAGATTACCCTGTTTACCCTGGGAGGCAAGTAGGATTAAGATTTATATCTCTTTTAAAAAGTTGTATTATATGAGATCTCCAAGACGGCTAGTACCGTCATTGGAAGAATCGAAACCTTGATAGCTAAGTTTTTAAAATAGAGGGTTCACATAGCCTAGCTCGATACTTCGATAGTTTAATAAGAAAGACGGTTCATTTTGCTTATGCATTATTTACCGCAACCCTAATTAGGCAACATTTAAGGAATTGCCATCAGCTGTTCTAAATCGTCGATTTGTTCAACTAACTTCAAGGATCAACTAATCCTTAAAATTTGTTAAGTAGTGGTTGGAATAACCATTTCACCTTAAGATAAGCTTATCTATGATAGTTGATATGTAAGCATCAAGGCTACTCCCTTGGAGACCCTGTAAAGATAGAATGATAAACATCTATTGTAGAGGCAATAGATTGGTAAGTTCAATTATCAGGATCTAAGGACAAATTATTGGTGGATAGACTTGAAGAAGTCTGTAGCCACCTATGTAGCTAAATGCTTGACTTGTGCGCAAGTAAAAGCCGATCATCAAAAGCCGTCGGGCTTGCTACAACAGCCTGAACTTCCTGCGTGGAAGTGGGAAATGGTGACTATGGATTTTATTACCAAGTTACCCAAGACAAAGAAAGGCAATGATACAATATGGGTTATAGTTGACAGACTGACTAACTCAGCTCATTTCTTACCCATCAAGGAGACTGATAGCTCCGATATGTTAGCCCAGTTATACGTTGATAAGATTGTAGCCCTACATGGCATACCTGTAGCTATTATCTCTGACCGGGATACTAGGTACACGTCACATTTTTGGAAGAGTTTCCAACAATCTTTGGGCACACGTTTGAATTTTAGTACGGCTTATCATCCTCAGACTGACGGTCAGAGTGAGCGTACTATTCAAACGTTGGAAGACATGCTACGTGCATGTGCGATCGATTTGGGAGGTAGATGGGATAAGAACCCACCATTAATCGAATTCTCCTACAACAATAGCTACCATACCAGCATTAAGGCTGCGCCTTTCGAGGCATTATACGGTAGAAAGTGTAGATCGCCAGTTTGTTGGGCGGAAGTTGGAAAAGTCCAGTTATCAGGACCAGAGATCGTGTTCGAAACGACGGACAAGATTGTCCAGATTAGTGACAATCTCAAAGCTGCCCGAGATAGGCAGAAGAGTTACGCTGATCCAAATCGCAAGGATTTTCACTTCGAAGTAGGTGACAAAGTCCTACTTAAAGTCTCGCCCTGGAAAGGGGTGATGCGATTTGGTAAGAAAGGCAAGCTAAGCCCGAGATACATAGGACCTTTCGAGGTTATCGAACGTGTCGGGTCAGTTGCCTATAAGTTAAACTTACCAGAAGAGCTCATTGGAATTCACAATGTGTTCCACATCTGCAATCTGAAAAAAAAAGTGTTTCGCTGACGAATCACTGGTTATACCACACACAGATGTGCATATAGACAAGAGCTTGAAATTTGTTGAAAAACCTTTGTCGATTGAAGATCGACAGGTAAAGAAGCTTCGAAGGAAGCATGTACCTATTGTAAAGGTCAAATGGGATGCCCGTAGAGGTCCCGAATACACGTGGGAGGTTGAATCCACGATGAAAGAAAAGTACCCTTATTTATTTCAGTAAATCTCGGGTCGAGATTTATTTTAAGGGGGTGAGGATGTAACACCTCGAAAATTCACGTCCTATAATGTGTAGACACGTGTCAAATGTTTAAACGTGTGAAAGAAATATTATAGAAGGACTAAAGTTGACAAACATGGAAAGTATGTGAATATACGTATTCTAAGTGTCAACTGTGAATAAATATAATGTACATTAACCCTACACGATGCTCATACCTTCAAACGAATAAATCATGGATCATACGAAGCTAAAAGTGAGAGATTACAAACTAAAGGGGCTAAATGTGTCAACATGTTTAAGTTATACCTCTGAGTGACCTTTTGGCAAACCCGAAGCTTTGTAACGGTTAATTATGCTCACTAGAATGCACAATTAAAATTTCATAAAGTTTCGTTATCGTATGAGAAAGTTATGATCAAATTCGTGTACGAGGGGTTAAAGCGTAAACGTTGAAAGTTAGGACTTTTCGGGTAACAATTAAGATAACCGGGGACCTAACAAAGTGGGTATATGTTTTAAAACCCTTATGGATCAACATTGAGGGTTTAAAAGGCAAGAATCAAGTGTCTAACCGGAGTTTGAAGGGCCAAGGATCAAATAGCAAAATCAAAAAAAATAAAGATCCTGCTACAGAGGACTCGCGCCACGCGAGGGGGCCCTCGCGCCACGCGAGGGTCTCCCAGCTACGGATTTTTTTTGTTGTTGCCTGCCCTTGCTCTTAGACGCGACTTTAACCGATTTTCCTCATTCTTCTTGGCCCCTAGGCACTCCCTAAACACTTAGGGACATGTGTTGAAGTATTGTGGGCACTAGTAGACACAAGTGTCAAAGATTTGTGGTAGATTAAACACTATATAAAGGCATGTTATACAACCATTGTTCTTCACACCTTCAAGTGCATAACTGATCAATTCTGGAGCTCCCAAGCAGGTCCAACTGATCATAAGTCGTGCATAGGACTCTTGTAAGTATGTTAGTCCTTCTTTAGTTGAGTTTAGCTTGTTTAATTAGCTAAAAGTCAAACCGTCGTGATTACGGTTTGACTTCGAGATTAGTCAACAATGGCTCAGTCAAATCTCGAATTAAAAGTAGTTATAGATTGGTATTTATGTGGGTAATAAAACCTCAAAAGGGTTTCCCCTGATCACCACTCTAACCAGGTCAAAAGTCGGGTCAAACCTATTCTTAAAAAGTCAACAGGAAGCCTAAAATGCTATTTATGCATAATTAACATTGTAGATCATATACAACCTGTTGGATCATTGTTATAACTTAGTAATAAGTGTAAGAACATGTCTAAACATGTTCCACCCGACTATTTCCTGTTTAGACCCGGTTCGGAACCGAAAGTCACATAGTTTGACTTTCACTTTGACTTTCAGTTCTGACCCGTTTAGGCATGTTTTAGAAATGCCTCAGAGCTTTAATCGGATTAGGTTACATGTTAGAACAACCCTCTGTGATTATACACCTTGGTTCATTAGTTATCCAATTAATATGCATGTTTCCGTTAATTGCTCATATGTTGACCGTTATGCCCTTATTACCTTAAAACGTGATTTATGAAAATGTAAAAGTGTAGAAACCTTAAACACTGATATATAAACTTGTATGCAAAGTTTGACATCAGTTTGACATGTAGATTAAGAGTTATGCTCAATATCGCAAATTTAAAGCCTTATATTAATTAAACGGCATATTTAGCGTATAGCCTAGTTAAACCTACTTTTTGACATCAAACTTAATACCCACAGATGTAATATATTATTTTGGGAATTTTAAATATTTTTAATTAATTTTAGGCTGAGCATAACTCATAGTCGTAGGCTTAATTCGGTAAATGTCGGTTTTGCCCTTACGGGCCATAAAATGAGTTCTACATATCTAAACGACTCCAAACCTTTTGCTACTGATCACATATGATGAATAAATTATTTTAAGCCTTCTGGAAATATAAAAATATCAGATTTAAGTATCGAACCCGGAAATGGCCTTTAATCGCCTTATTTAGCGTTTTTAGCGCATAGTATGTTTTAAAATCATATTGGACATACCCGGGTTGATACCTACTGATATTTTAGGCAAATTAGGATATTTTAACAGTAAGCAAAGGTTGATAAACTCAGACCTCAGTTTTGAGCTTTTCGGCTTATGTGAAATTACCAAAATACCCCTACAGGACATAGTTTGGATAAAAATGATAAATTTCACATATATGCTTTAGCCTACTGATATAACATATCAAATTGAGTATGTTTGCTGTTTACATCAGACCTGTAACTCAGTTAAACATCTAAACTCTTTTACAACCTTTAAAATGACCAAACTACCCCTACGGGGCCTAGTTTGTGTTTAAACACGTTTCGGGCATAATGAAAGACATCTTATCGATGTCACAACACATTTGAGGCATAATTAACTTAGGAAACCTGTATATAGCTCTCATGAATACCCATCACGCTTCTTACGCGTACGGTTCGGTTTATGTAACAAGTTTACATAAATTAGTCGAAACGGGTCAAACCTTAACGGTTTTATCTCAAAATCCAGAATGTGAATAGTAAACCCATATTAAACAAGTCTTCAAACTTGTCGGGTCTGAATCACATTCTATCCGGTCTTCGCTTAATCGTGCGTACGAACCGTATCTTGAAACTAGCCGGTCTAAGCTTAAGCTTAATAAAAGACCCGTTAGAATTCTAATAGGTTATTATAAACCTTCGTTCCAGATTAGGAGGACCAGTAAAAGCTACGTGCATTTTGCTTATTGTGATTTATACATTGCTCAGGTAAATACTTTTAACTTATTTTCCCTATACGGGCTTGGGTTACGGTATATAGCATACCGCTTGATCGAGCATCAAATATCCATCATGAGTGGGTAGTTGACTAATTTGATCAGCTCGTTTAAACAGTCTTGTTTACTTAATGCCTTTGGGGGGTTAATGACCATGTCCCGGATATCCTTGGCATCATCTTACGAGATTGGCCACGACTTGAGCACGGGGTGTAGGCGTACACCTGTCAGTGTATAACTCTAAAATTGTGGTGTGTCTATTGATCTTTAACCTGGACAAGATCCGGGCGACTGAACGCACAAGTAACATGTAATTCGTTCACAAGATTATAATATTATATAATTCTCCCAAGTTAAAATAAAATGTTTATGCCATGTGCATCCAAACCAATTTTCAATCATTTTTCAAAATGAGTCAGTTGATTGTATTTACCAGTGTAAACTGACGTATTTTCCCAAAAAGATTAAATGCAGGTACTAAGGGTAATTGGCTGGGATTTCTCCTTAGCATCATTAAAAGTCTCGCAAGCTTAGGATGCCGAAGTCTGTTGAACAATTGTTTCCACTTTTATGTTCGATCCTTCTGTGGATAAACTTCCGAATATTGTGGCATTAAATATTACAATAATAAATTCGGTTGTATTATATTTTCAATTGCTTCCGCTGTGCATAATAATATTGTGTTGTTTGACTATTATGTTGCCAACCATGACGTCACGACAATCCCCACCAGGCCCACCGGTGACACGTGGAAATCGGGGTGTGACAAAAGGATACCTATTCTTGATAGTGACCTTATTAAGCTCACGGTAGTCGATGCACAGACGCATCGATCCATCCTTCTTCTTGACAAATAGGATTGGCGCTCCCCAAGGAGATGAACTAGGTCTAATGAAACCTTTAGCTAGCAGATCATCTAATTGACTCCTCAATTCCTTCATCTCTGTTGGTGCCAACCTATAAGGCGCTCTCGCGACAGGTGCTGCTCCATGGATGATGTCAATTATGAATTCTACTTGCCTATCTGGTGGTAGACCAGGTAGTTCTTCTGGGAAAACTTCAGGGTACTCAGAAATGACTGGAATATCTTCAATCTTGGTTTCTGCTCATCTATAGACTCTTGTGCCATGTAAATGACACAACCTTTCTTCAAGCATCTAGATGCCTTGAGCATACACACTTGCTCAGGCAGTCCATACTGGGTATCTCCCTGAATGGTAAGTGGCTCACCCGAAGGGGTCTTGATCACCACTTGCTTCTTATTGCAGACGATCTGGGCTTGGTTACGAGATAACCAATCCATGCCTATAACTATGTCAAAACCGGCTAACTTCAAAGGAAGTAGGGACAATGGAAAGGAGTGGTTCCTAATGGATATAACACATCCATCTAATACGGTTGACACAGTTTCTAGGGTACCATCAGCTAATTCCACCTCATATTTCACACTTAGACTCTTAACAGGTAAGTTCAGCAACTTACAAAACTTATTATCTACAAATGATTTATCAGCTCCTGAATCAAACAATACTCTTGCATAGATATCATTTATGAGGAAGGTACCTGTGATCACATTGTCGTCCTGGACAGCTTCCTTTGCATCCATTCGGAAGACCCTTGCATTGGTCTTCTTGACCTCTTCAGGATTCTTGGCGTATTTAGGGCAGTTGGTTTTAATGTGCCCTTTCTCGTTGCAGTTGTAGCATGTGGCATCTTTAATTTTCTTGCAATCAACAGTCTTGTGCTCTTTAGACTTGCATAACCCACACGCAGGTGATCCTGACTTAGACTTGGACTCAAGTCGGCACTTTCCAAAGTGGCGTTTTTGGCAAGTCTTGCACTTTGGCTTTTCCTCAGCTTGTTGGCTACCCTTGTTGGATCCAGACTTCTTCCTGAAGTCAGTATTACCCTTGTGCTTCTTCTCAGATCTTCGTGAGGAATCATCCTCACGCTTCCTCTTACCTTCTTCTGAATTCCTGAGCGATCTTAACCTGACCGCGTTCAAGGTAAGAGACAGAGATAGATCAGCCGCTGATCTGAAGGTAGCAGGTCTCGATGCCTTAACACTGGCTTTGATTTCTGGGGCTAAACCCCCAATGAAGTGAGCAATTCTTTTGGGTTCCGGGGTTACGAGATACGGAACCAGCCTAGACAGGGTATTGAAACTGGTGAGGTAAGCTTGACAATCTAAATTCTTCATCACTAATGATAAGAAATCTGATTCGATTCTTTCGATCTCATGTTGTGGGCAATAATTCTCCTTAATGAGAGCTACGAACTGATCCCATGACAAGTTGTAGAGCGGGATCTTTCCAGCAGCTTGAATAAGAGACTTCCACCATGCCAGTGCCTCTCCCTTGAACGATTGGGATACATATTTCACTACATCCCTTTCAGCACAATCGCTGATGTCAACTACCGTGTCCATCTCATCCAACCAGGTCATACAATCTATTGCTCCTTTCTCCCCAGTGAAATCCCGGGGTTTGCAGGAAACAAAGTACTTATAGGTACAGGACTTGGTATGAGGTTTATCATCAAACACTATCCTTTTTGAGGGAACACTGTTTTGATTAGATGAATGTCGATCATCATCTTTCTTTGGTTCCTCTTTCTTAGAGGGTGGCTTGCTGTGAGCCTCAGAATGAGTCTTAGGCTTGGAATGTGGTGCGGATTGGGTCCTACTTCGAGTCCCGCTCGACTCATTATACTGCCGCTCTATAGCTTTGGTAACAGCATTGTCTACTAATGCTTGCAGCTCCGCACCAGTCACAAGTATCTTAGTATTTTCATGGTTTTCCACCGAATGACTGTTTACCTCTTCTGACTTAGCCATGTAGCTTTAATTGCTACATAAAGAAAATAAGGTCAAGGTTTATTTAGAAGCCTAAACAGTACTATCGTTCTTACCGATTTATTAACTATGGTTTTTAATAGCCATTTTAGTTAATTTGTTAAATATATAATTATTCAGGATCTTTATCATAATCCAAGATTTTAAATTAATAATAGCACAATAGGCCTAGTCACGTAGACAAGTTTAGTTTATAAGCCCGGATTTTATGGAATCGAGGCATTAAGGTTTGAATCAAAGTTCATTACCTTCTCTTGACAGGGAGTTGTAGGCTACCACTGTCTTTAGTCTCAGAGGACGTTAATTATAGCCCGTGGGCACTTCACCCTTAAGGGATGATTATTTTAAATGAGAGAAATTGGAATAGCCCAATTTAAGGATGACTTATGCGATTTTATCGAATCACATTTTGCCAATAATGTTAACATGTTTGCAGATGTTAACATAGATTTGAATCTTTTTAAAACAGGTTTTACCACATTGGCCAGGTCTTATAATGACATACAAGCTAGGTTTTACCTTTTTAAGATTCTTATTAATATTTAACGCGGAACAATCCTAAATTGAGATGTTATTATGGATCGGAATCTAATTGTGGAATTACCGTCTTGGCCCTGTCTTAAGGTGACACAAAGGCTAGGTCTTGTCCTTTTAGATTTTTTTTATCATTTTAATAGAATGATAGATCTTGTAACAATATTGTTATTATTTATTTTATATTTTCATTCATTCAGATAACTAAAAATAAAAATTTTAATTTAACCATTTCACCACATAAATTTAAAAGAAAATTACGAGTTTGCCCTAAACGGGACTTCTACAAAATAACACGCCCACGCAGGGGCTTTAAACAACAAACATACCCACGCAGGGGTCAACAGAAAAACACATGCCCACGCAGGGGCAGAATACTAAAGAACATACCCTCGCAGGGGTCAAAACAGAAAAACAGGCCCACGCAGGGGCTCAACTGGAAACAAGGAGATACTACCAATAATTGAAGGAGTCAATGGTCCTTCTTGCTCTTTTCTTTTATTAAACCTGCTAATCCTTTAAAGAAGCCTTGCCGTTCCCTGCGATCTCTATGAACCTGATGTTCAACGTGGTCCAACCTTTGAAGAATTTCTTCTCGTTCTGGCGGGGAAAACTGTGGCAGCTGCGACTGCGGTTGATGCTGCTGCGGAGGTCGGAGAGGCGGCGGTTGCTGGTACCCATAAGCTGGGTACCCAACTCCCCAAGGAGCTCCATATAGCCCTTCGGAGTTGAGAGCGTTGTAGTTCGCTGCCACCAAATACGGGTCGACCTCAGGATAATTATAGTGGTTGTGAGCCGGCAGCTCAAAGGGATTATATGTCGCTGGGCCAGTGTACGTGGGTATTGGGTTTCCAAAACCCAATGGTGGTGAAGCGCCATGCGCGGAGTTTACTTCCGGGTTGGGGTTTGAAGGTCCCCCTATCTGCTGGTTTTCTTGGTGTGGCGGGTAGTGGTTGCCACTCGATGGTTGTGGGGTACTGATATGCACTCCTCTTCCTTGCACGGACATCCGTGCATTTGTTCTCCTTCGCCTCGGCGGCTCAGGAGGCTGTTGCTGAGGTGGTGGTGGTGGCGGGGTAACTGCCACAAAAGGTGAATCCTCTGAAGGATCCTGTTGCTGTTGTTGCTGTTGCTGCTGGGACGACGAATGGTAAGAGGGCGTGAAATACAAGGTTTTCAAAACCGGACCGGGCCGGCCGGTCGGACCGGTCCGGCCGGGATCCGGAGTACATACCGGGCCGGCTCAGCACATAAATCCGTTTCAACATTAGCCCGGCGGTCGGGCCGGGAGCCGGGCGGTCGGGCCGGCGGGTCTTCACGTAAGGTCGGGCCGGTGACATCTGGAACCTCCCCGGCGACATCTGCGACCTCCGCAACCTCCTTCGGCGACATCTGAGACCTTCTCCGGCGACATCTGAAAGTTAGGCGGCCAAAGTTAAGGGCTTGGTTTATCTCGGTTCATGATAAAGCTTATGGTAAAGCTTTAATGGAGAAACCATTTGGAGAAGATGACTGCACGAGGAAGTGTAAAAGTGAAGAGAGAGTTTTTGTTTTATTATAAGAAAGTTTATATTTAGCCCTTCAATTTTGAAGTATATACCTAGTAACCCTATTAGATTGATTTTAATTTTAAAGGTGTAAAGCAATTTTATGCTTATATTTTTTTTTTAAAATCTAGTTTACCTTTTTTAATAGGTTTTACTTATATACTTATTATATATATTTTTTATATAACTTATAACGTAATCCGGGTCTTAAATCCGGTCGAACCGGTCGGACTGGTCCGACCTTTGACCCCGTAAGACGACCGGGTCGACCTCCGGTCCGGTTCTAAAAACATTGGTGAAATACCACTCAAACTGATTGAATCTGGCTTGGAAACTATCAGGACCACGGTAGGGTGATCCCTGAAATGATGATCCATTAGATATTTCTATGGGATGTGTGGGGGTACCGGATGGTGGTTCAGTAGGGTCGGTATCCTCATGCATATCCATGGCGTGATCTCCGGAAAAGTGATCTTCGGGTCCCAATGGGTTAACACCCACTGGTTCATCGAGGTAATTTGCCGGGTTGAACCGGCTTCGGAAGATTTGGGATGGGTTATCAAAGGAATGACGTGAGTTGGACCGCTCAAGAGGGATAAATGAAGGTTGTGGGTTTTCGGGCTCATTTTCGGAATGGGGCCCAAAAGAGTGTAGGTAAGAAAGTGACGAAGCTAACGAGACAGACCGCCTCGCGGGCTGCAGGTGCGACCTCCAGTTTCCATGTGGATTGGTGCTAATAGCAACGGGTGAAGTTCGCCTTTGAGAAGGCCCGGCCTCCTGGTCGTGGCCTGCTACAGGTCCTTTTCCTTTTCCTCTGAAAAATCTTGGCGGCATATTTAGACCTGTCAACATAAACAAAGATAACAACAAAATATAATATAAAAGACAAAATAAAACAAAATTGAGATTTGTCCTATGTTCTTTGTCTAGACTTGAAAATTTTAGGAATGTGCAATTGTTCAACTGAGATTAAAGACAAAAGGCTAGTGTTTAATTCACTCAGTGTTGGCTCTGATACCAACCTGTCACACCCCGATATTTCCACGTATTACCAGTGGGCCCGGTGGGGAGTATCGTGACGTAGTTGATATCATCATAGTCAAACAACACAATATTTAAATGCACAGCGGAAGCAAAAGATAGATTTATTTCAACCAAATAAATTGTAATATAAAGTATCACAATGTAGTTGAAACAGATCCACAGGCGGATCAAAATAAAAAGGAAAACTGTTCAACAGACTTTGACACCTAAAGCTTTGCAAGACTTGATTATTGATGCCTGGAGTATCCAACCTATTACGTGTAGCACCTGCACTTAACCTTTTTGGAAAATACGTCAGTTTACACTGGTAAATACAACTTAACTGACTCATTTTGAAAAGAGTTTGAAAATTGATTTGAACGCACTTTGGCAACAATATCTTTTATAACTTAGGACAATTATTAAAATAATCATGTATATAGTTTTACTTATTTGTCGTCCATTAGGGCCGGTCTAGATTAATTGACACGCCACAGGTATAATGCCCACATGGATTATTTCCTTAAAGTCGATTACCAGTTTTTACATAATGCATCTGTCAGGTGTACGCCTACACCCCGTGCTTAGGTCGTGGCCATTTCTTTGAATGATGCCAAGGATATCCGGGACATGGTCATTTAACCCCAAAGGCCATACACCAAATAATACATATTAAACGGGTTATATAAATACATCAATCATAATACGATTTAAATGACTACACACCTGACCAAGCGGTATTATTATAATACCGTATCCCAAGCCCGTATAGGGAAAATAAGTTAAGAGTATTTACCTGAGCAAAGTATAAGTCAAATACAGCAAGTACAGATAGCTTTTACTGGGCTCCTAATCTGGAACGAAGGTTTATAATAACCAATTAAAATCCTAACGGGTCTTTAATTAAGCTTAGACTTAGACCGGTTAGTTTTAAAAGGAAAGTACGGTTCAAACGCATGATAAAGCGAAGACCGGTTTAGAATGTGGTTCTGACCCATCAAGCTTGTATGCTTGTTTAATATGGGTAATTTAAACACATTCTAGATTTTGAGAGGAAAATAATATGGTTTGACCCGTTTCGGCTAATATATGCAAACTAGTCACATAAGCCGATCCGAACGCGACAAGTGCGTAACGAGTAACCAAATGAGTCATATACAAGTTCCCTGAGTTAATATGCCTTAAATATGTTGTGATATCAGTAAGGTATCTTCTATTATGCCCCAAACGATTTTAAACTCAAACTATGCCCCGTAGGGGTATTTTGGTCATTTAAAAGGTTGTAAAAGAGTTTGAATATTAATCTGAGTTATAGGTCTGATGTAATCAGTAAAAGTAATCATTTTATACATCATATTAGTAGGGTACTAAATATATGTGAAATTTATCATTTAAAACCAAACTATGCACCTTAGGGGTATTTCGGTAATTTCACTTAGGCTTAAAAGGTCAAAACTGGAAACCTGAGTTCAAAAACTTTTACTTACTGTTAATATACAAGTATTTATTGAAAATATCAGTAGGTATCAAACCTTATATGTTTTAAATAGTTTTAGTACATACTATGCGTTAAAAACGCTTAAAAGGGCGATTTGGAGCCATTTCCGGGTTTTCAAAGAAAAGCTGATATTTTTATAATTCCAGAAGGCTCAAAATACTTTATTTATTAAATAAAATCAGTAGCAAAAGGTTTGGGGTCAAAAGGATTTGTAAAACTCATTTATAGCTTAAAAGGGCAAAACCGGCATTAACCGAATTAAAGCTACGACCCTAAGTTATGCTCAGCCTAAAATTAATTAAAAATCTTCAAAAATCCCAAAATATTATATTACATTAGTGGGTAAAAAGTTTGATATCAAAAAGTGGGTTTAGATAGGCTATATGCTAATTACGCCATTTAATTACTAAAAAGCTTTCTAATTACGCTATTGAGCATAACTCTCAATCTAGACCTCAAACTGATGTCAAGTTTTGGGTGCAAGTTTATAAATTAGTAACTAAGGTTTCTACTCTTTTACATTTTCAAAAATCACGTTTTAAAGTTATATGGGCTTAATAGTCAACATATAAGCAATTAACGGGAACATGCATATGCATCGGATAATTATTGAACCAAGTTGCATAATCTCAGAGGGTTATACAAACATGTAACCTTATATTCACATAGTTTCCTTGTTTGTCAACTTTAGTCCCTCTAAAGTATTCTTTTACATGTTTAAGCTCATGACACGTGTCGATACATTATTGGACATGAATTTTCGAGATGTTACAAAAAAGCATCACCCCCTTCCAGGGTGATACCTTAAGCAAAACTTTATCTCCAACCTCAAACTTTGGAGGTTTTCGCCTTTTATTAGCATAACTTTTCTGCCTATCCCTGGCAGCTTTCAGGCGGTCACGAATCTGGACAATCTTGTCCGTTGTTTCAAAGACTATGTCAGGTCCTAATAACTGAACTTATCCTACTTCCACCCAACAAATAGGCGTTCTGCATTTTCTACCATATAATACCTCAAAAGGCGCAGCCTTAATGCTCGTATGATAGCTATTGTTATAGGAGAATTCAATCACTGGCAGGTGGCTATCCCAACTACCACCTAAATCAATCACACATGCACGAAGCATGTCTTCCAAAGTTTGGATGGTACGCTCACTCTGTCCGTCCGTCTGAGGATGGTAAGACGTACTAAAATTTAAGCGTGTGCCCAAAGATTGTTGGAAACTTTTCCAAAAATGTGATGTATATCTGGTATCTCTGTCAGAGATAATTGACACTGGAACGCCATGCAGAGATACGATCTTATCTACGTACAATTGGGCTAACATGTCGGAGCTATAAGTCTCCTTAATGGGTAGAAAATGTGCTGACTTAGTCAGTCTATCTACTATCACCCATATAGTATCATTTCCTTTCTTTGTCTTTGGCAACTTGGTAATGAAATCCATTGTCACCATCTCCCACTTCCATGTGGGAAGTTCAGGTTGTTGTAGCAAACCTGACGGTTTTTGGTGTTCAGCTTTGACTTGCGCGCACGTCAAACATTTAGCTACATAGGCAGCTATAGACTTTTTCAAGCCTATCCACCAATAGTTTGCCTTTAGATCCTGGTACATCTTATCAGCTCCAGGATGAACGGAATACTTGGAACTGTGGGCTTCCTGGAGGATAACATCCCAAAGTCCTCCATAAACTGGAACCCAAATTCGTCCATTTAATCTCAGGATTCCATCCTTGCCATAGGATAACTGTTCTTCAGTTACTCCTAGCTTTTCATCAGGATAGTTAGCTTCCAACACAACTTCCTTCTGTACAGCTAACAACCTTTCGTTCAAACTATTCTTTATCTCAATACTCTTGGCATTGATTCTTATAGGTTTCACTCTTTCCTTCCTGCTTAAGGCATCGGCAACCACATTTGCCTTGCCTGGATGGTATCTTATCTCACAGTCATAATCATTCAAAGTTTCCATCCAACGTCGTTGCCTCATGTTTAAATCCTTCTGATTAAACAAATGTTAAAGGCTCTTGTGATCTGAATAAATCACACATTTGGTTCCATACAAATAATGCCTCCATAGTTTTAGTGCAAATACAACTGCACCCAACTCCAAGTCATGGGTGGTGTAATTCTTCTCATGCACCTTTAACTGACGTGAACCATAGGCAATAACTTTGCCTTTCTGCATAAGCACACATCCCATTCCGGTGTGCGATGCATCACAATATACTATAAATTCATCAATTCCATCAGGCAACGTCAATACAGGAGCATTGCTCACCTTCTGCTTCAAAATATATCTAAAGATTCTTGTTTCTTAGGCCCCCAGTCAAACTTGCTATTCTTGCGGGTGAGTAAAGTCAGGGGTGCTGCAATTCTCGAGAAGTTTTCAATAAATCGCCTATAGTATCCTGCCAGTCCTAGAAAGTTGCGAATCTCCGTAGGCATCTTCGGCTCTTGCCAGTTCATAATAGCTTCTATCTTAGCGGGATCCACTTGGATACCACGCTCACTAACAACATGTCCAAGGAATTGGACTTCTCGAAGCCAAAACTCGCACTTCGAAAATTTGGCGTAGAGTTTCTCTTGATGTAGAAGTCTAAGAATACAGCGAAGGTGTTTCTCATGGTCAGCTTGGTTCTTTGAGTAGATGAGAATGACGTCGATGAACACGATGATAAATTTATCCAAATAAGGCTTGCAGACACGATTCATGAGATCCATGAACGTGGCAGGTGCATTAGTGAGCCCAAAAGGCATCACTAAGAACTCGTAATGACCATAACGAGTCCTAAATGCAGTCTTGTGTACATCTTCATCTTTAACTTTCAGTTGATGATAACCTGACCTTAAGTCAATCTTAGAGAAGTAACTTGCTCCTTGTAACTGATCGAACAGATCGTCGATCCTGGGCAAAGGATACCTATTCTTGATAGTGACCTTATTAAGCTCACGGTAATCAATGCACAGACGCATCAATCCATCCTTCTTCTTGACAAATAGGATTGGCGCTCCCCAAGGAGACGAACTAGGTCTAATGAAACCTTTGGCTAGTAATTCATCTAGTTGTGTCCTCAATTCCTTCATCTCTGTTGGTGCCAACCTATAAGGCGCTCTCGCGACAGGCGCTGCTCCAGGGATGATGTCAATTCTGAATTCTACGTGCCTATCTGGTGGCAAACCAGGTAGTTCTTCAGGAAAGACTTCAGAGTATTCAGAAATGACGGGAATATCTTCAATATTGGGTTTCTGCTTATCAATAGTTACTTGTGCCATATAAATGACACCACCCTTCTTCAAACATCTAGATGCCTTGAGCAGAGACACTTGCTCAGGCAGTCCATACTGGGTATCTCCCTGAATGGTAATTGGCTCACCAGACGGAGTCTTGATTACCACTTGCTTCTTATTGCACACTATCTGGGCTTGGTTACGAGATAACCAATCCATGCCTATAACTATGTCAAAACCGGCTAACTTCAAAGGAAGTAGGGACAATGGAAAGGAGTGGTTCCTAATGGATATAACACATCCATCTAATATGGTTGACGCAGTTTCTAAGGTACCATCAGCTAATTCCACCTCATAGTTCACACTTAGGGTTTTAACAGGCAAATTCAGCAATTTACAAAACTTATTATCTACTAATGATTTATCAGCTCCTGAATCAAACAATACTCTTGCATAGACATCATTTATGAGTAAGGTACCTGTGATCATATTGTCGTCCTGGACGGCTTCTCGTGCATCCATTCTGAAGACCCTTGCATTGGTCTTCTTGACCTCTTCCGGCTTCTTGGCGTATTTAGGGCAATTGGTTTTAATGTGCCCTTTCTCATTGCAGTTGTAGCATGTGGCATCTTTAATCTTCTTACAGTCAACAGTCTTGTGCTCTTTAGACTTGCATAACCCACATGCAGGTGATCCTGACTTAGACTTGGACTCAAGTCTGCACTTTCCAAAGTGGCGTTTTTGGCAAGTCTTGCACTTTGGCATTTCCTCAGCTTGTTGGCTACCCTTGTTGGATCCAAACTTCTTCCTGAAGTCAGTGCTACCTTTATGCTTCTTTTCAGATCTTCGTGAGTTATCATCCTCACGCTTTCTCTTACCTTCTTCCGAATTCCTAAGCGATCTTAACCTGACCGCGTCCTAGGTAAGAGACAGAGATAGATCAGCTGCTGATCTGAAAGTAGCAGGTCTGGATGCCTTAACACTGGCTTTAATTTCTGGGGCTAAACCCCCAATGAAGCGAGTAATCCTTTTGGGTTCCGGGGTTATGAGATATGGAACCAGCCTAGACAGGGTATTGAAACTGGTGAGGTAAGTTTGACAATCTAAATTCTTCATCACTAACGATACGAAATCTGATTCGATTCTTTCGACTTCGTGCTGCGGGAAATAATTCTCTTTAATGAGAGCAACGAACTGATCCCATGACAAATTGTAGAGTGGGATCTTTCCACCAGCTTGAATGAGAAACTTCCACCATGCCAGTGCTTCTCCCTTGAACGATTGGGATACATACTTCACTACATCCCTTTCAGCACATCCACTGATGTTAACTACCGTGTCTATTTCATCTAACCAGGTCATACAATCTATTGCCCTTTTCTCCCCAGTGAAATCCCGGGGTTTGTAGGAAACAAAATACTTATAGGTACAGGACTTGGTACGTGGTTTATCATCAAACACTATCCTTTTAGATGGAACACTGTTTTGATTAGATGAATGTCGATCATCATCTTTCTTTGGTTCCTCTTTCTTAGAGGGTGGCTTGCTGTGAGCCTCGGAATGAGTCTTAGGCTTGGAATGCGGTGCGGATAGGGTCCTACTTCGAGTCCCGCTAGATTCATTATACTGCTGCTATATAGCTTTTGTAACAGCATTATCTACTAATGCTTGCAGCTCCGCACCGGTCACATGTATCCTAGTATTTTCATGGTTTTCCACCGAATGACTGTTTACCTCTTCTGACTTAGCCATGTAGCTTTAGTTGCTACATAAAGAAAATAAGGACAAGGTTTGTTTAGAAGCCTAAACAGTACTATCGTTCTTGATGATTTATTAACCATGGTTTTAATAGCCATTTTAGTTAATTTGTTAAATATATAATTATTCAGGATCTTTATCATAATCCTAAATTATAAGTTAATAATAGCACAAAAGGCCTAGTCACGTAGACAAGTTTAGTTTATAAACCCAGATTTTGTGGAATCGAGGCGTTAAGGTTTGAATCAAAGTTCCTTACCTTTCCTTGACATGGAGTTGTAGGCTACCACTGTCTTTAGTCCCAAAGGACGTTAATTATTGCATGTGGGCACTTCATCCTTAAGGGATGATTATTTAAAATAAGGGAAATTTAGAATAACCCAATTTAAGAATGACTTATGTGATTTTATCGAATCACATTTGTCAAGCATGTTAATATGCTTTTAGATGTTAATAAGGATTGGAATCTTTTGAATAAGTTTTACCATCTTGGCCATTTCTGCAACGACATATAGGCTAGGTTTTACCTTTAAGAATCTTTTTAATATCTAACGCATATCAATCCTAAATTGAGAGGTTAATATGGATCTAAACCTAATTATGGAACTACCATCTTGGTCCTGTCTTAAGGTGACACGTGGCTAGGTCTGGTCCCTTTTTAGATTTTGCCATTTTATTATAATGGTAGATCTTTTTAGTAGGAATGTCATTTTATTTATTTCACATTTTATGTTTATGCACATAATTAATAAAATGGAAATTTAAACTAACCATTCCATGTTTATTTCACATTTTATTTAAACATTTATTTCACATTTTATTTATTTCACATTTATTTCACATAAATAAAAATACGAGTCTGCCCTAACGGGACTTCTACCGAAATAACATGGCCACGCAGGGGCTTAAACAAACAAACATACCCACGCAGGGGTCAAACAAAGACTTGCCCACGCAGGGGCTTAACAAACAAAACATACCCACGCAGGGGTTAAAACAGAAAGACAGGCCCACACAGGGGCTCAACTGAAAACAAAGAAATACAACCAACAATTTGAAGGATTCAATGGTCCTTCTTGCTTTTTCCTTTTATTAAATTCGTCAATCCTTTAAAGAAGCCTTGTCGTTCCCTACGATCTCTGTGAACTTCCCGCTCAACTTGATCCAATCTCTGGAGAATTTCCTCCCATTCTGGTGGGGAAAACCGAGGTATCTGCGGCTGATGTGGAGGTCGAAGAGATGGCTGTTGTTGGTATCCATAAGCTGGGTATCCAACTCCCCAAGGAGTTCCGTAGGGCCCTTCGGGGTTAATAGGGTTGTAGTTCGCTGCCACCAAATATGGGTCGACCTTAGCATAATTGAAGCTGGTGTGAGCCGGCAGCTCAAAGGGATTATACGCTGCTGAGCCAGCATACGTAGGAATTGGGTTGTCAAAACCCAATGGTGGCGGCATGACAGGTGCAGAGTTCACTTCCGGGTTGGGGTTTGAAGGTCCCCCCATCTGCTGGTTTTCTTGGTGTGGCGGGTAGTGGCTGCCACTCGATGGTTGAGGGGTGCTGATATGCACTCCTCTTCCTTGCACGGACATCCGTGCGTTCGTTCTCCTTCACCTTGGTGGCTCAGGAGGCTGTTGCTGAGGTGGTGGTGGTGGCGGGGTAACTGCCACGAAACGTGAATCCCCGGAAGGATCCTGTTGCTGCTGCTGCTGCTGCGATGAATGATAAGAAGGTGTAAAATACCACTCAAATTGGTTAAACCTGGCTTGGTAACTATCAGGACCACGGTAGGGTGATCCCTGAAAAGATGACCCATCAGAAATTTCTATGGGATGTGTGGGGGTACCGGTTGGTGGTTCAGTAGGCTCAGTATCCTCGTCCATATCCATAGCGTGATCTCCGGAAAAGTGATCTTCAGGTCCCAACGGGTTGATACCCACTGGTTCCTCGAGGTAGTTGGCCGGGTTGAACCGGCTACGGAAGATCTGAGACGGGTTATCAAAGGAGTGACGAGAGTTGGACCTCTGAAGAGGGATAAATGAAGGCTGCGGGTTTTCGGGCTCATTTTCTGAATGGGGTCCAAAAGAGTGAAGGTAAGACGGTGACGAAGCTAACGAGACAGACCGCCTCGCTGGCTGCAGATGCGCCCTACAGTCTGCCTATGGACTTGTACACATGTTGATGGGTGAGGTTCGTCTTTGAGAAGGCCCGGCCTCCTGGTCGTGGCCTGCTACAGGCGACTTTCCCTTTCTCCTAAAGAATCTTGGCGGCATACTTAAACCTATCAATATAAATAAGGATAACAACAAGAATATATAAAAGACAAAAATTAAAACAAAAATCAGGATTTGTCCTATGTTCTTTGCCTAGCCTCGAAAATTCGAGGAATGTGCAATTATGTAACTGAGATTAAACATAAAAGGCTAGTGTTTAATTCACTCAGTGTTGGCTCTGATACCAACCTGTCACACCCCGAGATTTCCACGTATTACCGGTGGGCCCGGTGGGGAGTATCGTGACGTAGTTGATATCATCATAGTCAAACAACACAATATTTAAATGCACAGCGGAAGCAAAAGATAGATTCATTTCAACCAAATAAATTGTAATATTAAGTATCACAAATTAGTTGAAACAGATCCACAGGCGGATCAAAAATAAAGAGGAAAACTGTTCAGCAGACTTCGACATCTAGAGCTTGCGAGACTTGATTATTGATGCCTGGAGTATCCAGCCTATTACGTATAGTACCTGCACTTAGCCTTTTTGGAAAATACGCCAGTTTACACTGGTAAATACAACTTAACTGACTCATTTTGAAAAGAGTTTGAAAATTGATTTGAATGCACTTCGGCAAAAATATCTTTTATAACTTGGGACAATTATTAAAATAATCTTGTATACAGTTTTACTTATTTTTCGTCCATTAGTGCCGGTTTGTAGGGCCGGTCTAGATTAATTGACACTCCATAGGTATAATGCCCACAAGGATTATTTCCTCTAAGTGGATTACCAGTTTTTACATAATGCATCTGTCAGGTGTACGCCTACACCCCGTGCTTAGGTCGTGGCCATTTCTTTGAATGATGCCAAGGATATCCGGGACATGGTCATTTAACCCCCAAAGGCCATACACCAAATAATACATATTAAACGGGTTATATAAATACATCAATCACAATACGATTTATATGACTACACACCCGACCAAGCGGTATTATTATAATACCGTATCCCAAGCCCGTATAGGGAAAATAAGTTAAGAGTATTTACCTGAGCAAAGTATAAGTCAAATACAGCAAGTACAGATAGCTTTTACTGGGCTCCTAATCTGGAACGAAGGTTTATAATAACCTATTAGAATCCTAACGGGTCTTTAATTAAGCTTAGACTTAGACCGGTTAGTTTTAAAAGGAAAGTACGGTTCAAATGCATGATAAAGCGAAGACCGGTTTAGAATGTGGTTCTGACCCATCAAGCTTGTATGCTTGTTTAATATGGGTAATTTAAACACATTCTAGATTTTGAGAGGAAAATGATATGGTTTGACCCGTTTTGGCTAAATTATGCAAATTAGTTACATAAGCCGATCCGAACGCGGAAAGTGCGTAACGGTTAACCATATGAGTCATATACAAGTTTCCTGAGTTAATATGCTTTAAATATGTTGTGACATCAGTGAGATATCTTCTATTATGCCCAAAACGGATTTAAACTCAAATTACGCCCCATAGGGGTATTTTGGTCATTGAAAGGTTATCAAAAGAGTTTAAATAATAATCTGAGTTACAGGTCTGATGTAATCAGTAAAAATACTTATTTTAATAAGTTATAACAGTAGGGTAATGCACATATGTGAAATTTATCATTTAAAACCAAACTATGCACCTTATGGGTATTTTGGTAATTTCACTTAGGCTTAGAAGGTCAAAACTGGAAGTCTGAGTTTAAAAACTTTGCTTACTGTAAAAATATAAAAATTTACTAAGATTATCAGTAGGCATCAACCCTTATATGTTTGAAATAATTTTAATACATACTATGCGGTAAAAACGCTTAAAAAGACGATTTGGAGTCATTTCTGGGTTTTCAAAGGAAAGCTGATATTTTTATTATTCCAGAAGGCTCAAAATATTTTAATTATCATATTAGATCAGTAGAAAAAGGTTTGGGATCAAAAGGGTTTGTAAAACTCATTTTATAGCCCAAAAGGGCAAAACCGGCAATTACCGAATCAAGCTTAGACTCTAAGTTATGCTCAGCCTAAAAATAAATAAAAATCTCCAAAAATCCCAAAATATTATTTTATATCAGTAGGTAAAAAGTTTTATACCAACAATTGGGTTTAGGTAGGCTACATGCTAATTATGCCATTTAATTACTAAAAGCTTCTTATTTACGCTAATGAGCATAACTCTTAATCTACACCTCAAACTGATGTGAAAGTTTAGGTACAAGCCTAATAATTTGTAGTTAAGGTTTCTACTCTTTTACATATTCAAAATTCACGTTTTAAGGTGTCAAGGGCATAATAGTCAACATTAAGCATATAACGGAACATTGCATATGAATCGGATAACTAATGAACCAAGGTGTATAATCATAGGGGGTTATACATATATGAAACCTGGTCCAAAAAAAAACTCTAAGGGAATTCTAAAACAAGCTACATTGGGTCAGGATCGAAAGTCAATGCAAAAGTAAAATTATGCGACTTTCGGTTCCGAACCGGGTCTCAACTGAAAATTTTCGGGTTGAACCTGTTTAGACATGTTCTTACATTAATTACCAAGTTATATTAATGATAAAACAGGTTGCATAGCTTCTACATTGATAATTATGCATTAATTTGAAATTAAGCTTCCTGTTGACTTTTTAATATCAAGTTTGACCCGACAATTGACCTAGTTAGAGTGGGGATCAGAGAGTACCCTTTTGAGGGTTTATTACCCACATAATTACCTACTTATAGGTACTTTTAATTCGAGATTTGACTGAACAATTATTGATTAATCTCGAAGTCAAACCTTAATTACAACGGTTTGACTTTTAGCTAATTAACTAAGCTAAACTGAATTAAAAAGGATTAAGGACACTTACAAAGGTCCTAAATATGATTTAGAACTTAGAGGAACTTGCTTGCTGACCAGAGGAGCTCCATAGACCAGCTTGAAGTGAGATGCAAATGAAAGACCAAATGTTGCAACAAGAGGCCTCTTTATATAGTGAACTAGATGCCACAAGATCACTCCAAATCAGTCTACAATTGTTGTAAGATGTTCCCAGGTGTCCCTATGATGCTAAAAACCAGTTATAGGGCCCCTGATTTTCGAATACCACTCTTATAAGGTGGTGTAACTTGTTTAATAGGCATCTGTCCAAAATTCTGCTGCCAGCGACTGTCTTACGGACCGTAAGCCTTAAGCTTTGCGAACCGTAAGACTCGCTTACGGACCGTAAGCTCTTGGCTTTGCGGTCCGTAACCGACTTGATCAAAAATGCCCAGCTCCACTGGCTTACGGACCGTATGAGTTCA
This sequence comes from Helianthus tuberosus, assembly GCA_030545235.1. Taxonomy (NCBI): domain Eukaryota; kingdom Viridiplantae; phylum Streptophyta; class Magnoliopsida; order Asterales; family Asteraceae; genus Helianthus; species Helianthus tuberosus. The sequence goes on along the minus strand of CM060395.1, from coordinate 1,640,965 downwards.
CGTTTGCGGTCTGTAAGCCTTCATCAGAAGACAAAAATTTTTGCAAACATTTAGGCTGGACCATGCATTCCCTTAAAACTCGAATCTTTAGTCATTGTTAGCAGGAGGGGACCATAGGGACAGACTTTGCATGCCTTTGCATGTGTTGGCATGCACCATTTCCGTCTTGGACTCTTGTGGGAAGGTCATGAATGCAAGATTTGTCGTAGACTTTCATAACATTCATTTCTTTGAGGTTTTAGTTAATTAATATTAAGGGCAACCGGATTTGAAATTTATACAAATCAGATGTTTACAAAATACATCATGGTTTGGGATTTATAATTAAGTCGTTCAGAGGTATCAATTAATGTAGGATCGTTTTCAGACCCAAACGAGTCGATCAGAAGAGTTTTACTCAGAACGAAAGGCGGAAACAGACATTCTGAGGTCAATTCAGCTAGTATATCACTTAAACTGTCGATTTGATTGATATAAAAACGTTTTACAGCGAGACGACACTTCGGCAGCACTTCGTTACACAACCGGAAACTATTACATCTGATCTTGCTTGACACCTATATATAGTGTCTGGATTTCGCTTGAGAGTGGCACAACGTCAGTTCAAGCGAGATCTAATATGTTGATTTCGCTTGAAACTGCACAAGTCTCTTTCAAGCGAAATCTCCTCCTTCAAGCGAAATCACATAATCTTGAACTTCGTGCACTGATCTAACATTATAAACACAAGACTCGATACAAGACGAAGTCGACAGACGCATGCACTAACAGACTCCCCCTCGAATGTTGACGAGTCTTAAAGTGTCGAGTCTTCGCATCTTCAGTCTTTATCAGTCCTTTCGAACTTTCTGAAGTATCTGATGAGTAAGTATCCTCAAATCTCTCTCTTCTCTTCTCTTCAGGATCTCTGGCTCTTGAACCTTCTAATTCTCTTGATCAGATCTCTTGATTCCTTAAGTTCATCAGCATCAGCAGTTACAGAATCGTAACCTGGCTCACACGTTGCACAGGTTTAGGATCAATTCCTGACTCTATCCTGCATAGAACTCTACCCAACAATAAATTTTCTGATAATAACTTGTGGATAAAATTATCAAATCTGATTAACCACTTGTTGAGCAATTCTTAGAATGATTTAGCATTTTAGTCTCTGATGAACCACTTGAGGAATATTGTTTTTATTTCAAAAAAACTTTTCTCAATCTAATACAAACTCCCCCTCAACACATGCTCATCATGTTCAGCACTTGGAATTTTGAAAATCAGCTTTCCAACACCAGTTGTCGAAAATCTTTTTGAATTTTTCAAAATTTATGCTAAAACACACTAAAATCTTTTTGGATTTTTGATGGTAATGAAAGACAGAGAAGAAATATTTACAAACAATATTTTGTGAGTTTGTGTAAGAGGATCATATCAGTTTATGAGACAAATCACTAACACCATTAAGCTTTAAACATTTTAAGTTCTAAACAATTCACGTTGATTGACGATATTGTTGTCCACTTAAACTCAATCTAAAAACTTTCGAAATGCTTACTGATACGTTAAGGTATATTAATTTTGCACTAAATTCTTATGGACCCCACGATCTCAGCATATCCCCTCGTCATGCAATACACTAACTCAAGTAATGCCTTTAAACTTTTATCAACTGTGATTTGTACGAAAACAAAGCAGAATGTTTAAACATTAACAATCAGGTCGATACTTCCGTATATGCAGAGAAAGTCCAATGTTTAAACAAAATAAGAAAAATAAAAACAAGTTGAAGTTGTTTAGGCTTTAACCACCAGGTCGATACTTCCGTATACGCAGAGGTGATCCAAAGCTTAAACGAAACACCAAAGAAAATAAAGCAGAACGTTTAGGCACTAACATCCAGGTCGATACTCACGTATACGCAGAGGATGTCCAATGCTTAAACAAAATAAAGAAATAAAACAAGTTTAAATCTTTGCAAAACAAAATGCACAATCACAGCGACTTTTCAGCAAAGTTGTGAAGATTCACAAACTTAACCAGTTTTATGTCTTTCGACAATCAGCGATTACTGAGTAGGCACACAATCAAGAAGGACAAAACTAAGTACTATGCTTTCGACCATGTTTCCCACTAGAACTAGGTTTTTTTATTTAGGTTTGTATCGTTCTCGCAAATCTACTAGTCTAGCTGAGCCTATCGTCACATCTTTAGTAAGATTGTTTATCACATTTTATCTTTCCATTTCTTTAGCATGTTGTGATCGTCCACTGATGTACTATCATCTCCTCTTTTATACAACAAAACTCGTTTTACATTTTATCATGTTTTTGACTTTTTCAAAATTTCAAATGTTTTTGGATTTTCTGAAATTTTTACTCCCCCTATAATGCAAACACATTTTAGGAAATTTGAAAACAAACTATACAGTAAAATGACAACTGATATCGAATCACTTCAATTCGTCATCCTCTTGGCATAAACAATCAGAACCCCCCCTCACAACAAACTATTTTCCCATTGATTTCAAAACACTTAAGTTTGTTTTAATCAAATGGTTTTTCCGGAAAATAAGTTTTGTTGATTCATTTTACCAATTGTAGGTTAGGGGTTTGGTTCATCACATTGTCTTTCAACCACTTGTAAAAAATGCAAGTACAACTTAATGTCCTTGATTTACCACTTGTAAGAATAGACCAATCAAGTTCAAACTAATGACCTTGATTTTACCACTTGTAAGTTAAAACCTTTTTCAACCAATTTTTCAACCACATGGCTTACCAACCATTACCACTTGTAAGTTACCGTATGTAGGTTGAATTCTCAAGATGCCGATTCCTACTCCTCACTTACCAATCTGGGAGTTTCGGCAAGTCATACTTGTGACCAATTTTCAATTTACCAAAAACATAAGAAAGATGCCGATTCATGCTCCGCGATTACCAACTTGGGAGCTCCGGCAAGTCCACAGACTTACTGTTCGTAATATGTACCATCCCAGTCACAAACCAGGGATGGTTCAACTTTATCTTTCTTCATCTTCTTCTCGTAAAACTTCTTCACTCCTTTGACCTTCCTGTCAACCATTTTTCCAAAAATGTTATGGACTGTGGAGTTAAAAGCTCTTTTAATATCAAATTCTTTCTTTTTTAGAGAAGAATTGATTTGAAATCTCAACTTTTCCAACTTTCTTTTTAAAATTTTCAGCCTTCAATGATGGAAAATGAACATCATCCATTGGAGGAACTGAAGTTTTCAATTTTAACTCAGCTTGTGGCTCCTCTGATTTTGTGGAATCAGATTCATCGCCAGAAGATAGCTCCTCTGATTTTGAAGAATCAGAATCATTGCTAGAATTACCATCAGACTTCTTAACAACCCATTTTTGGTTGTCAAGATTTCCCTTCTTCTTATAAAACCTGTTTGAACATTCACCAATCTCAAAAATCAAATTTTTGAATAATTTTGTTCTATCAATTGGTGGTTCAAACTCAATCACTTTCTCTTTCAGTTTACGAGAAACTCACTGTTTTGATTTTATTGCCTTTGAACAATCTTTGGCAATATGTCCAACCATGTTGCATTTGAAATAGGTTCTCGTTTCTTTCTTCTGATCAGCAAACTTTATCTCTTCTTGCTTCTTTGCAAGGAATTCTCGGTTTAACTGGTTCCTGAACAGATTTTCTTTCTCTTCTTCAGTAGTTGTTCCTGAAACAAATATCATTTTTGATTTAAAATCACGAACATATTTTTCATTTTTCTATTTTTCTGATGGAATAAAACCAAGACCTTTCTTTTTGAAATTACCGTTATGGTTTTGTTTCTTTTGAAAACCAGAACCAGAACTGTAACCTTTTTTCTTGTTTAATCTTTGTTGAACTCTTGAGGTGTATTTTTTAGGTTTGTCATTAAGATTTACATCTTTTATTTCAGAAATATTAATTTCTGTTAGTTTGAAAACCTTTTTAATCATGTCAGTTTTGACACCTCTTATTGGAAATTCCTCATCAAAATATAATTTGTCAGAATCATTCAAAGTATATGCAACTTTAAACGTTTCGTCATTCAAATTAGACTTTGATAACAGGAATTCTTTGTTGTAAACCCTTTTTCCCTGTTTATCTGTTTGACTCGGAATGTTGGACTCAGACTTTGACTCTGAACTAGACTCTGACATAGACTCCGACTTTGACTCCTCGGATTCATCTTTATCCAACACCTGATCGACCATTTTCTTTATTAACTCGGACTCATGATCAGTGTCAGATGATGTAAACGTGACATCAATATTTTCTGGCAAGTTAACTGAAGACTCCGACTCCCACTGTAAATTTGTTTCCTTTTCGACTCTTTCTGAATTTGGATTTCTCGAAGAATATCCATTTTCAATCGGGGGTGGACACTTGTTGTAACTGAAACCTTGTTTCTTACCAGAATCATTCACTTTAGAATCCTTCTTCTTTCCTTTTTTTCTTTTCAGGAGTTTTTTCTTCAGAAACCTTCTGTTCTTCAGTTACTTCATCATCTTCAAAAGCCTTCATGCCTTCAACAGTTGGATAAATCCTGTCAATGACATAAGAAGTACATGAGTAACTTTTCAACAAACGATTTACTCTTTCTGTTTCAATTCTTTGAGTTTCAAGTTTCTGTTCTAGCACAGCACACTTCTCGATGTAGTTGTTCACAACTTTCTGCTTTATCATGAAAGCTCCTTGAAGTGTTTTCATGGCTATTGCCTGTTCTTCACTTGATTGATTGTACTGATTCATGGCTTTGTTCAGAACATCATAAGATTCCTTCAACTGATTTATGTTGTTGATCAGTTCACTGTTTTTCTTTTTGATAGTCTCACAATTCTCACAAATCACCGGAATCTTTTAAGCATTAACAGCTGCATCAACTTTGAACTTTAAAACATCTTTCACCTTTTTCTTTATCACTGGAACAGCATCATCATCACTGCTGACCGGTGTTTTGACCTTTTTCTTTTTCTTTTTGATTTTTTCATCATCACTATCACTTTCTGCTATCAATTTCAAATCTGCTTCCAGTTTCCTTGACCAATATTCAGTATCATCATCACTATCCTCTTCAACTCGAGCAACATACGCTTTGTGATTTGAATCTTTGCTTGGATCATAATCATCCCAATTGAAATTTGCCCAGCTAAAACCTTCAGGCAATTTTTCATCATCTTGGTTTATCAGACATGCTTTGTTGTCAGCTGAAATATATTTATCCCAGTTGAAACCTTCCGTTGGCTTTTGATCATCCTGATTTACCATACAAGCTCTCTTTGAAGATTCTTTAATCACTTTTCTTCCATGTGCCACTTGCGGTTCTTGTTGTTGTTGAGAGACTTGATGATAGATCGCCTTTCGATAGTAATCATTGTTGTTGTTGAACGGATTTTGAGCTCCACTTGCTTCGTGATTTTTGCACTCCCTCTTGAAGTGTCCTTTTTCCCTGCAACGAAAACAAGTGACTTTAGATTTATCAAAACCTAAAGTAGAAATATTAGCTTCACGTAGATCATCTCTTCCTGTGATCTGCTTAAATTTCTCAGCTTGTCTCAACACACTTGCCAAACACCACTTTATGTCCATCAGTTCTATCTCTTCAGCATCAATCTGATCGTAATCCTCTTTTGTAAGCATTGGATTCACGATCCGACCTGCAACAAAACTACCATAAGATTCTAACAATGTTCCCAACAAACACATGTGACTCTTAGCTATTTCTGCTGAATAATCCTTATCATTTTCCAGATTCAATACAATGTTGCATTGTAGCTTCTTGCCATTCTTTGTTGTTGAAATGTTTGGATCAAATGATGGATATGAAGAGAAACTTGTGTTGCTGTTTGATCCTTTGGATGAACTTTTAGATGAACTCTTTGTATTGAAAGCTGTTTGAACCTTTGGTGACAAGTTGGTGGATTTATCACTGACCCCACCTTTGTAATTGTCGCAACCCCCGATCCCTAATTCCCGGGAACGGGCGGACGCGATCTCAGAGTTTCGGTGGTATCAGGTTATTAAATCTCACAGCGGAATTTACATCAGGACCGTAGTTAGGAAATGTTTATCAAAGTAAAACCACCCCATTTACTATTAATAATCACATGGGTAAAACCCAAGTTTCTTGTTACAACACATTTATAGGGACAAACCCTATTTTATTGAATTTAAAACATCGTTTATTAGGTAACTTTTATAGCCACATTTTTCCCAAGCCTTCAGTGCTCTCTAGCTGGCTTTCATTAATTGGCTGTTCACATTGTGTTACCTGTAACGCGTTTTAAAAACATTTGTCAGTCGGAAATACTGGTGAGTGAATCCCAGTTTAATCAAGAAATATTTTATCAATTAAAACAGTATTGAGAGCGATCACATTGTTTATTTCTACACAATTACTCATTCAGTATTTGCCACTCGACCAGATCTATGGCTATGGTCAAATTACCCATTGGCTAACTCGTCGTCCAATGGTAATGCATTGTCATTCCGACATACTACTACTACTCGTAGTAATAAATTTTGTATACAAAACCCCATAATACCGGCAGTAATTGAAGAACTACAAAGACTCAATCACCGCTTAATCATATTGTAAAACAATTAAGGTTTTGTAAAACATTCCAAAAAGGTTAACAAATAGAGGATAAACTCACATTGCTGTCTTAGTCTTTTCGTAAGGGTTTCCTGGATATAATCTATAATTTATACAAATGTACATTGGTTAGTACCATAACCCTTTGAAAATATTAATAATACCCTCCCCGAGACGGCATTCCAACAACTACGTCGGGCAGAACCACGACAGTTGTTACGGAACCCTAAATCAATCGGGCAGCGTAACTGTTATGAAACCGGGGTTATAATACTTACAACGGAGCAGAACCTCGCTAATTAGGGGGTATTATACTTGAAAATTATGCCTAATATCAGAGAATTCGAGATTGAGAATTTAGAATGAGCGACGGAAAACGAAAACTGATGCGTTCTATTTATAGTTGCTGATATTGACTTTTAGGCGGCCCGCGTAAGATAAGGCTAAGCCTTACGCGGCCCGCGTCAATATATGGTCAACGTAATAGCTTAGCCCGGTCACCCAGTAGACTCGACACGATGTCGACACGTGTCAACACCGGATGTCTCCGCGTTTAACTATCTCTCGCGGCCCGCGTCAACTATTGAGAACTCTTACGCGGCCCGCTTTAACTAAAGAAATCAGCGGAGTCAAATCTAGTCTTGATACCACCCGCGTGAGATGTTGGGGTGGGTCTACGCGGCCCGCCTCAGCCCTATATTTCATGTTTTTTATTTATTTTATATGTTATAACATAATTCGGGCTCGGTTTTCACATACGGGGTATAATATAAAACATATTGGGACATTTTTAAGATATAATAGGGTGTCGAAAATATTATAAGGATGTTGGTTTTACCGAGGGTTGTTACATTCTCCCCACCTTGTTTTAGAGCTCGTCCTCGAGATCTACTGAAACAAATGCGGATATTTCCTTTTCATTTCTGACTCGAGCTCCCATGTATACTCAGGTCCTCTTTTGGAGTCCCACTTCACTTTGACTAGAACTAGTCTTTTGTGCTTGAGATTCTTGACTTTCCTGTCTTCAATTTGTAGAGGTCTTTCTACAAACTTGAGTTGTTCATTTACCTCTATATCCTTAAGAGGTACTATTAATGATTCATCAGCTAAACACTTTTTAAGATTAGATACATGAAACACATCATGTATTCCTGCCATTTCCTCTGGCAGTTGTAGCTGATAGGCTACTGGTCCTATTCTTCTAATAATCTTAAAAGGTCCAACATACCAGGGACTTAGCTTTCCCCGTTTGATGAATCTTACCACTCCTTTCCAAGGAGAGACTTTCAATAATACTTTATCTCCTACTTGAAACTCCAATGGTTTTCGCCTGTTATTAGCATAACTTTTCTGTCTGTCACGTGCTGCTTTCAGTCGTTCCTTGACTTGAATAATTTTGTCGGTTGTTTCTTGCACTATCTCAGGTCCAGATAGTTGCTTTTCCCCAATTTCTGCCCAACAGACCGGGGTTCGACACTTTCGTCCATAAAGTGCTTCAAATGGTGCAGCATTGATACTTGTGTGATAACTATTATTATATGAAAATTCTATTAAAGGTAAGTGATCATCCCAATTACCTCCAAAATCAATTACACAAGCTCTAAGCATGTCCTCCATTGTCTGAATTGTCCTTTCGCTTTGTCCATCCGTTTGTGGATGATAAGCCATACTTAGCTTTAACTTGGTTCCCATTGCCTTTTGGAAACTTGACCAAAAATGAGATGTAAATCGACTATCCCTATCAGAAACAATTGATAAAGGAATTCCATGTAAAGAAACAATTTCATTTACATACAATTTAGATAATTGTTCCATACTAATTGTTTCCTTCATTGGTAGAAAATGAGCTGACTTAGTTAGCCTATCTACAATCACCCAGATTGTATCATTACCTTTCCTTGTTTTGGGTAATTTAGTAACAAAATCCATTGTTATAAATTCCCATTTCCAAACTGGCATTTCTAATTGCTGTAACAACATGAGGGTTTCTGGTGTTCAGCTTTAACTTGTAAACATGTTAAACATTTGGAAACATAGGCTGCTATATCCTTTTTCATTCCTATCCACCAGAAATTTTTCCTTAAATCCTGGTACATTTTGTCACTTCCTGGGTGCATTGTATACTTAGATTTATGGGCTTCTTCTAATATACAATGACGTAGATTTCCTAATTTAGGTATCCACATTCTCTTTTTATGGAATCTCCAAATTCCATCTGTCCCTTGTTCCAATTCTTTTAGCATACCTTTTAATTTTTCAGAATCATCCTTGATTACTGATTCTTGTGCTTCTCTTATCTGATCATTTAAATCTACTTGCATATTTAATTTAAGAGAACGTACCCTTTTTGGTTTTTCATGATACTTTCGGCTTAAAGCATCTGCCACTATATTTGCTTTTCCTTCATGATACTGGATATCACAATCGTAATCACTAAGAAATTCCATCCAACGTCTTTGTCTCATATTTAACTCTTTCTGCCCGAAAACATACCTTAAACTTTTGGGATCAGTAAATATGGTAAACTTACTACCATAAAGGTAATGTCTCCAAATCTTAAGAGCAAAAATTATAGCTCCTAATTCTAAATCATGGGTTGAATAATTCTCTTCATGATTCTTAAGTTGTCTAGATGCGTAAGCTATAACCTTTTGGCGTTGCATTAACACACATCCATAACCTAATTTAGAAGCATCACAATAGACTATGAAGTCTTCAGTTCCTTCTGGTAATGCTAGTATGGGTGTATGGGTTAATCTTTGCTTAAGGATTCTAAATGCTTCTTCTTGTTTTAATCCCCATTCAAACTTAACAGATTTACAAGTTAATTTAGTTAAGGGAATGGCTATTCTAGAAAAATCTTTGATAAATCTTCTATAATAACCGGCCAATCCTAAGAAACTTCTAACCTCGATTGGTGACTCAGGGGTTTTCCATTTAGTAATTGCCTCAATCTTTGTTGGATCTACATGAATTCCTTCATGATTGACTAGGTGTCCAAGAAATTGTACATGTTCTAACCAAAATTCGCACTTAGAGAATTTAGCATAAAGCTTTTCCTTTCTTAACAAACTTAAAAGTGCGTGCAAATGCTTAGCATGATCCTCTTTACTCTTAGAGTAAATTAGAATATCATCTATGAAAACAATTATGAATTTATCCAAATATGGCTTACATATTCGGTTCATCATGTCCATAAATGCAGCTGGGGCATTGGTTAAACCAAATGGCATGACAGTAAATTCATAATGGCCATACCTCGTTCTAAATGCGGTCTTAGGATTGTCCTCTTCATGTACCTTTAATTGATGATATCCTGACCTTAAATCGATTTTAGAGAAAAATCGGGCTCCTTGCAGTTGATCAAACAGATCATCGATTCTCGATAATGGGCACCGATTCTTAATTGTGACCTTGTTTAATTCACGGTAATCAATGCACATACGCATTGATCCGTCCTTCTTTTTAAGGAAGAGTATCGGTGCTCCCCACGGCAACGAACTTGGTTGTATGAATCCTTTCTCAAACAATTTGTCTAATTGTTTCTTCAATTCTTGCATTTCTGCAGGTGCCAACCGATAAGGTGCTTTGGTAATCGGTGATGTTCCTGGTAATAGATGAATCCTGAATTCAACTTCTCTGTCTGGAGGTTGCCCTGGCAATTCTTCGGGAAATACATCTGAAAACTGCGATACTACTGGTATATCTTTTAAATCCTTTCCTTTAGTGTTAGAGATTATAGAAATCAAATACACTATAGAACCTTTTCTCATACAACTTGCAGTTTTCATTACAGAAATAAACTTAGTTGACCTAGAAGATTTATCTCCTTTAATTGTGATCATTTTACCTTTTGGTGAATTTACTTGAATTGACTTTTGATCACATAAAATACTAGCTTTATTGGCTATTAACCAATCCATTCCTAAAACAACATCAAATCCTACCAGATTCATGGGATAAAGATTTGCAATAAATTTCTGATTTAAAATTTCTATGCTTGCTCCCTGCAAGATTTCAGAAATTCTAACAATTTCCCCATTAGCTGTCTCTACTAAGCATTCTTGTGGTAGTTTAGTTAATGATTGATTTAGAAATTTGCAAAACGATGTATTAATAAAACTTTGGTTTGCACCAGAGTCAAATAATACTTTAGCAAAAACATCATTAACTAAAAACGTACCAGCTATGACATCTGGAATCATCTTGGCTTCTTCTGCAGTTAGAACAAATGCTCTAGCATTTTTAGTATTCTTGTTATCTGGAGCTAGAGCTAATTTTGGACAATTTAGCTTGATATGACCTAGTTCTCCGCAATTGTAACATACCCTGCTGTTAGCTTTCTTCCTACAGTTTTCTTCTTTGTGTCCCGATAGTTTGCAAAAGTTAAAATATATGGAGCACTTTCCGGAATGCTTTCTTTTGCAATACCTACAGTAGGGTGCAGAGGTAGAACCTATATTTTTCCCACGGTTAGAATTTCCAGAACGAAATTCTTGTGTCAATTTCTGGGTTAGGTTCCTCCTTTGATCCTCTTCTCTGGTACGAACTAATTCATCAGTCAAGGTATTGGCTAGTTCTACAGCTTCTTCTATTGTTTGAGGTCTAGCTGCCTTAACTACGTGTCTTATTTCCCCAATTAATCCCCAAATATAACGGGAAATTAACACTGGTTCTGGTGAAGCAAGAGTTGGCACTATCCTAGCATATTCGAAGAATAACTTTGTATACCCCTTGCTATCCATACCAGTCATCCTAAGGTTTAGGAATTTGTTTGCTATCTGTTCTTTTTCATTTGGAGGGCAGAATTTCCTTTCTACCTTGTCCTTAAACTCTTCCCATTCCATATTATAGGTTCTATCACTTCCTTTTGTTTGGAGGATAGTGTTCCACCATTTTAGTGCTGCATTCTTAAACAGATTAGAAGCAAACAGTATCTTATCTTCTTCAGCACACTTGCTTATCCTTAAGACTGCCTCAGTCTTTTCTATCCAGCGTAAGGTTGCAATGGCCCCTTCATTGCCCGAGAATTCCTTTGGTTTACAAGACTAAAATTCTTTATAAGAACAACCGTAAGGCACGGTTCTTCTTCTTTTGGGAATGGGCATTTGAAGTATAGGTCCATTGTTCACGCTGTTTTCTGGTTCACTTAGTCGTTTACTGCTATGCTTACTTTTATTATCAGCATCCTTAACAGTTTGAAGAATAAATGGCATTGCATCTATAATTCCCTGTGCTACTATATGTTGGATAGCACTATTGTCCACTTGATTATTATTGTTATTGATGCTTGGATTCTCGTTAACCACGTTAATGTTACTCTGGTTATCGTTATTCAGATTTCCTTGATTTCCTTCGTCGGCCATCTAAATTTTAAACATTTACCCCATATTAATATCACAAATAATAGGTAATATAGTTAATTACATGACACGCAATTTAACCAAAACCGTCGATCATTGCGACTTGTACTCTATTTTCATATACTATGCGTCTATTACACACTAGTACAGAAATAAAGATTACAATACCAACAGAAAGAAAATTACACTAATAGTAATATGCATCCGTACACACGTATTTTATTTTATTTTTATTTTATTATATTTTGTTACTATTACTACTACCATTTCCTCCATTCACATTCATGGATATGGATTTATCCAAAAATCCATATTGCGCTCATCGTATTTCCATACGAGACGCTCTCCCACCTGACGCATTCTCTCACTGTTCTCTAAAATTTCCTCCCCGAAAGTCCTAAGTTCTTGAACGTTTTCTGCACTCATTGGGGGTGCAGGTTCTCGAACTGGGTTTGGAATCTGGGGTACGGGTTCCTGATATGGGGGTGACAGCTCCTGAAATCGGTAAGGATTCTCTAAAATTTCCCTAATATATTCATCTTGGTAATAGGGATCTAAAGGGTCCATACCTGGGTAGGCTTCTATGTTTTGTATGGGTGGGTATTCCTGAATAGGGTAACGTTGCACAAAATCCCTATTATCGTCCCACCAAGGGTCGTAATTTGGATCGAGAGGGTTTGGCGCAGGTACCCTAGGGATTTTTTCTGGGTTAAAGTCATGCATCTCCACCTGATTTTCCTGGTTTTCTATTTCCATGGGTTGATCTGGGTTTTGTGGTTGTGGGGCTACTAGTTGTTCCAGACTCGGGTCAGCAGCAGTTGTGGCTAGGATATGAAAATTAGCTAGGCTTCTATTAAGCATATCCTGTGTATGGTCATCGGTTCTACGCTTAGCAGCTGCTATAACTCTTTGCTGTTGCAACTTTCGCATTCTCTTCCTACGAGCAAAAACTTCCTTACTGAACCATCCTCGTCTCTTATTAGGGAATGGCTCTTCCGACTGAGCTCTAAAAGCAAACACTCCTTCTTCCTGATCAGCAGAATACCCAGAAAGGGCAGGCTGTGACGAAGTACCTTCACTCTTAGGTGATTCAGACAACAGACGATTCATGTCTGATGGTCCTTGATCACTCATACTGTAAACTAACAGATAGTCAAATAACACATAACAAATAAATACAGTTATGCATATACTTTCATAATTTATTTCCTAACAAAATTTAAAATTTAAGTGTCAGCAGAACACTTCTGTCGCAACCCTCGATCCCTAATTCCCGGGAACGGGCGGACGCGATCTCAGAGTTTCGGTGGTATCAGGTTATTAAATATCGCAGCGGAATTTACATCAGGACCGTAGTTAGGAAATGTTTATCAGAGTAAAACCACCTCATTTACTATTAATAATCACATGGGTAAAACCCAAGTTTCTTGTTACAACACATTTATAGGGACAAACCCTATTTTATTGAATTTAAAACATCGTTTATTAGGTAACTTTTATAGCCACATTTTTCCCAAGCCTTCAGTGCTCTCCAGCTGGCTTTCATTAATTGGCTATTCACATTGTGTTACCTGTAACGCGTTTTAAAAACATTTGTCAGTCGGAAATACTGGTGAGTGAATCCCAGTTTAATCAAGAAACATTTTATCAATTAAAACAGTATTGAGAGCGATCACATTGTTTATTTCTACACAATTACTCATTCAGTATTTGCCACTCGACCAGATCTATGGCTATGGTCAAATTACCCATTGGCTAACTCGTCGTCCAATGGTAATGCATTGTCATTCCGACATACTACTACTACTCGTAGTAATAAATTTTGTATACAAAACCCCATAATACCGGAAGTAATTGAAGAACTACAAAGACTCAATCACCGCTTAATCATATTGTAAAACAATTAAGGTTTTGTAAAACATTCCAAAAAGGTTAACAAAAAGAGGATAAACTCACATTGTTGTCTTAGGCTTTTCGTAAGGGTTTCCTGGATATAATCTATAATTTATACAAATGTACATTGGTTAGTACCATAACCCTTTGAAAATATTAATAATACCCTCCCCGAGACGGCATTCCAACAACTACGTCGGGCAGAACCACGACAGTTGTTACGGAACCCTAAATCAATCGGGCAGCGTAACTGTTATGAAACCGGGGTTATAATACTTACAACGGAGCAGAACCTCGCTAATTAGGGGGTATTATACTTGAAAATTATGCCTAATATCAGAGAATTCGAGATTGAGAATTTAGAATGAGCGACGGAAAACGAAAACTGATGCGTTCTATTTATAGTTGCTGATATTGACTATTAGGCGGCCCGCGTAAGATAAGGCTAAGCCTTACGCGGCCCGCGTCAATATATGGTCAACGTAATAGCTTAGCCCGGTCACCCAGTAGACTCGACACGATGTCGACACGTGTCAGCACCGGATGTCTCCGCGTTTAACTATCTCTCGCGGCCCGCGTCAACTATTGAGAACTCTTACGCGGCCCGCTTTAACTAAAGAAATCAGCGGAGTCAAATCCAGTCTTGATACCGCCCGCGTGAGATGTTGGGGTGGGTCTACGCGGCCCGCCTCAACCCTATATTTCATGTTTTTGATTTATTTTATATGTTATAACTTAATTCGGGCTCGGTTTTCACATACGGGGTATAATATAAAACATATTGGGACATTTTTAAGATATAATAGGGTGTCGGAAATATTATAAGGATGTTGGTTTTACCGAGGGTTGTTACAGTAATACAGCCCAATATCTTGTTCTCCGTCAAAATCTTTCATTCTCGAGACTTTCCTTTGTTCCATCTCATGGGCTTCTAATTTTTCAATGAACTTGCTCAAAGTTAAGTTTTTAAACCCTTTCTTGTTCCTCAACATCATGAGATATGTACCCCAAGTTTCATATGGTAAAGCATCAGATAGTTTTTCAATCAACTCCTCGTTATCTTTAGAAATTTTCAACCTCTTCATGTTTGCCAACAAATTGCAGTATCTTTCAATAATCTGCTTTGTGCTCTCATTCTTCAAACCACGAAACAAATCAAATTCTTTCTTCAAAGGTGACTTCTTGTTCTTAACCATTTCTTCACTTCCTTGAAACTTTGATTTTAACGCTTTCCAAATCGAATAAGAAGTTCCATTGTGTTGCAATAGAACCAAGATGTCTTCTTTCACAGCTTGTTGAAGTAGACTTAGCATCATTTTCTCATCTTTGTATTTCTTTCGATTTTCAGCACTTAGATCTTTAACTACAATGTCACACCCCAATTTTCCACGTGTCACCGGTGGGCCCGGTGGGGGAGTATCGTGACGTGGTTGGCAACATCATGGTCAAACAACACAATATAATAATGCACAGCGGAAGCAAAAGATGAATATATTACGTTCCGAATATAAGTAATGCCAAAGTATTACAACGGAAGGTAAAGGATCCACAGGCGGATCAAATAAAAGATACTAAAACCGTTCAACAGACTTTAGGCATCTAGAACTTGCAAGAGTCCCTAATGACACCATGAGCTCCCAGCCAATTATGCGTAGTACCTGTCACTTAACCTTTTGGAAAATACGTCAGTTTACACTGGTAAATACAATTAACTGACTCATTTTGGAAAAAGAGTTTGAAAAGTGATTCGAGTGCAAACGGCACAAATATCTTGACACATTGATTAAAATGCACAGAGGCAAAATTAATCTTTTATACTTGGGACAATTCTATTAATAAAAATCTTGTATCCGATTTACATGGTTGTCCAACATTTAGGGCCGGTGATTATACAATACAAGCCGGACAAGATTAATCGACACACCACAAATATAATCTCACAAGAAGTTACCCTTACGAGTGAGTATACGTTATACATATGCAACAGGAGGTGTTATGTCTACACCTTGTGCTTACGTCGTGGCCATTCACTTTTTAAAATGAGCCAAGGATATCCAGGACACGGTCATTAACCCCCAATGTTATTTGTTATCAATCAATACAGATTAAAACGGGATTATGCAATTTAATCATCTCCGATTAAAAGGTTTCTACACCCGACCAAGCGGTATTTTTATAATACCGTATCCCAAGCCCGTATAAGGGAAAATAAGTTAAAAGTATTTACCTGAGCTAGCAATGCAATTTATACTCAGCCGTATATTCTAATCAGCAAGCATAAGTACTTCTACTGGGGCTCTCAATCTGGAACGAAGGTTTTATTAACCTATTAGATTCCTAACGGGTCTTATTTAAGTCGTAACTTAGACCGGTTAGTTTTAAGGAAGTGTTACGGTTCAAACGCATGATTAAGCGAAAACCGGAATAGAATGTGATTTAGACCCGACAAGTTTGAAGACTTGTATAATGTGGGTAAACTAAACACATTCTGGATTTTGAGATTAAAACCGTTAAGGTTTGACCCGTTTCGGCTAATTTATATAAACTAGTTATATAAACCGAACCGGACGCGAATAATGCGTAACGGGTAACCGAATGAATCACGAACAGGTTTCCTAAGTTAATATGCTTTAAATATGTGGTGATATCATAATGATACCTTCCATAATGCCCAAAACGAGATTAATCATTAATTATGCCCCGTAGGGGTATTTTGGTCATTTTAGAGATTATAAAAGGGATTAATTTGACTTCTATGATTCGGGCCTGATCAAATCAGTAAAATAACTTATTTTAATAAGTTACATCAGTAGGTATTTAATCTTAGGTGTTTAAAAAAATAGTTTTAACGCATACTACGCGCTTAATACGCGTAAATGTCGGTTTAAAGCGATTTTCGGGTTTAGATGGGAATTCTGAGTTTCTAATCAGTTTATAAGGTTCAAAATACTTTATTTATTATTTAAAATCAGTAGCAATTGGATTCACGTCAAAAGGATTTATAAAACTCATTTTATGCGCGAAAAGGGTATATTAGGTATTACCGAATTAAGGCACTAATCCTAGCTTATGATCAGTTTAAAAATAATTAAAAATCTTCAAAAATCCCCAAATATTATTTAACATCAGTGGGGAAAAGGTTTGGTACCGAAAGTCGGGTTTAGATAGGCTATGCGTTAATCGCGCCGTTTTATTAATAAAAAGCTTATTATTTACGCTAATGCGCATATCTCCTAATCTAGACTTCCGATTGACGTGAAAATTTACGTACATGTTTAATAATCAGTAACTAAGATTATTGTACTTCAACATTTTCAAAATTCTCGTTGTAGGGTCATAAGGGCATTACGGTCCATTTTAAGCATTTAACGGAAACGTGCGAACGAATCGGATAATCAACGAAACAAGTATCGAGACTTATACTATCATGTAACCCAACCCTAATGAAGCACTAAGGCAATACCGAATCAAATTAAAACGGGTCAGAACCGAAGTCAATGCAAAAGTCAAAGTTTTGCGTCTTTCGGTTCCGAACCGGGTTTAAACAGAAATTTGTCGAGTCGGACAAGCGTAGACAAGTTTTTATACTTATTACCAAGTTATATTAAGTTTAAAATAGGTTACACGCCTCGCGGATTGCTAATCGTGCATTAAATCGCATTTTGTAATTCTGTTGACTTTTTCGGTCAACGTTTGACCCGACAAACGACCTAGTTAGGTCTGGATTCGGTACGTGCCCTTATAAGGGTTTAATACCCATATAATTACCTATCTAACGGTACTTTTAATTCGGGTTACGACTGAGCCATCGTTACTTAATCACTAAGTCAACGTTAATTACGATAACATGACTTTTAAGCTAAATACCTAGCTAGAATCAAATTAGAAAGGTTAGGCAACTTACTAGATGATTAATGAATGATTAGGAAGACCCTTAATCTGCTTGCAAGCTCTCCAAATGATCAGAATGGTTGTAAGAATGAATGAGCACTTTGGTGGCTTTATATAGTGTTTGCATACACCACAATTCATTGACAACAAGCTCTATGATCATCCACAATCATCCAACACATGTCCCTAGTCTTCTAGGGGAGTCTAAGGGTCCTTCACATGCAAGAAAAACCGGCCAAGAGGGTTGAAATCGCGTAATACAGGCTGCTGCCTGTTTCTGGGTGCTGGTGCATGGCTAGCGCACCGTTACATGTTTTTGGTAGCGGTGCGCTAGGCCTCTTCAGAAGCCAAAATATGTTTGTTTAATTGCTGTTTGGTCCTTGGTCCCTTGAAACATCGTTTTCACTCGGATCTTGCAAGATTTATTGTACATTAGGCCCTTTAACTTATCTTTCAAGGGTTCCATGACATAACCAATTATTGTTAAGTCCTCGGTTTGCTTTGTGATTGCTCGTAAAGCCTTAATTTGCAATGTTGACGTTATTAACCCCTCGCGTACGAACATCATCATAACATGCCCATACTATATCGAATCCTTGTAATATTTTACAACATGATTCTAGTGAGCAATATTAATCGTTACAAAGCTTCGGGTATGCTATAAGGTCACTCAGAGGTATATCTTTAACATGTTGACCCTTTGAACCCCTGTATTTACATAGTTTCATTGTTTGTCAACTTTAGTCCTTCAAGAACATTCATTCACACGTTCAAAGGTTATGACACGTGTCAAGACATTATAGGACGTAAATTTTCGGGGTGTTACATCCTCACCCCCTTAAAAGAAATCTCGACCCGAGATTTACTGAAACAAGTAAGGGTACTTTTCTTTCATCGTGGATTCAACCTCCTACGTGAATTCGGGACCTCTTCGGGCATCCCATTTGACCTTTACAAAAGGTATATGCTTCCTTCGAAGCTTCGTAACCTGTCGATCCTCAATCGATATAGGATGTTGATCACCTTGTAAATCCATATACCACTTTGTGATAGTGCTCCTTGACTTATTGGCGGAACACCTCTTTCAGTCACTAGTGTGCAATGTATTTCGAACTCCGCAAAACTCCTTAAATAGGTTTTAGCTTACAAGCTACCTGATCTTGATACATTCGATTTCCTTCGAATGATTTCCAGACATTCAAAGCTTAACTAGCCTGAAAATTTCACAAATTTGGTACACCCTTCCTGGGTGATATCTTTTGTTAAACTATATACCTTAACCAGAACTTAGGAAGTTGCTATTTTCATAACTCCTTGATTTATTGCCGTATACTGGCAACCTACAACCAATTATGGATTTGTATGATCTTATTTGTTGTCCCCCTGGCAACTTTCAGATCTTGATAATTGGACTTACCAATTTTCTATCTAACAATAGATGTTTAACCTTACATCTATACTAGGTCTCCAAAGGAGTAGCCTTAATACTTACTTATTAATTATTATAGAAAAGCTTATCTTAAGGTGAGATGGTTATTCTTAATCGTTGTTAAAATAGGGTTGCGGTAATTAGTGCATAAGCAAAATGAACCGTCTTTCTTATCAAACCATTTCAAACTCTTAGAATATCGAGTTAGGACATATGAATCTATATCTTAAAATTTTCTTAATCAGGTTTTTGGTTGTTCCATAATAAACATGAAGTTCTTACAACACTCTAACCCAAAGCGAGATGTTAATCTTAACTCTACCTGCCTCTAGCGGGGTAAACAGGGTAAACTTAGAAGGAGATGATCAAGATATTAGGAAGTTACAGAGATTTCCTTATCTCAGGCTCCAGTTCGCTCATCAACGCTTGTCTCTAATAAGTGACACATTCATGTTATGAGTCCACATATTCCTTTACCGGGGAATATTTATTTGGATAGTTCTATTCCGGATATCTCCTTTGAATACTATTAGTCGACTGAAGTACGATACGATCATTGGGATATCTTAGGGTTCCATGTATTAAACCTCCATGCTGATCAGACATGGAAATAATCTATGGGACACACTAGGATACGCCAATCCTCATATGACACTTTTATCAAACATAGTTTGGCATTCGCAGGCGATAGAAAACAATGAGAAAATAATTAAAATAATATACGTCGTCGTACTTTATGCAAAGAAAGAGTGCTCTCAGATTTTTCGGAAAGATTCCTTGTCGATCTATAAGAATCGGTTACTATGGTCTCCTTGGTAGTTATACCTTGTGAATGAAAAAAATTTTGCTAAGTTTATGGTTCATGAAGATTTATTATTGATAAATGATAAGGAAGTTTATTGCACAAGTGCTTATATTTAATTAGAATGGAGATTTTCACAAACTAGGCACCTAGCTCAGTTGGCTAGGCGCGCGAAAGGGTGCGGCCGGCCTAGACCCGGGTTCTATTCCGGGGACGGTCAGTCCCACCATTTTTTTATGTTTAATATTAATTAATCGTACGGACACGTGTAATTACGAGGGTTGTCTCATAAGGAGTCTTGATAATTAATTGTTTCTTATCACTCACAATATGGACTTGATTTTTAAGGCAACCAATCGATTTTTATCACTATATTGAGTCCTTAAGTATGCAACCAAAAGTTTGCTATAAGGATATTAGAAAAAAATGATTTCTAATAGATATTAATATCAATATAGGATTTGTTGGAGCATTTTCGACGTAACTTCGTCACTTTCTACCGGGCATTAAATGACCGGAGTCTTAATCAGGTGGAGACAACAGTTCTCAACCTTTATCATTCATAATATATTTATACGTGCCAGTATTAATTAAGTTTCTACATAAACTGTTTGATAACGAAAGGTACATATTATACTATTATTATTCTGCCCCATCTCTTGGGCGTTCATCCTGACAACTCGTGCGTTTGTCATCTTGGCCTACTCGGGCTTCCTTATAAGCTTTGGACAGTTGGTTTTGATGTGCCCTTCCTCGTTACAATTGTAACATGTGGCGTTTTTCATCCCCTTGCAATCTAAGGTTTTGTGACCCTTGGTCTTGCAAATTCCACACAGTTTAGCGCGTGGGTCTATTGTACATTTTCCAAAATGTTGCTTTTTGCAGTTATTGCATTTGGGTTTGTTATCAGACTGACTCGAGTTCTTCCTAAACTCGGAATCCTTCCCGCACTCCGAGCTTCCCTTCTTCTTCTTGTTAGTTTGATGAGAGTTTTCCTCCTCTCTTTCACTTCTTCTCTCGCCAGAAGCCTTAACAGACTTAATTCTGATTGCGTCTAAGGTTAGAGATAAGGATAAGTCCACCGCGGACCTATATGTGGTTGGCCTAGATGCTTTAACATTCCCTTTTATCTCTGGTGCTAGGCCTCCAATGAAACGCGCTATGCGTTTAGGTTCAGGGGTGACTAGATAAGGAACCAGGCGGGACATAGTGTTGAAACTTGTCACATATGCCTGACAATCCAAATTCTCCATGACCAGAGTCAAGAAGTCTGATTCTATCTTTTCTACTTCATGCTGAGGGCAATAGTTTTCCTTGACTAATGCAACAAATTGACCCCAAGATAAGTTGTAGAGTAGAACTTTCCCCGTGGCTTGGAGCAGTGATCTCCACCATGCCAACGCTTCTCCTTTAAATGATTGTGAAACAAATTTCACAATATCTTGCTTCGCACAACCGCTGATGTCAACAACAGCGTCCATCTCATCGAGCCATGTCATGCAATCGATGGCTCCTTCTTCTCCTGTAAAGTCTCTGGGCTTGCAGGAGACAAAATATTTATATGAACAGGTCTTAACTGGTGCCTCTTGATGAAACACAACTTGTCTAGACGGAATACTCCTTTGATTTGACAAGTCATGAACATCGTCCTCCCTTGACTCATGTGTTTTAAGAGGGGGCTTACAACTAGCCGCAGGTAGAGTCTTAGAGTGGGTACCATTTGACTCATCATACTGCCGATCAAGTGCTCGAGCAACAGCATAATCTATTATTGCCTGTAGTTCTGCTCCAGTTACATTAATTCTGGTAGTATCATTGTCCTCTTTCATGTGGCTGTTAGCTTCCTCTAATCCAGCCATGTAGCTTGATGTCTACATAAACATTGACAATGATTTATTCAAAGGTTATTATGGAATCATCATCCTTGACGATTCATCAACCATGGTAATATAACCCATATTGGTTAATTTGTTAGTTATATTAAATTTGTATTTTCATTATAATTTATCCTAGTTATAAAACATTAAGGATATTAAAGTGGCGCATAAGGCCTAGTCACAAGCACAGTTCTAAATTTTGTAAGCCCTGATTTCAGAGAATCGAGGCATTAAGGTTTGAATCACGTTCATTACCCTCTCTTGACAGGGAGTTGTAGACTTCAACTGTCTTTTGTCTTTTAGGACAATAGATATAGCCCGTGGGCATTTCCCTTCTGAGGGATGGTTATAATATGTTCATCTTCTCAGATGTTATTAGTCGAGATTGTATGGATCCTACCGACTATTAAGCTTGGACTTGGTCCAAGGTTTTTAGATAGGAGGTCAAAGACCACCACTATCGTTGTCTTATCAGACAACAAGTTTAGCCCATAGGCACTTCATCACTATCGGATGTTTATAAAATGATCATCTTATAGGATGACACAAGCCATGATTTCTAATTCACTAGGCTAGATAAGAAGATTGGTAGAATCCAATATAAGGATGACTGTTGTGATTTTATCGAATCACATTTGTCAGGAGTGCTAACACGTTCTTAGGTGTTAACAAGGATTTGAATCTCTTGAGTAGGTTTCACCATCCTGGCCGCGTAGGCTAGGTTTCACCTTTAAGATTCTCTTTAAAATGCCTACTGGCAGGGAAAGAAGGATATTTATTTTATTCAGGATTTTTATCATAAATCCTAATTTATAAGTTAATAATAGCACAATGGCCTAGTCGCGTAGACAAGTTTAATTTATAAGCCATGATCGTCTGGGATCGAGGCATTTAGTAATAGCACAAAAGGCTTAGTCACGTGGACAAGTTTAATTTATAAGCCATGATCGTCTGGGATCGAGGCATTTAGCAATAGCACAAAAGGCTTAGTCACGTGGACAAGTTTAATTTATAAGCCATGATCGTCTGGGATCGAGGCATTTAGCAATAGCACAAAAGGCTTAGTCACGTGGACAAGTTTAATTTATAAGCCATGATCGTCTGGGATCGAGGCATTTAGCAATAGCACAAAAGGCTTAGTCACGTGGACAAGTTTAATTTATCCATTATATGAAAATAAAAGTACAGAGTTGCCCTAAGCGGGTCTTTGAAGGGATAATGTGTCCTCGAAGGGACTGAAGGATAAATATGTCCTTATAAGGACTATTAAGGAAACGATCTTCAGCAAAAGGAGTTTCTTCTTCAAGTTATTTCTGAATGCTCCCCCTTGGCTGCACGTTTCATTCTGGCCGCGGTACGAAGCTCAGCATCTCAGGGCTCCGGGTGTGGAGAACTCCTATTACGGCTTCTTCACTTGGCGACGTACCCAATAAAAATTTTGGAAGTAAAAATTTCCAGATTAGGATTGAGAATAATCCTATGTTAAGTCTAGACTCAGAAGTTTAGATTGTGCAATTGTGTAACTGAGATTAAACACAAAAGGCTAGTGTTTAATTCACTCAGTGTTGGCTCTGATACCAACCTGTCACACCCCAATTTTCCACGTGTCACCGGTGGGCCCGGTGGGGGAGTATCGTGACGTGGTTGGCAACATCATGGTCAAACAACACAATATAATAATGCACAGCGGAAGCAAAAGATGAATATATTACGTTCCGAATATAAGTAATGCCAAAGTATTACAACGGAAGGTAAAGGATCCACAGGCGGATCAAATAAAAGATACTAAAACCGTTCAACAGACTTTAGGCATCTAGAACTTGCAAGAGTCCCTAATGACACCATGAGCTCCCAGCCAATTATGCGTAGTACCTGTCACTTAACCTTTTGGAAAATACGTCAGTTTACACTGGTAAATACAATTAACTGACTCATTTTGGAAAAAGAGTTTGAAAAGTGATTCGAGTGCAAACGGCACAAATATCTTGACACATTGATTAAAATGCACAGAGGCAAAATTAATCTTTTATACTTGGGACAATTCTATTAATAAAAATCTTGTATCCGATTTACATGGTTGTCCAACATTTAGGGCCGGTGATTATACAATACAAGCCGGACAAGATTAATCGACACACCACAAATATAATCTCACAAGAAGTTACCCTTACGAGTGAGTATACGTTATACATATGCAACAGGAGGTGTTATGTCTACACCTTGTGCTTACGTCGTGGCCATTCACTTTTTAAAATGAGCCAAGGATATCCAGGACACGGTCATTAACCCCCAATGTTATTTGTTATCAATCAATACAGATTAAAACGGGATTATGCAATTTAATCATCTCCGATTAAAAGGTTTCTACACCCGACCAAGCGGTATTTTTATAATACCGTATCCCAAGCCCGTATAAGGGAAAATAAGTTAAAAGTATTTACCTGAGCTAGCAATGCAATTTATACTCAGCCGTATATTCTAATCAGCAAGCATAAGTACTTCTACTGGGGCTCTCAATCTGGAACGAAGGTTTTATTAACCTATTAGATTCCTAACGGGTCTTATTTAAGTCGTAACTTAGACCGGTTAGTTTTAAGGAAGTGTTACGGTTCAAACGCATGATTAAGCGAAAACCGGAATAGAATGTGATTTAGACCCGACAAGTTTGAAGACTTGTATAATGTGGGTAAACTAAACACATTCTGGATTTTGAGATTAAAACCGTTAAGGTTTGACCCGTTTCGGCTAATTTATATAAACTAGTTATATAAACCGAACCGGACGCGAATAATGCGTAACGGGTAACCGAATGAATCACGAACAGGTTTCCTAAGTTAATATGCTTTAAATATGTGGTGATATCATAATGATACCTTCCATAATGCCCAAAACGAGATTAATCATTAATTATGCCCCGTAGGGGTATTTTGGTCATTTTAGAGATTATAAAAGGGATTAATTTGACTTCTATGATTCGGGCCTGATCAAATCAGTAAAATAACTTATTTTAATAAGTTACATCAGTAGGTATTTAATCTTAGGTGTTTAAAAAAATAGTTTTAACGCATACTACGCGCTTAATACGCGTAAATGTCGGTTTAAAGCGATTTTCGGGTTTAGATGGGAATTCTGAGTTTCTAATCAGTTTATAAGGTTCAAAATACTTTATTTATTATTTAAAATCAGTAGCAATTGGATTCACGTCAAAAGGATTTATAAAACTCATTTTATGCGCGAAAAGGGTATATTAGGTATTACCGAATTAAGGCACTAATCCTAGCTTATGATCAGTTTAAAAATAATTAAAAATCTTCAAAAATCCCCAAATATTATTTAACATCAGTGGGGAAAAGGTTTGGTACCGAAAGTCGGGTTTAGATAGGCTATGCGTTAATCGCGCCGTTTTATTAATAAAAAGCTTATTATTTACGCTAATGCGCATATCTCCTAATCTAGACTTCCGATTGACGTGAAAATTTACGTACATGTTTAATAATCAGTAACTAAGATTATTGTACTTCAACATTTTCAAAATTCTCGTTGTAGGGTCATAAGGGCATTACGGTCCATTTTAAGCATTTAACGGAAACGTGCGAACGAATCGGATAATCAACGAAACAAGTATCGAGACTTATACTATCATGTAACCCAACCCTAATGAAGCACTAAGGCAATACCGAATCAAATTAAAACGGGTCAGAACCGAAGTCAATGCAAAAGTCAAAGTTTTGCGTCTTTCGGTTCCGAACCGGGTTTAAACAGAAATTTGTCGAGTCGGACAAGCGTAGACAAGTTTTTATACTTATTACCAAGTTATATTAAGTTTAAAATAGGTTACACGCCTCGCGGATTGCTAATCGTGCATTAAATCGCATTTTGTAATTCTGTTGACTTTTTCGGTCAACGTTTGACCCGACAAACGACCTAGTTAGGTCTGGATTCGGTACGTGCCCTTATAAGGGTTTAATACCCATATAATTACCTATCTAACGGTACTTTTAATTCGGGTTACGACTGAGCCATCGTTACTTAATCACTAAGTCAACGTTAATTACGATAACATGACTTTTAAGCTAAATACCTAGCTAGAATCAAATTAGAAAGGTTAGGCAACTTACTAGATGATTAATGAATGATTAGGAAGACCCTTAATCTGCTTGCAAGCTCTCCAAATGATCAGAATGGTTGTAAGAATGAATGAGCACTTTGGTGGCTTTATATAGTGTTTGCATACACCACAATTCATTGACAACAAGCTCTATGATCATCCACAATCATCCAACACATGTCCCTAGTCTTCTAGGGGAGTCTAAGGGTCCTTCACATGCAAGAAAAACCGGCCAAGAGGGTTGAAATCGCGTAATACAGGCTGCTGCCTGTTTCTGGGTGCTGGTGCATGGCTAGCGCACCGTTACATGTTTTTGGTAGCGGTGCGCTAGGCCTCTTCAGAAGCCAAAATATGTTTGTTTAATTGCTGTTTGGTCCTTGGTCCCTTGAAACATCGTTTTCACTCGGATCTTGCAAGATTTATTGTACATTAGGCCCTTTAACTTATCTTTCAAGGGTTCCATGACATAACCAATTATTGTTAAGTCCTCGGTTTGCTTTGTGATTGCTCGTAAAGCCTTAATTTGCAATGTTGACGTTATTAACCCCTCGCGTACGAACATC
This sequence comes from Helianthus tuberosus, assembly GCA_030545235.1. NCBI lineage: Eukaryota > Viridiplantae > Streptophyta > Magnoliopsida > Asterales > Asteraceae > Helianthus > Helianthus tuberosus. Next base: position 1,614,445 of record CM060395.1, on the reverse strand, counting down.
ATCATAACATGCCCATACTATATCGAATCCTTGTAATATTTTACAACATGATTCTAGTGAGCAATATTAATCGTTACAAAGCTTCGGGTATGCTATAAGGTCACTCAGAGGTATATCTTTAACATGTTGACCCTTTGAACCCCTGTATTTACATAGTTTCATTGTTTGTCAACTTTAGTCCTTCAAGAACATTCATTCACACGTTCAAAGGTTATGACACGTGTCAAGACATTATAGGACGTAAATTTTCGGGGTGTTACATACAATCATCTCTTCGTCATCATTCATTGGTCTAACGTATTTCGTCTCACCGTTCTCCCAAGCATCCAAATAATTGGCTTGTACCCAGTTTTCGAACTTTTCCTCCCAACTTTTATATTCTTCAATGTTCATTAGTTTTGGAGGTTTCTGCATCGTTCCAGTTTCATTTTCCAACATCGTGTTCTGTGCAAGAGTAATCGGGGTAGCAAATGCATTGTAAAAATCCTCGTCCATGTTTCGGTTTTTCAAAGTTCTCAAAAACACACTTTCAAGCGAAACACTAAGTTCAAGCGAAATCCTCGTTCAAACTAAATCACCCTGTTCAAGCGAAAACACTCCTTTCAAGCGAAAACACCTGATTTCGCTTGAATCGTTCAAGCGGAATACCCTATTGAAGCAAAAATAGTGTTCCAAGTTGAATCACTCAAGCGATAACCAGCTAAAGCGAAATGACACGTTTGAAGCGGAATCTAATCTAAATCTCAAGCGGAAACACCGGTTTCAAGCGAAATAAGAGACTGATTTCGCTTGAAGAGCTGCTGATGTCATCATCTCGCGCATGTATTTCATACGAAATTACGAATTTTATCAGATTTTGATCGATTTAAGGTCTAATTTTCTCAAGGATTAGTTAAAATAGTATTGCGCACAATCTGTGAGAATTTTAGCCGATTTTAACCATGAAAAGTTTTGAATTTTGAAAAAGAAGATGTAGAAATCAGAATTTTCAGCTGAATTGGTAAGAACTCTTCTTCCTGAGCTCTGATACCACTTGTAGGATCGTTTTCAGACCCAAACGAGTCGATCAGAAGAGTTTTACTCAGAACGAAAGGCGGAAACAGACATTCTGAGGTCAATTCAGCTAGTATATCACTTAAACTGTCGATTTAATTGATATAAAAATGTTTTACAGCGAGACGACACTTCGGCAGCACTTCGTTGCACAACCGGAAACTATTACATCTGATCTCGCTTGACACCTATATATAGTTTCTGGATTTCGCTTGAGAGTGGCACAATGTCAGTTCAAGCGAGATCTAATATGTTGATTTCGCTTGAAACTGCACAAGTCTCTTTCAAGCGAAATCTCCTCCTTCAAGCGAAATCACATAATCTTGAACTTCGTGCACTGATCTAACATTCTAAACACAACACTCGATACAAGACGAAGTCGACAGACGCATGCACTAACAATTAACATGTCGACATTTTTTTTAAACCTACCACACATCTTTTGATTTGATCCGGGTTTATAACATGTTTGCATACATGACACGTGTCTTTATTTTATAGGACATAAATTTTCGAGGTGTTACATGGGTCTACTCACAAAACCCACCACCACCAAAACCTTCGATTCCATCATTGACACTACTGCAGCTTCAAAGTACAAAACTTTGTTGACTGCTGATGCTCCTATTTACGAACAAACCCAGAGAGAATTCTGGAAAAATGCCACACTTGAGTATCAAGGTGAAACAGTTATAGCCATTAATTCTTCCATAAAGGGCATAGAGATTCAAATCACTCCACAATCTATTTCGGAAGTCTTTGCACTCGATGATCAAGAAGGTAAAACTTCTTTTCCTAAAAACGAGTTAAAAATTGATTTCCTTGAAAGAGGGTATGGTGCGGAAATAAAATGGGACACCTTACAAAAAGGTTTCTTCCCCTCTACACCAAGGTTTTTATTCCATACCCTTTTGATGTGTGTCTCAAATAAAACAACTGCTTTTAATGAAATACCATTAAAGATCCAAAACCTGGGCTTCGCTATTTTACATAATGAAAATTTTAACTATTCCCAGGAGATCTTTGATGATTTAGTAAAAAATGTTGATAGCAAATCATTTCTACTTTTTCCAAGGTTCTTAAGTTACTATCTTAAACAAAAATTTGGAAAGGAAAATGAAAATTTGCTCATCCAAGGTGAATCTTTTCAAATACATGGTTTAACATCTGAGACATTTACTTGAATGTTAACACCTGCAAAAACACAAGCAGAGGTACCTGAGCAGACTTTATCAGCTACCACTGCTCCTCAGGTATCTACTGCTGAGCCCACTACTCCAGGTGATCATGGCAGCACACCCACTGCTATGAAACCCACACCTGCCATCACCAAAAAGCCTAAAAAGAAATCATCCAAAAAGCCCCCCAAACCCACTAAAAAGGAAACTCTGACAGATGAGATCCCAGAGCCACTGCCAGTGACAACACAAATGTCACCAAAAACCACTGCTGCTACTTCCTCACAGCAGATGGAAGAAAGATCTCCACCCTTACCTCAAACTTCTCCTGCATCCTCACAAAAGGATCAGGTTGTAAGCACAGGGACCCCACATTATGAAGCTCTGGATCCAATTGGATCCATCTTCCTCAGTCCTGATCCCAAGGACATGTCTCTTTCAACACCCATATCTTCACCCCTCACATTACCACAATCCATAATACCCTTGTTACATGTAGTTGCTATAGCTCAGACACAAACCAGTTCCTCTCAATCACCTATCACTGAGAGTACACTCCCACAAGTGACTGGGTCTGATGCTTATACCTCTGCTATCCCAGCAACAACTGAGGATGTTACACTACAGGAGTTACAACTAATTCCTGTCAGAGTTCAAGTGGAGCAGCAACTACAAGTGTTGGATCAACAGATCTACATTTGGCCAGTTGTTTCATCAATCAGACTCCCTTGAAGGCAATTCCTTCTATAGCACCTCTGATAACCACTAGTGAGGTTGTTTTGACCACTGGTACCATCAAAAGGTTATCAAGTGCTGAAGGAAGAAGTCCCCAGTACCAAGAACAAGGGGCATCAATGGATGTTTTTTGGAGTTCTGTCCCTAAATCACACATTGATATAACCACTGCCGGTGGGGAATCAGATGATCCCATTAAGTTGGGTAATGATTTAAAATATCAGGAATTGACGGGTAGAATTGACAACCTTAAGACATCTGTTGCTGAAATAAAAGATATGATGCAACAGTTGTTGAAAGCTCAAAAGGTCTCAACCACTGCTGTTCCAACTCAAGCACCTGCTCCGACACAAGCACCTGCTGCAAATGAGTTATGGAATTTATTCCAACCCCTGCTCCAACAACAAAGACAAATGGCTGATCAGCAGCATGCAATACATGTTCAAGAGCTGAGAAACATGATGGAGTCAAGGTTTAGAAATACTCAAGTAGACATCAAGGCTATAAAGGCCCACATCCTGAACACCACTGGCAAAGCTCCTCCCACTGTTCTCTTCATTGATAAACTTCCTCCAGATAATGTCAAAAAGGGGGAGAAAATTAAGCAGTGGAAGAAGAAGGGAATTGAAGATGGTCTTTATATTGAACCAGAAAAAGAAAACATGACTAAAAACATCCCTTTGCCAGATGGTAGTAAGAAAATTGATGTTACCACAAATGCACTTGCAGAAGCAAAAGCAAGTGTTAAAAGAGATAGAGAGACTAAGGATAAAGCCAGGTGGGAACAGGAGAAAAGAGCTTACATGGAGCTGAATGCACTGGGTACTTCTGAGCCAAAGGATGATGAAAATCCTAAGTATGAAAAGAAGAAGCCCACTAGACAAGTGAGGCAACCCAAATCCACACCATCCATACCCACTAAGCATGCCGCCAAACCACCTCCCAAAGGCTCCAAACCTCAAACCACCAAATCTCAAACTTCCACCCAAACAATTGTTGTAACTCCTGTTGTATCAACAACTGTTGATATGTCAATGGTTTCAACAATTGGTAGCCAAACAACTGCCACCACTTCAAAACACACCACAACCACTGCCCTACCACCACCACCTAAAATCATCACTTCAACTACATCACCACCCACCAAATCACCACCTGCTGAAAAGCAGAAGACATCTACTGACACATCAGTAGCTGTGAAGACAACAGAGGTTGAAACACCAGTTGTGTCAACAGCTGTTTGCCAACCATCTACCACTGCCCTCACCATTTCAACAATCACCATACAACCCATTGTCACATCACAGCCAAAACCCTCTTCACCAAAAAAGCTTTATACAAGGAAAAGGAAATTTCAGAAGAATAATGATGATATACCAGCACCTATTCCTTTATCCTCCACACCCTACAATGTTGTCGAGCCACAACCATCCACTCCACCAACTCTAGTCAAACCAATAAACCCTGCTAACCTTGTATCCATTGCTGCAAGTTATCCACTGGAATTGGAAGCTGTAAAGGATGAGATGGGACAATTCTATACAGAAGATAACAACAACAACCATACCCAGTAAAATCCCACAAATAGCAAAGCTACTTATAGGGTCTGGGGAGGGTGGGATGTAGACAGACCTTGCCTCTATCCCTAGGGATAGCAAAGCTACTTACAGAAGATGATCCTTCAAAAAGAAGATTTCGTTCTCTCATGGGCTTCAGGAACCCAGAAAATATGGATGCGTATCTAAAACTCAAAGCCAGGCAAGCAGATATAAGAGCTAGAATTGAATGCAAAGATCAAGGTGACAAAGCCATTTCAGAAAGAATGGAATTTTTACTCACTAAGGTCAAACAAATGGAAGATTATGCAAAAGACCTAAGCAAAGATATGTAAAATCTGCCACCTGGAGCCGTCATACAAAAGGAAATGAGAAAGGATTATCTTGCATTTATTATGAGAGAAAAATTTTATCCAGCTAATGAAGAACAATTCAGTGAATGGCCACTCATTGCACTAAAGCATGAAGTTAACAGAATCAGGAGGATCAAGAATGATTCAGGTAAGAAAAAGACAGCTCCAAACTGGAGCAAATACAAAAAGGCCATTGATAAACTTACCTCGGAATACAAGAGGAAGAAACAAGAGCTGGTGGATGCAAAGGTCGGACCAGCCAAAGCCATAGCAAAATGGACAAGGCAATACACAGATGAGGGTTATGAAAGGTTAAAGAAAAGAAGGATGACAGATCCTAGTTTAACATAGAAGCCTGAATACAAAGAGCCAAAACAGATCAATATTTCTGAACCACTGTTCACATCAGCAGATGTATCAGTCATTGAGATAGATCAAAGAAAGAGACAAGAGCAGATTGAAAAAGAAACTGCAGAAGATATAGCTACAGCAACTGATATCATAAAAATGGTTTTCAAACAAAATACAGCTGAAGATTCTGAACTAGCAAAAGCTCAGAGCACTACTCAACAAATTATCACAAGGCCAGCATCACCAAACTCATCTGTAAATAAACCTCTCCCAAGAAACCCATTAGGTTCAAAAATACTAAAATGGATGTCTGATCAAAAGACCCATGTATTGACACTGATCAGATCCAATGGAGAAGTAAAGCACATATCAAGGGAACAAGAACTGGGCCTGGGTGTTGAAGATCTACAAGATCTCCTTGAGCTTTTACTGTGTAGGGATGAGGATGATACAAGTTGCATGGATTTTGAGTTGTAATTTAAAGGGCAAGTTAGGGAACTTCTGATGAGACAATAAAGATCCAAAATAATGAAGATTTTTGGCATTATCTGTTCCAGGGGGAGATTGTTGGGATTGAACCCTATCAGAGGAACAGATAATAAAAGCCAAAACTGGTTCACAACAGTGGATTCATCATAAGTAGTAGTTTGCACCAGGCTTTCCCTTTGAAAGTGTTTATAACATCTGATGACCTCTATCCACTGTCGGTATACAACAGCTGCTGTCCTTCAAACTGCTGATGATGCCCTGAAGACTGTTAAGGATTAAACACTGCTGGTTCAAATCTACTGATGCTATCTAAGTATTGTTGTTGACTAAAGGATTGCCCACTCAATGACTGATCAACTTTGAGGAAAGCACTGATTGTCAAACATCAGTACTAATGAAAGAAGAAAGCAGTAGTTTAGTGTGTCACTTGTATTGTATAGAATCAGTGGTTAAGTTAGCAGTGTTTGTATAAGAACAGTGGTTAAAGGTTGTTAGGTTGTTAGATGTCACTTTCATGGTGACGTCAGCTTAGATGCTTCAGTGGTTTGATTTGCCTATAAATGGAACAGTACCCTGTACTGTTACACTTGATTGACTGAGTGAGTTCTTCTCCTCCAATCCTTTCATCTTGAGCAATCAACCAGTGAGCATCATGCTGAGGGGGAGCTTTAGTATGTAAGCATGTCTGTAATCATTTCTGTATTGTAATCATTCGACTCAATGATAAGGATGTGTTTGCTAAAAACTATTTCTCTTTGATTGTGTTTACAAAGTTTGTTTTCAATTCCGCTGCATTAGATCTCTGTTTGATATTCTTTTATTGTTCAAATATTACAAACAAACACAATCATGAGGGCCTCCGATCCTAACACCGTCCGACAGACCGACCTGAAAGGTAGAGATACTTCAACGTTTTCAAAATGCTACAACGAAAACTTCAAAGGTCAAGCCATCATACACAAACACATCCTCTTCAAAGGAAGAAACAATCCACTCGAACAGTCATCCGATCGGACTACTGTCCAAACGGATTGCCACTCGCACGACCGCTGTCCGACCGGATTACCATCCGATCGAACTACTGTCCGACTCGCTTGTACTTTTCTCGTTTTGCACGTCGCTTATCTTTTATGCTATCGTTAACTGTTCAGGCTAACCCTACTCTCTAGCGCTCCCTTCAATCCACCAATCGCTGTGAGTATACTCGATCCCTTTTTGCTTTACGCACTTTTGGGTGTTACATACGCTACTTAATCTAAATAACATCAAACACACTACGCAATACTCTTAACGCTAACCGTTACCGCATGTTATACGTGACTTAATGAATGCTTGTTTGTTATGTTTACACATGGAATGTTGTCTACCTGCCTTAGCAACGATAGTACTATAGTTTGGACTCAGCACCCGCTCACGCGGGGGTTGTTAAGGACAATTATTTGCATGGATTACAGTGGTGATCATGTATTACGAACTGCCTTGGCCAGTCAACCCGCAGTCATTGGTATCGATAGGTTCATGTCAATAACTAACATGCCTCATTTCACTCTGTGTACGTGCTGGTTATGCGTAACGCTTTCGAACTCTATATGCTATTATCAAACTTGTATGCTCACCTTTACACTATGTGTATTGACTTTATTTTAATGTATGTGACAGGTGCTTAGGATGCTTATCTGCTAGGAAATTGAGGCTAGAATAAGGTCCTAGAGGCCAACAAATAGTTGTCTGTACAAATGAAATCTAAGTTGTCGGAATAGAACTATTTGCCTATATGTTGTCTGTAATAATTTGTTTACCTTTTGAGACATGGTATGGGACATGTTACTTTAAATTGATTGGTAATGATAATTGTTAGGGAAACTTCTGGACAATCTGTTTCGCTCAGTGCCATGCCCTGATGTTTCCGCCATCGGTTGGGGTGTGACAGATTGGTATCAGAGCCATAACTATAGGGAATTAGGCAAGACTCGACCTAGTCCGGGTCGAAGTCTTAGAGACCTAGTCTATAGTTAGGAACCAACAGACCGACTCGTACACGTCCAGTAAGGATTATGTATGAGCTTACTGCTACTCCTCGCTATTCTCGCTTACGTTACACTATCACTGCACTCGAATTTTGGACTATGAATAAGCGATTAAGTCGAGATTAGGTGTGAAAACCGCAAACTCTCGACTGAATTGCTTGATCAAACCCATATTCCATCTATAAACACGAGAAATTACGTTAAACTAGGAGTGAAATCCATACTTTGACGCACAATTCTCTTTTATTTCATCAAAAACAGGAACAAAGTTGTTAAGCTAGGGGTGAAACCCTATCCTTGACGAATTGATTCCAACTTTCACTTGGTTTTACAAAACTCTCACCAAAGTCTCGACGGACTCCAACGACCTGAAGTCACAACATGACTAACGGGATGTGTGCCAAACGCCCAAGAATCGAGGCAGAAGCACAGTCCTGAAGGTCAAAACGTGCACAACAAGTCCTTGTGAATACTCGAATCCCTTTGGATAGTCAATGTCTAATAGCCGCAGACAATCTATTTCTCGATTTTTATGTGTTTCGATTCTGAGCCTGCAACTGCTGACTCTGATGATTCATCGATTTTATGTGATTTATGTGGGTTGTATTTATTTGTTAGCATTTTGAGATACTACTGGTTTCGATCTAACCCCTTTTGCCTCCGCTAATCGCTCCACACACTACCGATCACTGACAAATCGCTAAATTATGGATGACCTTATGCTATGATACACGCTTATACTATACTACTCGCTATGTTATTCGCGATCGCTATTCTCAAACGCGCGTAGACCTTAGATGATAGATGCAGTCAGAATATTCTACTTGTCTCTATATGCTCCTATGTACCTCTGGTGAATAAATGCGTATGTGCTTTTGTGCTTCTGTGCCCTACGTGCTTACGTGCTTATGTGTTTATGTACCTCTGTGCTTATGTGAATCTGTGATTATGTGATACATGTTTCATTGTGTTCCTGAGCTTTAGTAGTAGTAGGATTGTGAGGTGAGATTCGAATATGTCATGTTGAGTCCTGTGACGATGTCTGTTGCAGACAATGTCGTCATCTGGATCTCGCGCTACCCGAGACGCTCGCCGAAGGCAAGCAGACAAACGCCTTGCTGCCATGATCACTAAGCAAATGGCAAAGGTTGTACCCCAAGTCGTCAGCGAGCTGTACGAAAACATGAGCAAATCGTCTGAGGAATCCCGAACTGAGACTCCCAAAGCTGTTTTCAGCTTCAAACAGTTCAAGGCATGTGGACCGAAACAGTTCACCGGAGAAGAAGGCCCTACAGCTTTGTTTCAATGGTTTGACTCCATCGAGGTCACTCTGCGACAGAGCGGTTGCCCCGACAATCTCCGTACTCTCAACGCAACTGGCGTCTTCCAGTCCCGCACCTTAGACTGGTGGACGGCTGAGAGGAACAAACATGGGAATGATGCAGCCTACGGTCTGTCGTGGGACGAGCTCAAGGAAGTCATGCTGGAAGAATTTTTCCCTCCTCATGAACGCCAAAAGTTAGAAGATGAATTCTGGCACATAAAGCAGAAGGATGGAGAAAACGCTGCACTCACTGCTCGCTTCAAGCAGCTCAGCATTATTTGTCCTGATCAAGTCAAGACTCCGGAGATCACAATCAAGAAGTATATCCGGGCCCTGCCTGACTGTGTTGCAGATTTCGTGCAAGCGGCCAAGACTACAACGATCGAAGAGACTTACCTACTGGCCGCTGAAATCAACGATAAGCGGGTCAAGGCCGGAGTCTGGGATAAAGCTTCAAAGAACCTGCATCAAGTCACCCCGCACCAACTGCTGAAACCGCCGCCGCTTAATCATCAAAGTCCTCATGCTGAAAGAAGAAGAACAACAACAGCAGCTCCAGCAACAAGAACTGTGTTGTTACTACCACTGCTGCTCCACTTCAAGCCGTACCAGCTCAGCAGCAGTTTCACCACCGTCCAGCACCAGTTACTTATGCACCGCCAGCGAAGCGTGCATACACAGGCCCCCACCCAGCTTGCCCGACATGCTCTTATCATCACCCGGTGGGTCTCGCCTGTCGTTTCTGCGCTCACTGCAACATGTACGGCCACTTCACTGCTAATTCCCGTACTGGTCCCCGTCAAGCACCAGCCCAAGCCACTGCTCATCAAGCTCTACTCCCAGCCCCGCAAGGCCAACAAGCGGCTCAGGCACCCACGGTCAACGCCTAAGTTTGCTTCGCATGTGGTGATCCCAACCACTTTGCGAACATGTTCCCAAACGGGGTTGTGAAACAAGAACCCCAGCAGCAACAGCCTCACCAGCAGCAACATCATCAACAGCAACAGCAACAAGCCGCACGCGCCAGAACTTTCAACATTAATGTGCGCCAAGCCCAGGCTGACAATAACGTGGTCAATGGTACGTTCCTTGTGAATGGTATTTATGCTTCATGTTTGTTTGATACTGGAGCCGATAATTGCTTTGTGTCGTTCGAATTCGAGAAACTTCTTAGTCGTAAGCGCTCCCATCTCCCCTCGACGTTCGATGTTGAAGTCGCTACCGGAGGAACTGTCGCCGTTAATTCTGTTCTTCGTGATTGTACTCTTGAACTCAACAATCACATCTTTCCAATCGACCTTATTCCGATGCAACTTGGAAGTTTCGAGGTCATAATAGGCATGGACTTTCTTCGCGAAAACCATGCTAAAGTTGTGTGCTTCGAACAGATGATTCGATTCTCGCTCGCGAATGGTGATTTATTGTGTGTCTACGGTGAAACTGCTTCGAAAAGTCTCAAACTCGTGTCATGTATCCAAGCTAGCAAGTATCTCCGCAAGGAATACAGAGTTTTCTTGGCTAACATTATAGTAGCGGAGAAGGAAAAGAAAGGAAAGACTGAAGTGAAAGACGTTCTAGTGGTTCGTGAATTTCCTAATGTGTTCCTTGACGATCTTCCTGGTTTACCTCCAAGTCGTGATATCGACTTTCGTATCGACTTCATTCCTGGAGCCAATCCTGTTGCCAAAGCCCCTTACCGACTCGCACCATCCGAAATGTGTGAACTCTCAAACCAACTCCAGGAATTACTTGAGAAAGACTTCATTCGCCCGAGCACCTCTCATTGGGGTGCGCCAGTCCTCTTCGTCAAAAAGAAGGATGGGTCATTCCGGATGTGCATAGACTATCGGGAACTGAATAAGTTAACTATCAAGAACCGCTATCCCCTGCCTCGCATTGACGATTTGTTTGATCAGTTACAAGGCGCAACGTGCTTCTCAAAGATCGACCTACGCTCAGGCTACCACCAACTACGCATTCAGGAGGAAGATATACCCAAAACCGCGTTTCGCACTCGATACGGCCATTACGAATTCGTTGTTATGCCTTTTGGTTTAACCAACGCACCCGCGGTTTTCATGGATCTGATGAATCGTGTGTGTAAACCATATCTCGACCGTTTCGTCATCGTGTTCATCGACGATGTCTTGATCTATTCCAAGTCGAAGACCGAACACGCGCAGCATCTACATTTGGTTCTCGAGCTACTCCAGGGGAATTGACTCTATGCCAAGTTCTCCAAGTGCGAATTTTGGCTGGAGGAGGTTCAGTTTCTGGGTCACGTTGTCAATAGTCAGGGTATTCACGTCGATCCTGCGAAGATTGAAGCCGTTAAGAGTTGGATTACACCTAAGAACCCGTCTGAAGTCCGTTCTTTTCTCGGACTAGCGGGCTATTATCGACGATTTATTGAAGGATTCTCAAAGATCGCTGTGCCGCTTACCGCCCTCACGCATAAAGACAAGCCTTTTGTTTGGGGAACTGAACAAGAGACTGCCTTTCGAACCCTCAAGCACATGCTTTGCAATGCTCCTGTTCTCACATTGCCCGACAGAAACGACGACTTCATTGTCTATTGTGATGCTTCCAACCTTGGTCTTGGTTGTGTTCTTATGCAGCGAGACAAGGTTATAGCTTACGCATCTCGTCAGCTCAAAATCCACGAGAAGAACTATACAACCCATGATCTCGAGCTAGGCGCAGTTGTTTTTAAGTTAAAGATTTGGCGACACTACCTGTATGGTACCAAGTGTACAATCTTCACCGATCACAGGAGCCTACAATATATCTTTGATCAGAAAGAACTTAATATGCGTCAACGCCGATGGGTAGAACTTCTCAACGATTACGACTGTGAGATTCGTTATCACCCAGGCAAAGCAAATGTTGTTGCCGACGCTCTCAGCAGACGGAGTTATTTGCTCAGCATTCGTAATACTCAAGCCCAATACGATCTAGAAGCCCTCATCCACGAAGCTCAGCATGCATGTTTTAACGAACGCACTCTGAAGAAGGAACGAATCTACCACGATGGAGCTTAACTTGTGAACAAGCCGAATGGGATATTCCATTATCTAGACTGAATTTGGACCCCTAAGCGGACCGATTTGCGACAGATTCTGATGGACGAGGCCCACAAATCCCGGTATTCTATTCATCCCGGTGCCGACAAAATGTACCAGGACCTTCGCTACAAGTACTAGTGGCCGGGCATGAAAAGGGATATTGCTCTCTATGTTGGGAAGTGCCTTACTTGTGCAAGAGTCAAGGCCGAACACCAAAGACCCTCTGGCTTACTCGAACAACCGCCAATCCCTATGTGGAAGTGGGAAAGTATAGCCATGGACTTCATAACAAAGCTTCCGCACACGTCATCAGGTCACGACAGCATCTGGGTTGTTGTTGACCGTTTGACCAAATCTGCTCACTTTTGCCAATACGAGAAGACTACAAGGTAGAGCGATTAGCCCAAATCTACACCAACGAGATCATTTGTAATCATGGGACGCCTCGCGACATCATCTCTGACCGTGATGCTCGGTTTACCTCGCGACTGTGGGAAACGTTTCAAACGGCCCTCGGTACATCGCTTAATCTAAGTACCGTATTCCACCCTCAAACAGACGGTCAGACTGAAAGAACGATTCGTACTCTTGAAGACATGCTCTGTTCGTGTGTCATAGACTTCGGTGGTAATTGGGATGCATACCTACCGTTAGTCGAATTCTCGTACAACAACAGTTATCATTCCAGCATTCAAATGGCACCATTTGAGGCACTATATGGAAGAAGATGTGGATCGCCTATTATGTGGCACGAGATCGGGCATTCGCAATTAACCGGTCCCGAGCTATTGCAAGAAACGACAGACAAAATTTTCCAAATTCGAGACAATCTAACGAAAGCTAGGAATCGTCAGAAAAGTTACGCCGATAGACGACGCAAGCCCCTTGAATTTGACGTTGGTGACTACGTACTCCTAAAGGTTTCACCTTGGAAGGGTGTGGTCCGATTCGGCAAGAAAGGAAAGCTCGCGCCTCGATACGTTGGACCCTTTAAGATTCTAGAAAGAATCGGCAAAGTGGCTTACAGACTCGAACTACCGGAGGAACTTAACAACGTTCACCCGACTTTCCACGTCTCAAACCTCAGGAAGTGCCTAGCTGAGCCTGACTTACATGTCCCATTAGAGGATCTGCAAGTGAACGAAACATTACACTTCGTGGAAAATCCTGTTGAGATCATGGACCGCCAAACCAAGCAGCTCAAACGCTCGTGCATTCCTATTGTGAAAGTCAGATGGGAAGGCAAGCGAGGCGCAGAGTTCACTTGGGAACTCGAAAGCGACATGAAGGCGAAATACCCTCAGTTCTTTATTACGTCTTCGGCCTAATTTCGGGACGAAATTCCCTCAACTAGGGGAGGCTATAACACCCCGTGTTTTGAAAGCCAAAGTCAAAGTCAAGGTCAAAGTCAACGACCGATCGCGCGACTTGACTGTTAGTGAATTTCTTTTATGTGGTTATTTTAGTTGTATTATGTGGAGTAAGTGTCAATGAACACAATAATCGACGTATGTTATTCGCTATTTAATCGATGTACGACTGTGAACTATCGGAAGTAACAATGCGATAAAGTAAACTAAATGCTAATCAATCTAACCTAATCAACATCGAATCGCAATCGAACTCGGAACTCGAATTAAGCATTTTGGTTATTGTTATACGTGTGTGTGTGCCTTATGTGTTACTTGTGCATGTTTATTTATATTATGTGTGGTAATCAATCGAAACGCAATCGAAACTCAATCGCAATCGAACTCAATCTCAATCGAAACAGTATGGTAATTGGTGGAGAAGAGACAGTGCGAGATATGAGTAGTTGGGATTAAAAGTAATTTGAATAGGAAACCCTATCGCATTCACATCGCTCACAATCGAAATCGAAACAGCAAAAATTGTCGCGCCGAGCACTCGAACCAGGTGCCAGCCGGCCGGATTGCCATCCGACCGGGCTGTCACTTGATCAAGATGCCAGGCTGCCATCCGACCGAAATGACATCCGACCGGATTGTCATCCGGGCGAGATGCCATCCGACCGACCCGCCCCTTTCCACTTTGGGTATCCTATAAATACCCCATGTCACTTTCATTCTTTCCACTTTTGGCAAGTGACGTCCGACCAGCTCGTTTTCCTCGCTTTTTCTCTGATTTCTCGCAATCCCGGTAAGATCTCGTCCTAAATCTTGTACTTCCTTAATCTACACAATCACGACCCCCGACCCACCCTGGACGGAATCGGGAGCCGCGAACAGCCAAGTGGTACCGGTGATTATTTTGAAAAATATTGCAGCGGAAATTTCATCAGGACCGTGAGTTAGGAAAAATATCAGAGTTTAGAAAACACCGGAAAGGGTAGCGGTGATCGGGAGTTAAAACACTTAAAACGGGGCAGGGCTTTATTATTATTATTATTGGGAAGAAGTAAAAGAATATGGAGAGAGAGGGAGTTCGAGAGAGAGATGGCAAGATATTGGAATGCTGCCTTGTGCGTTGAGAATGCATTTGCTGCTTCACAAAACGTGAGGACACATATCCCTCCATGTTTAGATTTGCTTTGTTTTGGTTTTCTCTATGGACACCTGTACTATGAGGTGTTAGATTTATTTATTTATTTTATTATTTTATTCCTTTCACTTATCTTGATGCCACGTACACTAGTGACATTTGAATAAAATGGGACATGAATTTAGGAGTGAGGACAAGACAGGTTTCTTAAATTTGTGGGATTTCATTTGTTGGTTTTTATGATTATTATTTCATTATTCTTTTGATTTTTTATCACAAAGTAAATGTAAACAAAATATGACACAATTTATGAAAGTGAAATGGGACACGAAACATTTTATAATTTCAAATGTATATTTTATTATATATATATATATATTATAATTAATTTAACTGCTTCACTTATTTGGCGCGTATAACTTTTAAAATATAACGTTTTATAAAACAATAAATATGTCTTTAGAACGAGTATATTTTTGTCTACATTTTGAACCAAGTTTCTTTTAAAAATGGAGTAGGTTCAAAATATAATGTAATTTTATAGTTTAATTAGTATACGGTCACTAGGCCCGTCTAGGTACTTTATATTTCTTACAGTTAACTTACCCGTAATCTACCCGTCTAATAATATAAGTTTTTATATATATTTTTATTTTATTTTAGAAAGGTCACCCATATACAGGCCAATTATTTATTTCAACCAACTATATATAAAATAGTGTTTAAAACTATTTGGGTTGAATATTTATATTAAAAATAAACTAGTTACTAGTGGTTAATAAATTTAACCAAACCTATAATTCTTATGATAAAATTAGGAATGTTACATTCTCCCCACCTTGTTTTAAATCTCGTCCTCGAGATTTGGGTTACGATATTTCTTTTAGACTTATGTCATATTTTAGTCAATAAAAACAATATTAAAGTAGATGACACAGAATTAAAATATCAATTTTTGTGAATACGAGTTGTACAATAAGTAGGATTCAATGATTCAACTGAATTAGTTCAAAAAATTGATGACAAACGAATGAGATGAAATGATATAATTTCCAAAGTGACTAGGTTCAAGTCAAAAGATATATGATCAATAGATAAAAATGAATGTGAAAAATTCTTTGTCAAAAGAAAGCTTATTTTGATTGGCAACTGAGGAAGACTTAGAATTGACAGGTTCAAAATGAAATAAAAGCATGAAAATGATTTGTCAAATATTGAATTATGATATGAGAAAATTAATGTGCTGAGATGAGTGAATTGCAAGGATACACGAAAAGACAATAACGTTAGTGTATTATTGTCTTAATACATAATTGCATTAAGACGATTTTAATCAAAATGTTTTGATCAAAGATAGGTGATATTTTAGTTTATTAAATACCTTTTCCTTTTATGTTATCATAAAGTACAGTAAAATAAATTAACATAGATAGTTTTAAAATATCAAAACCCGTGGTAGTTTCGACAAAATAATGATATATGTTTTATTAATATGTTTATCCAAATATCCTAGAACTTACGATTATCATCATCATTTTTTTTAACTATAAGATTTTATAATAAGATATTTTAAATCATAAAAGTAAAATAATAAATGTTTAAAACATATTTAAATATTGGCCTGAGTAAATAACATTTGGTATTTTAATATATTGAAATACATATATTATAAAATAATATTTCTATAAGTATTTAATAGTTGTGGAATATTAAACAGGATGAACAATTACTTATAAAATGTCTTGTCCATGGCTACTTAGACAGTTATTTAGATAATTTTATTCATCCCTCTAATTCTTGTATTGTTTTATGAAAATATGTCTTCTCCTTACAGTACAAAGTATATATATTTTTATATACATTAACTAGTCATTATCATGGTTGGATATTGGTTAGTGCTGCCTTGTTTAAGCATAGGTGATCAGTCCATGCCTAACTAAGGCTAGGCTATCCAATACCTGCCCTTGACAATAACCCTAGTACTTAAAAATAATACCAACACTATTACTATTAATATATTATTACTAGTAATAAAACTGATTTTAATTCTCAATAATAAATAACTAAACTTAAATGAGAGTATATTTTAAACATAATTTTATACATATATATAAAAATATAAATTATTTACCTCATTTGTTTAACAAAATTTATTAACTCGATATCAAAGAATCATCGTTTTTCAATAATGTAGTTCACAGTGCAAAAAGCAGAATGATATTTGAGTTTGGATAAAATAACAAATCGGAATGAAGCCCTTCAGTGGTCTTCATAAATCAAACGAACCACATGCGCAACAAACAGTGCAGGTGTAACGTGTGGATTTACCAAGAAATGAAACAGATCAATATTTACTACTATGAAAAAAAATCCTCATGGTATGATGACCATTAGGGGGAAGTATAAACACGAAAGTCAACTCATTATATGCAGAAGTCAGAATTTCAATGAAAGAAATTTAAGAACTTTATCTGGAATTTCGTGTGATAACCGTTGTTAAGAGATATTACCAGGGAATGTCAAATATGATGAAATAGGGGAGTTGCAAAGGTATGTGACTCCTTTTGCAGTGATAATAATTATGACTCTTGATTAGACTGTGCACTGATGGTTTGTGAAATCTTGTTACAACGTACCCCAGCGATATTCAGGTCGTTTGTAGGATCATGTGACAAAGTGCTTCTTTTTTATTAGTAATTCTTTTACTGACGGAATTAGCATTGGTGTTATCGTGCCCAATTTATATTTTCCAAAGGTCTTGACTTGGAAGTCGTGTGTGATATACTTCAACGTCTGTGGACGTATAATTTAAGTTTCATGTGTTTTCTTATGCACTAGCACCACTTTACATGCTTCTTACTTTTGTTAATAGTTTATGGTAACACATTTGGAAATTCTTATACTTTTGATGGTGTCCCAACTTAATGGGTTTCCATTGTTATTATTATCGCTCGAGTTACGAGGTAAATGGTCAAACGAAATAATGTTTGATATCGATATATGTAAGAGATTCCTGATAAAGAAATCTAGATTTATTATTGACACATATACTTGTGCTTTATTCCTAATTGACTTTTGGAATTCCTTATAGATATACATATCTGTATAATCATATAGTTCACATGCTGTAATATACATACCCTTCATAAGGTCAATGTATTTAACAGATTCTTATATTAAAAAAAAACAAGTCAGACATCAGGTCATGATACTATTTAGGGAAAACTTGTCACTTGTTTGACATATTATATACCTCGTCTTATCCGGTTCGCGCCGGAGAGATAATCCCAGTATATCCGGACAAGCTGGAGAGTCTGCTTCACCATACCCAGTCTTGTTGGAGAAAATTTTCTATTTCCCATAAATAGTATCTTTTCAAGATTTTAAAAGTGCCTCTTTTATTAGGGCTTTTATCCAGAATCAAGGAAATTTGTATTTCCATAACATATCTTATTCTAGAAGTAATATCAATAAGCAAGGATTAATAGCAATTAAGTGCTATCGCCTGCAATGTTCTAATCGTCATTCTTACGGCATACCAAAATCCATCATACTTTATTTACACAAGTATTTAGCTTATCTCGAAGCTTATACTAAGGCATCTTTTCTTAAGTTCAAGTCTAAATGCTATCATATGTGCTACCAGTTAATAGCAATCTCCTAACTCTTTTATTTAAGCTTAGGTATTATTTTCACAACATCTATAGGCTTAAAGCAGTGGCTCTGATACCACCTTCTGTCACGACCCTCGACCCACCCTGGACGGAATCGGGAGCCGCGAACAACCAAGTGGTACCGGTGATTATTTTGAAAAATATTGCAGCGGAAATTTCATCAGGACCGTGAGTTAGGAAAAATATCAGAGTTTAGAAAACACCGGATTTTTATTTATTAAACAGATGGGATAAACCCATGTTTTACAAAGGTAGCTTTAATAAGGGATAAACCCAATTACATAAAACAATATTTCTTAATTTGATTTAATTAATAAAATAAGCCACTTCTTGAAGCCTTTCAGTGTCGTATCCATCTCTTACTCCAATCTACTGTAATTACCTGAAACGCGTTTTAAAAAGGTTTTGTCAGCAGGAAATACTGGTGAGTTCATTCATTTTGCTTAAAATGACCCGTTTGTTATAATTTACAGTATTAAGAGAGATTACAATGTTTCAGATATCAACCAACTACCCACAGTATTTGTCACTCGACCGGATCTGTGACTATGGTCATATCACCATTAGCCACCCGTTTGTCCAATGGCAAAGATTATCAAGTAATGTATACAAAACCCCACATACCGGCTGTAATTTGGTGATTACATAAACTCAATCTAATTCTGTCATCTTCTCAAGACATGGCAATGCATGCCCCACGTCCACCATGTAGTTTACTTTTATGTTTTTTGTCAATGTTTCCATGCTTTATTTGTTTGTACCTTCAGCTTCTTAACTAGTGAGTTAGTTTTTAATTTTACTAGAAAATAGGTCATGGGTTAGAGTAGTTGTAATTTCTTTTCTTTATGTATGAAACTTCCAAAGGAATGAAAGGGCAGTGTGTTTTAAGTAAAAAAAAATAATAATAATAATAATAATTCACCTCAAAATCCATTGAGAGAAAATTAACCAAAAGAAATTCTTTACTCAAAACCTCCCTCCATTTTGTTCCTCTCGTTCTTCTTTATAAACCAACAATTGAGTTTCCTAAAAACTAATAACTACCCACTAACTCCACTAATCTAAATAAAACTGAAAAATAAACAACTACCTAAACATGAGAATTAAAGAAAATAAATTGGAAGTAAAATAGAAAATAAAACATGGCTCCATTTTGCTGCAACCGTAGCCCATGGTCATTGGCCCACCCGTTTCGAGTGACCTGAACCCGCTGCTATCATCCTCTCCATCTTCGAAAATGTTTGTCCTCAAACTTGGGATGATCTCGTTCAGATCAAAGTATGGCTGCAGAGCGGAGATGTTGAACATGGCATCGACCACGTATCCGTTACAGAAATGAATCCAGTCCAAGTCGCCAGGGTCGAAAGGAATATCTCGGCGATCCTTGTCAACCGTGGTGTGGACTTTGCCTCCAAAGATGAACCGTTGTTCCACTAGCAAGCCGACTTCACTAGCTATACTCTTTTTGAATTTGGAAACTAGCACCTTGAGAACACTCTCCACTGTTGAGGCAAAAGCCTTTGAGTCGTCAAAATTAGTTACCATTGCACCCTCATTAGAATGCATATCTGCAACATCCTTTGATCTTAACTTTTCAAGGACAACTTCAGTTATACTTTCGCCATCATCTAAATGTGGATTTGCTACATCAACCGATTCAAAGTTTCTATCAGCAACATTTTTGATACGCACACATTCATCAAAATGTTCTTTTGTCACAGTTGTTAAATTAGAATTCTCCAAGGTACCGAGAGCCGTACGCACAAATAAACATTCTTCTTCATCGGGAAGTGACCCGTCTTCATCGTACCGAGGCTCCTCATTATGTTGTGTAGAAGTGAACTCTTCGGACCCTTTGAACTCATAGAAATCAGATTTAATTAGAAAAGTAATGAACATGTTTTTTTTTGGACACGGAGGATAACAGAATCGGTGATATATGGAATGAATCAAATCAAAAGTTTTTTTTTTTTTTTTTTTGAATGTAGAAAGAGTAGGAGTCGAAACAGATCGCTTCGGCTCTGATACCAAATGATAGGAATCGACCCCGAATCACCGGTTCAAATAAAACGATAAAATATAGGATAGATCTAAAGCCCGTTTGTGATACAGAAATCACCACACAAACAAGCTATATAGGGCAAACCTAACCCGAGATAGGATACAGATACACCACCTAGCTCCGAATAGGATCCAAAGAACACCGTCTAAGATGCCACACTTAAACTAGCAAGAGGAACCGGTGATTCGAGGCTCATACTCCTATCATTGGATTTGAGTATGAGAATTTTCCTTTATGTAAGATATACTCCTATCATTGGATTTGGTATTTTACCGAAAATACCACCTGAACCACCACCGATGCAAGATATACAAGAGGAAGCTGGTGCAAGATGTCTCAAGATTGAGGACAAACTTTTTTCGAAGACCGAGAGGATGATGTACGTCAGGTCACAAACCGGGTGGGTCGCCAACCTGGGTCAACTTGATCCATGCATGCTCCACGTAAATTTACAGGCACATGGAATTTGTGGCGCACCAATAACTACTGCTCCATGATGTTTTTTTTATCTTTACATATTTTATATTTTGTTCTCTTTTATTTTAGTTTATTTCTCTTTCAGTTATTTCCAATTCCCTAAAGTGTAGTAGTGGTGTACCCATGATCTAGACCCGAATTTATAACCGGAGTGGTGATTTCTGTATCTTCGGGAGTGATTCACAGCCCTACTGTTGGTTTTGGTGGTGTATCTGTATCCAAAGCGAACCGTAGATCTATCTTTTATTTTACCGTTTTATTTGAACCGGTGATTCGAGGCTCATACTCCTATCATTTGGTATCAGAGCCGAAGCGTTCCATTTCGACTCGTACCCCTCTACGTTCTCATATCATTTCTATTATCGTCCCTAAAAAAAATATTCACCCTATTTTGAATTCCCATTCCCAGAACCAAAACCGTTACATTTCATCTTCATTCAAAATTCCAAAATTTCTATAAAAAAAGAGTCTTAAGTCTCTATTTTAACTCATCAGACCATTACCACTTCAACGCTCTCTTTGTAATCAGATATTCCAACAATTCAAGTCCACACCATGTTCATTTGTTCACCATTTAGTGTTGAGTTTGATGAGTTCAAGACCATCGAGGAACTGAATTATGTATTACATGATGAGGAACCTCTATTTGATGAAGACGGAACCATCGCCGATGAAGAAGAATGCTTGTTTTGTAAGATTAAATATATTAAGTTTTAATATTTAATCTATAGCCATTATAATCATTTACATAATATAGATCAAAATATATTATAACCTATTAAATAATTAGTTGGTAATTGTTGATGGACCATATTACCCTTATTAACTAATCAGGTTTCCTCCTGGGTGCTTATATAAGGAGAGTTATGTGGAGGTTAAAGGGTTAGACAGTTACACATTAGACACAACCCTAATAACACATAACATCATAATTTCGACCTCTATCTCCATACCCGAATCCCCTATTCGGTTTCTTAGCCACCATCATCAGTCAGCACCCTAAGGAGGAACCAGACCAAGATGACAATCATGTCAAACCTTAATTGCTGCGACTCCATCTGGATTCTCTGCTAACCTGTGCTGATGCAACCAAAGGTATGTTTTCATGTTTTCCATTATGTTCAAACAGAACTGAACCAACATGTGGTATCAGAGCATATGTTGATTAGTCAGTTCTGTTTTCGTATCCATAATTCTGGGATTGAAAACTTGGAAAACGGAATTTTTCTTTGAAAATCTTATGAACAGCCGAACCGAGATCACTATTTTCGAAATCTGGATTAATTATATGTTTTATGTTTTAACCGAAATATGGGTTAAAAATTAACTGGATTATGTTTATGACCGAAATCTGTTTTAGAAAACCTTAAAAATTCAGGTTTCGGGTTGCAGAATTTTATTTTATGTTTAGGGTTCATCACATGTTCTTAGGAAATTCGAAAAAATTCTGTTATGATTTGGAATATGATTTGGATTATGAAGTGTTTTTCTGTTTTGATCTGTTTTGTCCTCAATAGATTTTCGAAAAACTGTTATTAGATAAACATATCATAATTTTCGAAATATGTTGATAAAATTAGATCATCTTAAAACAGGAAACAATATCTCATAATCCCTTAGATTTCGAATTTCAGTTATGTTATCACAAGAAACAGCTATCAACAGTGGACTCGAGACCATCAGGCTTCGAATCGAGACCAAGATCTCGACTCGAGATCACAAGGTCTCGACTCGAAATCATAAGAGCTCTCAAAAGTTTTCAACTCGAGACAAAGGTCTCGACTCGAGACCATAACGTGTCAACTCGAGACCACTGAGGATTCGACTAAGGCCATTAAACCATTACAACTCGAGACAGAGGTCTCGACTCGAGACCATTAGATCTCGACTCGAGACCATAACGTGACAAGGCGAGACCATAGCGTATCAACTTGAGACAGAGGTCTCGACTCGAGATCATTAGATCTCGACTCGAGACCATAACATGTCAACTCGAGACAAAGGTCTCGACTCGAGACAACAAGGTTGTGACTCGAAACCTCATTATTTTTATTTTAAGCTGTTTAATGTGAACTAAAAATTTTGCTATTAAATAATTGGTTTTGTAATTACTTAGTTAATTAATAAGGATCAAATAATATTTTACAAAACCAAAATAGCTTAACTTGAATGAGCTTCTGATATATCATTTCTGGCCAAAGCTGACTTGATACATCTACTTATCATTCAAGTATTACGAAAGCTATGTTGTGTATGCATCATAAGCATGAATGTCTTAATTTCTGGCCAAAGCTGATTTAATTCATTCATAGATGGCATACTCAACAAGTGCATAACTAAAGTGATTGTTTCAATTCTGGCCAAAGCTGATTTGTTACAACCACTTTGCACATATGCTTAAATGATTACACTTCTGGCCAAAGCTGTTTTGTTTTCGTTTAAGTAGAATTTTTTAGCTAAGTCTATTATTTTGATGTTAGTAATAGACATATCACAATCTCTTCACATAATGATCCTTAGATTAATGATCCTTAATTAAGTTTTTATGATCATTTCGTCTGCCTTATTCTTAGTACCCATATTTTTACTCACTGTAATTTTCTTCTATTAATCTATATCTGATCCACTCTAATTCTTAAAACCTAAAATGTTTGCTTTATTTACAGTTTCTATAAGAATTAGCTCTTAAATTAAATCCTTGATTATTTCCTAAGACACGATAATCCTATTGCTCTCTTCTGATAAAGATTATAAAGAAGAAAGTTAGAGCATGATGAATAGGATAAATCGAACATGATGTCTCTTATGATAATTAAGAACTCTCTAACATAAATGCTATCACTAAAGTTATTCCAGATTAAGTCTTTCCTAAGACTAATCTATAATTATGGAATAATCACTAGAACTCCTAAGATGCATGCCTTAATTTGAAACTCTAAACTATAAAGTTAAGTGGTATATGTGAATACATTATAATGTACAAAACCATGACCCATAAAGTTAAGGGCTTACGCATGAAAATAAGTACATTTTTCCAGTACATTACATATTAAGATTTTCACTTGTACATTTTGATGCCTTATAAATCAACTATAACACTCAAAATACCAAAGTATAACGAGTGTGTTGATAAGCAACATATGTACAAAGAAATAAATGTTTGAAACTGGAAAATAAGATGTTATTCACCTTACAACCACTAATAGTTTAAAAGAGGATTGTTCTAAGGTCCATAGACAAATTACAAGTGCTAATCCCAACTCTAAGGTTCTTCAAGGGAAAATCTCACTGCATAATTATGTCATTAGACTAGACATAAGCAACGAGACTATCCATTATTCTAAAGAACAGTTGGGTAAATTAATTAGATAGTCACTTATTAATGATATTTAAGTCTGGTAATTTCAATATTCCAATTAACACATGATTAGTTGACTCTAGTTCCATACGTTTCCTTCCCAGAACTTGACAAATAACTAATATGAGAGTTAGTGACAAAATTAATTGTTAACGCTATAAGAACCATAATAAGCAGTCTTCTAACAAAGCTTTTCGATACATTACATATTCTGATTATTAATCAGAGTACAGTATCATTACTTAGGCTATGTCATGAAGGTTGTGAGGTTTGCATAGTCAACATAAAGTCACACTTATCTTAAACTCTCATCTTATTTGTTTTAAATATCTGGATTGAAACATTACTAAGATGGAACTAGATGATACCTTACATTTTCACAACTTTTGTCATCATGAAAATGAGAATTTGACAAAAGGAAAATGAGACTTATAAATTTCATCCATTATAACCAAAATTCATGAGAAATCATGACATGGTTAATGAGGATGATTATTCTTCTAATCTCATTCTAAGTGATTTTAAATCATGACGTTATAGCCCTAAATATTACTTGGCTTAAGGAATAAGTATGGGTCCATCATAAGTCATTCATTGACATTAGTGGAACTTATTCAAAATGGAATATTCAGACATAATTCATTTATCATTTAAAAGACTATCAACTTGTATCTAAATTTTGTCGCATATGGCTGACGGTCTTAGAAGAAATCTATTCATATATATATATATACTTAATAAGATTTCTATTAGATATGTCCCTAAAGTTTCTTTTTGATATCTGGACATTAAAGAAATCAAATAAAGTCTAACGTATATGTGATAGGTTCCCACGTCACATAGCTCATTGAAACTTTTCTTGTAGCATTTTAGAGATATTAAAGATCAGTGGGAGCATTAAATGTCTTAATAATAACTTGCAATGGTTGCAAGAGGTGGGGGAGTGAAAAATAATTTTACATTACTTCAATATACACCTCTTGTACAAGACACCGCTCCATCACGACACTGTTCTATCAAAACTTATCTCCTTAAATCTAATGCTACTCTTACAAAAGTTTCATTGTTGCCTAATTGTGGGCGCACTTAGATTTCTTACCTAAACTAACATAATCCTCAACAAGAGAAATCACAACGACTAACGTCATTAATTTGTGTCTCTCTATTAGAATTTGTTGGTCTTTACATATTGACCCTAAGCATGCTGCGTTCCTGAAGATTTCTAAGGTTAGTGGGAGCAGTCAAAGTCCTTATCATGATTTGCAAGGAATACAAGAGGCGGGGGGAAGAGTGTCATTAAATTTCACTCCGAATTTAACTCCGATTACACCTCTTGTACACCATACTGCACCAACTCTTACAAACTTAGAATCCTGAAAATGATAGCAACCTAACCAAGAGCTAATCCATAAAACTGAAACTTCTAATGAACCCAATAATCAACTCAGGAGGTCATCTAGGTTTAAAAGCCTACTAATTTTGATGATTACATAACCTCCCTAACTGAAGTTGAAATGGATTTTGGAAATGTTTACTGATCCTATCTCTTCAAATTAAGCCATTAGTGTCAATCAATATTCTTAATGGAATAAAACAATTTTCTAGTAAAACTGATTTTATGTGTTCGTATAACGTTTGGGATTTGATTGAATTACCTAAGAGTGTTCATAAGAAAACCAAATCCTAATATAAGCGTTAAGACACAAAAAGGCATGATTGATTGTCAAAGGTTATACTTAGGAAGAGATAAATTATCAAAGTTTTCTTTGAGGATCATCACTGTTCTAGTAGCTTATAATAGTTTAAAGCTACATTAGATGAACATTATAAACATTTTTCCATAACAAATGGCTGACACATTTACATGTTCATTAGATAACAACCTAAAGTTTCAAACTGAAGGTTAAAGAACACTTTATTTGTAAGCCAATAAAATCCATGTATGGGTTAATGCAAACATCATAATGTGATGAAATCTTAACGTAATTATTTTCATCAAGAATCAAGTGGATTAATGTACCTACCTCAAAATGAGTGGGAGCAACTAAGATAAACTTGTCTATATAGATGATATTCTTTTGACAAGTATATGTTACATAAGTCAAAGCATTGTTAACACAAACTTTGATATAATAGATCTCAGAGATATCTCTTACGTGATTGATATCATAACATACTGAGATAGACCCAATGGGATATTAGTTCCGTTCCATTAGTTTAACATTAAATGGGTCCTTACATATGTAACAAACAATACTGCTCTCCTTTAGAGGATAATAGGATAAGTGAGATTATTTATTTGCGCTTCATTAATTGGAAGCCTTATGTAAGTTTAAGTCTATACTCGTTTAGATATTACTCACATTGCAACACACTAGATATGTCTAGATTAATGTGAAGCATCTAATGGAGTATTGAAATATCTTTAAAGAAACGAGAGGCTATGATTTGAAGAAGAAGTGAGAATTAAAACCGGTTTATTACTCTGACTTTGAGATATTCAAAGATGACAAAATGTAATTTCGGGTATATCTTTATGTCAGCAGACAAAACCAATTTCATGGAGGAGTCATAATGCACTGATATTAACAACCTAAGTTATAACGACATAATATCGTCACTAAATGTTGTTGGAAGTTTATCAGTGGACTCATAAGTTTATTAACTCCATATAATGTTTTGAAGACTTAGTGTGATAAAGTCAGCTACCATGACTCCTTGAACAGTAACAGTTCAAGAGGTGCTGCATTAAGTTTTGATACGCAATTAATTATTCGTTTATGAACGAATTGAGGAAACTAAGTTTAGTATCGAATACATTCATGATATGCTTAAGGATCCTATAACTGAAGGGCTATTACCCATAAGTCTTATTAAGAGAGCTCATAGACGGGTATTAGTTAATGGCCATGCGCAACTGCATATCGTACTATGAATGACTAAGTATTAGTTAATTTTTCCTCATCAGTTTGATTTTGTACGTCTCTAAGAATATGTCAAGTCGACATAATGGCATATAAGACAAATAAAGTTACAAATCAAACAAAGGGCTTATGCGTATTTTGATCATGACGATTAGGTTTTAAATTAAGGCTATAGTATGATTAATGGGGGTCCTGAGTCGCATAATGATTCAACGGCTGTATTTCTCTGCTATAGTACTTGTTTAAGGCTAAAATGAGTGTTAACTCCTGATCAGGCTTATCTAATACTCATAGTAAATGATTACTCGGCTAAGTGGGAGAATGTAAGATTAAATATATTAAGTTTTAATACTTAATCTATAGCCATTATAATCATTTACATAATATAGATCAAAATATATTATAACCTATTAAATAATTAGTTGGTAATTGTTGATGGACCATATTACCCTTATTAACTAATCAGGTTTCCTCCTGGGTGCTTATATAAGGAGAGTTATGTGGAGGTTAAAGGGTTAGATAGTTACACATTAGACACAACCCTAATAACACATAACATCATAATTTCGACCTCTATCTCCATACCCGAATCCCCTATTCGGTTTCTTAGCCACCATCATCAGTCAGCACCCTAAGGAGGAACCAGACCAAGATGACAATCATGTCAAACCTTAATTGCTGCGACTCCATCTGGATTCTCTGCTAACCTGTGCTGATGCAACCAAAGGTATGTTTTCATGTTTTCCATTATGTTCAAACAGAACTGAACCAACATGTTTGTGAAACGAGCTATTAGCGGGATTGCCGATCAAGAGGAGGAACTGCAACGTGAAACCGGTTTTTGTACCCTTTACAGAATAGAATTGCATGGGTTAGAGACTAACAAGGAGTTATTCTCAAATGGGCTCAATGAAATGAAAGAACCCGCTTTCCAGAATCTGCACATGAAAGTCGATTACGAAAAGGAAGGCATTTCAAGTTTTCATTACGAGATGAAGGATGTCGAAAATTTGGGTCAACAAGATATGGTCTCTTTGGTGCCATCCAACCAGCCGATTAAAAGGGTTATTTGGCAGCAATCTTGCATGTTCGAAATCAAGACAAAGTTGAAGCGAATGTGGGTGTCGTGTGTTGAAGGAGTTCCGACCACTCAACCAATACCCTACATGTATAAGCTTCTATGGACCATTGGATACCCACCGAAAATACCACCTGAACCACCACCGATGCAAGATATACAAGAGGAAGCTGGTGCAAGATGTCTCAAGATTGAGGACAAACTTTTTTCGAAGACCGAGAGGATGATGTACGTCAGGTCACAAACCCGTTAATGTATAACGGGTGGGTCGCCAACCTGGGTCAACTTGATCCATGCATGCTCCACGTAAATTTACAGGCACATGGAATTTGTGGCGCACCAATAACTACTGCTCCATGATGTTTTTTTTATCTTTACATATTTTATATTTTGTTCTCTTTTATTTTAGTTTATTTCTCTTTTAGTTATTTCCAATTCCCTAAAGTGTAGTAGTGGTGTACCCATGATCTAGACCCGAATTTATAACCGGAGTGGTGATTTCTGTATCTTCGGGAGTGATTCGCAGCCCTACTGTTGGTTTTGGTGGTGTATCTGTATCCAAAGCGAACCGTAGATCTATCTACCGAGAGGATGATGTACGTCAGGTCACAAACCCGTTAATGTATAACGAGTGGGTCGCCAACCTGGGTCAACTTGATCCATGCATGCTCCACGTAAATTTACAGGCACATGGAATTTGTGGCGCACCAATAACTACTGCTCCATGATGTTTTTTTTATCTTTACATATTTTATATTTTGTTCTCTTTTATTTTAGTTTATTTCTCTTTCAGTTATTTCCAATTCCCTAAAGTGTAGTAGTGGTGTACCCATGATCTAGACCCGAATTTATAACCGGAGTGGTGATTTCTGTATCTTCGGGAGTGATTCACAGCCCTACTGTTGGTTTTGGTGGTGTATCTGTATCCAAAGCGAACCGTAGATCTATCTTTTATTTTACCGTTTTATTTGAACCGGTGATTCGAGGCTCATACTCCTATCATTGGATTTGAGTATGAGAATTTTCCTTTATGTAAGATATACAAGAGCAAGCTGGTGCAAGATGTCTCAAGATTGAGGACAAACTTTTTTCGAAGACCGAGAGGATGATGTACGTCAGGTCACAAACCCGTTAATGTATAACGGGTGGGTCGCCAACCTGGGTCAACTTGATCCATGCATGCTCCACGTAAATTTACAGGCACATGGAATTTGTGGCGCACCAATAACTACTGCACCATGATGTTTTTTTTATCTTTACATATTTTATATTTTGTTCTCTTTTATTTTAGTTTATTTCTCTTTCAGTTATTTCCAATTCCCTAAAGTGTAGTAGTGGTGTACCCATGATCTAGACCCGAATTTATAACCGGAGTGGTGATTTCTGTATCTTCGGGAGTGATTCGCAGCCCTACTGTTGGTTTTGGTGGTGTATCTGTATCCAAAGCGAACCGTAGATCTATCTTTTGTTTTACCGTTTTATTATATGGATTCAAATACACATAACAATGGTGTACACTATATGGATTCAAATGTTTATAATAATGTTGTTGCTGAAAATGGGCTTGATGTTCCAACAGAGGCTGACTCCAACAATGAGGCTTTGAATCGGATTTCCATGGTCCCTACACCGACTCCAACAATGAGCTTAATTAAGCTACAAGGTTACTGTACACATGAAGCTATACATGTTTTGGATTGTGTATTTATAATCATGGGATCTCTACGTGGAAACACAAATACACATAACATTGGTGTACACTATATGGAGGAAATTCCTCCTAAACCACCACCAAAGCAAGAAGTACCCATACAAGATCCATACAAGACCCAAACTCGTGTTAAGCTATACGCTATCGGATATCCACCGGAAATACCTCCTGAGCCGCCACCTAATGATTCTTTTCCAAGTTTGAGGACAAACTTTCTCAAAGACGAAGAGAATGATAGCCAATACATAACGGATCCGGTTGGAGTGCCAAAATCCAAGTCCGTAGACCCGCGGCCCGGCCCGAATGGAGCATGCATGGCTCAATCTAATTATGTCATCTTCTCAAGACATGGCAATGCATGCCCCACGTCCACCATGTAGTTTACTTTTATGTTTTTAGTCAATGTTTCCATGCTTTATTTGTTTGTACCTTCAGCTTCTTAACTAGTGAGTTAGTTTTTAATTTTACTAGAAAATAGGTCATGGGTTAGAGTAGTTGTAATTTCTTTTCTTTATGTATGAAACTTCCAAAGGAATGAAAGGGCAGTGTGTTTTGAGTATGAGAATTTTCTCTTTGATTAATTTATCTCAATGGATTTTGAGTTAAATTGGTTATGTCTATGCTAGCTCAACCGTGGCACGTTGGGTGGTGTTCTTAGACCCGATTCTCTAACCGTAGTGGTGTGTCTGTATCTCCGGTTGGATATCGTTGCCCTATCGTTGGTTTGTGTGGTGTATCTGTATCACAAACGAACTGTAGATCTATCTTATTTTATCTGTTTCTTTTTTTAGTTTCAAATCCGATTCCTATCACGCGTGGCCGCCCAGTCTACGATTAGGGTTGATTAGTCATGCGTAGGGTCCCCAGCCGGTCAACACGTGGATCCGGAATACTTATCCGGTCAACAGAGAGTTGACGCGGCCCGCGTAGGGGCTCTCTTGTTCTTTACGCGGCCCGCTTGAGAACCAGGAATCTTGATTTCTTGAATTTGGATATGGATTGAGGTTTCAGGGGTCCGGGTTTTTACTTATGGATCGATTTGGGACATTTTTGAATATAATTATATTATAAAGAAAAAGGAAATAAAATAGTGAGAAAAGAGAATGGACCCATTTTGTAACTTTAGGGTTCAACTAGAAAGTCTCCTGGTAGAATATTGGGTCTAATTTCTGATCTATTAAAAATATATAATGCACTCGTGTTAAGTATAATACCCCTAATTCAACCTTGTCCCTATGTCACGAGACAGAACCCCAACGAACTTAGTCAGGCAGAGCCTTGACATGCGTTATGGGTTTCAGATCAATCGGAAAGGGTAGCGGTGATCGGGAGTTAAAACACTTAAAACGGGGCAGGGCTTTATTATTATTATTATTGGGAAGAAGTAAAAGAATATGGAGAGAGAGGGAGTTCGAGAGAGAGATGGCAAGATATTGGAATGCTGCCTTGTGCGTTGAGAATGCATTTGCTGCTTCACAAAACGTGAGGACACGTATCCCTCCATGTTTAGATTTGCTTTGTTTTGGTTTTCTCTATGGACACCTGTACTATGAGGTGTTAGATTTATTTTATTATTTTATTCCTTTCACTTATCTTGATGCCACGTACACTAGTGACATTTGAATAAAATGGGACATGAATTTAGGAGTGAGGACAAGACAGGTTTCTTAAATTTGTGGGATTTCATTTGTTGGTTTTTATGATTATTATATCATTATTCTACTGATTTTTTATCGCAAAGTAAATGTAAACAAAATATGACACAATTTATGAAAGTGAAATGGGACACGAAACATTTTATAATTTCAAATATATATTTTATTATATATATATTATAATTAATTTAACTGCTTCACTAATTTGGCGCGTATAACTTTTAAAATATAACGTTTTATAAAACAATAAATATGTCTTTATAACGAGTATATTTTTGTCTACATTTTGAACCAAGTTTCTTTTAAAAATGGAGTAGGTTCAAAATACAATGTATTTTTATAGTTTAATTAGTATACGGTCACTAGGCCCGTCTAGGTACTTCATATTTCTTACAGTTAACTTACCCGTAATCTACCCGTCTAAGAATATAAGTTTTTATATACTTTTATTTTATTTTAGAAAGGTCACCCATATACAGGCCAATTATTTATTTCAACCAACTATATATAAAATAGTGTTTAAAACTATTTGGGTTGAATATTTATATTAAAAATAAACTAGTTACTAGTGGTTAATAAATTTAACCAAACCTATAATTCTTATGATAAAATTAGGAATGTTACATACACGCACTCCTACACATTTCTATCTTTTAAATCTTAACTTTTAATCGTGAAATCATCAAGATTCAAGGTGTTCTAGGATGACGTCATCATGTGTTCTTGAAGAACTTCATGCTTTGGCCTCAATCCACCAAGAACAACTTAGATCTAATCGATTTCCACATAAACAAACAAAGATCTTTCATAGATCTAAACATATTCACGGTGAAAAGGATTAAGAGAAGGTTTTCCAACTTTCTTTCAACTCTTTTACACTAAATGCATTCAAAACCGGTAGAATCGGAGCTTGTGCCGACTCACCATTCAATCCTATGGTTGTGTTGGTTCAAGATCCGTACTCTATCCACTAGATTATCGATTTCGGGTTAACCAAGAACTGCCTTCTTAAACCGGTGGACTGGCCGAATTTGGGTGGTTCCTGTTCAGTCGGGTCACTAGAGCTTAGGATGGAACTCGGTTGGTTAGCACGATATCAACACATCTCGATAACACGACAAACAATCAAGACGGCCAAGTGTAAGACGAACGGAACAACCAGGACGGAGTGCCGTCCGATCGGACTGCTGTCCGAACGGACAGCCATCCGAGCGACCGGTTGTCTGAACGACTTGCACCTTGGGTCCCACACTTAACTATTTTGCCAACGATTGAAGTCTGGTTGTTGAACGAGTTGTTGTCCGACCGGACTACCATCCGATCGGATAGCCATCTGAATCATGAAACATCTGGACTTTAACACTTAAACAATTTTCAACATGTTCGGTAACAGAGTTGCCACCCGGACGAATGGACATCCGACCGAGTGACCGCTCTGCTGTGAACTTGTTCTCACTGAGGAACCTCGCCATTCGAGTCACCGTCCGACAGACCGACCTAAAAGGTAGAGATACTTCAACGTTTTGAAAATGCTACAACGAAAACTTCAAAGGTCAAGTCATCATACACAAACACATCCTCCTCAAAGGAAGAAACAATCCACTCGAACAGTCATCCGACCGAACTACTGTCCGAACGGATTGCCACTCACACGACCGGCTGTCCGACAAGATTACCATTCGATCGAACTACCGTCCGACTCGCTTGTACTTTTCTCGTTTTGCGCGTCGGGTATCTTTTATGCTATCGTTAACTGTTCAGGCTAACCCTACTCTCTAGCGCTCCCTTCAATCCACCAATCGCTGTGAGTGTACTCGATCCCTTTTTGCTTTACGCACTTTTGGGTGTTACATACGTTACTTAATCTAAATCACATCAAACACACTACGCAATACTCTTAACGCTAACCGTTACCACATGTTATACGTGACTTAATGAATGCTTGTTTGTTATGTTTACACATGGAATGATGTTTACCTGCCTTAGCAACGATAGTACTATAGTTTGGACTCAGCACCCGCTCACGCGGGGGTTGTTAAGGACAATTATTTGCATGGATTACAGTGTTGATCATCTATTACGAACTACCTTGGGCAGTCAACCCGCAGTCATTGGTATCGATAGGTTCATGTCGATAACTAACATGCCTCATTTCACTCTGTGTACGTGTTGGTTATGCATAACGCTTTCGAACTCTATATGCTATTATCAAACTTGTATGCTCACCTTTACACTATGTGTATTGACTTTATTTTAACGTATGTGATAGGTGCTTAGGATGCTTATCTGCTAGGAAATAAAGGCTAGAATAAGGTCCTAGAGGCCAACAAATAGTTGTCTGTACAAATGAAATCTGAGTTGTCGGAATAGAACTATTTGCCTAGATTTTGTCTGTAATAATTTGCTTACCTTTTGAGACATGGTATGGGACATGTTACTTTAAGTTGATTGGTAATGATAATTGTTATGGAAACTTCTGGACAATCTATTTCGCTCAGTGCCATGCCCCGATGTTTCCGCCATCGGTTGGGGTGTGACATCCCATGCCATAGAGGTCTTAGGCAGGGGGACCCTCTATCCCCGTTTCTATTCATCATGGCTATGGAAGCTCTGACTGGGGTCATGAAACTAGCCGTTTCCCTCTGGCTCTTTCAAGGTATAAAATGTACATCACATGGCCCTTCATTGTCTCACTTTCTTTTCGCAGATGACGTGGTATTTATTGGTGAATGGAGTGAGCAGAATCCTGCGGTGTTTTTATCTCACGTTTGGGCTTCGGGTTAATTTGTTGAAAAGTAGCTTATATGGGATTGGTATAGATGAGGTTCAAGTACAACAAATGGCATCTATCCTTAAGTGTAGAAGGGGTTTCTTCCCTTTTAAATACTTGGGTTTGCAGGTGGGGGCGAATATGAATCTTTTCAAGCATTGGAAGCCGGTTGTTGACACCTTTAAGAAACGACTTTCGGTGTGGTAGCAAAATTCATTATCTTATGGAGGTCGTATAACTTTGATCAAATCAGTAATGAATTCCTTCCCGACTTATTAAACATCTGAAATTTACCCAATGATCAATTCCATTTATGTCACTTATTAATTTCTTTAAAAAAATAAATAACAATTATTATAAATTTACCACATTGATGAAAAATAGTGAGTTTATAAGATCAAAGAAAGTTAATGTTACGTTAATGGGTAATTAGAAATCTGGTTACAACTGTGTGAAAAATATTCCTTTGACCTTTACAAAAATACACAAAGGAAAAAACTCTCTCTCTGCCGAACCCTAGCCTCCGTCTAAGCGGCTCGACGATGAAGGCATAATCTAGCTAGTGATCGGAGTTTAATCGGTCTGCACATGGTTGTAACCTAGATTTTACTTTTCCTACTAGTTGTTTTCTGCTCTATTCCAATCGCTGCTTAGGGTTGGTTAGCCTTTTTTCTGGTTGTATGGTGGGGAGAGAAAAGATGGAGGAGGAATGGAAGGACGTGCCGACGAATAGGAATTCTAAACGAGGGAGCAAAGAGCAAAGGAAAGACAATATCACGAAGTATTACGTGACCAATCTTCCTTTCGGATGCACTCCATGGGAGGTAGCAGAGTTTTTAGGGTATTATGGAGAAGTATTAGGTACTTATGTTGCTCGTAAAAATGATAAAGATGGGAACAGGTTTGGGTTCATCTCTTTTAAAAATGTTAAGGATGCTAAGGAATTGTAGAATAGGATGAATGGTGTCAAAATGGGTAAGTTTATTCTTAAGGTTAATATTGCGAAGTTTGCGGTTGAGAATGCCGGTCTCTTTGAGGATGATGGTTCGTCTAAGTTTAAGATCGGAGTTGGGCCTTCTGGAAAAGCAAATCGTAACCCGGACTTCCCTCAACAGAATAGGATTGGAGTAATCAACTTAGGCCTGAAGAAAGATGGTTGATCTTTTGCGGAGCTCTTCAAAGGAAAAGGTAGAGTCACCGGTGAGGCCTCAACTAGTTATGTCCCTAGTGCGACGAAGACGATTTCGATATCGAACGAGGTAAGAGCCTTCCACTTCTTGCATGGCAGGGCCCTGGTGGGGAGAAATGTGGATATTAACATTCTTAATAAGCTGGATAGAGTTTTGTGGGATGGAGGTTTCTCAGGAATGGTAATTCATTATGTTGGAGGGTTACATATCATGTTGAGTTTTAAGGATCGCAATTCAGCTTCAGATTTTTTAATCTTGAAAGATGTATGGAGTCAATGGTTCTCTGTTTTGGACATGTGGGAAGGTCAAACTCTGCCGTTTGAAAGAGTAGCTTGGCTCAATGTTTTCGGGGTCCCCCTTCATTTAGCGGACAATTTGGTTTTCAATGATATTGCTAGTCAGTTTGGGAATGTTGTCAAACCTGCTCAGTTGTCTATTGATGATGATGACCTTTCATCGGCTTGTGTGGGTGTTCTAGTTGGAGACGGTAAGGAGATAAAAGAAAACGTTAATTTAAAGTGGAAGAATAAAAGCTATCAGGTTTGGATTTCCGAGGTGTGTGATGTCTGGATCCCGGAATGTATGGGAGTGGTAGGATTGAAGAATGTTGTTCGGACAGAAGAGTCCTCTCCTTAATCGCCGGAAATCGCCCCGGTGGAGGGTGAGATTCCGACGGGCAATGAAGAGGCGAGGGCAGATGAACAGGTGGGAATGCATGAAGACTTGCATGGGAATAAGGGTTGTAATCCCGGTAACCATTCTAATGTTGTGGGGCCCGAGGAATATAATCAAGATAAGAGAGAGTTTGGCGGTTTTATCTGTTCTACTGTTGACACTGGTAAAAGAAGAAAGAGAAGGCCTAAACCAAGAAGCCCAGGTAGAGATAGGCCCAACAATTTGAATAAGAGCCCGGTTGAGGATAATAGGCCTAATAAACGATCCAGAGCTTCTTCGAGTGATCCGTTTGACTTAGATAGATTTATTGATAATTGGAAATCATTATCTGAAGCTAGCAATAGAAATCAAGATCTTAATTCTCTACCAATAACTGGGGGTATAGATTTGAATCAGCAGGCAACCTCTTCGAGTTCTTCGGTTAACTCACTTCAAGAAGAAACTGTGGGAGCTGGTTCTTCTTCTGAAGGATCAGGTGCGGCCAGAGGTGTCTTCGATCCAGGTAACGTTGACCCTGAGTGTCACGGCCCCCGGCCCGGTTCGACCCGGTCCTGAAGCCGTGGGACAAAAACCCCGTGGTATTTATTTAATTTGGCAGCGGAATAATTAACAGGATCATTTAAACTTGAAAATGCCCGATTATTTTATTTCATAATTTGGGGATAACCCCCATAATTTACAATAAAGGTGATTTCTCACGGAAATCCCCTGTTTTATAAAAACATGTTTATTCGTTTTATTGAGCCACATCTTCAAGCTTGTAGTGCTACACGACACTTTTTCCTGGATCACAGCAGATCACCTGAAACATGTTTAAAAAAAAGTTTTATCAGCAGAGAAATACTGGCGAGTCATTCAAGTTGCACAAAACGACACATTGTTATAATATACAGTATTAAGGGTGATTACATTGTTTATATCAACCAATTACCCCAAATCGGTATTTGTCACTCGACTGTATCTGTGACTATGGTCAGATCACCCATTGGCTAACTCGTTGTCCAATGGTGACGGGAAACAAGTAATGTATACAAAACCCCACATACCGGCAGTAATTGAAGATTACAAAGACTTAATCCCTGTAATTACAACTTTGAAATAATAGGGTTTTGGAAAGCAATTTAATAAAAAGAGAATGACTCACATTGCAGATTTAAACGGGCAGAGTTTAGCCTACTGATTAGCCTTGTAACCTAATTCAAATAACAATGCACACGAAACTAGGTCAGTAACTTAATACAACTTTTACGATAACTCACGAGATTAAAACTCTCACAATGAATGACAAAGTGCAATACTTAAACATCCATCGAATTTACGACGAATGACAAAGTATAACCCGAGTTTGAGCAGCACTTAAACATCCATCGGATAGTTTCAATCGATCAGACATTGAATTGTCGCAGTGATCGAGTTATTACCCTGTTATCGCGGCAGAATTTTGTGATTGTGTGTGTTTTTGGAGTAAACGGACGATATCTCGGTGTACGAAATGAATTTTAACGTCGAACCAACGCCAAAATGCAAGGGCGAAACTCCCCTACTTATACTAGAAAAACAGCTCCCTCGCGTGGCGCGAGGGGCACCCCCTACCATAGGGTAGCCCCGTGTCTGCTTAGCTTGGGTGAGTCGACGGTTCTTAAAATTCGATTTTTATTGAAAACTGTTTAGATAATACCAACTAGGAAATACCCCCCCCTGAGTTTTAGGGGCCCTAATCCTGATTCCGATTGTTCTGAAAATTTTAGGGGTTATGCGGGATTACTTGGGGGTCTCAACTAGGGTTTCCTATTGGAAAAAAATAAAATAAGAATTAATACTTTTGGTGAGAGTTGTTAGATCCTTCCCACCTTAATTAAAATCTCGTCCTCGAGATTTACTGGAATAAGTGAGGATATTTCCTCTTCATTTCCGATTCCAGTTCCCAAGTGTATTCAGGTCTTCTCTTTGAATCCCACTTGACTTTGACCAGTACTAGTCATTTGTGCTTGAGAAACTTGACCTTTCTGTCTTCTATCTGTAGTGGCTTCTCAACAAATTTTGATTTTTCATTTACCTCTACATCTTGAAGAGGTACTACCAGGGATTCGTCAGATAGACATTTCTTGAGGTTGGATACATGGAATACATTATGTACCCCGGCTAGTTCTTCTGGTAGTTGTAATCGATAGGAAACTGGTCCTATTCGTTGGATTATTGGGAATGGTCCTACGTATCTTGGACTTAACTTTCCCTTCTTACCGAACCGAACTACTCCTTTCGAAGGAGAAACTTTCAAAAGTACTTTATCTCCAACTTGAAATTCCAGAGGCTTGCGTCGATTGTCTGCATAACTCTTTTGGCGATCTCGAGCCGTCTTTAGTCTTTCCTTGATTTGAGTGATCTTGTCGGTAGTTTCTTGCACAATTTTGGGACCTGATAATTGGCTTTCTCCTATTTCTGCCCAACAAACTGGAGTTCTACACTTTCGTCCATATAGTGCTTCGAATGGGGCAGCTTCAATGCTTGCATGATAACTATTGTTATAGGAGAATTCAATTAAAGGTAGATGGTCATCCTAGTTTCCACCAAAATCTATTACACATGCCCTGAGCATGTCTTCCAAGGTTTGGATCGTCCTTTCACTTTGTCCATCTGTCTGAGGATGATAAGCTGTGCTTAAATTTAATCGCGTCCCCATGGCTTCTTGGAAACTTGTCCAGAAATGTGAAGTGAAACGACTATCCCTATCTGATACAATGGAGAGTGGGACTCCATGTAAGAATACTACCTTGTCTACGTACAATTTTGCCAACCTTTCCATGCTAAAGGTTTCCTTCATGGGTAGAAAGTGAGCTGATTTGGTTAGTCGATCCACAATTACCCAAATAGCATCATTACCTTTTCTGGTTTTGGGCAACTTAGTAACAAAATCCATTGTTATGAGCTCCCATTTCCATACAGGCATTTCTAATTGTTAGAGTAACCCTGAAGGTTTCTGGTGTTCTGCCTTAACTTGTGAACAAGTTAGACACTTAGATACATATCTAGCTATGTCCTTTTTCATTCCTATCCACCAGAAGTTATTCCTTAAATCTTGGTACATTTTATTATTTCCCGGGTGCATGGTATACCTAGATTTATGGGCTTCCTCTAAAATCTTATTTCTTAACTTTCCTTGCTTAGGTGTCACACCCCGATATTTCCACGTATTACTGGTGGGCCCGGTAGGGAGTATCGTGACGTAGTTGATATCATCATAGTCAAACAACACAATTTCAATGCACAGCGGAAGCAAAAGATAAATATATTACAATCCGATTCAAAAGTAATATCAAATATTACAACGGAAAGTAAGATGGATCCACAGGCGGATCAAATAAAAGAAAACTGTTCAACAGACTTTAGGCATCTAGAACTTGCGAGATTCCCTATTAACGCCCTGAGCTCCCAGCCAATTTCGTACAGTACCTGTCACTTAAACTTTTTGGAAAATACGTCAGTTTACACTGGTAAATACAATTAACTGACTCATTTGAAAACATTTATAAAAATTGATTTGAATGCACATGGCACAAAATATCTTTTATAACTTGGGACAATAAGTTAAAATAATATTGTATACAGATTTACATGTTCGTTATGCATTCAGGGTCCGATGTTAGAAACCGAGTCAAGATTAACAGACACGCCACAAGTATAGGCCCACAAGAGAGTGAGATACCGTTTCCCTTAAGCAACTGTCAGGTGTACGCCTACACCCTGTGCTTAAGACGTGGCCATTCTATTATAATGATGCCGAGGATATCCGAGACATGGTCATTAACCCCTAAAGGCTTTTATTTCAAACAATACAGATTAAAACGGGCTACCTCAATAATTTAACCACAATATGATTAAACATTCAATACCCGACCAAGCGGTATTATTATAATACCGTATCCCAAGCCCGTATAGGGAAAATAAGTTAAAAGTATTTACCTGAGCTAGTAATGCAATTTATACTCAGCCGTATATTCTAATCAGCAAGCACAAGTACTTCTACTGGGGCTCTCAATTTGGAACGAAGGTTTTATTAACCTATTAGATTCCTAACGGGTCTTATTTAAGTTGAAACTTAGACCGGTTAGTTTTGAGGAAAGGTTTACGGTTCAAAACGCATGATTAAGCGAAGACCGGATTAGAATGTGATTTAGACCCGGAAAGTTTGGGTACTTGTACAATATGGGTAAACTAACCACATTCTGGATTTTGAAGTGAAAGTGATAAGGTTTGACCTCTTTCGGTTAATTTATGCAAACTAGTTACATAAACCGATTCGAACGCGAAACATGCGTAACGGGTAACCATAAGGGTCATATACTGGTTTCCTAAGTAAATATGCCTTAAATAGGTTGTGATATCAGTAAGATACCTTCCGTTATGCCCAAAATGAATTTAAAACCAATTTATGCCCCAGAGGGGTATTTTGGTCATTGTAAAGGTTATAAAAGAGGTTAAACATTAATCTGAGATTCGGGTCTGATTTGATTAGTAAAAATACTTAATTTAATAAGTTATATCAATAGGGTTTTACTTATATGTGAAATTTATTGTTTATAATCAAACTATGCACCTAAGGGGCATTTTGGTAATTTCACATAAGGTTTAAAGGTCAAATTTAGAAATCTGAGTTTAAGAATTTTGCTTACTGTTAAAGTATATAAATTTGATAAAAATATCAGTAGGTATCAAGTCTTATATATATATAATAGTTTTTATACATACTATGCGCTTAAGACGCGTAAAAAGGCGTTTTTAAGCGATTTCCGGGTTTTTAAAGAAAGGATGATATTTATCATTCCAGAAAGCTTAAAATATTTTATTTATCAAATAAAATCAGTAGCAAAGGTTTGGGGTCAAAATGTTTTGTAAAACTCATTTTATAGGCCAAAGGGCATAACGGTCAACAATTAGGCATATAACGGAAACATGCAATTGAATAGGATAACTAAGGATCCAGGTTGTATAACCTCAGAGGGTTATACCAACCTATAACATGGTCCTAAAGGAATCCTAAGGAAT
This sequence comes from Helianthus tuberosus, assembly GCA_030545235.1. Lineage (NCBI taxonomy): Eukaryota > Viridiplantae > Streptophyta > Magnoliopsida > Asterales > Asteraceae > Helianthus > Helianthus tuberosus. The sequence continues at coordinate 1,573,195 of CM060395.1, read as the reverse complement.
ATCTAAACTAAGCTAAATCGGGTCAGAACTGAAAGTCTAAGCAAAAGTCAACTTTTGCGACTTTCGGTTCCGAACTGAGCCTATAATTAGAATTTGTCGGGTTGAATCACGCTTAGGCATGTTCAACTAATATTTACCAAGTTATTAAGGTGAGAAAACTGATGTTATAGTTTTTATATGAATTTTATTTGAAACTAACCCCATTGACTTTTATTTGACCCGACAATTTAACTAAGTAAACGTGGTAATTAGGAGGTGCCCTTTTGAGGGTTAAACACCTACCTAATTACGGTCACGTAGCCATGTTCGATACGAGCAATGGCTCAACCGTTTTAAAAGTCAAAGAGTTTATCAAAACGCTTGACTTCCCGGCTATAACGCTAGATATTTAATCTAAGCACGAAAGGACACTTACAAAGGTCCAAGCAAGGATGGAAATGATCTAGGATGTTCAGGTATGAAGCACAAGAGCTCCAACTTAGAACAATTCAGATCATGGAGTGAAATGAGAGTAAGATCAAGGGGTATTTATAGATTTCAGGTGACCGTTAAGATCGTTTCTTGATAAACGAGCCTCAATCTGGATCGTACGCATCTTACCCCCTGTTTTCCAATACTATGGGCTGCCCAAGGATTGAAAAATACCATGTGCAAGAGTTGGATCAAGCTGGAACAGGCTGGCAACAGTTGGAAATCAGTTTTGCTGTTCTGGGGGACTCACACGGCCCGCGTAAGAAACACCGGAAGCCTACGCGGCCCGCCTGGCAGTCCAGGACTGCACAGGATCTTTCAGAAATGACATAATTGGTCCCTGTGAGCATAAAAGGTCATTTTAGGCATGTTTAAGGCCCGTTAACCTCTTTTTAAGGCTCCACTATGATGTTTAAACATAGGGGACATGAAACATGTTCAAAAACATGTCGGATGTCAGTTCGTTTGGCCGTACGGTCACGTTGTGCGTCTAATTACGACGAAACACGAACGGATGCTAAAAACGAACTAAACTACGCGACGAAAGGGATTTTATCAATCCAAACACTAAAATAAAATATTCTAGTGCTCACATAAATGTTTGGGTGTCCAGAGATATACAGAACGGAAGACATGCGCGAAAATGCAAACTTGTGCACTTTTTGACACTTTTAGTCCCTGGTGGACTTGAAAGTTTATTTTTGCGCACCAAACACCTCTAAGCCTATATCTAAGCTAAATAAAGAATAAATAGGGTATCTTTAACTCATGGACATATTCCGGAAGGTTCGATACCCTACGAATCGGCATACTTTTGCCGTTTAACGCAAATAGTCCTTTAATTGCGCAAAGTAGCGCGAAATGCTGTTTAATGACATCCAAGCCTTCCCTGGACCATAATGGGCATTCCCAAGCATATACTTAAATATTACTATACTCCCGTTCGCTTAAATGGTCACCGAAAGGTGTAGATTCAAAAGTCGACGCTTTAGGTCCCTCTATTGCGCAAACTTGCGCATCTCATTTAATAGCATTGAAGCCTCATCTAATCCATATTAGGTATTCTTGAAAGTATTATTAAACATCACGATGCTTCGGGTTTGCTAAAAGGTCATTCAGAGGTGTAATTAAACATATTGACACTTTTAGCCCCTCTAACTTGCAAAGTTGCGCATAACCTTATTTATAGGCATAAAAACCTTAGATGGCCAATTTTTGGCATTCCCGAGAGTATAATCAAATATCATGAAGCTCTTGGTTTGTTAAAAGGTCACTCAGAGGTAAGAATTAACATGTTGACGCTTTTAACCCTTTATTGCGCAAACTTTCAATTAATTACACAAACGGCTACACTTGATCAACAAGTGGCTCATCTGTGAATATAAAACCGTAGAAGGTTATTTAGAAACTTATTTTAGGTATGTTAATACTTCCAGTTCTTTTATAATTATTTTTTTCGATTTTTTGAAAAAATTAGTCCCTTAAATTCAAGGTTTAACTTATTAGGGTTTATTACACGTGTCAATACATCATTGGACGTGATTTTACGAGGAGTTACGTCCTCACCCCCTTAAAAGAAATCTCGACCTCAAGATTTGCTAAAGTAAAGGAAGTACTTTCTGTCTTATATTGGGCTTAATCTTTCCCAGTACATTTGGGCCTCTAAGGCACCCCAATTGACTTTTCTAATAGGTACATGTATCCTTTTGGAGCTTCTTAACCTGCCGATCCTTAATCGATACAGGTTTCTTATCATATCATAAAGTCTCTTTAATATGCCTATCATTATGTCAATGTGTCTCGACTTATTGGTGAAACATATCCTTAAATCATCAGTGTGGGTCGTATTGCGAGCTCCACTAAGCTCCTTATATAGGTTTTAGCTTATAGGCTTATTGACCTTTGTTGCATTCAACTTCCCGAATGTTCCTATATATCTAGGGCTTAACTTACCCTGAGGAATTTAAAATTTAGCACACCCTTCTTAGGGCGATGCTTTCAATTTGAACCTTATTCCTTATTAAGGACTTAAGAAGGTTGCGACCTTTATCAATCCTCAATTTTCTGCCGATTACTGGCAATTTTTAGATGATTACGAATTCGAATGATCTTATTTGTTGTTTCTAATGCAACTTTCAGATCCTGATAATTGGACTTACCAATTTATTGTTCTAACAATAGGTGTTAACATTCCATCTATACAAGGTCCCCAAAGGAGTAGCCTTGATACTTACATAATAATTGTTATAGAAAAGACTTATTTTATGGTGAGATGGTTATTCCAACCACTGCTTAAAACTAATCTTAAGGAATAGCAAATCCTTACAGTTAGTCGAACAAATCGACGATCCTGGGTAGTTGATGGCGATCCTTAATTGTTGTCTAAATAGGGTTGCGGTAATCAATGCATAAGTAAATGAACCGTATTTCTTATTTAACAATATCAAACTCTCGGAATATTGAGTTAGGCTATATGAATCCTCTATTTTAAAACTTACTTAATCAGGGTTTCGATTTCTCCAATGATGGTACTAGTCGTTTAGGAAATTTCACAATGATACAGCCCTAAATGGGATATAAATCTTAACTCTACTTGCCTCTCAGGAGGTAAACAGGGTAATCTTAGGAGAAGATAATCAAGATACAAGGAGGTTACAGAGATTTTCCAAATCTCAGGCTCCAGTTCATTTATCCTTGCCTGTGTCAGATAAGTGGCACATTTACGTTACGAGTCCACAGCTTTCTTAATCAGAGACACTTACTTGGACGATTCCATTCTGGATATCTTCTTTGAATACCATTAACTGACTTTAATGTCGTATGACCATTGGAATATCCTTGTGGTTCCATGCATTAAACCTCCATACTGATCAGGCATGGAAGCAATCTATGGAACATATTAGGATACACCAATCCTCATATGGCGCTTTTGTCATACCATTTGGTATTCATAATCAATAGAGATCAAAGAGATATCAATTTCATATGATGATGTACTTTATCTGGAGAGAGAGTACATTAGGACTTTACGATTGAAGATTTCTGACAAGAGTAAAAGAAGTGGAATCTATGATTTTCATTTGTAAGTTTTACCTTACACTTAATCTCTGAGGTTCTAATGGAAGGCTTTAAAAGTTTGTTATGCTTACCATCTACGAAGGATATATTAGCATCTTATTCAAAATAGAACTCTTGGCATTTATTCTACTTCGTATTTTATGCTTAGGGTTCTAACAGGCAGATTTAATAACTTACGAAGTTTATTATCCACGATCAACTTATCTGTACTCGAATCAAACACCCTTGCATATACATTATTGATAAGGACGTACCGGTTATAACATTGTCATCTTGCATGCCCTCTTCTGCCCCCATCTGAAAGACCCTAGTGTTGGTCTCCTTAACTTTTTCAAGCTTCTTTGCATATTTTGGGCAATTTGATTTGATATGCCCCTTCTCGTTACAGTTGTAACAAGTCGCATCTCCTATCTTCTTGCATTCTAATGTTCTATGCTCACCAGATTTGCAGATCCCACAAGCCCTAGGCCGTGATTGGGATTTTGATTCAAACCTGCACTTCCCATAATGGCGCTTCTTGCAGGTCTTGCATACAGGTTTCTCGTTGAGCTTTTGTTTACCCTTTTTCTTAGAACTCTGGGAGTTGTCTTCCTTTCGTTTCCTTTTTAGCTCATCTTTTACATTTGAGGCATGAACAAGATCCTCCTTATGAGTAAGGAAATGTGGTCCTAGATAAAATTTGGAGCGAGTAGCATGGGGCTCCTTGAACTTTTTCACGGCCTTCTTCACAACTTTTCCAACAGCTGCGTCTATCATAATTTGAAGAACATCCTTGGAAATTCTAAGGTTCATAATTGTGGCATCATTAGCATGTGTCGCATTATCCATAACACGATCAACGGCTGTCTTATCCGAGTTTGTCATACTCGATATTTGGTTCCTAACACCAAATAAAACAATTATTTAGTTGCAATCCAACAACCGCTATTCATCATCCTGATGACCTAATATAAACTTACCATGGTATCGTTAAACCATACAGGCTAACATAGTACGAACATTCTCAATGAATGTCATGTAGATATGTGTATATATCAATGATACTTAGCCTAGGCAATAAAAGACCATTAATGGCAATTAAGGTTTGGACCTAGTCCATCACCTTTTTGACAGGGGATCAAATGTCACATCTGTCCTGATCATATTGATGATTTCGGATAGCTTGAAAGCTAGACATTAGGATATTGGACAAGAGTGTTTCCTAATGAATATAAAGCATCCATCTAGGGTTGTTGAAGTATTTTCTAATGTATCATCGGCCAATTCTACCTCACGTCATAAGCCTAAGGTCCTAATAGGTGGATACAACGGCTTACAACAATTATTGTCCATAATAGACTTTTCTACGCCAAAATCAAATGAATTCCATATAAGCATCATTGATAAGGAAAGGTACCTTTTTATCATGTCATCTTCCTATACTGCCTCCTGGGTGTTCATCTGGAAGACTCACGTGTTCACTTTCTTGGCCTCTTCAGGCTTCTTCTGATTCCTAGGGCAGTTAGTCTTGATATGCCCCTTCTCGTTGCAACCATAACAGGTTGCATCTTTCAACTTCTTGCAATCCAAGGTTTTATGTTCCTTAGACTTGCAGATTCCACAGGGTAGAGGCTGAGATTCGAATCTGCATTTTCCGAGGTGGTATTTCTTTCAGGTTCTGCACCTGGTCTTTTCACCCGACTACCGGTTGCCTTTCTTAGACCCGGAACTCTTCTGATGATCAGAGTTCCCCGTTTTCTTCTTAACGGATTGATAGGAATTCTCATCCTCCCTTTTTCGCTTTCCTTCATCAGAAGCTTTGGCAGCCTTGTTTCTGACTACATCGAGTGTGAGAGATAGCGACAGATCTGCCACTGACCTGAATGTAGTAGGTCTTGATGCTTTCACGCTTGCCTTGATTTCTGGGGTTAGACCTCCAATAAAGCGAGCTATACGCTTTGGTTCCGGTGTGATCAAGTACGGAACCAATCGAGACATGGTATTGAAACTTGTAAGATATGTCTGACAATCTAAGTTCTTCATGAATAATAACAAGAAATCAGTCTCGATTTTCTCAATTTCGTGTTGAGGACAGTAATTTTCTTTGATAAGAGCAGCAAACTGATCCCATGTCAGATTATATAACGGGATTTTCCCAGTAGCTTGGATTAGTGACCTCCACCAAGCTAGAGCTTCTCCTTTAAAATATTGTGAAACAAACTTCACAATGTCTTGCTCTGCACATCCACTAATATCAACAACGGTGTCCATCTCATCGAGCCACGTCATGCAGTCGATGGCCCCTTTTTCTCCCGTGAAGTCCCTGGGCTTGCAGGAGACAAAATATTTATACGAACAGGTTTTAACATGTGGCTCTTGATTAAGCACCATATGTCTAGACGGAACACTCCTCTGATTTGACGAGTGATGAACGTCGTCCTCCTTTGACTCGTGTGATTTAGAAGGGGGCTTACTATGAGCCACAGATAGAGTCTTAGAGTGTGTATCACTTGATTCATTATATTGTCTGTCAAGAGCTCGAGTAACAGCATTATCTATTAATGCCTGTAGTTTCGCACCAGTTATATTAACTCTGGTAGCATCATTATTCTCCCTCGGGTGGCTGTTAACCTCCTCTGATGCAGCCATGTAGCTTGATTGCTACATAAATATTAGCAATGATTTATTCAGAGGTTATTATGGAATCATCATTTTTGACGATTCATCAACCATGGTAATATAAACCATATTGGTTAATTTGTTAGTTATATTAGTATTTTCATTATAATTTATCCTAGTATATATAACATTAAGGATATTAAAGTGGCACAACAGGACTAATCACAAGGACAGTTTTGAATTTATAAGCCATGATCTTATAGGATCGAGGCATTAAGGTTTGAACGCAGTTCATTACCTTTCTTGACAGAGAGTCAAAGACTACAACTGTCTTTTGTCTTCTAGGACAGCAGATATAGCCCGTAGGCGTTTCATCACTAATGGATGTTTGTAAAAATGATCATCTTAATTTGATGATTTAAGCCATGATTTCTAAATCACTAGGCTAGATAAGGGGTCGGAAATTCCCATTATAAAGATGACAAGCGTGATTTTTATCGCATCACTGTTGTCAGGAGTGTTAACATGTTTTTAGATGTTAACAAGGATCTGAATCTCCGTTAAACAGGTTTTACCATCATAGCTAGGTCCTTAATGACATACAAGCTAGGTTATGCCCTTTAAGATTCTTTTCATTATATATATATTGGCAGATCAATTACTAAAAGGAATTATATTTTGCTTTACTTCATATGTTATATTCATATAAAATGATAAAAATGGAATTTAGATAAAAATATTCAAATGATTTTAAAAGGAGTATATAATTGCCCTAAACGGGACTTGAAAGGAATGACGTTGTCCATGAAGGGACTAAAAGATAAATATGTCCTTATAAGGACTACTAAGGAAACAAACTTCAGCAAAAGGAGTTTTCTTCTTTTCTTTACTTCTGAATGCTTTCTCCTTGGTTGCACGTTGTACCCTAGCCGCGGTACGAAGCCCGGCAATTCAAGGCTCCGGATGTGGAGAATTGCCATTACGGCTTCTTTGATTGGAGACATATTCAAAATATATAAATTCGGAAGCAATAGTTTTCAGATTAGGGTTGAGAGTATTCCTATGTTTAAGTCTAGACTCAGAAGGTCTAAGGAATGTGCTACTATGTCATTGAGATTAAACACAAAAGGCTAGTTTTTAATTCACTCAATGTTGGCTCTGATACCAACCTGTCTCACCCCGATATTTCCATGTATTACCGGTGGGCCCGGTGGGGAGTATCATGACGTAGTTGATATCATCATAGTCAAACAACACAATTTTAATGCACAGCGGAAGCAAAAGATAAATATATTACAATCCGATTCAAAAGTAATATCAAATATTACAACGGAAAGTAAGATGGATCCACAGGCGGATCAGATAAAAGAAAACTGTTCAACAGACTTTAGGCATCTAGAACTTGCGAGATTCCCTATTAACGCCCTGAGCTCCCAGCCAATTTCGTACAGTACCTGTCACTTAAACTTTTTGGAAAATACGTCAGTTTACACTGGTAAATACAATTAACTGACTCATTTGAAAACATTTATAAAAATTGATTTGAATGCACAAGGCACAAAATATCTTTTATAACTTGGGACAATAAGTTAAAATAATCTTGTATACAGATTTACATGTTCGTTATACATTCAGGGCCCGATGTTAGAAACCGAGTCAAGATTAAAGACACGCCACAAGTATAGGCCCACAAGAGAGTAAGATACCGTTTCCCTTAAGCAACTGTCAGGTGTACGCCTACACCCCGTGCTTAAGACGTGGCCATTCTGTTATAATGATGCCGAGGATATCCGGGACATGGTCATTAACCACTAAAGGCTTTTATTTCAAACAATACAGATTAAAACGGGTTACCTCAATAATTTAACCACAATATGATTAAACATTCAATACCCGACCAAGCCAAGCCCGTATAGGGAAAATAAGTTAAAAGTATTTACCTGAGCTAGTAATGCAATTTTTACTCAGCCGTATATTCTAATCAGCAAGCACAAATACTTCTACTGGGGCTCTCAATCTGGAACGAAGGTTTTATTAACCTATTAGATTCCTAACGGGTCTTATTTAAGTTGAAACTTAGACCGGTTAGTTTTGAAGAAAGTTTTACGGTTCAAAACGCATGATTAAGCGAAGACCGGATTAGAATGTGATTTAGACCCGGAAAGTTTGGGGACTTGTACAATATGGGTAAACTAACCACATTCTGGATTTTGAAGTGAAAGTGATAAGGTTTGACCCGTTTCGGTTAATTTATGCAAACTAGTTACATAAACCGATTCGAACGCGAAACATGCGTAACGGGTAACCATAAGGGTCATATACAGGTTTCCTAAGTTAATATGCCTTAAATAGGTTGTGATATCAGTAAGATACCTTCCGTTATGCCCAAAACGAATTTAAAACCAATTTATGCCCCAGGGGGGTATTTTGGTCATTTTAAAGGTTATAAAAGAGGTTAAACGTTAATCTAAGATTCGGGTCTAATTTTATCAGTAAAAATACATAATTTAATAAGTTATATCAGTAGGGTTTTACTTATATGTGAAATTTATTGTTTATAATCAAACTATGCACCTAAGGGGCATTTTGGTAATTTCACATAAGGTTTAAAGGTCAAATTTAGAAATCTGAGTTTAAGACTTTTGCTTACTGTTAAAGTATATAAATTTGCTAAAAATATCAGTAGGTATCAAGTCTTATATATATAAAATAGTTTTTATACATACTATGCGCTTAAAACGCGTTAAAAGGCGTTTTTAAGCGATTTCCGGGTTTTTAAAGAAAGGCTGATATTTTTATCATTCCAGAAAGCTTAAAATATTTTATTTATCACATAAAATCAGTAGCAAAGGTTTGGGGTCAAAATGTTTTGTAAAACTCATTTTATAGGCCAAAGGGCATAACGGTCAACAATTAGGCATATAACGGAAACATGCAATTGAATAGGATAACTAAGGATCCAGGTTGTATAACCTCAGAGAGTTATACCAACCTATAACATGGTCCTAAAGGAATCCAAAGGCATATCTAAACTAAGCTAAATCGGGTCAGAACTGAAAGTCTAAGCAAAAGTCAACTTTTGCGACTTTCGGTTCCGAACCGAGCCTATACTTAGAATTTGTCGGGTTGAATCACGCTTAGGCATGTTCAACTAATATTTACCAAGTTATTAAGGTGAGAAAACTAATGTTATGGTTTTTATATGAATTTTATTTGAAACTAACCCCATTGACTTTTATTTGACCCGACAATTTAACTAAGTAAACGTGGTAATTAGGAGGTGCCCTTTTGAGGGTTATACACCTACCTAATTACAATCACGTAGCCATGTTCGATACGAGCAATGGCTCAACCGTTTTAAAAGTCAAATTGTTTATCAAAACGCTTGACTTCCTGACTATAACGCTAGAAATTTAAACTAAGCACGAAAGGATACTTACAAAGGTCCAAGCAAGGATGGAAATGATCTAGGATGTTCAGGTATGAAGCACAAGAGCTCCAACTTAGAACAATTCAGATCATGGAGTGAAATGAGAGTAAGATCAAGGGGTATTTATAGATTTCGGGTGCCGTTAAGATCGTTTCTTGATAAACGAGCCTCAATCTGGACCGTACACATCTTACCCCTTGTTTTCCAATACTATGGGCTGCCCAAGGATTGAAAAATACCATGTGCAAGAGTTGGATCAAGCTGGAACAGCTGGAAATCAGTTTTGCTGTTATGGGGGACTCACACGGCCCGCGTAAGAAACACCGGAAGCCTACGCGGCCAGCCTGGCAGTCCAGGACTGCACAGGATCTTTCAGAAATGACATAATTGGTCCCTGTGAGCATAAAAGGTCATTTTAGGCACGTTTAAGGCCCGTTAACCTCTTTTTAAGGCTCCACTATGATGTTTAAACATAGGGGACATGAAACATGTTCAAAAACATGTCGGATGTCGGTTTGTTTGGCCGTACGGTCACGTTGTGCGTCTAATTACGACGAAACACGAAGGGATGCTAAAAACGAACTAAACTACGCAACGAAAGGGATTTTATCAATCCAAACACTAAAATAAAATATTATAGTGCTCACGTAAATTTTTGGGTGTCCGGAGATATACAGAACGGAAGATATGCGCGAAAATGCAAACTTGTGCCTTTTTTGACACTTTTAGTCCCTGGTGGACTTGAAAGTTTATTTTTGCGCACCAAACACCTCTAATCCTATATCCAAGATAAATAAAGAATAAATAGGGTATGTTTAACTCATGGTCATATTCCGGAAGGTTCGATACCTTACGAATCAGCATACTTTTACCGTTTGACGCGAATAGTCCTTTAATTGCGCAAAGTAGCGCGAAATGCTGTTTAATGACATCCAAGCCTTCCCTGGCCCATAATGGGCATTCCCAAGCACATACTTAAATATTACTATACTTCCGTTCGCTTAAATGGTCACCGAAAGGTGTAGATTCAAAAGTTGACGCTTTAGGTCCCTCTATTGCGCAAACTTGCGCATCTCATCATTTAATAGCATTGAAGCCTCATCTAATCCATATTAGGTATTCTTGAAAGTATTATTAAACATCACGATGCTTTGGGTTTGCTAAAAGGTCATTCAGAGGTGTAATTAAACATATTGACACTTTTAGCCCCTCTAACTTGCAAAGTTGCGCGTAACCTTATTTATAGGCATAAAAACCTTAGATGGCCAATATTTGGCATTCCCGAGAGTATAATCAAATATCATGAAGCTCTTGGTTTGTTAAAAGGTCACTCGGAGGTAAGAATTAACATGTTGACGCTTTTAACCCTTTATTGCGCAAACTTTCAATTAATTACACAAACGGCTATACTTGATCAACAAGTGGCTCATCTGTGAATATAAAACCGTAGAAGGTTATTTAGAAACTTATTTTAGGTATGTTAATACTTCCAGTTCTTTTATAATTAATGTTTTTTTATTTTTTGAAAAAATTAGTCCCTTAAATTCAAGGTTTGACTTTATTAGGGTTTATTACACGTGTCAATACATCATTGGACGTGATTTTACGAGGTGTTACATTAGGTACCCAAATCCTTTTCTTGTGGAATCTCCAAATTCCATCACTTCCTTGTTCTAATTCCTTTATTCGTCCTTTCATTCCTTCAGCATCATCCTTGATTGCTGTGGCTTGAACTTTTTTCAATTGTTCCATTAAGTCTAATTGTAAACTTAATCTAAGAGCACGAACTTGCTTTTGTTTTTCGTGATACTTGCGACTTAGAGCATCTGCAACTACGTTTGCCTTTCCTTCGTGATATTGAATATCACAGTCGTAGTCACTTAGAATTTCCATCCATCTCCTTTGCCTCATGTTCAATTCTTTTTGCCCAAATATGTATCTTAAACTCTTGTGATCCGTATAGACTGTGAACTTACTTCCATACAGATAGTGTCTCCAAATCTTAAGGGCAAAAATTATTGCTCCTAATTCTAAGTCATGCGTCGTATAGTTTTCCTCGTGCTTTTTCAATTGCCTTGAGGCATACGCAATTACCTTTTTGCGTTGCATTAGCACACATCCTAGTCCTAGCTTAGAAGCATCACAATAGACTTCAAAATCTTCTGTTCCTTCTGGTAAAGCAAGAATTGGGGTGTTGGTTAACCTTTGTTTTAAAACTCTAAAAGCCTCTTCTTGCTTAGGTCCCCATTCAAACTTAACTGTTTTACAGGTTAGCTTAGTTAATGGCACAGCTATCTTAGAAAAATCCTTAATAAAGCGCCTATAGTATCCAGCTAATCCTATAAAACTTATAACTTCTGTAGCTAATTACAGTACCTTCCATTTAGTGATTGCTTCTATCTTAGCAGGATCTACGTGAATACCTTCGTGATTCACCATGTGTCCTAAAAATTGCACCTCCTGTAGCCAAAATTCACACTTTGAGAATTTGGCGTAAAGCTTCTATTTTCTTAACAAAGTTAAGAGTGCATGCAGGTGCTGACAATGCTCGTCCTGACTCTTGGAATAAATAAGTATATCGTCGATGAAGACAATTACGAATTTATCCAAATATGGTTTACAGATTCTATTCATCATGTCTATAAATGCTGCAGGAGCATTTGTTAATCCAAAGGGCATGACTGTAAACTCGTAATGACCATACCTAGTTTTGAAGGCAGTTTTAGGTATGTCTTCTTCTTGCACCTTCAACTGATGATATCCGGAGCGTAAATCTATCTTAGAAAAATATCTAGCTCCTTGGAGTTGATCAAAGAGATCATCAATCCTAGGTAATGGGTATCGATTCTTAATTGTAACCTTATTCAGTTCCCTATAATCGATACACATTCGCATCGAACCATCCTTTTTCTTTACGAACAACACTGGTGCTCCCCAAGGGGATGAACTAGGTTGTATGAATCCTTTACTGAGCAATTCATCTAATTGCTTCTTTAATTCTAACATTTCAGTGGGTGCTAACCGATAGGGTGCCTTTGCTACGGGTGTAGTTCCAGGAATCAAATGAATTCTAAATTCTACCTCCCTATCCGGTGGTAATCCTGGTAACTCTTCTGGGAATACATCCGCGTATTCTGAGACTACAGGAATTTCCTTAAGTTCCTTACCCTTAGTGCTAATGATTACCGAAATCATATACACTATTCCTTGCTTTCGTTCATAACTAGCAACTTTCATTACTGAAATGAACTTCATGGGTTTTCGCGGCTTATCTCCTGTAATCATGATTACTTCTCCTGTGGGTGCATGTATTTCTATGGAGTTCTTATCACAAAGGATTCGAGCATGGTTGGCTACTAACCAATCCATTCCTAACACGACATCGAATCCAGCTAAATTCATAGGTAATAGGTTTGCAGAAAATTTATGACCTGAAAGTTCTATATTTTCTTTTTGCAAAATCGTGTCTATGTTAACAGAGATCCCGTCTGCCGTTTCTACTGTATAAACTTGCCTAAGTTTGGTTAAGGGTAGCTTAAGAGCTTGGCAGAATGAAGTATTTATAAAACTTTGGTTTGCACCAGAGTCAAATAATACTTTCGCATAAACGTTATGAACTAAAAACGTACCAGCTATTACGTCAGGAATCAGTTCAGCTTCCTGCGTAGTCAATTGGAAGGCTCTTGCGTTCTTCTTGGTAGTTCCTTCCGCAGGTTTAGCCTTGTTATCTGTTGGTTTGACTAACTTAGGGCATTCTGGTTTGAAATGCCCAGCTTCTCCACAGTTATAGCAGACCCTTGTTTTCTTTCTGCAATCTTCTTCACGATGTCTGTCACACCCCGACCACGTAGAACAACCAGACGTGGCGGAAACGTCGGGGAGTGTTGTAACAGAATCATTGTTTCATAACCATGGAATAAATAAATTCTGTTTTAATGAATAAATGAACTCATTGTTTTAATACAATCAAATAAGTACAACTATGATCTTCCAAGTTTTAAAGTTGCTAAGGCACGAGTCCATCCTAAATGTAGCATGTATTAACAATCATTGCAAAGTAGTACCTGAAACATGTGTAAAAATAGGTACGTCAGCATAAAAATGGTTCTGAGATACATAGGTTTTGTGAATATAGGATTCATGACTTATAAGTTTAGAAAGAGTTGTTTAACAAAAGTCAGTCATGATCCTTGTAAAATGTTTTGTTTTGTAAATCATTTGAAAAACAATAAGTTCAGATGATATGTATAAATAATGTAAGGTTAAATGAATAACCATGTAAAATGAGTTTGTATAAGATAAGTTGTTGTAAAACAATGTCTTATGAAAAGTATGTTATTTGTATAAAATGTTATATGACTTAAATTGAAATGATTCAAATAACGCTACGATATGTAATACCATACAAACACTTATATATAGGAAGTACCAGCGGCGTATCCACCATGTTTGTATCATATTACACACGCCTCGTTACTTAAGTCACTTACTCAAACCAAACCACCAAGATAGAATGTTCATGTTTAAACCAATAATCCAATGTTAATGTATAACTCAAGTTAAATGTAAACCATGTAATGTGTAAACAAAAGTTATGTATGGTAAGTAAAATGAGATTTCTTAAACCACAAGTAAAAATGTACAAAACAAAGTGTTTGAATAAATCAAAAGTTATGCTTTGTAAAATAATGTAAGGTTAAACGAATAACCTTATAGTAGCATATTAAAAGTATACTTTGGATTTGTAAATAACATATTAAAATATGCTTTGGGTTTTATAAATGACATATAAAAATATGTTTTGGTTTGTTGATAAAATATATATGTTGGTTCTGTACAATACCACACATGAGAGTATATCAAACTATACTTTTTGGGAGTATATCAAAATATACTTTAAAAGCGTGATTTAAGAATTCATTCAGACCTAGTGCATCAAACTACACCTTTGAGACTATAAGGATACCACAAAGGCAATCCCTATTTGGATGGAGAAACAAATTGGTTTCAGACATTCCATGACAACAGGAATGGGGTGTCTAATCCTATAGCGCTATATCATACTACCAATCGGTCTGGTGAACATAAAATAAGTACAATTCAACATTTTATTTTATGTTCTTTGAGAAATCAGTGTTTAAACCATAGATAGTCATTTAGTTTGTCAAATGATAAGTAATAACATGTATAATCAATTATACTTTGAAATCATGAAAATAACACATAGGTACACATGCTTCACCCCAAAACAGTTTGGAAAACAGTAAAATAGGGGTCTATGTACTCACTTGAGATTGCTCAGAAGTCCTAAGATAACCACCAAGCAATGCTAGAGATCACGGAATCAAACGGCACCTAATATAGGTAACTATGTTAATAAACCAGACCTATATCAGAGGATCGGATAGAATGAGGGCTCGTAAACCAAACGAGTATGGGAACTCATGTAGTATGGTTTAACAAAGCCTACATACTAAATGAAACCTAGCCTAAGTGCTTACGACCCATCACGACCCGTTTAGGTAGCTTATGCTACTTTAACGCGTCATTCGCGTGAAACGCGTTCGGACCGCTTAACTAGTCCTATGACAAGTAACATATGCCTTAACATGTCTAATATTGTTGTCAAATCGGTTTAGATGCCAAAAACTATGTTACATATGCTTTAAATGAATTTTGGCGTCAAAAGGGCATTTTGGTAATTTACCTAAGGCATATAAACTACCTATCATACAATTACTTAAACGAAGCGACCATAAGGTATAACCTCGGAAGGTTATTCCCTATATACTATGGTCACCTAATGTGCTTGGTCGGATCCTAATGATCGACCAAACGGGTCGGGTTCGAAAGTATAAGCGATTGTTTAGATCGCTTACCTTACGACCCTATATAAGCACTAAACTAAAAGTGACGAGCTAAGCATGCTAAAACATGCTTAACTGAGTTTAGAAAACAGGTTTGGTTTCAAAACAAACGGTTTTGATACCTAAAAGTAGTTTGGTTACAAAACACGCAAAAATGCGCATTTTGGCCGAAACTACGGCTCGTCCCTGAGCCTAGATAACGTGGTAATCAGTAGGTATAGTCACTAGGGACTATAACCATCGTGATTACGCTCACGTTATGAAGTTCAAACGAACTTCGCATTGACCATAAACTGGTCAATGCAGAAAGTCAAACAAAGTTTGACTTTCGGACTCGAAAAGCAATAAAAGAACGAAGGAACACTTACAAAGGGTCCCCGCAAGATTGATAACCCAAGTATTCTCAGGTATGAGGTGATGAAACACCCCAACTTAGAGAAATCTCAGACTTCAAGTGGGTTTTGCAATGAAGGGGGTTGGGTATTTATAGGATTTCCCGAATCGTTAGGATCGTTTCTTGGAAACCGTGATCGAATCTAAGGCGTACACTTGTTGGAAAGTTGTGGTAACTAAAAATGGCCCCTCATGAACTGAAAGGGCAAGTGTGAGTATGTGGATGGGAGTTTAACAGCTGTAATCTGCTGATTAATTGATCTTATCTGATCTGGGAACCTGACGCGGGCCGCGTAAGATGACACACTGATCTTAAGTGGGCCGCCTGGCCTGACTGCTCAGAAACCAACTTTCAGCAATGACAGTTTTGGTCCCTGTTGTGTTTTAAAGCCTTTTCCGACACATTTAAGGCCCGTTAAGCCAACGTTAAGGCCCTAAAATGATGCCTAAACATTGTGGATATGAAACATGCTCAAAAATATGTCGGATGTTGGTTCGTTTGGTCGTACGATCGCGATGTTCGCTTAATTACGACGGAATGCGCATACGCGCGAAAAACGATCCAAATTGCGTGACGAATGGATTTTTCTCATGCCAAACACTAAAATAAAATATTTTAGTGCTTACATAAATTTTTGGATGTCCGGATGTATTCAGAATGTAAGTTATGCGCGAAAATGCAAACTTGTGCACTTTTTGACGCTTTTAGTCCCTGAATGGCCCAAAAGTTTATTTTAGCATACCGAACCTCTCAAAGCCTATTTCTAAGTTATGTAAAGGTTATTTAAGGTATGTTAAGCCTATTTCACTATTCCGGAGTGTTCGTTGGATTAAACTGGTTATATTTACGCATCAGAACGCGTATAACCCTCCAGAAAGCGATTTAAAACTTAAAATCGAACAAGAGTTGATATGTGCAAACGATACACATATTTTTACAAATCCCAAGTATGAAATACAATATTTCATTGGTTTGGCATTTGTTTGATGGTTGAAGTGACACAGGTGTCACAGTCTCCCCTACTTTAGGAAATTTCGTCCCGAAATTTAATTCTAGAGGAAACTTGTGAAGACAGCTGTGACGGTTTCGCCTTCTAATAGATCCATTGAACCCTTAAGTAAAACTCTGGGCCATATTAGGACTCTTATAGAATTTGTTAACCCTCAAAGTGAATTCCTTGTAGTAGTAAAACATGGAATTTTGAACTACGGGCAGAAGAACGTTTCTTATGAAGACTTATCATAGGAAACTTGTGTGTGCTTGAAATCAGAATTGGGGAGTGTAAGATAAAATGACATCGGTCAAGGTCCAAGACTTCTCTCGTATCATTATTCTTGTCACTATAGGTCTTAACACATGACAAAGCTCCCTGTGGTTTCTGTGCACTGAATTCCATAATTATGTAGGCCTCCATAATTACGTAATTCCTTGCACAGTCCGCACAGTTCATTTCATAATGCGTAGGAAAAAAATCACTTGAATAAACATGAAGCGACTCGACTAGACCACCAAAGGGTCCTTTTAATTAGATCAACGAACGATCTTTTTAACTAGATCAACACATGATCTTCTTAACTAGACCGTCGTACGATCTCCTTAAATAGGCCACTTAAGGGATCTTTTTAGTTACATCATCACATGATATTTCTAATCAGATTTTCAAAATCAATCTGTTTAACCAGACCATTCAAGAGGTCCAATTATAGAATAATACTTTATAACCCGAGGGACTTAACTACAATGTTGAAGTCCATTAAGGATTTAAGATAGTATCTTTGGATATCCTATTATGAATCTCTCGTATGAGATATGGAAGATTCTATGAGGATTTGGATGGATTACATACAACCACAAAACAATTAAGAAAAACACATAAGCACAAATTTAGTTAACTTGATTCTTTAATTCGTTATCTTTAGGTATGGATATTTAAAGCACATCAGGAATCCAATCCATGGATTTCATTTGGCACTTTAAGCATTTTCAAGGATCCATCTATAAAGATAGAAGGATTTTCAAATAAGAGTTTGGCTTTATTTCTTAAAAGAAACGAGTGTTAAAGGTTCTTAGGGAGATCACAAGTGATCATAAAATGACAGAACCATACGAGTAGTTTGTCTTTGGGTTGACATCATAAGGTTGCATCAAACATTCACATAAACGCATAAATTTTGCAGAAATAAAAACAACAATTCTTTATTTATGTAACAACCGAATTGTCTTGAAGTGTCAAAAGATAACAACCAAGGAAATACAAAACACTAATTGTTCACTGCTGCATCATTGTTCATGTTTGCCTCATTGATGTTAAACACTCGTCCATGCGCTGGAGGTATGTTAACAAGTCTTGGGCAATTGTTCCTGTAGTGGGTAAGGTCACCACAGTTATAACATGACCCCGGAGGGAACCGTGCTTGAATAGCAGCAGGGTTTGCAGCAGCTTGATTTGCATAACGACAAACATTGATCAAATGTCCCAACCGCCCACAGTGGGTACATTTGTGACACTGCTCTTGCTCTAGATGATGACGGTTAAACTTGTTGCACAAAGGTGCGGTACCAACATAGTTTTGTCTTTTGCGAGGTTGTGCTGGCTGGTTTGGTGCAACCTGTTTGTCTTGAGCAGTTATGGCGCAGTTTTGAGAGGCTTTGCGCTTTTTCTTCTTGGACACCTCAACATGTTCTTCCTTTGGTTCCACTTGAGCAGTCTTGTCAGATGGTCTTGAGTCGCCCTTCCGAAATAGCTTGCGCTTCCTGATATGGGATTCAGTCAGAGTGGCAGACAATTCAATGGCTTGTCTGACAGTAGTAGGGTTGCTGCCAGTAACAATATCCTGAATTACGTCAGGAAGACCATCAATGTATTTCTCAATCGCCTTATCCAGAGGCGTAACCATAGTAGGGCATAACAAGCTCAATTCCTCATAGCGGTCAGTATAGGCTCGATGTTCACCACTGTCTTGCTTCAAATCATCAAACTCCCTCTCCAAAGCTCGCAGTTCATGGCGAGGGCAAAACTCCTTCATCATAAGAGCCCTTAGTTCAGCCCAAGTTTGGGCTAAAGCAACCTCAGCACCGCGGTCTCTCATCACCCCGTTCCACCACGTAAGAGCCCTCTTCTGAAACACACTTGAAGAAAACTCGACCTTGTGATTTTCAGGACACTGAACGTGACGGAAAGTATTCTCAATGCTCTCGAACCATTGAAGAAGCCCAGTTGCTACCTCAGAACCACTAAACTTGAGCGGTTTAGCCGAGTTAAAATTCTTGAAATTGCATGGAGCATTGTTGTTGTTGATGGCTTGAATCATTTGAGCATAAAGATTTGGGAAGGCAGGAGCCATTTGCTGCGCGATGATTTCCGCCAGTTCGGCATTCGCCATCTGATTGTCGCGTCGAGGAGGCATTCTAAAAGAGGAAACATGAAAGGAAACGAGTGAGAGAATTTGACGAAAAGAATGAGATGAAACAAATCTGATGAAATCAAGGATAGTGGTCATTTGTTTGTTACTACAAAGCAACAAACGACTCCGGTGATTAATCAAAGTAAATAGGTCAAAAATAATGTATCGCGAAGACATGCTCGCCTATAAGTGGACACTCACCCCAAGAGTTCCCGGGTAAGAGTGACTGGTCCGATTATGTGGATTTGTATGAACACTCTAGCCTTAGACAGAAAACTCAGGGTACAGGCACCCACCCTTCCAGTTTGCACGTGTTCACATTATTTAGACCAACTTTGACGGGATTTGAAAACTTAGAGGGTTCAAAACCATATAATAAATCATCCTAGAACAGATGATTAGTTTTCAAAGCGGGATAGAAATTTAAATCATCCTAGAACAGATGATTAGTTTTCAAAGCGGGATAGAAATTTATGTTCTTATTGTGGTTGTCACCTAAGAATAAGTGACGGTATTGTTTTAAAACTAAACACAAGAAAACTTGTGTTAGGGTCCTAGGAAGGTTATAGTCTAGGTCAAAGCATTACTAATAACCTAATTCCCTATAACCATTGGCTCTGATACCAACTTTTCTGTCACACCCCGACCACGTAGAACAACCAGACGTGGCGGAAACGTCGGGGAGTGTTGTAACAGAATCATTGTTTCATAACCATGGAATAAATAAATTCTGTTTTAATGAATAAATGAACTCATTGTTTTGATACAATCAAATAAGTACAACTATGATCTTCCAAGTTTTAAAGTTGCTAAGGCACGAGTCCATCCTAAATGTAGCATGTATCAACAATCATTGCAAAGCAGTACCTGAAACATGTGTAAAAATAGGTACGTCAGCATAAAAATGGCTGTGAGATACATAGGTTTTGTGAATATAGGATTCATGACTTATAAGTTTAGAAAGAGTTGTTTAACAAAAGTCAGTCATGATCCTTGTAAAATGTTTTGTTTTGTAAATCATTTGAAAAACAATAAGTTCAGATGATATGTATAAATAATGTAAGGTTAAATGAATAACCATGTAAAATGAGTTTGTATAAGATAAGTTGTTGTAAAACAATGTCTTATGAAAAGTATGTTATTTGTATAAAATGTTATATGACTTAAATTGAAATGATTCAAATAACGCTACGATATGTAATACCATACAAACACTTATATATAGGAAGTACCAGCGGCGTATCCACCATGTTTGTATCATATTACACACGCCTCGTTACTTAAGTCACTTACTCAAACCAAACCACAATGTTCATGTTTAAACCAATAGTCCAATGTTAATGTATAACTCAAGTTAAATGTAAACCATGTAATGTGTAAACAAAAGTTATGTATGGTAAGTAAAATGAGATTTCTTAAACCACAAGTAAAAATGTACAAAACAAAGTGTTTGAATAAATCAAAAGTTATGCTTTGTAAAATAATGTAAGGTTAAACGAATAACCTTATAGTAGCATATTAAAAGTATGCTTTGGATTTGTAAATAACATATTAAAATATGCTTTGGGTTTTATAAATGACATATAAAAATATGTTTTGGTTTGTTGATAAAATATATATGTTGGTTCTGTACAATACCACACCACACATGAGAGTATATCAAACTATACTTTTTGGGAGTATATCAAAATATACTTTAAAAGCGTGATTTAAGAATTCATTCAAACCTAGTGCATCAAACTACACCTTTGAGACTATAAGGATCCCACAAAGGCAATCCCTATTTGGATGGAGAAACAAATTGGTTTCAGACATTCCATGACAACAGGAATGGGGTGTATAATCCTATAGCGCTATATCATACTACCAATCGGTCTGGTGAACATAAAATAAGTATAATTCAACATTTTATTTTATGTTCTTTGAGAAATCAGTGTTTAAACCATAGATAGTCATTTAGTTTGTCAAATGATAAGTAATAACATGTATAATCAATTATACTTTGAAATCATGAAAATAACACATAGGTACACATGCTTCACCCCAAAACAGTTTGGAAAACAGTAAAATATGGGTCTATGTACTCACTTGAGATTGCTCAGAAGTCCTAAGATAACCACCAAGCAATGCTAGAGATCACGGAATTAAACGGCACCTAATATAGGTAACTATGTTAATAAACCGGACCTATATCGGAGGATCGGATAGAATGAGGGCTCGTAAACCAAACGAGTATGGGAACTCATGTAGTATGGTTTAACAAAGCCTACATACTAAATGAAACCTAGCCTAAGTGCTTACGACCCATCACGACCCGTTTAGGTAGCTTATGCTACTTTAACGCGTCGTTCGCGTGAAACGCGTTCGGACCGCTTAACTAGTCCTATGACTAGTAACATATGCCTTAACATGTCTAATATTGTTGTCAAATTGGTTTAGATGCCAAAAACTATGTTACATATGCTTAAAATGAATTTTGGCATCAAAATGGCATTTTGGTAATTTACCTAAGGCATATAAACTACCTATCATACAATTACTTAAACGAAGCGACCATAAGGTATAACCTCGGAAGGTTATTCCCTATATACTATGGTCACCTAATGTGCTTGGTCGGATCCTAATGATCGACCAAACGGGTCGGGTTCGAAAGTATAAGCGATTGTTTAGATCGCTTACCTTACTACCCTATATAAGCACTAAACTAAAAGTGACGAGCTAAGCATGCTAAAACATGCTTAACTGAGTTTAGAAAACAGGTTTGGTATCAAAACAAATGGTTTTGATACCTAAAAGTAGTTTGGTTACAAAACACGCAAAAATGCGCATTTTGGCCGAAACTACGGCTCGTCACTGAGCCTAGATAACGTGGTAATCAGTAGGTATAGTCACTAGGGACTATAACCATCGTGATTACGCTCACGTTATGAAGTTCAAACGAACTTCGCATTGACCATAAACTGGTCAATGCAGAAAGTCAAACAAAGTTTGACTTTCGGACTCGAAAAGCAATAAAAGAACGAAGGAACACTTACAAAGGGTCCCCGCAAGATTGATAACCCAAGTATTCTCAGGTATGAGGTGATGAAACACCCCAACTTAGAGAAATCTCAGATTTCAAGTGGGTTTTGCAATGAAGGGGGTTGGGTATTTATAGGATTTCCCGAACCGTTAGGATCGTTTCTTGGAAACCGTGATCGAATCTAAGGCGTACACTTGTTGGAAAGTTGTGGTAACTAAAAATGGCCCCTCATGAACTGAAAGGGCAAGTGTGAGTGTGTGGATGGGAGTTTAACAGCTGTAATCTGCTGATTAATTGATCTTATCTGATCTGGGAACCTGACGCGGGCCACGTAAGATGACACACTGATCTTACGCGGGCCGCCTGGCCTGACTGGTCAGAAACCAACTTTCAGCAATGACAGTTTTGGTCCCTGTTGTGTTTTAAAGCCTTTTCCGACACATTTAAGGCCCGTTAAGCCAACGTTAAGGCCCTAAAATGATGCCTAAACATTGTGGATATGAAACATGATCAAAAATATTTCGGATGTTGGTTCGTTTGGTCGTACGATCGCGATGTTCGCTTAATTACGACGGAATGCGCATACGCGCGAAAAACGATCCAAATTGCGTGACGAATGGATTTTTCTCATGCCAAACACTAAAATAAAATATTTTAGTGCTTACATAAATTTTTGGATGTCCGGATGTATTCAGAACGTAAGTTATGCGCGAAAATGCAAACTTGTGCACTTTTTGACGCTTTTAGTCCCTGAATGACCCAAAAGTTTATTTTAGCATACCGAACCTCTCAAAGCCTATTTCTAAGTTATGTAAAGGTTATTTAAGGTATGTTAAGCCTATTTCACTATTCTGGAGTGTTCGTTGGATTAAACTGGTTATATTTACGCATCAGAACGCGTAACCCTCTAGAAAGCGATTTAAAGCTTAAAATCGAACAAGAGTTGATATGTGCAAACGATACACATATTTTTACAAATCCCAAGTATGAAATACAATATTTCATTGGTTTGGCATTTGTTTGATGGTTGAAGTGACACAGGTGTCACAATGTCCTACAGCTTTGCAGAAGTTGCAGGTTTCATTACATTTGCCAAAATGTTTCTTTTTACAGCTCCTGCAGAATGGCGGAGTGGAAGATTGCCCAGTTCCTCTTTTCTTGAAACTGTTATTATTACCCACACGAAATCCTTGAGAAATTTTCTGAGCCAATTCCTTCTTCCTATTTTCTTCTCGCGTACGCACCAATCCGTCTGTCAAAGTGTTGGTTAATTCCACCGCATCATCGATCGTGCGGGGTCTTGCAGCTTTGACAATATCACGGATTTCACTAATTAAACCCCAAATGTAGCGAGAAATAAGTACCGGCTCTGGCGAAGCCAGAGTAGGCACAATTCGAGCATATTCGAAAAACTTCGAAGTATACCCTCGGCAATCAACATTCACCATTCGGTGGCTTAGGAATTTGTTCGCCATCTGCTCTTTTTCATATTCTGGACAGAATTTTCTTTCCACCAGACGTTTAAACTCCTCCCAACTCATGGCAGAGGCCATGTCTCTTCCTTTGGCTTGCAACACCGTATTCCACCATTCTAATGCTTCTTCCTTGAAAAGGTGAGAAGCATACATGACCTTATCCTCCTCGGCAGATTTACTTATTTTAGTTACTGCCTCAGTTTTCTCCAACCAACGCAGTGCAGCAGTCTCCCCCTCATTGCCTGCAAATTCAATAGGTTTACAGGCAAGAAATTCCTTGTAAGTGCAACCAGGCGTTACAGCTTTCATTTTCTTAGGAATTGGGGCCTGCATCACATCATCGTTATCGTTATTATTAATGTTGCCGCCTCCATTTATGCTATTACTGAAATTGTCGCCGTGAGTACGTTTACTGGGAATAATTTGTTGAGGTTCAACTGGATTTCGGGCAGCAGTAATGATTGCTGGAATAGCATTGGCTATTCCTTGAGCGACGATGTTTTCTATGTCTTGTCTATTCAGAAATTGATCTTCCCAATCTCTATTCCTTTGCCCTTATCTTTAGGATTCTCGGTTTTTACTTTTTGTGTTGCTGGCCTCTTCCTACGCACACGCCTCCAGCCTACAAGTCTTCTTCTTTTCTTTGGTTTAGGTTTTTCCTGCGGTTGGGCTTGTAATACCATTGGCTCTTCAGTGTCAGCCTGATAGTCCGTAAAGGTATTGGTGATATCCATATCTGAGCTATGGATAGAAAAGTTTTGGAGTGCTTCTGATAGTTCATTCATGCTGTTAACATACATGAAGAAACATACAAAATTCTAGGTTAAAATTTGGTAATTTAAATTCTCACAGAATCACAGAATGGTAATCAGAAAAGTTAAATATTAATTACTAATATCTAATTATACAAACAAATTGATTAAAACGAAATATTGCGATTTTTTATATATATCTATTACAAATTACAACTGAAATTCGAAATATACTAGTGGTTATGCATCCGTAAATTATTTCAGTCTAGCTAGGTTATAGAAGTATTATGCTCAACATGCGTTTATGTAAAGTTTATCCTCTTTCTTCTACTAGGTGGTTATCTAATGGATGAAGTTCTTTTAAAGTTTCTGGCTCGTAGATGACATAGGTGCTGGTACTGGTTTGGCGATTCAACTATAAGTTACTCCCTCCGTCCCATTAAAAGTGTCATATTTTGAATTTTCAAAGTCTTTATTTATAAACTTTGACCTTAAATAATTTTGTTTGTGTTAGATAATACTTGATGAAAATTATATGATTTGAGTGTGTTTTACAAGTATTTTTATCGGGTTAATTTTCATCAAGTTTTATATAACACAAAAAATATATAATTAAAGTCAAAGTTTATAAATAAAGACTTTGAAAATTCAAAATAGGACACTTTTAATGGGACGGAGGTAGTAACATTTACTGCTGTAGTGGCTAACATGTAGAGATTTTCCCATTGTTCGTCTAATTCATTTTCCCATGGTGGGTTATTACCTGTTTCCTGAGTCTCCTTATTAATTATCACTCCTTTTGTTTGTGACTTCCTTATTTTCTCTTGATTTTTTCTAATAATCCAACTTCTTTTCTTAATGGTAAGTGGTTTCTCAAACTGTGCCTTACGAATAAATATTCCTTCCTCAGTATCTGCTGAGTATCTTGAGGAATTTGATTGGAATGAGGTTTCCTTATCTTTTGGTGAGCTATCTAATTGACGATAGATGTCCGAAATTCTTTTCTTACCCATACTGTAAACTAACAAATAGTCAAATAACACAAAAAAACACATAATCACAAAATGACAATCAGAAAATTAAGTATTTCTAAATACTTAATTGGCTTAAATCAGTGGCTCTGATACCACCTTTTTCTGTCACGGCCCCCGGCCCGGTTCGACCCGGTCCTGAAGCCGCGGGACAGAAACCCCGTGGTATTTATTTAATTTGGTAGCGGAATAATTAACAGGATCGTTTAAACTTGAAATTGCCCGATTATTTTATTTCATAATTTGGGGATAACCCCCATAATTTACAATAAAGGTGATTTCTCACGGAAATCCCCTGTTTTATAAAAACATGTTTATTCATTTTATTGAGCCACATCTTCAAGCTTGTAGTGCTACACGGCACTTTTTCCTGGATCACAGCAGATCACCTAAAACATGTTTAAAAAAAAGTTTTATCAGGAGGGAAATACTGGCGAGTCATTCAAGTTGCACAAAACGACACACTGTTATAATATACAGTATTAAGGGTGATTACATTGTTTATATCAACCAATTACCCCAAATCGGTATTTGTCACTCGACTATATCCGTGACTATGGTCAGATCACCCATTGGCTAACTCGTTATCCAATGGTGACGGGAAACAAGTAATGTATACAAAACCCCACATACCGGCAGTAATTGAAGATTACAAAGACTTAATCCCTGCAATTATAACTTTGAAATAAATAGGGTTTTGGAAAGCAATTTGATAAAAAGAGAATGACTCACATTGCAGATTTAAACGGGCAGAGTTTAGCCTACTGATTAGCCTTGTAACCTAATTCAAATAACAATACACACGAAACTAGGTCAGTAACTTAATACAACTTTTACGATAACTCACGAGATTAAAACCCTCACAATGAATGACAAAGTGCAATACTTAAACATCCATCGAATTTACGACGAATGACAAAGTATAACCCGAGTTTGAGCAGCACTTAAACATCCATCGGATAGTTTCAATCGATCGGACATTGAATCGTCGCAGTGATCGAGTTATTACCCTGTTATCACGGCAGAATTTCGTGATTGTGTGTGTTTTTGGAGTAAATGGACGATATCTCGGTGTACGAAATGAATTTTAACGTCGAACCAACGCCAAAATGCAAGTGCCAAACTCCCCTACTTATACTGGAAAAACAACTCCCTCGCGTGGCGCGAGGGGCTATCGCGTGGCGCGAGGGGCACCCCCCTATCATAGGGTAGCCCCGTGTCTGCTTAGCTTGGGTGAGTCGACGGTTTCTTAAAATTCGATTTCTATTGAAAACTGTTTAGATAATACCAACTAGGAAATACCCCCCCCCCCCCTGAGTTTTAGGGGCCCTGATCTTGATTCCGATTGTTCTGAAAATTTTAGGGGTTATGCAGGATTACTTGGGGGTCTCAATTAGGGTTTCCTATTGGAAAAAAAAAATAAGAATTAATGCTTTTGGTGAGAGTTGTTACACTAAGCTAGTAGCCACTGTCCAGATTGGAGAAAAATTAGGAGTGGTATTTGGGAACCATGACCAGTTGGTTAGAGAGACGGTCCTATGAAAAGGAATTAATGGGGGTTATCAATGATTCTTTTATCCCTAAATATCAGGGGTTTGGGAGGGGGAGAGAAATGTACTTGGGTTAGCTCGTTGAAAAAATCATTTAATTTCAGTTTTCTGTGTCTGCAAGAAACGAAACAGAGTGACTTGGTTAATTTTGATTTATCTAAACTATGGGGAATAGGGAGTTTGGTGCGGATTTTGTGGGTTCTGTTGGTCAGTCGGGTGGTCTGCTTTGCATGTGGGATCCTGGGACTTTTGAGTTCAGTAGCTCTGCTAAAAAAAAGGAATTTCATTGTCATTAAGGGTAGATTAAAGGGGCATAATGATGTTTTAAGTGTGGTGAATGTTTATGCCCCCCAAAGTATAAGGGCTAAACAAGAGCTGTGGAATGATATCACTGCGGAAATGGCTTTAGAAGAAGGGATGTGGTTGGCAGCGGGTGATTTCAATGCTGTTAAGTATCGTGAAGAAAGAAGAAACAGTGATTTTAAACAGGCTTGTGCGAGAAATTTTAATAATTTTATTCATAATTTGGATCTTATGGAGTACAATTTGGTGGGGAATCAGTTTACTTGTGTGAGAGATCACGGTAGAAAGCTTAGTAAGATCGACAGGGTTTTGGTGTCTCCTAATCTTTTTAACAAGTGGCCGGAGGCGTCTATTAGAGCTTTGCATAACCTCCACTCGGATCACAGACCGTTATTGTTTTCTTTATGCTCCTTGAACTATGGGCACAAACCGTTTAGGCTCTTTAACTCTTGGCTATAGAAAGATGGGTTTGACGATGTTGTTAGGCTGGCGGCTGCCAGTTTCAGTTTCGAGGGGGAGCCGGATATGTTTTTAAATAAGAAATTTGCTTTCATTCGGTCAAAAATTAAATCTTGGAGGGATGATATGCTTAAGAAAGAAGGTGAGGAGGAAAGAAGGGTTAGGGAGGAGTTGGAAAAATTAGAAGAAGTTATGGAAAGCAGGAGTTTGTAGGAGGAAGAAGAGTGGATATATGAAGAGAGCAACAAAGTTCTTAAGGAGCTTAGTTTTAGTAAAGGGGAAGATCTTAGACAAAGAGCTAGAATCAAGTGGGCTATTGATGGAGACGAAAACTCGAATTTTTTCCACGGCGTTATTAATAAAAGAAAGGCCTTGAATTCTATACCGGGGTTAAGTATTAATGGAAACTGGGTGACTAAACCGTCCAGGGTCAAAAAGGAGGTTATGTCTTTTTTTCAAGCAAAAATTTGTTGAAGATTGCTCTAGTAGACCGGTTATTAGTTGCAGCGGCATCAAATCGTTACCTTCAGCGGACAAGAAGTTTCTCGTCGAGGGCTTCTCTAGTAAGGAAATAAAAGAAGCGGTCTTCGATTGTGGCGACGACCGGGCCCCTGGGCCTGATGGTTTTTCTATGAAATTTATAAAGAAGTTTTGGGATATTTTTTAGCAAGACTTTAAGTATATGCTGGATTTTTTTCATAAAGAAGGCAAAATTAATGTGGGATGTGGTTCCTCTTTCATCACTCTTATCCTGAAAATTAAAGACCCAGTGGAGCTCAACAATTATCGGCCTATCAACCTGGTGGGCATTATTAGTAAAGTTATCTCCAAAATTCTCGCCAATAGGCTAAAGTTGGTACTTTCTAAAGTTATTTCGGAATCTCAATCGGCATTCTTGAAGGATAAATTTATTCTTGACGGGCCGCTTATTGTGAATGAGTTGATAACTTGGTGCAAGAAGAGTAAGAGGAAAGCGTTTTTGCTTAAAATTGACTTTGAGAAAGCGTACGACAATGTAAATTGGGCCTTCGTTGTGGATGTAATGAAACAAATGGGGTTTCCGGAGCTTTGGTGTCGGTGGATTTGGGGGATTCTGAAGTCTGCCAGGTCTTCGGTTTTAGTAAATGGATCTCCTACCTTTGAGTTCAAGTGTGAAAAGGGGATGCGTCAAGGTGATCCGTTATCCCCGTTCTTGTTTTTGATTGTTATGGAAGCTCTTTCTCTTTTGCTTGACAAAGCTAAGGATGAAGGTATTTTGAAAGGTTTGGAGTCTCCGAAGGATGGCCCGATTGTTTCTCACCTTTTGTTTGCGGACGATGCCATCATTTTGGGAGAGTGGTCTTCGGAGAATGTTTTGAATGTTGTCAGAATTCTTCGTGTCTTTCACATGTGCTCGGGTTTGAAAATTAATTTGTCCAAATCCAACCTTTTTGGATTGGGGGTGGAAGGAGGGGAAGTGGAGGACAAGGCGGCTAGTGTTGGGTGTAAAGCGGATGCTCTTCCGTTTCGATATTTGGGGATTATAGTTGGAGCTAATATGAATAAGGTCAACAACTGGAAACCAGTGTATGATGTTTTTCAAGCTAGATTGTCTAGATGGAAGGCGAACTCTTTATCCTTTGGAGGAAGATTAATGCTTATCAAGTCTGTTCTTGAAAGCCTTCCGTCTTATTATTTTTCGCTTTACAAGGCTCCATGCAAAGTGATAAACGATTTAGAAAGCATGATTAGACGTTTCCTGTGGGGGAGTTCTAGTGAAGAAAAAAAAATTCATTGGGTCGCATGGGAAAATGTGTCTATTCCTAAAGAGTGTGGGGGTCTTGGTCTAAGTAAACTTAAAGACATCAATCTGTCTCTCATTTTGAAATGGCGCTGGAGGTTTAAGATGGAGGAGAATAGCCTGTGGAGGAAAGTTGTCTCTGCCATTCACAGTGGGATCCGGAGTTGGGACTTTATTCCGTATAAAAAAAATTGGGGAAGTTCATGGAGCAAAATAGTAAGTTGGATAGCTAGATCGAAGGTGAGTGACTTACCGTTGAGAAGCTTCTTTAAGGGGGTTCCGGGAAGGGGCGATTCTATATCGTTTTGGCTTGATCCCTGGGTTGCCGTCGAGCCTTTAAAAGATTTATTTCCGAGTTTATTCCACATTGAAGCTGTCAAAAAATGTAGAATTAGCGAGATAATATCAATCGGTTCGGACCAACTTAATCCTTTTTTGGCAGTGGAAGAGAGATCCTGTGCATGGGTCTGAACCGGAGGAATTGTTTCAACTGCACAGGTTATTGGATTCAGTCTCGATGTCGGATAGACCGGATCGTTGGATCTGGATTGGGGAAGGTAAAGAGGACTTCAGTGTGGCTGCTGTTAAAAAAACAATTATGAAAGGCAGGGGTTCGAGTTCTGGGCCGATATTTAAGTGGTGTAAGTGGGTTCCTGCCAAATGTAACATTTTCGCTTGGCGTGCGGTTCTCAACGGGATTCCTACGACCGAAGCGCTGCGGAGAAGAAATATTAGCATCCAGAATTCGTCTTGTGGATTCTGCAACGATGGTGAAGACGAGGTAAATCATCTCTTTTCTGGTTGCTATGTGGCCAATGTAATGTGGAGTTTTGTTAGTAATTGGTGTCGAGTTCCGCATATTTATGCTTTCTCTGTTCAAGATCTGGTGGAGTATTATGAGACGTGTTGTGACAACCCGAGATTTCAAGGTCTTTTTCCTACGTATCACTTGGGTTACGATCTTGTTTTACAATTCGTTTTACGTAGTGTCATGTGTAGTCTATTTGGATGATTAAGTATTGTTACGTCGGGTGTTACATGATGTCTATGAAATGTATTGTTATGTAACTAATACTAGTGGCCCAATCATTTAACAGCTTTCAGTATCTTGTATGTCGGCCCATGAAAATAATAACTGACCTCTTCAATTAGCGGCCCAATTAGCTAATATTTAAATGGCATGTGATGATGATGTTGGCCAGTTATCTCTTGGCTCAATAAAGTAGCCATGTGCTAATGTTCAACACATGGAATCGGTCCAGTATTATTTCAACACATTGATATTTAGTTCCATAATATCATTCAGCCCAACAAGTTGCATGTGAAAGTTATTGAGTTTGTTTAATGTTTTGACAATCAAGACAGTGAATTGATAGCCATGTGATTATGTTGTGTGCGGCCAAACACACTTATTGTGAAACACCCTTGATTAGACGAAGAATTATATTTGATGAAGATTGGAGTTTTCGTCATATAACTCTTCGCCATATATGGCCCACGACGAAGATTGGTTCTTCGCCGCACAGATGTAACCTTCGCAAAAAAAAAAAAAAAAAAATGGCTCGCCGGCCCAACTTCTTGGAAGCCCAGTTTAAGCCTGATTCAGTAATTCGAATATTTATGCGCAATGGGTTTTATTATCTCACGTAACTGACCCTATATCAAACCCTAGCCTTTCTTTGGAGTTCGGCGATAACCCCCCTGCTCTTCTAAGTCTTTGGTAATCGCCATCATCTTCCTATCGTTCTAGTCATCTTGCACGTTCAACACTTCTCGGTTAGTTGTTATCTTTGTGATCAAGGTTCTCTGTTGTGACTAATCATGTTATTATTTGTGTTTAGTTGTATGAATGATACCTGATAACTATCGTCACAAACTAGTAACATGCATGATATTAAATTGATAAACTAGAGTTTCACAATGTTAGTGCTTGAATTTTGATGCTTGGCCATATGCATACATGTGATCATTAGTCTAATATCGACAGTGTGAAGTATGTGTTTCATATTATGTGACGGCCCAATCAATTGTGGATATGTATGTGGTTGATTTCTTGATGATGATAAATAAGTATGAGAATGATTGTGTGGTTGATTCGGTGTGAATGTGGATCTAGGTGTAACCGTAAATGATGTGTAGTTTTTAGGTAGTTTGACAACAACGTTTTTGAAAGAATTTGCAGATAGGTGTAAATTGCATTATATAAAATATAAAGACCCCATTTATTAGAATCAAGAACATTGTAATATTAAAAGTCATGTTTGACTTTTTATTTCACCAAACCAGATACAAGTACACATGCATTATAATTATAATTATAAAATATAATATGATTGATGAAGTTAGGCAATTTAATGAGGCTTATTGTATTGTAACTGACTTGATCCTATTATTGGGTTGGAATTGATGGGAGGGGGTTACGTGTACGGAAAATTAGAGAAGGTGTGGACTGGTCAAGTGTTTAAGCGGGTCGCACATTAGTATGGACTGTGCATATACCTAAGTGGGCCGGACATTAGGACTGGGCCATGCATTTATACGAGTAACACTCATAATATACCCGCACACTTCAATCAGGTTGCACATCTACGTGGGCCGGGTATTCATCTAGACTATGTTTTGAGCATGTGGGTTATACACTTAAGTAGGCTTGTTGATTTGGGCCGATGATGCCGGACTTTGAATTAGCATAAGTATTTGTTTACATGATAGATATTTAGGGGTAGAGGTGCACAAAATAACCGGTTAATTAACCGTAACCGGTTATTAACCGAAACCGTAACCGGTTAATAACCGATTATAAGTGTTTAGTATAATAACCGGTTATTAACCGGTTTTTTTAAACCGGTTTTTTAACCGATAGACTGGTTAACCGAAAAAATAACCGAAAAATTCAAAAAAAAGGCAAAAAAAACCGGTTAATAACCGAAAATAACCGGTTAATTAACCGAACCGGTTAAAGTAATTAACCGGACCAGTTAAAAAAATAACCGGTTAAAGTAATAACCGGTTAAAGCATTAACCGGTTAAAGTCAAAACGTCAAATTAACCGGTATAACTGGTTAACCGAACCGGTTATTAAAATTAACCGGTTTGTGCACCTCTATTTAGGGGTGTCAACTTGTACTTGAAATAAAATCATGTGAATTAACAGTATGGGGGATCCAAGACATTTATTATATGATATCATGGTATGCAAAACCCAATTATTACAATGAATGTTATGGTCTGCATGTAGCACAATTCCTTGTTACGATTGGCATGTCGTTATGTGCAATACTTGTATGTTACCTGTGATGTGAATGTTGAAGTATGAGTAACAGTAAAGGAGTTGGTTGAAAACATAAATTGTGATGTATCAATAGAAGACTTAAAGGTCTGCTACATGTTATATGATAACTCAACGTGTGTGTGCTACCTGTTTATCATATGATTGGAACCAGCATAGACCTAATGATCGTTGGTAATTATGTTAGGACTCGATTGACCAATTGGAAAAGTAAACGAGTAACTAGTCTTACCGAGCAAACCAAAGGTGAGTTCACTACTTTTGAGCATGCGTCCCGGTGGTTGGGACAGTCAGTGGGTATCCCGGGGAGGGATAAGTCTTTTGGGTAAAACTGGAATATTGGATAATAATCTCACTCTATCACTCTTAAGTCCCATCTTTTGTTACCGGTGAGGTAACGGGGTATTAGTTGGTAGCGCTACTTAGGTTTGGCACCCTCACACCGTACCGGGGAGGACGGTTGTGAACTAATGACCCAGTCGGGCCCAGTGTTTTGATAGGAGCACTGGGGAACGGGCAAAACATACATCAGGAGCCGTCTTGTTCAGTATCGAGATATTATCAATATTACTTTTGCATTTGTTAATGAAATGGAATAAACACTTGGTAACAAACATTTTCATAAACTGTGAACTCGCCAGCTTTGTCTGATACATTTGTTGCATGCTCGCAGGTCGTTAGGTATCTTGGATTTGGAAACTTGCTGTCTGGAGGAGCAGGAGTGGTCATGGGTCGGCTGGAGGGACTCATGTGATTATTTATTACTATTAAACATTGGTTTTGAACAATCTAACTATGATTTATTATTTGCTTCCGCTGAACATACTGGTTTACATTTAAACTCGTGATTGGTGTTTTTCATTAATACTTGAGAATTTTATTTTGAAACTTGTATGGTTCTTTGTAAGTAGTGGCTCGTTGTCGGTACGTCACACGCCTAACAGGGACATTCCCTATGTGGTAATTTGGGGGTGTGACACGTGTGGTCTTAAAGAGCCGGAAAACACTATTTTTCAAGGTGTGATGATCATAGCTTGTTGGAGTCTTTGGAAAGCGAGAAATGGAGCAAGGTTCAGGAATGTTTCGGTTAGAATAGAGAAGGTTATTAGTGAAGTGAAAGTGTTGGGGTTTCTTTGGGTTAAGAATAGTACGAAATTTAGGAGTTTATCATGGGAAAACTGGTGTAAATTTGTAATTATGTAGTTCGGTTGTGTTTTTTTTGGTGCCCCGGTTTCTGGGGTGGTGATTTGTTAATGAAGTTTACATTTAAAAAAAAAAAAAACTGTGTGAAAGAAAAAGTCAAAAGAAAAGTTTAAGAAAGCAGTAGTGATGGTTGAAGTTTGTATAAGGTTATAGTCAAACTTGTTATGATGGTGGTTGTGAAGCATGCATCAATTACCTAACTATAAGAGAGTTTAGTTTCAAACATGAACCGGTTTCTCAAAGTGAATCACTTTTCAAAGAAATAACAGTCTTCAAGAAGGTTGACATAAGTTATCCGAATTGAATTATTTTGGCTTGTTTTCTTATCTGACCCAACCCAATCCAATCCAATTCATCCACTTTGTCACCATTAGTATGTCTGTATTGTTTTAGCTGTTATAAATGAAACGACTATGTAATTATCCACCTCTTGTATTGTGTTAAAGTGTGGAAGATATATATATCACGTTAGCCTTGTGAATTAAATTTCCTACCAATATGGTTGGCATTTAGTTAGTTACATTCCTGTAATATAATGCAATGCAATATTGTATTCAACGACCACGTCACTGCTGACATCAATATTGTTACTATTATTATATTTATGAGTTGTTGCTACGGTGCTACCTTAATTTATTAATAAAAAAAATACTTCACGTCAGTCAGAAAATTATTATATGCTATCGTTCCATATCCCGTAAAAGTAGCAACCCAACTGGTTGAAATTCTCTTAGACCAGTGGTTAAGAAAAATAATGCCCCCACTATGGGGCATTATCCGACACGTGTCATCCCAGTCAGTATAGGGCGTTATTGCAAAAGTGACGTAGTGGGAATAATGCCTAATAATGCCCCTTCCAATCATTAAAAAAAAAAAGCAAACAGTTGGTGATTGGCTAGCCAAACCTTGGACACATGCAAAAGAAAAAGCAAACACTCCCATTGGCCACTTGCTTTGCATATTAGCGTTATTATTAAAACGCCAAAGTTCAATTTTTGATTTTTTTTAAATAACGCCTACGTAATGGGGGTGGGGGCGTTTTCGGGCGTTTTTTTTTTATTTTTTTTTAAAATACCGCCCCCACTACGGGTGGTCTTAGATCTTTATGTATGCATAACTATAGAGCCAGTTTAATTTCCCAGCGCCATACAACACTAAACATGTATATTACCTTACTACACAAAAGACGATCGACATACATTTTACACGTAAACATATATAAATTGAAAACCTAAACTCATAAAATGCTAAGGTATAGCTAAAGATCAACCACTGCCCCTTCTAAGAAAAAAAAAACAAATTATTGTAATTTTTAGGTAAAAATACTGATCGCCTCCTTAAAAGTTTGATTAAATCTCCCGATTGTCTCTTCTAGGAAAAAAATCATGAATTCGTCACTGATAACGACTGAAAATTTGATAATGACTATGGTGATACTGATGTCGGGGTTTGATGCCCCAGGTAATCCATAAAATAACAATTCATGAAGAGACTAGTGAGGTCAAAAGAAATTATATTTTTAAGAACGATATATTCAAAATTTCAAATAAAAATCGTAAAAATGGTTTTACGACAATGGACGAGGGAAAGGAATGGATGGGGTAATGAAATGGATCATTATCATTCTATGTTTTGTTTGGTTACCATGTGTGAATGGAATGAATCGTTACTTCATGTTGTTTGGTAGGAAAGAAACAAAGAAGAAATAAAATTGATGGTGAGTGGCGGTGGTCGGTGGCAATGATGATGGGTGGTGATAGGCGGCGGTGGTGGGCAGTCGGTAGCGACGGCGATGGTGGGTGGCGGCAATGGTGGAAACGGTGGTGGGTGGCGGCGATGACGACAAGACGGGTGGTGGTGGGTGGCGACAGTGGTGAGTGACAGCGATGACGACAAGGTGGGTGGTGGTGATGGTGGTAGGTTGTAGTGGTGGGTTTTGGTGTTAATGAAAGGTGGAAGAGGGAATAAAATGAACAAAAAAAAGGGCGAGCGGATGGAATGATTTTGAGGGAATGAAATGTTTTGTGTAATGAGCGATTTCATTCCACTGATTAACCAAACACTCTTTTTTTTATTTCCTCACAGTAGTCCATTTTATTTCACTTCTCATTCCTCCTCATATCAAACACAACCTACAACCCAAGCATATTACATAACCAACCTAAGAGTATTACATAACCTAGTGCCATTGTGTTATAATTAATAAAATAACAAGGTTTTTCACTACTTAGTTCAATAAAGATTAATTACGAAAAATAGTATGTTAAATTGTTGAACTCATACAAAAACATAATATTTTATTTAGTCATCTATCGAAAGCTGTCATTTTAATGACTTTCTTCCACTTTAAAAGAACCATTTTTAATAATAAAATGAAGCGATTAAGAAAGATAAATCAATTGCTTGTCAAACCTACTAGATGATGTGAAATGAGAAGTAGAAAATATTGAAGGGTTTATCACATCGAGTTACACTTGCACGTGCGTCCTCCTGCTAACCACCTCCCGACTTTGTTTGCAAGACACAAAAAATAATTTGCATGTCATTTTCGACCAAGTAAATAAATACTATCGGATCACGGTTTTCATGATCTTTAATTTAAAAAAGGATGGATGAACAAATCAATAAATTCACATTGAAAATATATTGTATACTATAATCACAAAATTAGATTTATATAGCAATAAATACACATCAATATACTGTCTATATGATAACATTAAATAATATTTTGACTTTTTAATAAAAACGTAATATTTTAATTGATTTGAACTTTAAATAAAAAGTTATTTTTCTTAGTACTTGTGAAAGGAATTATGTTCACCCACACATGTTGTATTTGGGCTAACTTAGGGTGAGGGGGCACTCCCCTAAGAGGGGAGTCCCCTCTCTTACGCACACTCAATCAGGTTATGCCACGTCAACTCCTCTCTTAAACTCCCCTCACACCCCAATTTGATGGCGCCACTCCCCTCTTAGGTGACTTATTTTTTTATTTAAAAAAAAAAAAAATCAATGATTGGTTGAAAGTGAGGCTGGCCCCACCAACTACCCTCCCCTCCTTCGGTGAACAACCACCCAAACCCCTCCCCGATTCGGGTCCCCGCGGTGATGGCGGCGGTGTTCCCGATCGGGGAATGGGGTCACCGAAGCACTCACCGCTTGGTGCCCCGGACACCCTTAATAAATGAACTTTCTTTTTTCACTTTTTTGTTCAGAAAATTATACGTTCACTTTATTTGTGTAATTTTTAGAAATCATGTGATAACCGTAAAAAAACAATAATAAAAAAAGACACGCCTTCAAATTGTGTAATTTCATACTTTTGAAAATCCTAACACTACGTAAAAATTTGTCATCCGAGAATATAGTATGGCGTAATGTGATATTGAAAAGATAAATCATTTGCCTTATATGGTCACTATGAAATTAAAGAAAATAAAATGAATATATATGAATTTTTTAGGTTAAATGACTATTTTAATACATTGACCGGTCAAAATAATTATTTGAATGACTTACTAACTCAGTTTCCTTGTTCTTCAAGAATCTGACGGCACAGCGAAACACGACCATTTCGCCTTCCTCTAGAACGCGTAATATCATTCTAAATTTATAATTAAATTAACCATTATATTACACTTTTAACACCTATATGATTTCTTTCAAAGACAACCCCTCCTAATTTGGCCTAGAATAGAACTCATGAATGTTCAATGAACTATTTGAAAACACTTATGGAAAACTCAATTATGTGCATTCATTTAATAAATAGGGTGGAGATATAATAGGAAGTTTATTTCGCTAGGAAGGATAGGAAGTAATCATAACCGTCCAATTGCACAATCTACGGTCAAGATCAAAATCAAATTAAAAACTGTCATTTAAACACGCTCTCCGGAGTTTCAGGGGTATTATCGTCAAATTTCAAAATAACCGCCGTTGATTATACACAGAAACGCTTCGAAACAAAGTGCATTACGTTTTACACTTCCATTGAACGATCAAACACATACAGAAATTTGAGAAAATCATACTCCATTGAAGTTCATGGCGTCGTCGAGAGATAATTTGAAGGTTTACATTCGAGTTACTCAAAACAAATCAGTCTCTGAAAACCCTAAATCATCAAAGAAGCGAAAAACATCAACAGCTGAAGAGAACATTGATGAACAAGAAAATATTAGCCGAAAATCAACAATCAAACAACAAAGAACTAGAAAACGCAAAGATATTTCAGACAATGGTATATTTATCTATTTTTTGCTCTTTAACTGAATTCATGTTACGTTTTATGAAGTACAATAGACCTAATATATCATATCCGTTCCGAAAAATAGTTAATGAGTAATATCATCCCCTATCTTAACATTTTTGTTACCACAGACTATATTGCGTTTTATGTTAAAACTATGATCTAAGATACTAATGCTTCTTACGGGATTTATATATTGTGAATTAATGCGTTTTACCTAAATAAATTTGCAGAAACAATGAGATTATTATTATGATAATTGTAATCGAATTTTACTACATTGCGTTTTATCTTTGAATTTGCTGAGATACATGTGTTGTTAACTATTGCGTTTTATATTAATATTAATAAAAAAACAAAATGAGATTATGTAATGTTAATTTGGTGTGTTAAATAATATGATGTAAAGTATTGCGTTTTATCTTAAACCTGTGAATTACTGCTTTTTATCTTTATAGTGTTAGCTAATGCGTTTTATCATTAATTTCTTAATTGACATTGTTGACTAATGCGTTTTACATTAATAAATCATAAAAAACAAAATGAGATTATTTAATGTTAATTTGGTGTGTTAAATAATATGATGTAAAGTATTGCGTTTTATCTTAAACCTGTGTGAATCACTGCTTTTTATCTTTATGGTGTTAGCTAGAGAGTTTTATCATAAATTTGTTAATTGACATTGTTGACTAATGCGTTTTACATTAATAAATCATAAAAAACAAATGAGATTATGTAATGTTAATTTGGTGTGTTAAATAATATGATGTAAAGTATTGCGTTTTATCTTAAACCTGTGAATCACTGCTTTTAACTTTATGGTGTTAGCTAATGCGTTTTATCATAAATTTGTTAATTGACATTGTTTCATTATTCTATTTAAAGTTAAAAAACAAGAGGAAAAACAACAACAGGAAAAACAAAAAAGGCGAAGAAAGAAAGTGGTGATAGAATCATCAGAAGAAACAGTTTCTGATTCAATGGATGAAAAATCTAGTCGAGCAATTGTTCTGCATACTTCCAATCAACAACAAGTAAATTCAGGTAACATAAAACGCATTTAACATATTTCATGAAAAAAATATATGTTTTTAACACAATTCAATGTATCAGATGATGATTTTGTTGATCCACAACCAAGAGTTAACCTGACAAAAAATCAAAAGAAGGAAAAGGCAGAATCAAAACCAAAGAGATCACAGAGGAAAGATAAAACAAAAGAACAACCAGAACAACAACCATATTATGATTACGACGGAAAAAAAATTAACATTAGATGTGCAGTCAATAATCTAAAAGATTATATTGAAGGTTTGTCAAAAGAGCAAAGGAATGTTGTTAGAGAAATAGGGTTTGAGAGCATACTAAAATTCAAGCTGCATTCAGTTCCACGCAAATTCGGATATTGGCTGGTAAAAAACTTTGATGCTGAAAATGATGAGATAAATATTGGAGATGAAAAGATTAAGATCACAGCTGAATTCATCCAAAAGGTATTTCAAATACCAAATGGAAAAACAGAGATTGTGGAAAAACTGAGACCAAAAGACACTGATCTTATAATTAAATTCTGGCGCGGTCAATTCCCCAAAGATATTTTGCAAAGAATGTATGCGCACAACTTGATTACTTATTTAAAATCAAGAAATGAGCTTGGAAGATTGTTCAAACTGAATTTCTTGGTTATTTTTTTTACGATCATGGCGGAGGCAATGCAGAGTAGTAATGTTAATCAAAGATTCCTGCCATCAATGAAAAGTGACAACAAAACCCAGGATTTTAATTGGTGTGAATATATGCTGACCGTTTTAAAGCGTACAAGAAGACAATGGCCTGGAAATGAGAAGCTCTTCAATGGACCTATTGCATTGTTAGCGGTATGAAATCTGATCTTTCATTATTGCTACATATTTGCTGAATGCTTGTTTAGGCTGCTTGTTTATATTATTTGTTTGTTTAAAACTAGACTTTATAAAACGCAATGTATATTTTAAAACGCAATTATCTTTCATTTTTGTTTATTTAAGTTATTTGTTTCTTTAAAACTCTTCTTTGCTTGAGTAAAACGCAATGTTTTTGTAAAACGCAATATATTTAAAGTTACAAAACAATAGTTTTTTAATTTGTTTACAATGATTTATATTTTAAAACGCAACAAATTATGAATTTATTATTTATCTAAAACGCAATGAATCATACAGATACTATATGCATACAAAAAACAAGGATTTGATGATACTGAAAACACTGAAGAGTTCTCACTTGATAAAATTGATTCTACAACATTACAAGAATTTGAAGATGAATTGGAAATTGCTGCACAAAATGACGGCAGATGTCTTGTAAATGATAAAGTTAAAAAAGTCAGAAAGACTAAACAAAAAAAGAAAGATGAAAAGAATGAATTTTATGTTTATCCAAGTGAATCCGAGAATGAAAACGAAGAAATTTTTGAAGATGAATCTGAAGAAAAACATGAAGACGATGCTGAAGAACAACCAATCTCCTTACTTAAAGCTGCAACAGACTGGATTGATCAAGAGAATCAAGAGAATGTTCAAAACAGCCAAATTATAACAAATGAAACTGAGAAAACAAATACAGAAAGTGGAGGATCATGGGGGCAATTCTTCATTAAACCATCAATAGGAAATAAAGATAAAATGTGGGTAGACAGTCAAAGCCGACTGCGTAATTTCATACCATCACAAAATCAAAGTGAAGGTCTTTCTGACATTCATTCAACAAAAAGTGGCGATGAAAATATGAAGAACATTAAAGATAAAAAATCACATGAAGAATATCTTGTGACTGCTTTGGATCAACATTTTAAAGGAATTGAAGAAGTTTTCGAAAGCATTCAATCACGCATAGATGAGATTGTGGAGGAATATCCAACGAGTGAAGCTCTTCATAACAAAGTTAACGAATGGGTGTCATTGATTGAAAAATTCCACCATCAAGCAAAAAAGCACCAGAAAGTTAATATTGATTCAACTATGATTGAAACACCATCAAGATTTCTAAATTTGAGCCAAAATGAAGACACTGAAAATCAAATCATTTCAACACCATTGATTGTAAAACGCAATGATGATGATACAAAACGCAATGAGGATAGCTCACCTCTAGTTCAATCATCCAATCCAGAAACAATCAGTGAGAATGAACCTGCATCTGTTCTGCAAACACACATTGAAAAACCTTCAATGGTACAATCATCATTTAGCGAAGAAACTCCATCATTAATGTTGGAGATTATCAAAAAGACAGATGAAGAAGAAAAAAAATCAAATCAAAAGAAATTTAATGATGATGAGGTACCATCCTTTGATTTGAAAATTTCTCAGTTGTCTTCAAATGTTGATGAAAATGAAGTTGAAGTTGATGCTACTGGACACGGTGAACAAACCGAAATTCAAGCGGAATCTGGAAAAAAAACAATCGAACAAGATGTTCAAATTACTGGAATACAAACAATGTTTGATAGAATTGAAGAACAGGACACTGAAAAGGAAATCAGTGATCTACTTCAAAACACATCATTCCTACACCCACAAGAAGATCAGTATAAAACACCTGCAAAATCAGTTCATCAAGAACAACCAACAACTGATATAAGCAAAACAGAAGAAATAATCACAAAGATGGTACGACCAGATCGAGAGAAAAATGTTCCTGAAGTATTTTGTTCACCATATTATCTAAGACAAGTAGCAATGAAGGAATCAAGAACAGCACACGAAAACAACATATCGGGATATGCGTTCCATGCAAAAGGAGAAATGATGTAAAAATTCATTTATATACACTAAAACAAAAAAACAAAAATCAAAATATTATAATTTAATTATTATTATTATATTTTTTTTGCAGGGATACTCTCTTTGAAATTAAAGAACATGCATTTCTATATAGATATGCTGCTGAAACAATGAGGCCAGGATTGGAAATCACCGGAGAAGTAATCAATTGTTGGTCTTATATTTTGAATAAAGAAGAAAAAAGAAGATCAAAAGACAACAAATCTCCACGATTTTTCTGTACTATTCGAATGCTGGTATGATATTTAAAACGCAATTTTTCTTATTCGTATAATGAAGAATTTTGAAGTTTGATTGAATTATGTTTTATAAAACGCAATAGAATTTTTATTTCTTTAATAAAACGCAATGATTTCTTTGTTTGAATGATGTTTTATAAAACGCAGCTGTATGTTTTATTAACTTCATAAAACGCAGCTCTATGTTTATTTACCTTCATAAAACGCAATAATATGTTAATTTGTTCTATTTTATACAGGCTTTACCAAATTGTAACAAGGAAGAATCTGAAAATAAAGGAAAGATGATAAAAGCATTCACAATGAACATAGAAAAAATTCTTAAAGGTGCAAAGCTAAAAAGCATAAAGGATTTTAAAATTATCCTTGTCCCGATTCTCCATATACAGCATTTCTTTGTTATATCTTTCAATCTTGAAGAGAAACAAATATTCATCATTGACAACAGTGCGAAAGAAGAAACAAATGAATCTAAATATGGAAATGTCCCTGAAAATACAGTAAGTATTCTTAATTATGCTTTTAAAACACAAATATAAACCACCTAATCTTTTTGTTTTGTTTTTTGTTTTTTTTTTTCTATAGAGGGATGCTTTGGCAGCTTACCTTAAATCTGTTGGACATGAAAAAGCAGATGATATAAAGGGAATAATCCCTGTTAGAATGCAGATGAAATGGAGGACACAACATAATGGCATTGATTGTGGTATATTCACAATGCGTCATATGGAATGTTATAATGGAGAACCGGTCGAAAAATGGGATTGTGGGTTTAACGTGGAATATGAAGTACCTGCAAATATCAAGAAGGTTAAAAACAAAAAACCAGTCAACAAGCAGACCGCACAACTTGAAGATTTAAGAAGAAAGTTCATCGCAAAGATATTATTGCACGAAATCAACGAACAAAGAGATTATGTTATTGAAGACTCAAAGACGTTTCGAGACCTCAGTGCGAAACTTAAAAAACAATCTTATGAAACTAGTTTAGATAGGATTAAAGACAGGCTTGCTCTTGCTGGTTTACTTTGATTTTGAAATGATACTTATTATAAAACGCAATGTTTTTTCATTTATCTTGGTTTTTATATAAATCATTATTTTCTTGATCTTGCTAGTTACTTTGAGTTAAAAATGCTACTTACTATAAAACGCAATGTTTTTTATTTTAAAATACCAGTTATTTTTTTGTTATCTTAAAACGCAATATGTATCATTTAAAAATATTAAATCATTATTTTGTAAACAATTTATACAAATATATAAAATTTATAAAACGCAACATTTTAATATATGCTATTGTCTTTTTAAATTATTACAATGTATTAAAATGCTAAAAACTATAAAACGCAATATTTTTTCTAATTATTCTTTTCCAAACATATAACGCAATATATTTATAACGCATTGATTTTTTTTTTAAATTTATAAAACACAAAAAACAAATAAAATAAACTGATATCTTAATGACAAGAAATGATTAGACCAAAAGCCTTAAAAAGCCTTTTAGATTCCTGATATAAATACTGTATGTATGATGGAAATATCAATTAAAAGAAAAAAATAAAAAATAATCATTATTATTATTAAGACAAATTGATTCAAATTCCTCTACCAGTAGATTATATAAGAACAGAAACCCTAAACTATTTTCACATTTCTCTCATCATACACCAAAAAACACCAAAATACCTAACACACACAAACCCTAAAATGGATAATCAACAACTATCAGTTTGGTGGGTTAAAAGAGGCAATTTCTTTCTTCAATTCATTGATGGAAAAAAAATAAAATACCATTCCGTTGCTTCTGTCCTTCAAAACTGCAATGAAAATGTTTTGAAAAGGATGAACGAAATAGGTATACCACCTTCTTGTTACACAGATCAAACAGCCGCACTGTTCAGAATTCTACACAAAAGATATGGTAATCCGAATCAAACAGAAACTGAAGATGCCCAGGTTACATCTTGGGAGTTCATTGAAG
This sequence comes from Helianthus tuberosus, assembly GCA_030545235.1. NCBI lineage: Eukaryota > Viridiplantae > Streptophyta > Magnoliopsida > Asterales > Asteraceae > Helianthus > Helianthus tuberosus. The sequence continues at coordinate 1,528,784 of CM060395.1, read as the reverse complement.
AAACTTTCAAAGTTTCAGTGACTTGGGACGATGGTGATGTGGAGATGTATGACCCAAAGGACATATCTACCAGTGAGGATATAAGTTTTTTGAAGCAGTTATCCGAAATACCAATCATCAACAACTCTGCTAGCAAATTTGCAGAGAAGCTTCAAAACGCAGTACTCTCACAGGTTGAACTTTGGGTTGAATCTGAAAGTGATGAAGAAATCCCTGATGGAAGCTTAGGGTTTTCATCCGATGAAGAAACAAACTTTGATCCATGAAGCTGATCATGCTAGTTATTTTTGTTATTTTTGTTGTTTGAAAAAATCATCTTTGTTTAGAACTATCATTATCTATATAACGCAATGTTTATTATATCTACTTGAATTTCTTGTTTAATTTTATGTTTAATATGTGTTACAATAAAACGCAATAATAAAAAAAAACATATTAAAGTATATTGTTCTATCTATAAAACGGAATAACAATATACTGTTATCATAAAACGCAACTTTCCAAAAAAAGCTGACATGTGATTTGGAAATCCCTTTTGGAATCTTAGTGTTGTCATCATTTCGTGTTTAATTTGTTCTATGATCTATGTTACAATAAAACGCAATAATCAAAAAATACAATTTAAATTATATTGTTCAGGTATAAAACGCAATTACAATATATTGTTGGTATGATAAAACGCAATTAACCAAAACATACTGATAAATATGAAGGATATTATAAAACTCAGTAATAAAATGAGATGAAACATATACATCATAAAACGCAATGACAAATTTTTTTTTACTTATTGATATCTGATTTTGTCAGAATTTCTATACATAATTACATTGCATTGCTAGAACCTATAGCATTAGAAGAAACCTTATCTTTACATGTGCGACTGTTATGTCCTTTTTCACCACATACACGGCACGATTTCTGGATCTTTGATGATTTCTGAATTGCAATCTCACGATTTGACTTGATCCTTTTTTGTACACCGCATCCTTTGGTCCTTGTTTTGATCGGCACACGAATAATAGAATCTGATTTTTCTATGTTCCCTCCAATTTCAGCAAATCTTTCTTTGCGACTAGGAGGCGGCGCAGCAACCATAACCTCATCCGCTTTATCAATATAACTTTTAATATGATCCCTGTAACGACACAACTCATCTATATCGCCAACCAGCCTATTAACCACATACTCATTTGCAACAACGATTTCTCTATAAACTTTATCAATTTCACTATTCCTACCAATTTCATCAAACCGAATATTTGAATGATTTGATCCAACAGAAACAACATCTCTCATCCATCTTCTATGAACATATCTTCTAGGAAACTCATTTATATCATCATACCGTAAAACGTAAAATATATGCCGGCATAATATACCAAATTGTTCAAACCGTTTGCAAGAACAACTTATTGTTAATCCATCTTCTTGTTTGCTGTATTGCACCTGTAAAATAAGATTAAAAAGCTATATAAAATTAGTGAAATGAAATATAAAACGCAATGAATCTTAATTATAATACAGATAAAACTATATTTTCATATAATGATAAAACGCAATGAAAGATGGAATAATAAAACGCAATAGATATTTAAAAATATATAAATTTAAAAAATACCTTCAAAAAAGATGTGCATGGCTGTCTGAAATCCTTTATTTCAAAATATTGAACATCACCCACAATATCAAGAGACTTTGACATACACTTTGTAATGGCAGCATCAATTTCAATCTGAATATCCTTAAAAATTGTTTTGGTGTATATTTCTGATGCTTGTTTCTCCAATACAAAGTCACTCCAGGGCTTAGACTCAATATACCTTGTATCATGATCATTCCTCCTATGCTCATGCCTTTGAATATCCATTGCAGTCTCAAAATGAGTGAAAAATTCAACAAGTGTACATCTTGGATTGCAAATCTGACCAAAGAAGTAATTCTCGCTTTCACATCTCGAAGTAGTACGCATAAGACCAGCCAAATCCTCTCCATGGTAATAAGCAGGAATCCAGTCAAATCGAAGATCGTACATATCTTTTAACCACTCATGATTTTCCAATCCAAAAGTAGACATTATTGAATGCCACTCAGTTTCAAAATCTTCTGGACTAATAGTATCATTCCAAACAACATGAGTCATTCTTGTATTAAAATCAGTGTTTGCAGACAAAACAGGACCAACCTGAATAAAAAAGTAATAATATTATAAAACATAAAACGCAATAATTTAAAAACAATATATTGAAAATGATAAACATAATGAATTGATGGTAAAATGCAATTGTTTTGTAATTCTATTGATAAAAATATTTGGTGATCTTATTGTATAATACATAAAACGCAATAATAAAACAATTAAAATTTCAGTTTGTTATATCATAAAACGCAGTTAATACATTTGTCTTCAATTTCTCCCATATGTGCCACATACATAACCTATGCCTACTTCTTGAAAGTACATCCTTAATAGCTCTCTTCATTGCAGCATCTTGATCAGTAACAACAACTTTAGGCTCACTTCCAAAAGCATTAACAAAACACCTTAAAAGCCATCTATAAGAATCTGCAGTCTCCGAACCAAGTAATGCACCACCAAATGTGACATTCCTATAATGATTATCAATACCAGTAAATGGAACAAAAACCAAATCATACCTGCATAAAAAACAAATTAAAAAAGCATTAGAAAATTAGAACAGCATGTATAACGCAATAGAATATATAACGCAATAAATGAAAAAAAACTTACTTGTTTGATTTATAAGTAGCATCAAAACCAAATATGTCACCAAAAACTGTATAATTTTTTTTTGATTGCTCATCAGCCCAGAAAAGCCCTTTCAATCTTCTATCTTCACCAATAACATAATCACATGTGAAACCAGGACATCATTCTTTCTTCCTAATAAGACGCCTAACTACCATTTCTGCATCATACTCTCCGATATAAAGATTCAAATCCCTTCTATAATTCTTACAATCAACTTTACTAGCACCAACTTCACCAAAACCACCATACATTGTTTTCATAATATTGAATGCTTTAACAGGTCCAATATTGATTGCAGACAATCCAGATATAAAACTTTCTTTCACATAATCGATACTTCGTGCAGCCGGCAAGAAATGAATATCTTCATCTTCCACAAAGATATGATTATGTTCTTCTTCAAAGTAGTAGATTTTATACATATTATTGTTCTCTAATATTAATTTCACATGAGCATTGCATCCAACTCTTTTTGAACATCTATTACGTCTAACAATCTTTTTACTATTCTCAACTGAACCAGAATCTATTTCTTTGCTAACATGAAATCCTTCTTTTGAACAGACAATATATCTTATTTTCACTAAACCATCACCATTTTTCCAAGAGGTATTTTTTCTTGCAGAAAAACCTGCAGCAAGTGCATATCTCTGATAAAACGCAAAAGCCTCATCAAATGACTTAAAAAACATTCCAACAGCAGGTGTAATGGATCCACTGACTTTAGGTTTGAAAAACTTTCTTCCACTGTTTATGCATACACGTTCCTCCCACTTGGAAATGTTATCTGAAACAATTAAAAAAAACTTTAAAACGCAATTCATCTTACATAATAATGTTTTTATTGATAAACCAAAAAATATATTAATAAAAATTTAAAATTCAAACATTTAAAGTTTATATATAGACTAATATGGATAAAAAGCATAAAAAGCAACAGCTTCAGTAAAACGCATCATATGATCTGAAACACTTAACAAATAATCATAAAACGCAATACATCCTATATAATAATGTGTTTAATATTAAATCACAAAAATAAGTTAATAATAATATATGAAATACAAACCTTTAAGGTTTGTATATGAACTATTATCTAAAAAATCATAAAACGCAATACATTCAGTAAAACGCATAAAATGATGAATAAACAAAACATTGTACAACAATAACAGTTATAGACAGTTAAAGCTTTATATAACATAAAAATAAAAGTTTTATATGCATACAATTTAATTAATATCATAAAACGCAACTCTTCACTAAAACGCAATAAATGATGAAGAAAAAAAACAAACAAATTATGTTTAATTATACAACAATAACTATTAAACTTATGAAAAATCAAATATTACTTACAGAACCACGAATTATAAAACGTAAAACAAAGAAATTCAGAAAAAATAACAAAATTTTACTCCGAATTGAAGCTAAACATACCAGCAGAGTTTGAAGAAGACATTGAAGTTATCGAATTGACGAACGATACAAGATTAATGTTTGAAAAGAGATGAATTTGCAATCGACGGCGATTTAGGGTTACAGAACCTTCAATTATGTTATGAGAGTGATGAACTAAGAAAAGAAGTAACAGAATCTGTAATTGAATTAGAACGAAGATATGATAATGTAAAAAGACGAAAATGCCACCGCGTACAAAAATTTAAAAAAATATGATGAACGGCTAAGATTGCTTCCTATACTTCCTAGCCAAAATAAACTTCCTATTTGATCTTTACCCTAATAAATAAATGTATATGAACATATTTTTTTCACTTAATTAAACGAATGAACATGAGCAAATGTCTCATTCGTGAACGTTCATTCATTTACGTCCGTGCATTTTCGTTCAATTACTTTCGTCTATATTCGTTTGTTTTCCTGTGTTTATGTTTGTTCATTTTTTATGTATGTTCATATATTCATGTAATTTTTTTGAATGGCTAACTTTTTCTCCCCCATAAATCATATACTAACCACCTCTCAGAGATTGAACGTTGTCTTCCCACAAGAGGTAATACTCTTGACCACTAGGCCAAATATATTTTTATTTACTTTTGAAATATGTGATAGTATGATGATTTTTTTTTTTTAGCATCCTCCAATACCATATAGATATCATTCCACACGAAAAAGGGCAATTACAAAGCAATGGCAGGTAGTCGGGCAACAAGTTGCGCCGCCACCCCCTTTTGAATAGAAAAACTAATTCTACTAAATACAAAGTTTGAAACCTTTAGCGACGAAGAATTACTATTAACGATTTTTTGAACCCGATTCAAAAGTCGCACAGCGTCAGGAGCGAGACCACCAAAGGTATCAAACGCAAATGGGACAAACACATGTTGATTCTCCAGGCAGGCTTTCTCATGTTTTGCGACTTTGCTCGCCACTGCCTTGAGCACCGCTTGCCCTACGACAAAGCCCTTGTCCTTGAGCCCGACAAGGTTTCTTTATGTTTGTTTGTTTAAGTTTACCAAGTAAACGAATAAACACTTAAACAAACCCGTTACATTAATATTTAAACAAATGGCTTACATACATAAACGAATACAAACTAACATAAACAAACAAAGCTAGGCTTAGACGAGCGAATGCAAATGAAAACAAAAAAATAGTTATCAATACTCTAATTAATGTCTTAAATATCATCAACCTACTAGAGATTCCAAGGTTAAAACGAAACTTGTATAATAAGATTTGACTATAAAAGTCAATTCAAATGCATAGGTATGGGTAACCACACTGAAATTGTGCAATCTGATAAGAAGCCCAAGTTTGACTTCTTGACACTTTTATATATACACCCACACCCACATCCATTCATTTCATCATCTCTCATTTTCTAATCAACTTTTTTTACGGCAAATTACCTACACACCGATGGAAACAGATACAACTTTAGCTTCTTCAGATCAACCGATCATTGAAACAGTTAGCCGTGAATTTAGGTGGTGTTTGGCAGAAAACGAAGATGACGATAACGATAACGATAATGATAACGATGAAGATGATGATGATTTTACATTTATGTTGGTAGGAGGCGATGCTGATTCGCGTGAGAAAGTGTTGGAAAACGGTGAAACCCGGCCGGTGTTTCCATTGTTTGATCAGAAGTTATTATTAGACGGTGACTATGAGCTTGAAGAAGTAGACCGGTTGCCGATTCAGCCTCCGGTGGATAAGATTTTCATTCCGTTGTCACAAAATGACGAAAGCCAAGACGGGACCACCGGACCTTATTGCGCGTGGTCCAAGGAATCGATTACCCTTAGTAAGAAGAGCAACTCTACAGGATTCTCCAAGCTATGGAGATTAAAAGACAAAGGTGGTCGGAGCAACAGCTACGGGCGTGATGCGTTCGTGTTTTTCAAAAATTCTGATAAGAAATCGACAACAACAACGGCTTCTTCGTCTTCTGCTCCGGCCACAGGTGACGGGGCATTTAAAGTCAACGTGGCCGGAGGGAAGGCAAAGGTTGTTAAGCAAGGAACAAAGGGTAAAAAGTCAACGGTATCGGCGCATGAGGCGTACTTGAAGAGTAGAGAAGAAGATCGCCGGCGGTCGTACTTACCTTACCGGCCGGAATTGATGGGGTTTTTCACCAATGTACACGGTGGTTTAACCAAGAATGTCCACCCCTATTAATTAAATTATCATAAATTACCCCCTTTGTTTGTAATTTGTAAATGGTTATTTTTTTTTTTTTATTGTATAGTTTGTGTTTAGAGTTTTGAAGAAAGTAGAACAATTAGATAAGTTTTTGAGTAAACTTCTGTTTTGCTCCTTGTGGTTTAATCACTTTAACGGTTTTGAGTAAACTTATACAAATTGAAAACCTAAATAAAATGCTAAGGTGTTGCTAAAGATACCATTGCCCTTCTAAGAAAAAAAAAACAAATTATTGCAATTTTTAGGTAAAAACACTGATCGCCTCTTTGAAAGTTTGATTAAATCCCCTGATTGCCTCTTCTAGTAAAAAAAATCGTAAATTTGTCACTAATAACGACTTAAACTTGATAATGACTATGGTGATACTGATGTCGGGGTTTAATGCCCGAGGTAATCCATAAAAATAACAAAACATGAAGAGACTAGTGAGGTCAAAAGAAATTATATTTTTAAGTAAGATATATTCAAGATTTCAAATAAAAAATGGTTTTACTACAATGGACGAGGGAAAGGAATTGATGGAGCAATGAAATGGATCATTACCATTCTATGTCTTGCTTGGTTAACATGTGTGAATGGAATGAATCATTACTTTGTGTTGTTTGGTAAGAAAGAAACAAAGAAGAAATTAAATCGATGGTGAGTGGCGGTGGTGGGTGGCAATGATAATGGGTGGTGATAGGTGGCGGTGGCGGAAACGGTGGTGGGTGGTGGTGATGACGACAAGGCGGGTGGTGGTAGTGGCGATGGTGGGTGGCGGCGATGCCGACAAGGGAGGCATTGATGGTGGGTGGTCGGTAGCGGCAACGATGATGGGTGGCGACAACAGTAGTGGGTGGCGGCAATGGTGGCAACAATGACGACAAGGCGGGTGGTGGTGGCGGGGTGGTGGGTGGCGGCGATGACGACAAGGTGGGTGGTGGTGATGGTGGTAGGTTGTAGTGGTGAGCGGTGGGTTTTGGTGTTCATGAAAGATGGAAAAGGGAATAAAGTGAACAAGAAAAACAGGGCGAACGGATGGAATGATTTTGAGGGAACGAATGTTGTGTAATGATCGATTTCATTACATTGACCAACCAAACACTTTTTTTTCATTTCCTCACAATAGTCCATTTTATTTCACCTCTATATTACATAACCAACCTAAGATTATTACATAACCTAGTGCCATTTTGTTATAACTAGTATTAAGCACCCCCCGCGTTGCGGCGGGGGCGAGCACTAATGCCACACTACTGTCAGGGACCACCGACACTGAAGTTGCGGTGTTAATGCGAAGAAATTAAACCGAAAGGTAAAACATAGAATAAAATAACTAAGTTGATATAGGACTTGCGCGTTACGATGAACCCGCGTCTATTTTTTCCCGTTTGACAGGTTTATCGTAATCTATATATAATATATATCATTACCACTATACAAACCATAATGCATACATTACAACAACCATTGCATCAATATGTTACAAATTTATATATATTATCAATTCATAACATAACCGAACAATAGTGTTTTAACGGTAACGGCCGTTAGCAACCTTTTATTAAAACCAAAACCCTACATGAACTGCCGCACACCCACTCTTCCCCCTTTTCCCACTTGACCGATCACCGGAGCTACTTCCGGAGTCCATTCCGCCTTCCGGCCAAACGATCACGTGTGTCATCCGTAACTACCATCATCACCACCGCTCTGTTCCTAATCAACACTTTTCTGCCCCAAATCGACAACACCACAACCTAAACGGTGGGGCGTGTAAAGGAATTGGCATTGCAGATTGCTAAACTCATCTCTTCCTTTTCACATTCACACTTTTGCGCATACGTAGAGAGAGTGAGAGAGAGAGAAATTAGGGTTAGAGAGAGAGGATGTATAGAGGATGGCCGACTGGATACACTACTCGGCGGCCCTCTGTTTCCGACGACGAAGAAAACTGCTACACTCGAAAGAATAACCATGTCTCCGGCGAACCTGGGGTTTCATGAAAGCGGTGATGGTTTTGTCCCGACCCTCGGGTCCTAGCGGCGGCTAGGGTTTCTTTGTTATACGATAAGGTGGCGGCAGTGTTAATTGGGTTTGAAGCGTCGAGGATGGTGTTGCAGGTGGTTTGGGTTCCTTTGTAACATGCAATCGGAGATGCATAGCTCATTTGCTTTTCCTAAAACGAAGAATCTCATTTCTCCTGAAGTCGCGATGGCTTCAACCCCGAGATCCTCCACTCCTAAGTTAGTAAAATTATAATTACCAATAGTATTTTATTTCTGTGAAATGAGTTAGATTGTGTTTATATTTTTAGTTGAGATGTTTAGCATTTTAAAGATTTTTTGGGATGTTTTAATCTGAAAATAGATGCTATATATTGATTTAAAATGAAATGATTTCAAGTGTTCTTTTTGAATTTTTTGGATATGCAGAGGCTGTTTGAAGAATGTGTAGTGGTCCTGAACATAATACATTTGGTTCTTAATCCACAGAAAAACACAACATAAATAAGCCAACAAATGGTCACGAGTCCACACTGTTATGGACCCTTCTTTCGCACATAATGGTACTTGAATACATGACTAACAATGACTTTGAGGGTTTTAGCGGTCAATGGAGAATGATCCGTTGGCGATTGATGAGGTGGCGTTTTGGTATGTGTGAAAGAAGGGTTCAAAGCAGATAGTTGTTGAGCATGGACTCCGTTAACGGTTGCTTGAACGTATGGAAGTGTGAATGTTTTGGTATGTGTTCTTTAATGCTTTATATGTGACTACTTATATTTTAGCCCTCTGCTATAAATTTTTACATGTCTTAAATTGTAAACTTGAAGGAGGTATGGATGCAGGTATATACATGGCGTGACTGGGATTTCACAGCTAGGGTGGAGGTGAATCTGTTGGAAAGCAGCATCGCATCGAATTGGGCATCAAAGGTGAGGAAAAAACTTCTCTATGTTATATTCTATTCTATGTTATGGTTTGTGTTAAAGGTGCGAAACAAATTGGTTTTAAACTGTTTAGCAAGGTTATCAACCAGCAACATTTGGTTGCAATATGGTGTTATACATGTAGCTTCATTTGTGTTTTATGCTTTATGTTATTGTACATAAAGCTTGATTTATGTTATAAATTTCAACCAGATACGTGACCTCTCCCCGTGTCCCGTGCACACATCAACTTTTCCAGCCACACGTCCTTAATCTCTAACATATACGCTTTTCCCTGCCACGCATCACTGTTATCATCACCACCAGATATCGGCTACCTCCTTTCGCCGATTCCTCCCACATGCTTTCACCGATTCCTCTCACATGCTTTCACCGATTCCTCCCATCGTTCTCATACCGTTGCACCAGTCGGAGTTCTGCCTTCACAATGAACAGGTACGCCTCTAACGAAAACCTAACTGAACCCTAGGAAGTTAATAAATTTTATAAACTGCTCAGGCTACCATGGCTGAGCAGTCGTTATGCCTGCGGGTTTAGGTTTGTTTTCTGGTTCGTATTCATCGAATGACTGAATGAGTTTAGGGCTCGACCATGGGGTTGTTGTTTGATTTCACTTTATATCTTTCAATTTATATTGCATTGTATATGTGGGGGTTGCCAAGAAAATGAGCTTAAAACGTTTTAACTTTTGATATTTGATACTCAGGTTATTAATTTGGACATCCAATCCCAAATGTGTGGGTTTGGTAAAATTTGCAAGTTGCTAAAAATGAGTGCTGATCGGGCTTCAAGATTCACCAAGCAAACAGACAATCGACCAATTCATGAAAGATTAAGTTTTTACCTCTTATAGCGTTTATGCTTTGTTTGTATACGGTGCGACTTAATTAGTATGCCCCTAGCCGCAACGCGGCGGGGCTTACATCTAGTTATATTTATACAAGATTTTGGCTAAATTAATTAGATTATTATAAATAATAATAATTTACAAATAAAACAACATAACTTTGAATGGATTAAACCGGTTGAATATGGTAAGATAATGAAACCATTATTTGATTAGGGTACAACCACTTAAGCACAATTTACAACCATACATGCATACAAAACATATTGAATTTTGTAAGGTAATGAAACAATTATTATTTGATTAAGGTACAATGCACACAAATGTTTCAAATTAATAGTATATAAATATAAATATATAAAATAACTATTACTATATATTACTATTACTATATATTATTATTACTATATATTATTACTATATGTTAATAAACAAAATGAAATGAATAGTGTTTTTAATATATTTTAATAATATATATTTTTTGATACCTTTACTATTTTAATATAATAATTATTATTATTATTATTATTATTTTCTTTACTTTCTAAGTTTGGTATCAACCAATATTGATATCGAAAATAGCGGTACGGTTCGGTTCATCATCGTTGCATGAAGGTAAAAATCGGCACCTGCCTGATACAGAAAACGCCAAAAGTCGGTACCGGATTGAGTTTGAAAATCTTTTAGTTCGGGAAATTTGGTACTGTTACACGGTACCATTTGCTCATCCCTGATCACGGGTGTCGTACAAACAACAACGGTGGGTAGGGATGAGCTCGGTGGCAACTGATACCGAAAATACCGGTTACGGTGTTGGTATATGAAGGTAAAAATCAGTAGCGAACCGGTACCAGGAACGCCAAAAGTCGGTACCGAATAGGTACTTAGGATCCTTCGGTTCGGGAAATTCGGTACTGATACCCAGTATTATTTGCTCATCTCTGACCACGGGTTTCATACGAACAACATCATTAACATACAACTTTTTTGGTTGATTTTTTTTCGATTATTTTTTACTGCTTTTTACATTTTTTTTTGTTAGTGGTTTCGTGTGCAACGCACTCATAGTGATTTCAAAACACATGTAAACACAGACTAAATAACAAATGAAGTTCGCCGCAACGCGGCTAGGGTGATAAACCTAGTTATAATGATAATTGATAAAACCTAGTTAGTTTCTATTAAATATTCTAAAGCAAATTATCAAATAGGTTAGTTGGTTACTTATTGTTATATAATGAGAATTCTTACCACCAGATTTATATAAATGAATTGCATAGATGTGTATAAAGCACAACCACATATTTCATTTTTTTTTGGAAAACACCCAAGGCTAAGGGTACAAGTAACCCAAGCTCAAAATTGTTTCTAATTTATAGGTTTTAATTAATAAAAGAGAAAAATGCCCGGATAGTCCCTGTGGTTTCACATTTTTTCACCTATAGTCCCTATCTTTCTAAAACTACTTGAATAGTCCCTGTGGTTTTCCGTTTTGTTCTCGGATAGTCCCTGGGTCTAACTTCAGTTACTTTTCTCTGTTAAGTGAGTGTTAAGAGGGTGTGAAATGACCAATTTACCCTTTTTTTAAAGGCCAAACCACAGGGACTATCCGGGCATTTGAAACCCTAATCACAAAACAAAACCCTCTTCATTTGAAACCCTAATCACAAAACCCGCACACTATATATCCCCCTGCTCCCTCTCTCTCCGAACTCCGATCACCAGAGGTGATCTCCGGCCGGTTTTACCGGCGTCTCCTCGTTCTCCGACCAATCACCTCCCCCACCTCCACCCTCCTCTTCCGACGAGACCCTCACACCACACACCACTCTCCTGTTTCACGAAATTATACGGCCACCACCTGATGGGGGTGGCGTACGGTGCTGCTTGACGATGAGAACAAAGAAATAGAGAGGGGAATCAGAGAAAGAAGGGAACCGGCGAGGTGTCCGACGGCCGACGACGACGAGAACGACGACAGTGGCCGTGAGCGACGGTGAAGGCAATCTTCCGACAAGTTTTGTATCTCGGTAAGAACTGGTGTCCCCTTTCTTCTTTTTTTTTTCTTTTCTTTAATTTTCTGACCGATAATGGTGATGTTGCCGGCTGTCGTTGATGATGATGCTGATGCGGTTGAAGACGATGATGATTAGGATGATGAATTGATGATGAGGTGGTGTTGAAGGATTTACACATCTTTTAATCAATTTTTGGTGGTTTTGGATGTATTGGAGGTGGAGCCGCAACAGTGGTGGGTGGTGTTATCAGTTTGAGTTTGGTTCGGGTTTAGTTTCGAGTTCAAGTGACTTGGTTCAACTACAGGTTAGATCTGTTTCGGTTCAGATTTCGCGACACGGTTCAGATTTTGAAGGTGGAGGGATTAAATGAAGATGGAGGTGGCTGCTGTAAGTTATTCGGTTCAGATTTCGCGACACGGTTAAAAACGGCCGGAAAACCCTGGTTCCACCGTGAGTAGCCGGACTTTCGCCGGAATTGGAGAGGGAGAGAGAGAGGGTGATGGTGGAGGGTGGAGGAGGGTGATGGTGGGTGGAGGTTGAAGAAGAAGTGTGGTGGTGGAGTTTTATAAATAAAAAGAGAAAAATGCCCGGATAGTCCCTGTGGTTTGGCCTTTTAAGGAAATGGTATTTTTGTCATTTCACATCATTTTAACAGAGAAAAGTAACTGAAGTTAGACCCAGGGACTATCCGAGAACAAAACGGAAAACCACAGGGACTATTCAAGTAGTTTTAGAAAGATGGGGACTATAGGTGAAAAAAGGTGAAACCACAGGGACTATCCGGGCATTTTTCTCTTAATAAAATAACAAGGTTTTTCATTACTTAGTTCATTAAAGATTAATTACGAAAAATAGTATGTTACATTGTTGAACTCATACAAAAATATAATATTTTATTTAGTCTCTATCGAAAGCTCATTTTAATGACTTTCTTCCACTAAGAACCATTTTTAATAATAAAATGAAGCGATTAAGAAAGATAAATCAATTGCTTGCCAAACCTACTAGATGATGTGAAATGAGAAGTTGAAAATATTGGAGGGTTTATCACATCGAGTTACACTTGCACGTGTGTCCTACTGCTAACCACCTCCCGACTTTGTTTGCAAGACACGAAATCGTCAAAAAAAAAAAAAATTGCTTGTCATTTTCGACCAAGTAAATAAATATTATCGGATCACGGTTTTCATGATCTTTAATTTAAAAAATGATGGGTGAACAAATCAATAAATTCACACGGAAAATCTATATCTATATATAATCTAAAATTTAGTTGCATGTTCTATTTTAAAATCAACATTTATGAATTTTTAAATGCAATACTTAAAATAATATTGATTAAAATAAATACTTAGAAATTTAGTTATATTAACTATTTTACAAACTTTATTATGAGTCTCTTAAATACATTCTTCCATCAAATTAATAAAATTAATATTATAATTCTAACAAATTAGGCTTAAAAGGAATTCAATTAGGCTTTATGTTTGAATCTCTACAGCCACAAAGGAATTCAATTCTCTTCCAAACCTCATGAAATACAGACCGATCATTCTTCCAAAGCTCATGAAACATATTCTCTCTCTTTCTCTTCCAAACCTCCGGCTCCCACAGTGTATCGCCTGAATCAGTGGGTTCAACATTTCCGGTCAAGGCTAGGGTTCCGGCGATTGAATGTCAGTAACTATGAAACCCTTCATCGTCCAAACGCCCAAAAACAAAGACTTGATAAAGTTCCTCCCAAATCTTCTACACAGGGTTCCGATTGAGACTTCCAGAGGTATGTTTTTGGGTTTGATTACGTTCGGTAATGATGATAATTGAATGAGACTGATCTATACCCGTGTTTTGAATGTGTAATCGGTGTTTAAAGGGACGAATTGAAGCTGAAGGCGCTGTCTTAAAGAAGCAGATCAAGGATGTTTTGACAGGTTATATTTGGAGATAGAACATATTATTTATTATTGTTTTGTGACTATGTATATGTTCAGTATGGTTTGCTAATAGTCAAGTTGCTATTCAATGGTGGAGGGGAGATTTTGGGGGTGGAAATTGTTTAACCTGTGAATTTCGTCTTTAAACAAATAAAAATAAGAAAAATACAAATCTGGATAATAATCCTACTTTACTTCAAAATTCACCTCTGAAGTTGGCTGGAAACCCTAAGCAAGTCCAACAAGTGCGATGGATTGCATGAGTAGCGGCGGTGAAGAGGAAGATTATTATTATTATTATTACTCTTATCGGGATTCGACAATGCGCTTGAGGACCAAGAATCCAATTCTCACTGCCCGCGCCCTTCATCCAAGGTATTTTAACTTTCCTCTTATCATACATTACATTAGCTTCAATTAAATGTTTATGTTTATTTACATGATATGATTCTGTAAGGAGCAGAAACAACGACGCACCCAGCTTGAAAATGCAGTCAAGCCCGGTCAATGACAGCAAGCTAGCTATATTCAGTCCTAAAAAGACAAAAGAAATCGGTAACCAAAGAGTCGGAACCATTCCCGTGGCTAATAGAACCAACGGGCCTATTAATATACCCGAATTTTGTGACCGGTTTCGTATCTATTGTTACAGATTTGGCTGATTGAGCTTGATTGGAATGAAGGGTTTCAAATAAAGTGGTGGAACTTGGCAAAAACTCGCCTTTGGTGGTATCATCTCTTAATGTGTATGTCACTGGAGGTGGGTTCCATGGGGTCACGTTTGTGCAACAAATGGTGCGATGTTTTGTGGCTAACCGAGGAAAGGTGAACCTGTAGTTTGCATGTTTCCAAAACTTGTGGTCTGTAGATTGGACTTTTGAAAGAACCATTGACGCCATTGTAGATGGAGGCCGAACAACAGAAGCCATTTTATATTCCTACTAGATGAAGGTCTCCTCTAGGTATTTTCTTTTTGTGGGTTTATTAGTGGTTTGTTGAATATCAATGTTAAAATTTTTATCTTGATCAATGTTACATAAAAGCAATTTAAATTCATATCACTTACTTGAATTTTTATAGTGAAAGGTTAATTTGTTGAAATGTTAAGAATGGTTATTTGTATTTGTTTTAGTTTCAGTTTTTGTTTTCAGTATTGTTTTTTTTTTTTTCTGGTGTTTTGGTGCCCGGTTGCGTGGTGGTGTCGAGTCATGGGTCATGGCTCAAGATATACAGTTGGAACTCAATGGGTCGGGCTTGTACGGTATGTTGATGGCTTATACTCCTTAATCCTCTTTCTTTATTTAAAGATATTAACCTTGCTATATATTTTGTTAATACGGTATATACGCCCTTATCATGCTATGATTCTGATGTCGATGTTGTTAACCCATTTACATTTTTATATGTTTTAGCATGGTGGCGAGGGAGGGACGACTGACAGAACAATTTGATACTTCAGTGCAAAATATTCTTACTGTTGATGTGAGGTACAATCCTTTATCATTTTTCCAATTTATTTGTATTTATCTTACCAGCTATATGCAACACTTGATGAACTTTTTCAGATACCTGCACTTTGAGTTCTACCGCATTTGTGGGAATGTACATATTGAGTGCCTATCTCTTCTTTGTGAACAAATTTAGGATTTTTTTAAATAAAAAATAGGTATCTTTTAGCCTCATACTACAATAACGCTTGATGAACTTACCAGCTATATGCAACACTTGATGAACTTTTTCAGATACTTGCACTTTGAGTTCTACTGCATTTGTGGGCATGTACATATTGAGTGCCTATCTCTTCTTTGTGAACAAATTTAGGATTTTTTTTTTATAAAAAATAGTTATCTTTTAGCCTCATACTACAATAAAGCTTCATTCCTTGATTTAAAGAAAAAATTTAATGTTTTTGATGGTGCGTACTATTTGCTTAATGAAAAGGGTGAAAAGGTTAAGGACAAATTGGGATGAGATTTATGTTTTAATAGATGTAGGCCATATCATGCCACCTACTTATTTAAATCTCTAAATATGGCCTTAATGGTTTTGATGGTGCGTACTATTTGCCTAATGAAAAGGGTGAAAAGGTTAAGGACAATTTGGGATGAGATTTATGTTTTAATAGATGTAGGCCATATCATGCCACCTACTTATTTAAATCTCTAAATATGGCCATGGGCGGACCTAGGCAACCTCCGTTGCCCCTTGACGCTCCGGCGGTAGTGTAAAATTAGTGTAAATTTTGAAAAAAATTGACGTTTGATTAGTAATTTTTCTTATCCTACGTAAGCAAAATTAGTAATTTTTCTTTAAGTTTACTTATCAGTTATTATTACTATTACGTTTGATTAATTCATGGGTTGAATAAAATTTTACTTTAAACTAATATGATGGCTTGCAGATAAGTTTGTCGCAATGTTTGTAGAGAAAACAGGGTACCTGATTGTTGAGCCTGCTCATATGGTACCTTTTTCTTTCTTTTGGAAATGTCTGTTTTCGCTTATCAGTTGTAGTGTGCTTACCTGATACCAATGAATGTTCATGATTTGCTAGGAGTTGGCATACAAGATGCATTTCGTTCATGTGTTTAAAAAGGTGCAAGTCGTGTAAGTGTGAGCCCATTTTTTCTATTCCCATGGCAACATTGGCACCAGGTATTATAGCAAATACAGTACTATCTATTGCACTTCAATATTTTATGCTTTAATATAACTACATAAGTATGAATTTAATCGGATTTTTATAACCTTTGATACATATCACTGAAGAGGACAAAAAAATTTTAAAAATTTACAAATTTGAGCTGCAAGAATAATGTGATGTTCTTTACTAGCAGGTTTATTTAATTGAATTTGATAAATTTCAAAATAAATATTTCTTTCTTTTCTTAACAATAATGGGTTCGATGGCCGATGGGCCTGTTAAATCGCAGAAAAAATAAAAACACACATTTGGTCTTGATTTTTTTGTTTGGGTAGGCTGAGACTAAACGTCGGGCTACGCAAGAACTCAGAACCATTCAAGAATTCGTTTTTAAGGAATATCTCAATGAATAAAACATCCAAATGCTCAATTAGGAAAGTATCTCAAAACTTGATGGTTCTTTTAAGATTTATGAAAAACATAAGTATTGTTCCCACAATGATTTTTTCACACTAGATTTGATTTTTTTTCCTAAAAGTTGAAACAAATTTGTTTTTTTAATGATTTCTTTTAATCGTACAGCCAAAACTAGCTGCTGCCAGAAAAATGCACCTCGGGTTGCCCATTTGTTTCAATTTTTGAGTTACTTCAAATGAATTTGTTTGGAATTTTAAGGTGATGAAGGAAAAAAAGAGAGATTTTGTTCAACTGTAGCTTAAAGCAGACCATACCAATCGCCCTTTATGGGCTTGTGTAGATGGCCGGATCTTTCTTCAGACCTTCTCACCGTTAAATTTCACCGTTAAAGAAGATCATACCAATCACCTTCACCTATTACCCAACATATACCTTTGTTACCTATAACTTCTCTAATGTATATATATACTTCTGACTTTGGCCTGCTTTATCGGGAACTCATATCCCAAAAAATTAACATTGAACTAAAAAAAGTTTGGAATAATATAGAGTTATGTATCAGGTTTGTTTCAAGGTGTCGAGGGGTGGTTAATACAGTTCTGGAAGGATAGAGTCAACAGTATCGCTGTAGAAGAACCCCATTCAAAACTGCCTCCCAAATCTGTATTGGATAAGAAGGGGTTACAATTCTTAAGTTGCATTGGATAAGAAGGCCACGTTCTACGGAAGAGGTAATGGACTTAGATGGACTAATGGCAGTTCTTGCTAATATTACTTTGGAACTGGACTCGATTAGTGGGAGAAGGCAGAATGACATGATATTTAATAGGAGACAAGTTACGCTATCAAGTCTGATGGAGGATATTAAAGTTCTTAGCTACTTGTGTATTCAAAATCGTTCAAAATCGTATGGTTCTTAGCTACTTGTGTATTCAAAATCGTTCAAAATCGTATGGGCTTACGTGGGAATTATGGTTCAGCTTTAATGTAGATTGTATGGGTGTATGGCTGACGGTTATGTAATGGGCTAACTGTTTATTAGTTAGTTGTGTAATACTTTTTTGGTGGAATGAAAGTTTTTGTTGACCTTTCAAAAAAAAATAAAAAAAAAATGCAGCTAATTTAATTTCAGGTTGAACCCATTCATAACTTCCTTACTGCTTTTTTTCTTGCAAGCATGGGATTCATGTGCATTTTCTGTGGAACCACATTGATATCTTACTAGCAATTGTTATATTGGTTCTTGTATTATATATGGTTATATACAGTCAGTTTAAATGGAAATTTAGAAGTGTTGGTGATTTTAGTTTAATTAATTTATGAAAGGTGTGGTCCGTGTAGGGTACGTGCTTGACGTGGGTTCAAAGGGGAAACGCACAGGGCTCAAGGGACAAAAGTTTATAGCAGGAAGCAGTTTTTTAATGGTTTTGATCCGTGTAAAACCGGTGTTGATTGCTATATGGAATGCGTGTATACCGAAACGATACCGGTCAAAAGCTCGCCGCGTAGCGCGGGATTATAATTGAATCTGATATGAGTTGGGACACCCGCTGCAACGCGCGGGCATTACCACTAGATTCCCACATTCCATAAGGTTACCTTTCTTTATGTCAATTATGATGAAATTTGTAGTGAATTTGTTTATGCTTTTTTGTTCGTTTGGATATTTAAGTTAAATCATTAGTTTATACTTTTTCCCCCTATTTATACATGCCAAATAGCTAAATGGAATGAATTGAACTTCAACGAGCTTGAACTGCAGTTCATAAATGGGAATTTACTTGAACGGAGTTACATTCTATCAAGTTTTAATTACAAAATAATGGAATATGAACTACTAACATATACATCATCCAAGTTAAAGTTCTGCCTAACATTTCCTTTCTTTCTTTCACAGCCCTACTTATGAAGGTTCTGATTCGGATGATTCTGTGGGTAACTACTAAGGGGAACGTCGACTACATGGCCATGCATTAGCGGCAGAAGATTTCGTGAATTATTAAATAAAACCGGAAGCTTTGTGAACTCCTTTAAGTTTTTTTCCTGTAATGTATGTTTTTAGACTTGGCATACATGTTTCTTCTTAAACAGATTCCGCAAACAAAGTTTCCTGTGCTATGCACGCCTTACATTTTGTGTGGCCAGCTTATGGTACAAGCTCTTATCACGTTTTGTATGGCTTCTCTTACATTGTCTTTTGTCTAATTATCTTTTATCCATACATAAACATTTTCCCCGAACACACAACAAAATGAAGGACACTAACTGTTGGTCATGCCGTGCATCGCACGGGCCTTCCTCTAGTATATTGTATACTATAATCACAAAATTAGATTTATGTAGCAATAAATACACATCAATATACTGTCTATATGATAACATTAAATAATATTTTGACTTTTGAATAAAAACGTAATATTTTAATTGATTTGAACTTTAAATAAAAAAGTTATTTTCTTTCTTGTGAAAGGAATTATGCCCACCCACACATCTAACCGTATTTTGGCTAACTTAATAAATGAACTTTTTTTTTCACTTTTTGTTCAGAAAATTATAGGTTCACTTTAATTGGTGTAATTTTTAGAAATCATGTCATAACCGTAAAAAAAAAAGTAAACTGCCATTTTGGTCCCTGAGATTTAGTCACTTTTGTCATTTTAGTCAAAACTCAACCTTTTAAATCTGTGTCGCTGTGGTTTCACTTTTATTGACATTTTGGTCCAAAAATCAAATCATCTATTATTTGGCTGATAAAATCTGGTTATTTTGTCTTTTTCTCTAGGGGCAAAATGATCCATCTGAATTTATTCTAACATATTATTAATTAAATTAATTATATTAAATCCCTTTACCCATAAGTTCATCTTCCCCAACTTCTCCCCACACCAAACCCTAATCCCTAATTCATCTTCTTCCCTTCTCCCTGCATCTAAACGACAATGGTGGTTTGCAACAACACCTCTTATGTGATGCCGTGTAATTTTGGGTGGCATCTCTCGAACGAAGTGTCTCATATCATAAATGACCCTTTTGGATTTGCGAACTTCCCACTCTTTTCTGCATCATTTTTCGTTTCTCCCTCTTTTTATTAGCACACCTACATTCTCACAATATAAAAACCCAATCTTCACATTCAATCAATCTTGCACACACAGTTAAATTTCAAGAAATCCCTGTCCTTCTGTAGCCATGAATGCAGGTTAGGGTGAACGGGGCGCTTTGCTGGGAGGTGTGCGGTGAGTGGTTTCCCCGCTCGGGAACACCGCCGCCGACCCCTCGGGGAGGCTAAGCGGGGAGTGGGGAGCGGTGGGTGTTCACCGCACAAGTTTTCCAACTTTTTGATTTTTTGAACGTGCAATTTCTTAATTAAAAAAATAAAAAAAAAGTCATCCAAGATCCAAGAGAGGAGTGCCGTCATCAAATTGAGGGTGTGGGGGAGTTAAGTGGGGAGTTGACGTAGCACGTGCTGATTGGCTGTGGGTAAGAGAGATCACTCCCCATTTAGAGGAGTGCCCCTTACACCCTTAGACTTTGTGGGTGTGAAGTGAAAAGTGTTCAATCATGCTAATCATTCAAGATTTTGATTTTTAGTAAAAGGGTATGTGTAATTTTGTTCTTTTGTGTACCGTGATTATGTAACAGAACAGTCATTCTATGGAGACAAGATTGTTTATCCTGTTATGTGATGCCATTTATGGGGGAGAACATGAAGAAGATGAATTAGGGATTAGAGTTTGGTGTGGGGAGAAGTTGGGGAAGATGAACTTATGGGTAAAGTGATTTAATATAATTAATTTAATTAATAATATGTTATAATAAATTCAGATTGACCATTTTGCCATTGCAGAAAAAGACAAAATAACCAGATTTTATTAGCCAAATAACATGTGATTTGATTTTTGGACTAAAATGACAATAAAAGTGAGACCACAGGAACCCAGATTTAAAAGGTTTGAGATTTGGACTAAAATGGCAAAAATGATCAAACCTCAGGGACTAAAATGACAGTTTACTCAAAAAAAAAAAAAAAAAAAAAAAAGACACGTCTTCAAATTGTGTAATTTCATACTTTTGAAAATCCTAAAACTACATAAAAATTTGTCATCCGATAATATAGGGGTAACTTTGTAGAATAGTAACCAAGTTTTAAAAGTGTTCCAATTAGGTCACTCAACATTCATTTTTCATTAAAATTAAGGGTTTTTTCATCCATTTCATAATTAACCATGGTGATGTGGATTTTTGTTTCTTTTTTCCCTTTTATTTGATGCTAACTTTGAGTGATGACGTGAATTGTAACTTGTTTTTTTTTTTTTTTTTTTTAATGTAATTAAAGTGTTTTTATTTTTAATAAATATAATTTCATATATTAAGGGTCGTTTCGTCTTTAGTAGGATTGGTTTTGCTATTCAAAAGGGGATTGCGGCGCAGCTTGTTGCCCGTTTACCTGCCACTTGTTTGTAAATTGTCAGAATTTGAAGTTGAAAAAAAAAATAGAAAAACAAATGATTCAAAAAAAAAATAAAAAAAATGTTAAGTTATCTAATTGGGACAAAAACGATACAGGTGACCTAATTAGAACACTTTTGAAATTTGGTTACTATTCTGTGATATATTCCCGATAATATAATATGGCGTAATGTGATCTTGAAAAGATAAATCATTTGCCTTATATGGTCACTATGAAATTAAACAAAATAAAATGAATATCTATGAATTTTTAATTGCCTTATATGGTCACTATGAAATTAAACAAAATAAAATGAATATCTATGAATTTTTAGGTTAAATGACTATTTTAGTACATTGACCGGTCAAAATAATTATTTGAATGACTTACTAACTCAGTTTCCTTGTTCTTCAAGAATCTGACGGCACAGCGAAACACGACCATTTCGCCTTCCTCTAGAACGCGTAATATCATCATTCTAAATTTATAATTAAATTAACCATCATATTACACTTTTAACCCCTATATGAATGTTCAATGAACTATATGAAAACACTTATGTGAAAAACGCAATTATCTGCATTATCTATATATTAAAATCAAAACGAAATAAACAATATTTTTTATATATTATTTTATAAAAAAAATATTATAATAATTATTATTTTTTTCTTTACTTTGTAAGTTTGATAAGTTTGGTGTCAACCGTTATTTGTATCGAAAATACCGGTTCAACGCTAAAAGTCGGTACCGGATTAAGTTTGGTAGTCTTTTAGTTCGAGAAATTTGGTATTGCTACCCAGTACCATTTGCTCATCCCTGATCACGGGTACCGTACGAACAACAACGGTATCGTAAACCTTTTTTTTGTTTCAGGGGTAGGGATGAGCTCGATGACAACTGATACCCCGGTTACGGTATCGGTATATGAATGTAAAAACCGGTAGTGAACCGGTACCAGGAACGCCAAACGTCAGTACCGAACTGGTACTTAGGATCTTTCGGTTCAGGAAATTCGGTACCGGTACCCATTACTATTTGCTCATCTCTGACTACGGGTTTCTACCGAACAACATCATTACCATACAACTTTTTAGTTGATTTTCTTTCGGTTAATTTTTAGTGTTTTTTTCTACATTTTCTTTTTATTCTTGTCAGCGGTTCCGTGTGCAACGCGCTTGTATTGATTTCAAACACATATAAACACAGACTAAATAACAACATAAGTATAAGTATTAAAATCAAAACGAAATGAACAGTATTTTTTATATATTATATTATAATAAAATATTATAATAATTGTTATTCTCTTTACTTTTTAAGTTTGATAAGTTTTATGTCAACCGGTACTTGTATCGAAAATACCGGTTCAACGCTAAAAGTCGGTACCGGATTGAGTTTGATAGTCTTTTAGTTCGAGAAATTTGGTACTGCTACTAGGGGTGTGCAATAACCGAACCGTTAACCGAAACCAA
Source organism: Helianthus tuberosus (assembly GCA_030545235.1). Taxonomy (NCBI): domain Eukaryota; kingdom Viridiplantae; phylum Streptophyta; class Magnoliopsida; order Asterales; family Asteraceae; genus Helianthus; species Helianthus tuberosus. Next base: position 1,505,623 of record CM060395.1, on the reverse strand, counting down.
ACCGAAAACCGACAAAACCGAACCGAAATTAACCGAAACCGAATTAACCGAAAGTCGGTTAACGGATATTTGTTTTTACCATCGGTTAAACGAAATTAACCGAACCGAACCAAATCATTTATTTTGTTATATATTTCTAGCTTTTATACATCTATTTCATGTATTTCATGTTTTATACTTTCATTTCATGTAATAATACCTCTATTTCATTTATTTATGCCTTCATATCGTTTATTTATACCTCCATTTTATGTATTTAAACATCTATTCATGCATTTATACCTCTATTTCATTTATTTATACATCCATCTCATGTATGTATACATCCATTTCATGTATTTATACCTCTTTTTCATTTATTTATACATCCATCTCATGTATTTATACATCTATTTCATGTATTTATACCTCCATTGCATGTATTTCTAAACAAAAAATTTAGTCCTTGTTTGAATTGGTTATTAACCGAAAATTAACCGAACCGAACCGAAAACCGACAAATTAACCGAATTAACCGAACCGATTAACCGAGGACTTCGGTTACGGATAATGCTAATAACCGTACTGAACCGAACCGTGCACATCCCTAACTGCTACCCAGTACCATTTCCTCATCCCTGATCACGGGTACCGTAAAAACAACAATGGTATCGTACACCTTTTTTTTAGTTTCAGGGGTAGGGATGAGCTCGGTGCCAACTGATACCCCGGTTACGGTATCTGTATATGAATGTAAAACCGGTAGCGAACCGGTAGCAGGAACGCCAAACGTCAATACCGAACTGGTACTTAGGATCTTTCGGTTCAGGAAATTCGGTACCGGTACCCGTTACTATTTGCTCATCTCTGACTACGGGTTTCTACCGAACAACATCATTATCATACAACTTTTTAGTTGACTTTCTTTCGGTTATTTTTTAGTGTTTTTTTCTACATTTTCTTTTTATTCTTGTCAGCGGTTCCGTGTGCAACACGCTTTTATTGATTTCAAACACATATAAACACAGACTAAATAATTAAATAAGTTCGCCGTAACGCGGCGACAATTTTTATAACTAGTTCATTTAATAAACAAATGTATATGAACATATTTTTTCACTTAATTAAATGAATGGACATGAATAAATGCCTCGTTCATGAACGTTCATTCATTTACGTCTGTTCATGTTCGTTCAATTAGTTTCGTCTATATTCGTTTTTTTTTTCTTGTGTTTATGTTTGTTCATTTTTTATGTATGTTCATATATTCATGTAATTTTTTTTTTTTTGAATGGCTTAAGCTCTTTCTCCCCCATAAATCATATACTAACTACACCTCCCACAGGATTGAACCTTATCTTCCCATAAGAGGTAATAATACTCTTCACCACTAGGTCATAGATATTTTTATTTACTTTTGAAATATGTGATAGTATGATGATGATGATATTTAAGACATTAATTAGAGTATTTATAACTATTTTAATTTGTGTTCATTTGCATTTGCTCGTCTAAGTCTAGCTTTGTTCGTTTATGTTAGTTTGTATTCGTTTATGTATGTAAGCCATTTGCTTAAATATTAATGAACAAACATAAAAACGTTAGTATCCGTAACGGGTATGTTTAAGTGTATATTCGTTTATTTGGTTAAACTTAAACAAACAGTATTTGTTGGATTCATTCACCAACCTACTAGAGATTCCAAGGTTAAAACGAAACTTGTATAATAAGATTTGACTATAAAAGTCAATTCAAATGCATAGGCATGGGTAACCACACTGAAATTGTGCAATCTGATTAGAAGCCCAAGTTTGACTTCTTGACACTTGTATATATACACCCACACCCACATCCATTCATTTCATTTTCATCATCTCCCCCATTCTCTAATCAACTTTTTTTTTACGGCAAATTATCTACACACCGATGGAAACAGATACAACTTTAGCTTCTTCAGATCAACCGATCATTGAAACAGTTAGCCGTGAATTCAACCACCAACTTCACCTGCAATCTCATGAACATTCTCCTAATTCAAAGTTATTGCCAGAGGCTCATCAGAATATAACAGAAAACGAAGATGACGATAACGATAATGATAACGATAACGATGAAGATGATGATGATGATTTTACATTTATGTTGGTAGGAGGCGATGCTGATTCGCGTGAGAAAGTGTTGGAAAACGGTGAAACCCGGCCGGTCTTTCCATTGTTTGATCAGAAGTTATTATTAGACGGTGACTCTGAACTTGAAGAAATAGACCGGTTGCCGATTCAGCCTCCGGTGGATAAGATTTTCATTCCGTTGTCACAAAATGACGAAAGCCAAGACGGGACCACCGGACCTTATTGCGCGTGGTCCAAGGAATCGATTACCCTTAGTAAGAAGAGCAACTCTACAGGATTCTCCAAGCTATGGAGATTAAAAGACAAAGGTGGTCGGAGCAACAGCTACGGGCGTGATGCGTTCGTGTTTTTCAAAAATTCTGATAAGAAATCGACAACAACAACGGCTTCTTCGTCTTCTGCTCCGGCCACAGGTGACGACGGGACATTTAAAGTCAACGTGGCCGGAGGGAAGGCAAAGGTTGTTAAGCAAGGAACAAAGGGTAAAAAGTCAACGGTATCGGCGCATGAGGCGTACTTGAAGAGTAGAGAAGAAGATCGCCGGCGGTCGTACTTACCTTACCGGCCGGAGTTGATGGGGTTTTTCACCAATGTACACGGTGGTTTAACCAAGAATGTCCACCCCTATTAATTAAATTATCATAAATTACCCCTTTGTTTGTAATTTGTAAATGGTTATTATTTTTTTTATTGTATAGTTTGTGTTTAGAGTTTTGAAGAAAGTAGAACAATTAGATAAGTTTTTTTGTTGAATTGTTTGGTTTGAATTGTTTTGATTAGAACCGAAGTTTTATTTATTTTGAAGGTATCGGTTATTATTGTAAAAGTTGTATATAACGGAATAAGTGAATTGTCTTTTTTATTTAGAGTTAAATGTCATTTTAGTCCATGTGGTTTGGGCCATTTTGACAGTTTAGTCCAAATGTTTTATTTTTAACATCTGGATCCAAAAAGGTTTTATCGTTGTCATTTTGGTCCAACTGACTTAACTCCATCCATATGTGTTAAATCTGTCAAGGGCATTTTAGTCATTTCATAAATATATAAATAATCCTGCCATACCCCACCCCAACACACCTCTTTCTCTTTCCACCTGCAACATCTACAACCACAAACATGCACATCCGGATCCGATCGACCCAAGTTGATGCCGACCCGTTTATCGATCCCGACCGATATGACTATCTCTGACTCGATTAAACCAACAGGATAATAATTTTCGGTCGCAAAAGCAATAACACACATATCTCAAAAGCAATAATGCAGGTGGCTGTAGTATGGTTTTAATTGTTAACTGAACTTTTTATGCACATATCTTAAAAGCAGTTAATAAATCACAATAACAAACGGATGTAAGCATATGACAAACAAGAATAATCTCATAGCTTACATATCAAGTTTAGAACAAAGCAATAAAGCGATAATTGAAATAATAAAACCTACAAGAAAACAACTCAGCATCAAGCAAGGGTTTAGATCTGTTACGGTGGTGATTGGGGTTTAGAGACAGAGACGTGTTAAATATGCAACGACGGCTGTGAAGGATCTGGTTCTTCATTCTCTGACGACAGGAAACCTGTAACGCCCACGATTCTCGGGGAGTTCCCACAGTGACCGACGGTGGATCTGGTCGGGTATCAGTAGTGCAGAGAGAGAGGATCTGGTCTGGTTCTGTCGGCGAGGATCTGGCTGGCGGTGGATCTGATTCTCAGGGAGTTCCCACAGTGGCGCCGGATGATGGTGAAGCTGTGCTGAGGCAGTAGCGGTGATGGTTGTGGTGGCAGTGGTGTTGTTGGTGTTAGTGGTGGTGGGAGTGGCTAAGGTGAAGATGGAGGGTGAATGTGATGCAGGTGTGTGTATAATATATCAGAGGGAAAATCAGATTGTATATCTATATACGTATATAGAGATATTAATGAAATAAAAGGTTAATTAAAATAGTTTAAGAAATGACAAAAATGCCCCTTGACTAACTGAGGAGCATGGATGGAGTTAAGTCAGCTGGATCAAAATGGCAACAATGAAATCTTTTTGGATCTAGATGTTAAAAATGAAACCTTTACACTAAACTGGCAAAATGGGCAAAACCACAGGGACTAAAATGACATTTAACTCTTTTATTTATTTTGAGTTTGTATGTGTATGCTTACTTACAAAACATATTGTTACGTAGATGTAGTTCAAAATCATACACCCTTTTGCATTTTATCTCTCTTTTTATATATAGAGAGGAAGCGTGTAGGAGTATCCATATATGTTTGCTGTTGTTTCTTTATTATTATTATTATTAGAGTTAATTACTGTTTTTGTCCCTGGGGTTTGTCAAAAATAACGGTTTCAGTCTATTAGTTTAAAAATTGCCATTTCAGTCCATTGGTTTCATTTTCGTAACCATTTCAGTCCACTAACTTAACTCCATCCATTTCTTTTGTTAACTTTGAGTTAACTAACTAATTCAGGGACGGTTTGCGTCAGTTTTAGAAACACAGGGACTTAAGTGTAAACTCTAAAACATTAAAACAAAAAAAATAGTAAATTCCAAAAAATCAAAAAAATTCCAAAAAACCAAACAAATTCCAAAAAATTCTAAAAAATAATAAAAATTCTAAAAAATCATAAAAATTCTAAAAAATCAAAAAAATCCGTTTCGGCGCGAACTGTTTCGAACCCGAACCGTTTCGAGCTGAACCGTCCGTACCGTTTCGACGCGAACCGTTTCGACCCGAACCGTTTCGAGCTGAACCGTCCGTACCGTTTCGAACTGAACCGTTTCGACGCGAACCGTTTCGACCCGTACCCTTTCGAGCCGAACCGTTTCGACCCGTACCGTTTCGAAGCCGAACCGTTTCGAGCCGAACTGTTTCGAACCGAACCGTTTCGACCCGTACCGTTTCGAAGCCGAACCGTTTCAAGTCGTACCGTTTCGAACCGAACTGTGCCGTTTCGAACCGAACCCTTTCGAGCTGAACCGTTTCGAACCGAACCGTGCCGTATCGAACCGAACCGTTTCGAGCTGAACCGTTTCGAACCGAACCGTTTCGAGTTGTACGGTTTCGAACCGTACCGTTTCGATGCGAACCGTTTCGATGCGAACCGTTTCGAACCGAACCCTTTGGACCCGAACCGTTTCGACCCGAACCGTTTCGACGCGAACCGTTTCGAAGCCGAACCGGTACGGTTCGATACGACACGGTTCGGTTTGAAACGGTTCAGCTCGAAAGGGTTCGGTTCGAAACGGCACGGTTCGGTTCGAAACGGTACGGCTTCGAAACGGTACGGGTCGAAACGGTTCGGTTCGAAACGGTTCATCTCGAAACGGTTCATCTCGAAACGGTTCGGCTTCGAAACGGTACGGGTCGAAACGATTCGGCTCGAAACGGTACGGGTCGAAACGGTTCGCGTCGAAACGGTTCAGCTCGAAACGGTTCGGGTCGAAACGGCACGGACGGTTCAGCTCGAAACGGTTCGGGTCGAAACAGTTCGCGCCGAAACGGATTTTTTGGATTTTTTAGAATTTTTATGATTTTTTAGAATTTTTATTATTTTTTAGAATTTTTTGGAATTTGTTTGGTTTTTTGGAATTTTTTTGATTTTTTGGAATTTACTATTTTTTTTGTTTTAATGTTTTACAGTTTACACTTAAGTCCCTGTGTTTCTAAAACTGACGCAAACCGTCCCTGAATTAGTTAGTTAACTCAAAGTTAACAAAATAGATGGATGGAGTTAAGTTAGTGGACTGAAATGGTTACGAAAATGAAACTAATGGACTGAAATGACAATTTTTAAACTAATGGACTGAAACCGTTATTTTTGACAAACCTTAGGGACGAAAACAGTAATTAACTCTTATTATTATTATTATTATTATTATTATTATTATTATTATTATTATTATTTTTTAAATCAAAATCAATCAGCTTGATTACGAATGATTTTATTTTATTCAGCTAGTAATGAATCAAAGCTAATTATAATATTGATTAAGTCTGATTGTAATTTGTTTAGCTTGTTTTATTTTTTGGTAGTAGTTTGATTTGGTTAAATATGTTGCTTAGACTGTGGGGTATGGTGGGGCTTGGGTTGGGGCGGGTGCTGACACGTGGAATGGGAGCCCCCCCCCCCCCCCCCCCACTGCCTGGTACGTGTCCGCGGGGTATGGTGGGGCGTGGGTTGGGTGCACCGCGTGGCAGGGTAGTTTATAAAAATAAAAAAAATATACAAAATTTAAAAAAATCACACAAACATTTATAAAAAAAAAACATACAACTTCATTAATATTTATAAAATTACATAAACCTAAAAATTACAAAATAAGAAACCTAAAGCGTTAAATAAATTTCAAAAAGGTCGATCTTGTCGAACGCCTTTTTTTTCCTTGCCGTGAAACTCTATGTTCGCCACCGCCACCCGGTCCTCGTGGCTTAACTCGCCCCCCGGAACGGCTTCGTAGTAAGCCTTGAAACGCTCGAGCTTGGGACGTAGCTCGCGCCATTTATGTTGGCACGCGTTCATGTTGTGGCGGTCGTTACCGACGTTTAGTCGGTAGGCCGCGAAAGCTTCCGGCCAATATTTGGTTTGGCCCGGTGGCCGCCCCTTCATAGCGTCAACGACGCTTGTGACTAGGGCAAGTTCTTCGTTGTGGGTCCAGGATGCCATAGCGGGTTCGTGGGATGTTGGGTTTGTGGTGACCGGCTGGGGCAGCGGGTGGGGTTTGTCGAATGTTTGGGACCACAGTGGGGGTTGGGATGGACCACCCGGTTGGGGTTTGGGGGTATTTATAGGGGATGTTGGGGTTTGGGTGACCGGTTGGGGTGACCGCTTGGCCAAGCCAACAGTTTGAATTTAAAAATTCAAAACTTTTGGGATGGCCCGCTATGATGTGGCGGGTGAGCCAATGATATTCAGCCAACTAGGATGGTCAAACCGCCCCACGCCCGGCTTGAAACCCATGCCCCAAGGGCCACGCCGAAACCTATGCCCACCCGGGGTGGTGGCTTGGCCGTTTTTTTCCTACCCACGCCCAAACTCCAGCCCCATACCCCGCAGTCTTAGGTTGATATGGGGCCGGTAAGATTAGATAGTTATTATAAAAATGAATAAAGTAGCATAAAGTTGTTTTCTGTATGATTTTAAACAAGCCCAAATAGATTTTGGACTTGACAACAAGCCCAAATAGAATCATTCCACTTTCTCTGGTTTCCTTTTTTTTCAAGCCCAAATATAATAGCTACATTTATTAAGAATCGTAACATTACAATAACACTCTTTGCACTTTGCACACCATATTTATTCTCACTATTTCACAAAGCAAGCCACACTATATATTAGAGGTGTGTAAAGAAAGCCATAACGCGGAAATTTATTTCAAACCTCAAGGAATCGGGTATATGACTACCTTTCCAGTAGCCCGGTGGCTCTCAAGGTAAGCATAAGCTTCATTAACTTTGTCAAACGGAAATGGGCTTTTAGGGTCAATTATCACTTTGATCTTTCCACTCTCCAGGTAAGGGTTTAGTTTTGTCAAAATGGATCCGTCAGATGTGAGAAGAAAGCTGAATCCTGGCGGTGGAATTGGCCCCGTTATACACACTGCAACACCAGTTTCATTAACCGCCTTCAATGCTTTCTCCGGTTGTCCTACAACATTGTATCATCCGTGTACGCAATCAAGAAACACACATATATCTTTTTTATAGCGTTAAAATTGTTGGATCGGCCTACAACACTTTTTATTCAGTAAATATTTTTCTAAAAATAATTAGTTTGTCAAATATGTTTAAAAATATACATTATTTCAATAAAAATTGTAATTTTTTTGAATAAAATTTTCTAAGAATTAATTACTTTTAACATCAGAATTTGAACTAATAAGCAGTTTTTCAAATATGATCCTAAAAGTTATATTTTTTTTTGAACGGCCAACAAACTCAATCCCGAGCACTCTCAGGGCACCCACTAGACAAACGGAGTACTATTATGGATAAAATGATTTGTGAGGTCTTTTGAATCTAAAGATATTTCCCCGAAATAGTAACATACTTTCAACTCAATATTATCATAAATGTCTACTTTCCTTTTCTACCAGATATAGCAACCTTGAGGTACATTGAGTTGGTTTTATTGGGTTAAAAAAAGATTTTGTGTGATTGTTTAAAGTAATTTGTTATTTTTGGTGATTATTAAAATATTTTACCATGCTATTATCGGTAAAATTGTGAGACTTTTGTTATATTAGGGTGTCCGGAGTGAGCTCGGCAAAGGGTTCGGCAAACCCCATTGCCGCGCGGCAAACACCGCCGCCAACCCTTTGCCGAAGCGGTTTGTTTGTCGGTCAGTGATTGCATGCCGATGCGGGGAAGAGTGTATGTGAGAGAGAGAGAGTAGTGTGGGGTGAGTCTATTCCAATCTCAACCAATCACATTTTTTTTTTAAATAGTTTATCACTTCACCAAGTGTGTAAAGCATTGCCAACACTTTTGAGCATAGTTTACCACTTTGACATGACATACTCTCATTGGTTGATTTTTTAGTTTGGCACTCTCAAGTGTTTAACCACTCCTTACACCCTTAAGTAATAAACCCACTTCTTGTCTCGCTCCTGACGCTGTGCGACTTTTGAATCGGGTTCAAAAGTCGTTAATAGTAATTCTTCGTCGCTAAAGGTTTCAAACTTTGTATTTAGTAGAATTGGTTTTTCTATTCAAAAGGGGGTGGCGGCGTAACTTGTTGCCCGACTACCTGCCATTGTTTTGTAATTGCCCTTTTTTGTGTGGAATGATATGTGTTTTCTATTGTTAAAAAAAAATTGAAGATGGGAAAAACCATGAAAATAGACAATATGACCAACAAATCATCAAAATAGGCATTGACTGTCGGCTACGACTTAGCCAACGTTTTGAAGTCAATGTCTATTTTGATGATATGCATGGTCAAGTTGTCTTATCTTTAATGATTTTTTCCATTAACTTTTCATGTGTAGCGATATTCTTACCAATTGCATCATACACAACATCATATTTATCTGGTAGATCTTCAAAGTTTTCTTTGGTGTAGTCAATTGCTACATCGGCTCCTAGACTCTTTAGCAACTCGAGTTTTCCTGTACTAGATGTGGCTGCTACTTTTGAAGCACCGTACACATGTTTTGCGAGCTGTATCAACAACTTATAGCTATGATTACCACCCAACTTATGGTTGTTAACTATATGATCAGTATATCTATATGCGATTCTAAGAGATTAACACACCTGAATTATGAATGATCCAACTCCACCAGCACCATTTAAAACAAGGATTGTTTTACCTTCACTGAATTTAGCCCTTTCAAGACCTTCATAAGCGGTCTCAATTGCAAGAGGGAGAGCAGCAGCTTGTATAAAATCCAAGTTCTTCGGTTTCAAAGCTAACAATCTCTCCTCAACCGCTGTGTACTCAGCCAATGTTCCAAACTGTGTAGGCCCCTCTAGACCCTTTGCGTTAATATCTCCGTATACTTCATCTCCTTCCTTCAGTCCTTTTACTTGGCTTCCAACCTTCACAACTACCCCAGCGACGTCATATCCTGGAATAATCTGTTACAAAAGGCGAAAGGAATTACAAGTGTTGCCACCAGTGTAATGAATAGATCTCATTATAGGTTAAATATGTTGGTATCCGGCCCAAGTATTTCATGTCCCAAGTCTATTAATAAGTTAGTTATGGTAGTTATTTAACCAGCATATGAATGGGTGTCAGGGCCGGCCCTGAGTAAGTGCCGGGTGGGCGACCGCTCTGGGCCCAAATCGATATATATATTTAACAAAAAAATCTGTATGTTAAAAAAAAAAAAAAAAAAAAAATTTAAAGGGCTTGGGTTTAAGAACAAAAAACGTTAAGAGGGCCATAACAGTTTAAGAATTTTGGATTTGTGGCCTAAATTGCCAATGAAATTCGTAAAGGGCATGAATGGCTAAATTCTTTTGAAAAGCCCAATTAATGAATTGAGGGGCGCTGTTGGGCGGTAAAAGAAAGGAACATAAATTTGCGAATAGGACCCAAAATTTTTATCTCGCAGCGGGCAAAAAGTTTTTTTTTTTTTTTTTCGGAGACGGCTGTGATGGCTGTGTTGGTTTATCACACTTGTTGGATACCTATAAATATATGTATCAAATGTTGTAAATAGTTTTTTAGATTATAGTTCATCGATCCATATCATCAAATAAAACCAATCTGTTGATCTTCAAAGATCCTTCAAAATCCACATGCGCTTCTAGAAATACAATTGTGCTTTCAAATAAAGTAATCAGAGACACAAGTAAAAGTTTCTAAGGCTTAAATATATAATCACAAACAAACATCAATCAACCCCCCTCCTTTTCAAGCAAAATCAGACTTAAAAATTTGAAAATCTGATGAAAGAAATATGTTACCGACCGGCAAAGGAGAATCGATGGCTTTAAAGTAACCAAGCCTCCTTTTGAAATCAATAGGGTTAAGAGCAGCAGCAACCACCTTAACCAACACCTGATCATCTTTGATCTCAGGAACCGCCACATCAGTAGCCAGTTTCAGTACATCAACACTTCCATATTCATCATACTTCCATGCCTTCATCTTTTATCAACAAAAGAATTTTCTTTTCTCTTCTGGGAAAAATAATAAAGTAGTAGTAGTGGCTTTTTGCCAGTGATTTGTGGGCAAATATATCACAATGGTGTGGAGAAGATATATAACAGTGGGCAAATATATTATATATCAAGTGGTTTACAAAAGTTAATTAATATCCGTAAACCATTATCACCTCTTTATTTTTATGTAGTTGTGCCATCCCCATAATTGACATATCTTGTGTAAGCTCAACTTTGATTATGGCTTTATAACCTATAAGTCTATAACTAAAAAACTTATACATAAACTTTTTGGCAACGTGTGGTAGCTCACTTGGTAGAGACACATGTCTCTTAAGTGGGAGGTCCCAGATTCAAACCTAAGCAATAGAGGAATTTATGATTTATTGGTGTAAAGTAGGAGAATATTAAAAAACGGTTTTGAAACGTTAAGAATGTAAAAGGCAAAACGTTAGGGTATGATGCGTATATTGAGTTATAGTACTGAATTACTGATGAACTAGTTTTGTAATTCAGTCAAAGTTTAAAGAAAGGTTTGATCGTGAAATCCAAAAGTTACTAGTTCACTCAAAATGTAACAGATTTGATATTTTGTGTATTTTTCTTCTTTTTTAACTAGTTTATATATAATTATAACTTTATTTTTATCTTTTATAAAGTTAATACATAATGTTTTATATTAAGTTATTGTTACCTTCTTTTCGATATAAACTTTAAAAAAAATAACACGTATCAATAAATATTTTTTTTGGTTTAAAAAGATATCTAACTTTTTTTTGAACAACTAATTTTTTTAATTCTCTGTTGTCTGTGGAACTTGAACCCAAGATCTCCCCCTTCTCAACTTGAACCCAAGATATCTAACTATTATAATAAAAGAAACCAACTTTTGTACACGTGTCATTCATTGAACGTATCCTCAAATCTATATTTATCTAAATAAATAAATATTAAATTTTACCACACTTTAATAAAATATTATCCTCAAATCTAAATTGTTAATTTAATATATTTTTAAAACAAATACATCTCTTATCTACTTAACTTATATTAAATATATAAATAACAAATTAATATTAAATGTTATCCTAATTTTTTAAAAATATAACTTTTTTATTATTTGGTATACAAAATTATGTTTATTCAACTCGTGTAAAACGTAGGGTTTTTTAAGGATATATTTTTTTTTTATTATTTGGTAGATTTTTCAACTCGACTATACACGGGTTTTTTTTAAAGATACTACGTTTTTAGTATTTAATATACAAAATTAAATTTATTTAGGATATAATTTTTTTTATTATTTGGTAGATTTTTCAACCCGACTATACACGGGTTTTTTAAAGATACGACGTTTTTAGTATTTAGTAAACAAAATTACATGTATTTAATCTATGTAATACACATGGTTTTTAAAGATATAACTCTTTTTTAGATCTATTCAACACGGGTAATATACAGGGTTTTTAAGGATGTAATTTTTTATTATTTGGTAGATTTATTTAACCCGATTATACACAGGTTTTTTAAGATACGACGTTTTTAGTATTTAGTATACAAAATTACATTTATTTAATCTGTAACACCCTAACACGTTTTAACTAAAAGAGACGCAGCGGAAAATACCGACTCAAAAATTCCTTCTTTCTTATCTATATTACATACTTGGAGGTTCATTTCTAAAATGTCAAACACGTTCTTGAAAAGATTTACAACCTTCATTCTTAATTAACGCATCAAATGTAATATATAAATACAAGTCATGTGACTGCTCTTCCCGTACAATCCTTGCTCTTTGACTCGATCTTCAACCTCTTAGACTTCATAATGATGTTAAGTCCGTGCAACCTGCAATCACCACATACATGCGCATCATTAATATTTGGTGACGTCATTCATAATCTAAACATACATAATTAAATGACCATGCCACATTCTTTCTACTCATGCTAATCCTTTCGATTATCATTCCAAGTACAATCTTGCATCCCAATCATTAAATCTTCATAAGGAAAACAATGGTATACCTGCATTTCATTTCATTCTCAAAGCACTTGATTAGTAGCGTTAATACTCAAACGTATTGTAGCCATGCATACATGTATACGAGCCCTATTCTTTCGTGTACAATCAATCCCACTTCGTGCATACACACTCATACGTATATTTATACACACACGCACACATACATTCATACAAGCTCTTACATACCACTTACATTCCATATAATTTTTACTAACATATACTAGTCACAAACATCCATATAAATAACTCTCATACGTACAAACTTACATGCATGTTCATTTCTCTTCATGCTTACCAATGGATTCCGACACTAACATGTAGGCAAATCTATACACATACATATCTCCAAGCTTATTTCTTTCCCACACATACTTTGAGTGAATGTTCTTGCTCATGAGTGAACATTCTTGCTAATGAATGAACGTTTCAACTGTTGAGTGAACATTCTTGATGACGAGTGAACGTTCCAACTCTTGAGTGAACATTCTTGCTGACGAGTGAACGTTCCAACTGTTGAGTGAACATTCTTGCTAATGAGTGAACGTTCCAACTATTGAGTGAACATTCTTGTTGACCAATGAACGTTCTAACTGTTGAGTGAACATTCTTGCTAATGAGTGAACGTTCCAATTGTTGAGAACTGTTGAGTGAACATTCTTGCTAATGAGTGAACGTTCCAACTGTTGAGTGAACATTCTTGCTGACCAGTGAACGTTCCAACTGTTGAGTGAACATTCTTGCTAATGAGTGAACGTTCCAACTGTTGAATGAACATTTCAACTGTTGAGTGAACATTTCAACTGTTGAGTGAACATTGGCCGTAGATTACGGCAGCTTGCTGTTGTTTCCCCTTGTTTGTTTGGCCATAAGCTACGGCTAATCTTCCGTAGCTTACGATGGGTTCTTTCACTCTAAACCTTCTTCCTTTTTAATTTTAACAAGACAACCGTTAGATATCTGAACTTCCTTCTTCCACATTTTTCATGCTTCCAAGAAGTAACATGACCATAATTCAAGCCCCCATATCCTTTTACTACTTAACCCCAAGATCAAACCATCTACCGCATCACCCTATGTTTCTTTCTACATTTTGACCCGTTCGCTTCTACCGTGTAATTCCAAACATAGATGACCACCAACGACTTACCACCTTAACTTCATTTATAAATAAGAAGTGATTCCGGAAATCACTTACCTTATGTGTCCGTGATCCGCTTCCTTGCCTCATCTTGGCCCGTTAGCCTTTCGTGCTTGATTCCATCTCGACATGATCCCTATACTTTCATGTCATCGCAATCACATTCTTGTTAGCATACATGATTGTACATATTAACGATCATATCAAATACATATCTCACATTTGACTTTCATTAGTCAATTCTAACAAGCATAAGGCATATTCCCACAATCATAATTCATCACATATAACACATATCGATATAAAACGTACCATTTGACATTCTATAACATTGCACAGTTGACTTTCAGAAGTCAACGGTTTATCATATGAACTTTCTACTTAACCTCATATATTCGTGTTATCATATTAGCCTATACTAATGACATTATATATATTTCAAACTCATAATGTAGTATCTTACAACCACATGATCACTAAATTATATACACATATACATTCACAAACACGTACTTTCACATGCTAATGCTTTCATTATCTCATATTTGACAACCACATTCAAGGTTAGTCTATTTAACATAATCACAACATCATTATTTACTAGCAAGTTCATATGTTATATACTTAGTGCACATTCATTTCTAAATTACCAATAGGCAATTGGTCCAACACATGTTGTGCACCTCATCATTCAAGGATAGAGTACAAGTTCTAATGCATAATTGTACTCAATCATACCATCAACTACACCTTCTTATGAAATCCTTCTACACTACATCTTCTCATGCCTAATTATCATCAATTATGTCATTATCAAACTCTACACATGTTCCTCCATTGTTTAACATATAATTTCACATACTAGCTTATACTAAGCATTTCATCAAACACTTGGTGTGCGTACACCATTTAATGCACAATGTATAACTAATTTATGCACGATCTTCTAAGTTCATACATAATTCATCAAATCTTCTTACTATTCAACAAGTACCAATCACACATAGACATCAACATAACAAAATCTCTAGTTCATCCACTCATTCATATTAAACCATAAACCATCAAAACCCCAAGTTCTTGAACATGGGTTCTTCCATTAAAACTCCTAATTGAGATGATTAACTCATAATTGACACTAAATTAGTGCATGCATACACAAATCCAACCATCTAACATCCCCAATTTACCCAATTGGGGTTGATTCGTCAAAACCCACCAAGTACTCTAATCAAGAAGGTTTAAGGGGTGAATTAGATACTTACTTGATGCTTAGGAGGTGATGAACACCCCTAAATTCATAGATTATCCATGTTATTTCAGATTTCTCATCTCCTTCTTCTTCCTTTGGTTCACACAAGAACATACACATACACACACTATGTGTGTGTGTCGACATATACATCTGCCCCAAATGGGGTTTCCATTTTCTGTTTATGTATTAATTAAAACACTTTTTAACTTGCCCTCTTTTTGCCCTTGAAGTTTTGTTTGTTATTTGTTACTAACAAAATTCCATTCCTTACTATTTAACTAGCATATATAACTAAGTTAACTAACTTAGTTACCCCATATCACATTGTGTAAAATAAAACATGCTTGTAATTTAACATTCGGGTTTTGGGGCGTTACAAGTCTACCCCCCTTAAAAGAGGTTTCGTCCCCGAAATCTTGTTCATCTCCACTAAACCATAAATATCCTTTAGGTTTCGTATCCTTGCATAACGCTAATCCCTAGTAAACATCTTTACTAAAGACCCATTTATTCAATAAATTCAAGATGCATACTATGGAAAGAATGCATTCATGGTTCAATCTAAGGTTTTGTCCCCACCTTCCAAGATTAGGCAAAAATATACTTTCATGCATTTAATGATCATAACGAGTTTTCTTACATCTACTGTTACTCATAAATCATGCTTGATACTTCATTCTTACGTTAGTCACACCGGCCCTCATCACGAGCTTACCACAATATTTCATTATTAATATTCCCCTTTATTTCTTTCATAGCCACACGAGAAGTCGTAATGTGATTACACGTATATCATAACATTCAGCTAAGGCCTTGCTACATCAACATAACTGCTATTTCATACTTACTTTTTTTGTACGTACCTCGAGAATTGAGCATCATCCTATGTTTGCTATAGTTATATGTACTATGTACTCCTTTATGTTATATTCTGCATCACTTCATTCATGTCACACTTGTGCTACCATTAGTTCGTACGTAAGGGGTTATTCAACCCATAACATTCTATCTAACACCCACATCTTAAACCATTTACTAACCTTGTTGTTTTGGCACAATACCACGACCCGCAGAACGGATCGACTATCTTTATCTTGAGTCCATACCATCCCCGGAGTGATCTCATTCATCCGTGTGATGAGCTTCCGCTCGTGCACGTCCCTTCCCAACTCTACTAGCTTTATCGTACCAAGAGTTCTACCACCCTCATCTATAAAATTAATGATTTGCACATTTCATTCAAATTCCGTCAAGTATGGCGTTGATCAAATCATCTTGTTTACATACTAGTCCGTTCTAGATTCTTTTAAAACATTAGTTCGTTTGACCCATTCATATTGGGTCAATACATGACCGTTCCTTAACATATCATTTTCATTCGTTTGACTCGTTCATAACGAGTCAATACATGACCATTCCTTAGCATATCATTTCCATTCGGTTATTCATTTTATTCGGTGTTAATTCACCTATATTCTTCCACAAATCATTAACTTACTTGGCATACTACATTATATATTTCATTACTTACGTAGTACTCTCACAATTTGAAAATGATTATTTTCCAACTTCTGCAGTTTGGCTTTTCTAGGTCAAATTGCCACTAATTATTTTTTGTTTACCTATTTTGGAGTATGTCTTGTACTTACCTCCAGATCAAACATGCTTACAAAAACATCCTTTCATTGTTTTAGTGTTTCTTGAAAAAGAAACTTTCATTCTCGTCTATACTTGAGCCATTCTTCCGGGTCTTAACCGCCATTCATCCTAACTCTCTCATGAGTTAATTTCCAATATGTGTATTTCGTAGCTTTATTCAATAATTCTTTCACACAATGCATATATATATTTATTACGACATCAACTTTCAACGGTTTTGTTCAGTTAGCATATCGAACCTTTCATGTTATTTTACTATTACTTGCTTTCTAACTAACAATATCATCTTCTTTTGACTTTTCAGAAACTCAACCCGTACGTATATTCTTATTCACGTTTTTATCATTTGGCTACAATCAAACCCAAGCGTGTTCATACATGTTTAATCCGTACTCACCTACGGGCTTATTTTTTTCATCCATACATTTCATTCCCTCCTTTCATTCTTACTTGTTTGATTCGTACTTACTTACGAATTCAAAAATTTTCATTCTTTCCATTCATTCTTACTTGTTTAATCCGTACTTTACTTACGGATTCGAACATTTTCATTCTTACCATTCATTCTTATAAAGTACTTTCATTTTCTTGAAAGCCTTACTGTTTCTTTCACCTACACATCCACCTACTACCCAATTCTAGAGGAGATACCTACGATAATTATCATGGTCTCACGAATGTCATATGCTTCTTGCGTACTGGCCAGGCACACAATCCACATACTAGTTTCGTGCCTTCATATAATCATCACCTTATGTCCGAAGAAGTGGGTTTCAGTTCATGCAACATCTTTAAAACCTTACAAAGACAATATCATTGTCTTTTGTTTAATATTTACTCTCCCCAAGGAGATTTTTCCTTTTTCTTTTAACACTGGTACCCATATATATTAATATTGTGTACCCGCGGTCCATTTGTCTAATTACATGCTTTGGTATTCATCCTAGACCGCATCCTCGGATCATCCTCCTCAAACACTTAAGCTTACCTTGCATATACAATACAATTAGCTTCTTTATATGAATACATAAGAACATGCTTACATTCAATTCTACCTTTGGATCTTGATCGAGTCTTGGATTGTACGGTTTCCTTGTCACAAGAGCACACGGGTTTGAGTTCAAGAACTTACTTCCTCGTACTTGATTCTCTCAAACCAGGGCTCTGATACCAACTTGTAACACCCTAACACGTTTTAACCAAAAGAGAAGCAGCGGAAAATACCGACTCAAAAATTCCTTCTTTCTTATCTATATTACATACTTGGAGGTTCATTTCTAAAATGTCAAACACTTTCTTGAAAAGATTTACAACCTTCATTCTTAATTAACGCATCAAATGTAATATATAAATACAAGTCATGTGACTGCTCTTCCCGTACAATCCTTGCTCTTTGACTCGATCTTCAACCTCTTAGACTTCATAATGATGTTAAGTCCGTGCAACCTGCAATCACCACATACATGCGCATCATTAATATTTGGTGACGTCATTCATAATCTAAACATACATAATTAAATGACCATGCCACATTCTTTCTACTCATGCTAATCATTTCGATTATCATTCCAAGTACAATCTTGCATCCCGATCATTAAATCTTCATAAGGACAACAATGGTATACCTGCATTTCATTTCATTCTCAAAGCACTTGATTAGTAACGTTAATACTCAAACGTATTGTAGCCATGCATACATGTATACGAGCCCTATTCTTTCGTGTACAATCAATCCCACTTCGTGCATACACACTCATACGTATATTTATACACACACGCACACATACATTCATACAAGCTCTTACATACCACTTACATTCCCATATAATTTTTACTAACATATCCTCGTCACAAACATCCATATAAATAAGTCTCATACGTACAAACTTACATGCATGTTCATTTATCTTCATGCTTACCTATGGATTCCGTCACTAACATGTAGGCAAATCTATACACATACATATCTCCAAGCTTATTTATTTCCCACACATCCTTTGAGTGAATGTTCTTGCTCATGAGTAAACATTCTTGCTGATGAATGAACGTTTCAACTGTTGAGTGAACATTCTTGCTGACGAGTGAACGTTCCAACTATTGAGTGAACATTCTTGCTGACGAGTGAACGTTCCAACTGTGACAACCGGTAATTTACGGCTCTTAATTACGTGATTAACAGGAGATTAACGCAATAATAAATAGTGATTACAGCATAAATCAATTTAATTAGGCCTTTGGAGTGCCTAGGAACGCCCGATCGACTTTACAGTACGCGCATGACGGCCTACAGAGAGCCTGCTAAACGGTAAACGATGACGATCTGAAACCGTACGAAATACTTACGACACCGACAAATATGGATGTTACACGAATATTTTATGCCCATGAAGTTTGGGTCGCGATATCGGGTCTCGTAAGAATCACGGGCCACTTGCACATGAGATGGACTTGTGGGCCCCGGGCCCAAGCCCAAGCCCAAAACCCACAAGTCTAAACCCGTGCATAATGCACAAGAGCTACAGAATCTTTTGAGATCTAACAAAATATTACCAAATCTATATTAGATCCTACAAGATTTAGAAATCTTTACAAAATCTATCTAAAATATACTCAAGATTGTAAAAATCTACATAAGTCTCTTCATGAGATCTTGTATCAATGGACATATGTTTTGACCTGAATGTAAATTGTCTAATTAAAAGACAATAACCATCCCTCCATTCTATTAATACACATATCTGGCTCATGACCCACAACACACACAAAATTGAATTTACATACACACACCACCAAATAGTTGGCTCTCTCTCGATTCCTAAGCAGTGACCACAAACAAATAGCACATGCTCTCATCTTCAAAGTCAGATGCTCTCAAACAACATCCCACCCCCCCTTTTCGATTAACAGAACGGGTCACCACCACCACCGTACGGTGGTGGTGCGGCGGCGACCGAACAGAAGAGAGAGAGAGAGACGAGACGGAGAGAGAGGAGCGTTGAGAGAGAGAGCTGAGAAGGGTATGAGAACCGGCGGTCGGTGCCATTGACCGCCGGATATTGGCTTTATCCGGCAAACTCACCGGCTTCGGGTCTGATTCGGTTCGTTATCCGGCGGACCTTGCTTTTAACCGACGGGTTACTGGTGCTGATGAAGATGGCAATGGAGGTCAGTCTCGGTTCGGGTCTCGCCTCTGGTTTCGAATGGCCTCCGGTGACGGTGCCGACGTCCAGGAACCACCGTGTACGGCGGCGAAGGTGGTGATCTCCGACGAACGGTAAACCCCCATCCCTTTTCTCCATTGATTTGCTTCCAGATGATGATTTGATTTATTTCGTTTCGGATATATGCTGGTCTCGTGGCCTCGGTTTGGTTCAAGACAAACGGATCAGTGCAGTTCCAGTCAAAAGACGGTCAACAGGAGGTTTTGGTTAGGCTCGAATCAGCCTGTTTCGGTTCACAGATTTGGTGCTTTCCGGCTCGACTTAGTTCTATACGGCTCAACTCGGTCCGACTCAGCTTGACTCGGTCCAACTCGGCTCAACTCGGTCCAACTCGGCTCAACTCGGTCCAATTCGGTTGACTCGGTCAAACTCAGTCAACCCGAGTCAACTCAGTTGACTCGGTCAACTCAGTTGACTCGGTCAACTCAGTTGACTCGGTCAACTCAGTTAAGCGGCTAGACGTTTCGGCTTGAAGACTCGGTAAAAATTAATCACGCGTTTAATATTTGTTATTTTGATATTACGTGTGAAACAAGCTCGAACCGACATGATTTTAGTTTACGAAATATTGGCAAATTTGATATATTGTTTGATTGTTGTTGAATCTTGAAAAATATATCGACATCTAGTTGTCGGGACCGTCCAAAAACAGAGGAAACTCTGCCCGTTTTTCGAGAAAATCCGTAAAACAAAACGCGTTTTATTATAAAACGAACTATCAGATTCAAGTAAATCTTTTTACAAAACCAAGATAATTACTTAGATTGTTTCAAAAGCCGATAACACGCATTCGTTTTATAAAAATAAATATAGTTTATATATTTATTTTCAAATACCGTACAAAACGAATCTTTTCATAAATAAATATAGCTATATATTTATTTCCGACACAATCAAGTCGAATTCTTTCTAAAATAAATATAGTCATATTTATTTTCAAACGGCAAACGACACGACTTCTCTTTATGAAAATAAATATAGATCGCATTTACTTTCAAAAGCAACTCGACGATTCTTTTATAAAATAAATATAACTTTTCATATTTATTTTATACGCCTAAACGGCATATACGCATATTTTGACAAAGATCATACGAAACGCGATATATAATACGAGTTGGTTATATGATATTTTCATACAAATATTCTTTTTGTACGCGTACGACTTCTTAAAACGAGCTAATAAGTACAACTTCTTCGGTTCTTTTAAGATGACAATTTACTGTCAAATCGTTCGATTAACGATTCGGTAGAGCTCGATTACACGTAGTTAGTTACTGCGTTATTTAGAAACTTATTAGATATTCCGTGTTAGGAATATTGTAGAATGCACGCTAGCGAGTCTCACTTTGGAAACGACATCAAGGAGTCGTAATTAGCTAGCTTGCACAGGAATATTCAGGTGAGTTCATAACCCCAACCTTTTTTACGGTTTTACATTTTTCTAAATGTTTTCGGGGTGGAAAGACATGCACTTTTTGCAAAGCATACAAGAATTACATATTTATAAACCATTGATCTAGACAAGATTTATCTGACACAAATGGTTTACGAAAAGCTTATGTTTTTACCGGTTTTCAAACAAGCTTTTACACACGAATTTTAGTTTTCCAAACTACGGGAAAATACAAATACAAGAGTTTACAAAATACAAATGTTAAAACGTATACAAATGGTATGATAAAAACACGAGAAGCACACTGGGTGAGAACGAGAACCAAGTGTGACGAGATATAAAAATATGTGAAGCGCACTTGGTGAGAACGAGAACCAAGTATGAGGCGCTATGAGAAATGATAACAAGAAACGCGCT
Organism: Helianthus tuberosus; assembly: GCA_030545235.1. Lineage (NCBI taxonomy): Eukaryota > Viridiplantae > Streptophyta > Magnoliopsida > Asterales > Asteraceae > Helianthus > Helianthus tuberosus. The sequence continues at coordinate 1,483,798 of CM060395.1, read as the reverse complement.
TGGTGAGGACGAGAACCAAGTAGGATGCGTTATGAGAAATAGTGTCACGAATAGGGTACAGAAGCACCATTAATCAACGTATACATTCAGACCGCAGAACAAAAGGTTAGATCTAACAGGTGCCTGGCAGCCTCACACTCGGTCGGGGCGAGAATCGAGTGGTGCTTTTGTGTCTCAGAATATACCAATTAAATGCCTTAGGTTTGGTGGCTTCCTATGACGTGTCACATGTTAATGGCTTTGCAACCCATTAACAATCTGATAATTACAGAAAAACTGTATTTACATAAAATTCATACCATACAAGAATTGATAAATAACTTGAAGTACGTGGGGTACTCAAGAGAATTGATATATAACTTGAAGTACGTGGGGTACTCAAGAAGATTGATAAATAACTTGAAGTACGTGGGGTACTCAAGAAGAAATTGAATTATACATAGGTACGTGATGTACACATGAAACTGGATTTATGAAAACGTGATTTATATATGAAAATGATTTTAAATTCGTTTTCTCAACAATACTTCAAAAACCGGTTATTCAAAAAGATTTATTTCAAATCTTTTACAAACAAACTATGAACTCGCTCAACTTTATGTTGATTTTTCGCATGTTTCTTTCTCAGGTTACAGTTCTAAGACAAGGCACGGTTGGAATAGGAGAACCATGAAGAGTCGAGTACTTAGTGGCGTTCATTTTCTAAAAGACTTAGCTTATTTGCTTCCGCTGTGCAATGAAGGTACCAGTCCAGTCACGCCAATGCTCTGATAATTTCGGGGTGTGACACCAACTATTGAGTGAACATTCTTGCTAATGAGTGAACGTTCCAACTATTGAGTGAACATTCTTGCTAATGAGTGAACGTTCTAACTGTTGAGTGAACATTCTTGCTAATGAGTGAACGTTTCAACTGTTGAGTGAACATTCTTGCTAATGAGTGAACATTCCAACTGTTGAGTGAACATTCTTGCTAATGAGTGAACGTTCCAACTGTTGAGTGAACATTCTTGCTGACCAGTGAACGTTCCAACTGTTGAGTGAACATTCTTGCTAATGAGTGAATGTTCCAACTGTTGAGTGAACTTTGGCCGTAGATTACGACAACTTGCTGCTGTTTCCCCTTGTTTGTTTGGCCATAAGCTACGGCTAATCTTCCGTAGCTTACGACGGGTTCTTTCTCTCTAAACCTTCTTCCTTTTTAATTTTAACAAGACAACCGTTAGATATCCGAACTTCCTTCTTCCACATTTTTCATGCTTCCAAGAAGTAACATGACCATAATTCAAGCCCCCATATTCTTTTACTACTTAACCCCAAGATCAAACTATCTACCGCATCACCCTATGTTTCTTTCTACATTTGACTCGTTCGCTTCTACCGTGTAATTCCAAACATAGATGACCACCAACGACTTACCACCTTAACTTCATTTATAAATAAGAAGTGATTCCGGAAATCACTTACCTTATGTATCTGTGATCCGCTTCATTGCCTCATCTTGGCCCGTTAGCCTTTCGTGCTTGATTCCATCTCGACATGATCCCTATACTTTCATGTCATCGCAATCACATTCTTGTTAGCATACATGATTGTACATATTAACGATCATATCAAATACATATCTCACATTTGACTTTCATTAGTCAATTCTAACAAGCATAAGGCAAATTCCCACAATCATATCTTTTCAACTCATATAATTCATCACGTCATCACATATAACACATATCGATATAACACGTACCATTTGACATTCTGTAACATTGCAAGTGTGACAAAAGCCTAACCTTGCTACTTATGCACAGTTGACTTTCAGAAGTCAAAGGTTTATCATATGAACTTTCTACTTAACCTCATATATTCGTGCTATCATATTAGCCTATACTAATGACATTATATATATTTCAAACTCATAATGTAGTATCTTACAACCACATGATCACTAAATTATATACACATACACATTCACAAACACGTACTTTCACATGCTAATGCTTTCATTATCTCACATTTGACAACCACATTCAAGGTTAGTCTATTTAACATAATCACAACATCATTATTTACTAGCAAGTTCATATGTTATATACTTAGTGCACATTCATTTCTAAATTACCAATAGGCAATTGGTCCAACACATGTTGTGCACCTCATCATTCAAGGATACAAGTTCTAATGCATAATTGTACTCAATCATACCATCAACTACACCTTCTTACGAAATCCTTCTACAATACATCTTCTCATGTCTAATTATCATCAATTATGTCATTATCAAACTCTACACATGTTCATCCATTGTTTAACATATAATTTCACATACTAGCTTATACTAAGCATTTCATCAAACACTTGGTATGCGTACACCATTTAATGCACAATGTATAACTAATTTATGCACAATCTTCCAAGTTCATACATAATTCATCAAATCTTCTTACTAATCAACAAGTACCATTCACACATAGACATCAACAGAACAAAATCTCTAGTTCATCCACTCATTCATATTAAACCATAAACCATCAAAACCCCAAGTTCTTGAACATGGGTTCTTCCATTAAAACTCCTAATTGAGATGATTAACTCATAATTGACACTAAATTAGTGCATGCATACACAAATCCAACCATCTAACATCCCCAATTTACCCAATTGGGGTTGATTCGTCAAAACCCACCAAGTACTCTAATCAAGAAGGTTTAAGGGGTGAATTAGATACTTACTTGATGCTTAGGAGGTGATGAACACCCCTAAATTCATAGATTATCCATGCTATTTCAGATTTCTTCTCTCCTTCTTCTTCCTTTGGTTCACACAATAACACACACACACTATGTGTGTGTGTCGACATATACACCTGCCCCAAATGGGGTTTCCCTTTTCTTTTTATGTATTAATTAAAACACTTTTCAACTTTCCCTCTTTTTGCCCTTGAAGTTTTGTTTGTTATTTGTTACTCACAAAATTCCATTCCTTACTATTTAACTAGCATATATAACTAAGTTAACTAACTTAGTTACCCCATATCACATTGTGTAAAATAAAACATGCTTGTAATTTAAAATTCGGGTTTTGGGGCGTTACATAATCTGTGTAATAAACATGGTTTTTAAAGATGTAACTTTTTTTTATTTGATATATAAAATTACATTTATTTAACCCATACAATATACAGGTTCATAAAGATATAAATTTTATTATTTAATATATTAAATTACATTTATTTAACTTGTGTAATACACGGGGTTCTAACCTAGTGTTTATATATAAGTTTGTTTGATAAGGGATGGGCTAAACTAAACCAAAACTAAAAATTATCATATATATCTAATTTAGATATTTTAACTACTTCGTAATGATAATTTTTAATTTTACATTATTGTATATATGATATTTAAATAAAATATCCTCTAATTTAAACAAGTTGAAATCCAGCTTTACAATGACTCGCCCTATAATTAAATCGACTAGTTTCCACCCTTCGAGAAGTAGTCTCAAAAGTAAACATCAGATGTGAATTCGACAATGACATTGATAGAAAATGATAAAAAAAGTGGTTTAGTAGGTAAACTTTGAGCATGCCTGTTTATTTTATTGGTATCATGTTCATGATTGATAGAAAATGACAAAAAAGTGGTTTAGTGGGGTAAACTTTGAACATGCCTGTTTGTTTATTCGTATAATGTTCATGATTGATAGAAAACTAGGATTTTGCCCGCCGCGCGTTGCGGCGGCTCGCGACGGGGGGAAACATATAGTAAGACAAAACACTATAAGAATATAATCTCTTGATCTCATTCATTAGCAAAGGGTACAAAACACTATAGGTGATTCGTAAAACGCAGTGCGTAAAAGACAATTACAAATAAAAAGTGTAAATCACAAAGGTAGACACAAAGTGTACAACACAATGCCAAAGACATTGCGAAAAACACAATGCATTGGCATTTGCAAAAGTATGAGTTGTAGTCTAGGGTGTAAAAATGGAGTAATAGTGCAAGGGGTAAAAAAACAAAGTGTAAAAGTATAGGGGTGGTGACGGAAATGTGTAAAAGATGAGGGGGTGTTGGTGGAAATGTAAAAGAAGAGGGTTAGTGGCGTAACTGTGTAAGAGCTAAGAGGGTGATGGTGGAAAACCAAAGTAGAGGGTTGGTGCTGGCAAAGTTTGAAAGATGAGCTTGTGGTTTTGGAAATACAAAGTAGAAGGTTTAGGGACTAAATTTGTCATTTTATGAAACTCTGAAGATACCAAAGCCAAGGGACTAAAATTGCAACATCGTGAAAGTACGGGGGCAGGGAGGCAAAGCCAGTGGGAAACCCGTGCGCGTTGCGGCGCAAGTACATTGCAAACATCAAATAGATTAGTCGAAGCGTTATGTAATGCGTTAAACATATGAAAACGCACATTTTGACGTGTCCAATTTAACTCAATAGCATTGTAGCTGGATAAAAATGTAAAGTATATCGTATTTATATGTGACCCGACTCATACATAGGAAACGTACAAAAAAGCATAAAATGTGTATCAAGGGAAAACTAACACGTGTAATCAAAAGTGATATTCATATCAACGGAAAAAAATATACCGTTAGCGTGTTGTGGTAGGGTCGAAACGTAGAATTGGAAACGTACATAAAACAATCAAAAAACAAAATATATTTGACCTGACTTGTTCCACAAAAAAGTTTACATCGAAATGTATACCAACTCGAATTTATACCAACACATAAATTTTAATATTCATAATACAACCCGCGGGTGATGCGTCGTATGTACGTTGCAAACAGATTAGTCCAAGCGCTATGTCATGCGCAAACCATATGAAAGCGCATGTCTTGACGTATTTAGTTCAACTCAATGTATGATTGAATCCAAACGTTTAGTTTTTTTGAAAAAGAAATTAGCGAACGAAAATAATTAAAGAAAGCAATAAGCTAAAAATGTATAGATATACGGTACAACGATAAAGTTGAAACATTATAAACTTTTGAAATTAAACCTCAATGGTCTAATATTGCAATGTAATTGAAGTTTAACTCGGAAAGGAAATTGACTCAAAACACAATTTAACAAAACTAAAAGCAAAGGGCCAAAATGTATTTTACTCAAAGTATGGGTGAAAAATTGAAATTTAACTTGGAAAGGAAAGAGACTCAAAACACAATTTAACAAAACTAAAAGCAATGGGTCAAAATGTATTTTACTCAAAGTATGAGTGAAAAGAGGAAATGTCGAAATGGACTCAAAACGCAACTTAACAAAACTAAGAGCAAGGGGCCAAAATGTATTTTACTCAAAGTATTGTGTGAAAAAGGTATATATATAAGAAAAGCCAAAGACCCGCCAAGTCACACCACACCTTGTGGATCTCACACCTGCCACTTGTCGATGCCCCCAACCTAAGCCCCCACACCCCACAATCTTATTCTGATTTTTTCAAGAGATATATAAAAACCATTTATTATACACGTCCAAACATCAATAGTTGAATTGTTGATATATAAGAATTTCACAGATTATTAATATTCAGAATTTACAAAATTTACATAATATGATGTATAGTGTTCGTTTTTTATTTAATCTTAGGCTTAAACATTTGTGCTGTTAGTTTCTTTTTATTATAGGCCCATACTTTTGGGCTCGCATTTGGACTTGAAGTCTTGAACGAAATCTTCATTTGGGCTAGTGTATGGAATAAGACAAAAATATGGAGAAGTTGGTCGGTGGCAGTAGCCACCGACTTTGTCCTTTAAGTAAGTTGATAATGAAAAAAAATGGTTAAGTGGGTAAACTTTGAATATGCCCGTATATTGGTATCATGTTCATGAACACTAATATGATAAAACGAGTGTTAGACTATGGGTATGGGGCTTGGGTTGGGGCGTGGGTTGGGGGAAAACGTCCAAGCCACCATCCCGGGTGGGCTTGGGTTGGGGCGTGGCCCTTGGGGCTTGGGTTTCAAGCCGGGCATGGGGTGGTCTTGACATCCTAGCTGGCAGTGGCGGACCCAGGATTTTTTTTCATTGGGGTCCATTTTTTCGTGTTAGAATTTTTCAGAACCAAACATTAAAATTTTCGGGTCGCTCATCGTAGTCGGGTCGGGTCGGACCTAGGAAATGATGTAGAAGCATTTATTGGTCATGAAACAACTACATTATTAAGAACCATTTTTAAGAATCAAGTGATCAAATTGCGGTGATTAATAAGTTGCTTGAAACCAATAGCTATATAAACAATACAACTATTTCACATAACTTCAAAATTTTGTTTAAGCTTTTTTTTAACGCCACTATATGTTGAAAGTCTTATTTGTTAATCAAATGTGAAATAAAATCATTTGGAGACATTACATTTCTCATTTTAGAAAAGCAAATTAGAGGATCAATGGGTGGTTGTGGTGTTTTAAAACACTAGGTTAATTTTGATGGAAAAAATAAACTAAAAAACAAGAGATGTAAGACTTGAACTTGAGACCTACTTGTTGGAACACAAGGAGATTTACCACCATACCATCTTTGCTTTTAATACTATGGGGTCCAACTAATTTATTTTATGGGGTCCTTGAAAAATTTAACATATCGGTTCTACTATTTTTTTAAAAAACATTGGGGTCCGTGGACCCCGATCCGCACCATATAGGTCCGCCCCTGCTAGCTGGCTGCCTCCCATTCGCTGACCCCGCCATGTCATAGCGGCATCTTGGACTCGCGAGGAAGAATTGGCTCTCGTCACAGGCGTCGTTGACGCTATGAAGGGGCGGCAACCGGGCCAAACAAAATATTGGCCGGAAACATTCGCAACTTACCGACATAACGTCGGTAACGACCGCCACAACCTCAACGCGTGCCAACACAAATGACGCGAGCTATGGCCCAAGCTCGATCGTTTCAAGGCTTACTACAAAGCCGTTCCGAGCAGCGAGTTAAGCCACGAGGACCGGGTGGCGGAGTCAAACATAGAGTTTCGAGGCAAGGAGCGAAAGGCGTTCGACAAGATCGCCCTTTTTGAAATTTATCTAATGCTCTAGATTTGTTATTTTGTAATTTTTAGAAATTATGTAATATTTAGGATTATGTAATTTTTAAAATTTTAATGAAGTTGTAGGTTTTTTTTTATAAATGTTGTGTGAATTTTATAAATTTTTTGTATTTTTTTAATAACCTGCCATGCGGTGCACCCAACTCAAGCTCAACCCACGCCCCACCATACCCCGCGGACACGTCACTAGGCAGTGGGGGGCTCCCATTCCACGTGTCAACAAATGCCCCAACCCAAGCCCCACCATACCCCACGGTCTTATAATTTGTCAAAATAGATGTACTTATTAAGATTTTTTTTAATTAGATAATGGTCCTTAGCCTATTCCTCGAATATGCCCGAAAATAGTTCATCTTCCACTTCTTTCTCAAGTACTCTTGCTTCTAGCACGGCTGGCCTAACAGTACAATTGAGCTAGGCTGAGGCCTAGGGCCTACGAAAAATAAGGGCTTTCAATCTGCTATAGAAAACTATATAAATATTCGGATAATAAATATAGTACGATATATTTAACAACATATTTGTGCTCCACAACAAGTCCTCTGCGAAAAATTAGAACGCACATTCCATTTTTGTGATTAGGGTCCAATGTATCAATTTTCTTATTCTTGTAATGCCCAGCTCTCGTACACATATGGTACTTTATATGTTTTTCTCCTTTGTCGTTTATCTTTTCAGTCTCTTTCCTTACAACAAACCCCGTAGCCGCCGCACACTTAAGATACAAAGAATAACAATCACCAAGGCTTTCGGAAATCATTCCTGACTTTGGTTTTAGATCGTCTCTAACGACGGGAATCTTGAATGTAGAACCAGTTTTCGGGCAAATCCTTTCATTCGACGCAACACTCTCTTCTAAAACAACAAAAAAAGCCATTAACAGTAATGAGATGATTCAATAACCTTGACACTGGAAAAATACACGCCATGCATAAAATAAAGCCAACATGATCATTTATTTAACCGTACATGATTCAATAACCCTTGACAATGGAAAAATACACGCCATTCATAAACATAAAGCCACCCTAATCAATTAATCATATATGATATATACGTCATTAATCGTTGATAATCAACAAATAATTAGAAATTAAATAATTTTTATATATAAATGGAAACGCCATTTGTTAAATCATAACGATTCAAAAAGAGTTAACGTTTGCCGCAATTCCTTAAAGAGTTGTTTGAATTTAAACGCTATTAAACACATAAAAAACGTGATTAGATTAACGAGTTATTTGGAATGAAACGCCATCAAAACATCCTTAACAATCTGTTTTGATTGAAAGGCTATTAAACGTCATTAATCGTTGATAATATACATTCCTTAACGAGTTGTTTTGATTACATAATAAACACCAAGTTTAATATATAAGACTTAAATACAAACATAACCACATGAAAAAAAGCAAAAATGCCATAGCATTTACATGATTAGTTCGAAGATTAAAAACAAAATAAAACGCCATCATTTTAATGTTGTTGGAATTGAAACACCTTTTAACATATCAAAACCTGAATAAGAAAAATAAAGTAAACGTTATTCCTAATTTTAATTTATATCAATACCAAAATAAACATCGTTATAAGATATATAATAATCAAAACGCTATTGCTTTTACATGATTTGCTCCAAGAACAAAACACCAAAAAATGAAAAAACGCCATCAATTTTATATAATATGCTCAAACAAAAATCTAACAAAATACCCTGTAACTCGAAATGGCATAGATCTCGGAAACTTGAAGAGGATGTAACAGCTAACACGATAATTTTGGAGTTTTGTTTCAAAACGGAAGAAAAAGGCGCTGACAAAAAAGCGAATGTTCAAAAATTAATGTGGAATGAAAATCATACCCTCTCTTATTATTTAGCGCCATGGACACATGTCGCCTCCAGATCCGTTTTCACCATTTTCACACTTTCCGTGGTTTTCACCAGAACCCGTTTATAATATATATATATATATATATATATATATATATATATATATATATATATAGGATTAGGTTCAAGAGTGAACACTAATGTAGCTTGCGAACTGAGTGAACTAATCCTGGCCATACACGCGTGTAAATCAATGGCCCGGATTTGATGTTGAAATACACATGTGTATTTTATGATTTGATGATGAGATCCTGGCCATACACGTGTGTAGAACAATGGCCAGGATTTGTTCATTCAGTTCGCAAATACACTAGTGTTCACTCTAGAACCCCACCCTATATATATATATATATAGAGAGAGGGTTCGATTTTATATAACAATAACTTAGTTAGATTAAATCGAATGTAAAGTGCTCTAAATGTGTGCTCTTCCACCATGTTCTTTTACATGTTTTTTTATTCTTTTGACAAATATTGTGTACTTGGAGTTATGGAGTTGATGTGTTCATGGCGCGAAATAATTAGATAAGTTTTTTTTGTTGAATTGTTTGGTTTGATTTGTTTTGATTAGAACCGAAGTTTTATTTATTTTGAAGGTATCGGTTATTAGGGTGAGGATCAAATATGAAGTTTATTTTGGCTAGAAAGTATAGGAAGCAATAGGATTAGGACATGTGGCAAAATTTAAAATAAAGAGGAAGGGTATTTTAGTCAATCTTATCCTTTTCTTCTTCCTTCTTCTTCCCCGTAACATCAAAACACACCATTTTCAAAACCCACCATCTTCAACCATTTCTTCACATTCTATCTCAATAATCACTACATTATAGTGCGATTTTCGTCACCAATCAATGATTCAAACACCCGATCAACGTGTTCTTCAGCTTTTTTGAAGAAAACCCAGTTTAATTTCATACAAAATCTCGTTTTTTCGGTGATTTTGAAGATCTCGATCCGTTCGATTCGATCTCTGATAAGTATTTCAATCATTCAAATTTCGTCAATCGTTGAAGAAACCGACTTCGATCCATGTAAGAAATTCTTTAATTTCATTTTTATTATCTGAGTTTTTGATTTAGTCATTGCGTTTTACGATCTTGGCGGGGTCCAAGGGGCAGAGCCCCTGGCTGGGGTTCGGAATTTTTTTCAATTAAATTGCTTTAATAAAAATGCATCAGAAAAGTTAATTTTCTGTAAATTGCCTCTGGAAAACTGCATTGGTTCAGACAATTCACAGCACAGACAAAACTATTGTCCTAGTTCAATGCGTTTTAGAGAGAACACTTTATTTGGTGTTTTTAGGTCATTGCGTTTTAGAACTAAGACATTTTTATGTGTTTTCTGTCCATTGCGTTTTAGAAAAACACATTTTTTAAATGTTTTTAGTCATTGCGTTTTAGGTAAAACACATTTTTTGGTGTTTTCAGTCCATTGAGTTTTAGAGAGAACGCTTTCTTTTGTTTGTTTAGGCCATTGCGTTTTAGAAATGAGACATTTTTAAGTGCTTTCTGGCCATTGCGTTTTATAAATAAGACATTTCTTTGTGTTTTTGGTGCATTGCGTTTTAGGTAAAACACATTTTTATGTGTTTTCAGTCCATTGCGTTTTATAAAACAGACATTTTAAGCGTTTTCTGGCCATTGTGTTTTAGAAATAAGACATCTGTTTGTGTTTTTTGTGCATTGCGTTTTAGGTAAAACACATTTTTATGTGTTTTCAGTCCATTGCGTTTTAGAAAGTACACTTTCTTTTGTGTTTTTAGGCTATTGCGTTTTAGAAATAAGACATTTCTTTGTGTTTTTGGAGCATTGCGTTTTAGAAAAATGTCATTTTTAGGTTTTTTTTTTTTTCATTGCGTTTTACGCAACTGGGTTTTTTCCATTGCGTTTTACGCAACTGGGTTTTAAATTTTTTTTTTTCGAAAATATAGCAATATTATACTCGTTTTAAAGATAAAAACGCTCGTTTTTTTGGTGCAATTTTTATAAAAAAATAATGTCGTATGAAAGAGTTATTAACGTTTAAAAAATGGGGGGGGGGGGGGAATTTGAGGAGAGAGAAACTATTGCCTTGGATTGACTAGAATGCCCCTAAACAAAACCACGCGCCTCTTTTCTTCCTTTCAATTTCTCTCATTTAATCTTAGCCCTTGATTAACTAAATTGATGGTCAAGATTACTTCCTAGCCTTCTTAGCCAAATAAACTTCCTATTATATCCTAACCCTCGGTTATTATTGTAAAAGTTGTATATAACGGAATAAGTGAATTGTCTTTTTTATTTATTTTGAGTTTGTATGTGTATGCTTACTTACAAAACAACAGTTATTGTTACGTAGATGTAGTTCAAAATCATACACCCTGTTTAACACCCTTGTTATTAATTTACGTTTTTCGTATAAATTAAGTCCATAATCAAATAATTACAGTCACAATTTCATTGAAAATGCGGGTTTGCTAAAAACTTTTTACAATTTATAGTGATACAATCATAATGTGATTTAGTTCGCCGTTTTAGAATATCGACTAAACAACATTGCGGAAGCTTAGTTTAAAATGTGTTCGGTTCTTGCTCGACGCTTGATCTTCATCCGGAACTCTTGACGTTCACCTATGATCAAAACCAACTTAAAAGTTATTTTTGATAATTAAATAACTAGTACAACAATGAAATTGGCTTGATTAATCAAATCAAACAAAGAAATCAGAATATTCCAAGATTGATCCCTTGATCCAAGAACCATTGGCTTGAACTTGGCCTCCACTGTAACTTACGGTGGACACCGTAAGTTACGGTGGCCCTTGTTATAAAATACCCCCTACCGTAAGGCAGGAGGTAACCACCGTAAAGACATCAGCCTCCACCGTAACTTACGGTGGGCACCGTAAGTTACGGTGGCCCCTGTATCAGACTCTTCCATTTTGCCGCTTTTTGACACGAAAACTTTCGTAACTTTCAATCCGCTTGTCCGTTTAACCTACCGTTTCTTCCTACGTGATTATAATTTGATTCCCCACTTTATGAGGTTAAAATCCAACATCCGGTTTAACAAAAATTCAGACTTTTAAGTCTTTGGCTTATTGCCCTTTTTACCAAATTTTGACCCATTCAATTTTTATCAAACAAACATGTTTATTTTCTCTCTAAACTCATGAAATTCATAAATTCCACATCCCCAATCATATTAGTCTCAAATCACGGGTTTCTTACATAATAGAAACCCGTTTACGTTCAAATTCATATTTTGACCCGTTAAGGGTATTTAAGCACCTTCTAACTTAAAATCGCCTTCGATTGTTTCTAACATTACATTACCACATTTCTTAGCATATAATTTTCCACCACAACTGTAATTATGGAGGGTATACTTTAGTAATCTATATAAATCGAGTTTTACCCCCTCGACACATTATTTTACGACCAAAAACTCAAATAGAGCCATTTGACTAACGTGTTACATCTTTCAACTTCTATACTCGTCCTAAGTATCTATCTAATCGTAAAACTCATTTCCAAACAACCTTTAAGGGTTGTTTGTTCAATTTAGCCTACGAGGGCGTTTTGGTCAATTTTTAGTCCTTCTTTTACTACAAGGAACTTTTAAATACTTGTTTGACCCAAAATCCGACCTTTTAACTATAATTCTGATTAGAAACTATTATTCCTCTAAAATACCATGATTATAACATAAATCATTCGGTTTACCTTTAAGTTAACCGAATATCAAATTTTGACCTTGTTTAACTCTCAGAGAACCTCAAGTTCTAAGTTATGAGTTGAACCATTTTACATACCTGACTCGGATCATTATATTGACCCATTTCGATACCTTGCCTTAGTAGCCGCTAAGCGATAGCGATGTACGAATCCAATTGATATTTATTCCTATAAGCATGTAACTTGACAAACCATTAGTCGATATTGTCAAAGGGTGATAATTTCACCTTTTGACCCGTTTATTTACCTAGTGATCTTCGTCACTTCAACTAAATATAAATTTCATGTATTATGCTAATTTAAAGTCTACTAGCAAAAATACGAAATCAAACATAACGTAACAAGATCGTAGTTACGTACCTTTTAAGCATCCCTTTTCAAACGCGTATTTCCACCGGCTTGTCCACTTGACGATCCGGATTCTTCGCCTAAAGAGTTCAATTCACAATCCGTTTAGAACCTTTTTTATAAGTGTTGACGCACAATTTTCCATATCCATCAAACATGCTTTTTTGTCCGATTTTCAACTTTCAAGCCTTCTTTGGGGCATTTTTACAAACACTTAACATGCAGAATTTTATATCTTTTATATTCTAATTCATGGCTTGTCACTTAGCCTAGATTAACAAACATTGAGCTATCACGTATAGAATTAAACATCATATTTTTCAGAACTCAGTTTCTATGAATCAATTTGCACTAGAATAGTCTTCTAAACCCTAGTGTTCATCATTTTCTCACAAAACCCATGAACCACCTTCAATGTGTTCATGAGATTTCCTGAATTTAGACATTATTTCACATGTTGTTGTCTAGGTTTTACTCCTAGACACTATATCATCCCTATTCTATCCACATAGCAAACATGCAACATCTAATTTCAGATTTCCCAAATTCATGAGAATTTCAATCAGAGAATTTTCATCAAATTTTACATACCTTGTAACCCTCTTGCAATGAAGATCACTAATCCTAGCTCGGATTTCGTTTTGGATCAGATTTGAGCCTTCAATTGATGAGTTTTGTGGATGTTAGGGTTTTGGAGAACCTGGTCGCCCTTCTCCTGCCTTGATCGAACAAGACATCTCATAATGGGGTGTTTGGTTTTTATTTTTTCTAAACTTAATAATATAAGTTTCAATTTTAACAACATAGGTCCCTCAACTTTACACAAGTTATTTAAAGGTTATTTTAACCATATTTGTTCTATTATGTCAAGACACCAACTACTAGGTTAATATTCCTAGTTACTTGGTGGGTCCCGGGAGTTATAACCCGTTTTATTTTAAGTCCCGTTAACTCCGGCTCTTATAGACTCAATTCCTTAAAACTTTGATTCGCTTGTATTTAATATTAGGATTTCTTATTAAAATCCAAATATTTACCGGGTTATTTTTACTACTAACGGTACTTTACCCGTCTTTTAGTATTAACAGAGTTTGATTACCAAACCCGTTTTCGGGGTGTTACACCCTGTTAGGTCCAAAATTAAAGGTCCGAAATGAAGTCTGAGGTCCGAAATGAAGTCAGAGGTCCGAAATGAAGTCTGAGGTCCGAAATCAAAAATGATCCGAAATGAGACAAGTATGAAAAACACAGTTATCCGAAATGACTATGAATACGAGATCAATCCGTGATGGTGAGTTTCGAATGAGACAAGCAATCTTCAAACAGCGAGATCCGAAATAGCAAACTTTAATACGAAATCTGATAATCTCAATCCGAAATCTGATGATGATTGTCCGTAATCTGATAAACTTATCCGAAATCTGATGATTGTGGTCCGAAATCTGATGATTGTGATCCGTAATCTGATGATTGTGGTCCGAAATCTGATGATACGATCCGAAATCTGATGAAGACGATCCGAAATCTGATGAAGACGATCCGAAATCAAGCAAACTTCAAATCCGTGATGATTAACAACAGTCCGAAATGGTCCGAAATCCCTTGAAGATAGTCCGGAATCAGCAGAAACACTCCGAAATGCAGCAGAACACCAGAAAACGGAACAGTAGCCAAACGGAACAGTAACAGCAAACAAAAACCAACGCGATATCAGATCTGAGCCTGGAAATCAGGTTCAACAGGCTCTGATACCAATTGTAAGTCCCGAAACCGAGATCACAATGATATCGCACAACTCGTAAGGTGGCGGAATCACACAAACAAGTTGCAAAAGAAATAAAGATGAAAAGGAAAGATGATTGATATTCAAAAGCTTCACTAATCTTGCATACAAGTGTTTGTCTAATACAAGATTGCACAAAACCACCAACCATGCATCTATTACATCATTTACTATTTATAGAAAGAGATTAGGGAGTGTGCTCCCTAAACCCTAGGCCTATAACTACATTATTAGGCCCAAAACCCATTGTTAACCCATTATACCTACTAATCCACCCATTATCTTATCCATAAACCCATTATCTTATCCAAAACCCATTGTTAACACCCTTTCGCATTTTCTCTCTCTTTTTATATATAGAGAGGAAGCGTGTAGCAGTATTGATATATGTTTGCTGTTGTTTCTTTATTATTAATTTTTTTTTTAAATCAAAATGAATCAGCTTGATTACGAATGATTTTATTTTATTCAGCTAGTAATGAATCAAAGCTAATTATAATATTGATTAAGTCTGATTGTAATTTGTTTAGTTGTTTTATTTTTTGGTAGTAGTTTGATTTTAGTTAAATATGTTGCTTAGGTTGATATGGGGCCGGTGAGATTAGATAATTATTATAAAAATGAATAAAGTAGCATAAAGTTGTTTTCTGTCGGATTTTAATTTCGGAAAAATTAAAGCTATTTTGGTTGTTTTCAAGATCTACGAATTTTGAAAGTAGTTTAAATCTATAAAATGCCAAAATATCAAAAAATAATATTCACGTGACAAAAATTAATTTCTCACTTTTTCAATATGTGGTTTCTCTGGTTCCTGATTGAAAAATCGGCTTCAAGACGAAACAAGTAATATTTTTTTTGAACGGCCAACATAAATTAATTTACTTGAACTAACAAGACGCCAGGCACCAAAATTTCAAAAAAGGGAAAGGTCATAAAATACACCAAATCAAGCAAAGCCCATTTTTATATATAGGTATGGTATAACTAGAATACACCATTGTCACAACCTTTTTTATCTATAGGTAAAAGAATAACGGTATTTTGTTCAGTTAAATCAACTGATAACAATTTTTTCCATCAAATGCAAAAAAAACCAACAATTAGATGAATGTGAGAAATCTTTTTACTTACCAAACCATCATATATAACTAAACACTATACACATGAGTACTATACTTGTAAAATGTTGGTGGGTGAGTGTGGTGGGTAGTATTGATGAAGTGTGAAAGAGGGAATGGAATTGGGGGGGGGGGGGGGGGTTGGAATGATATCGGTTGTTTAGTGGGAGTGACCTTCCTTGTGTAATGGATGATCACATTCAATTAACCAAGCAGACATTTATTTCATTCTCTGTCCTCCATACCAAACACTAACTAAAAAAGCTAAACGGAGAAATCGTTTACCTTTTTTCTTTTGGAGTTGAAAACAAGCCCAAATAGATTTTGGACTTGACAACAAGCCCAAATATAATAGCTACATTTATTAAGAATCATAACATTACAATAACACTCTTTGCACTTTGCACACCATATTTATTCTCACTATTTCACAAAGCAAGCCACACTATATATTAGAGGTGTGTAAAGAAAGCCATAACGCGGAAATTTATTTCAAACCTCAAGGAATCGGGTATATGACTACCTTTCCAGTAGCCCGGTGGCTCTCAAGGTAAGCAAAAGCTTCATTAACTTTGTCAAATGGAAATGGGCTTTTAGGGTCAATAATCACTTTGATCTTTCCACTCTCCAAGTAAGGGTTTAGCTTTGTCAAAACGGATCCGTCAGATGTGAGAACAAAGCTGAATCCTGGCGGTGGAATTGGCCCCGTTATAGACACTGCAACACCAGTTTCATTAACCGCCTTCACTGCTTTCTCCGGTTGTCCTACAACATTTTATCATCCGGGTACGCAATCAAGAAACACACATATATCTTTTTTACAACGTTTAAAAATGTTGGATCGGCCTACAACACTTTTTGTTCAGTAAATATTTTTTTAAAAATAATTCATTTGTCAAATATGTTTAAAAATAAACATTATTTCAATAAAAAATGTAATTTTTTGAATAAAATGTTTTAAGAATTAATTACTTCTAACATCAGAATTTGAACTAATAAGCAGTTTTTCAAATATGATCCTAAAAGTTATATCATTTTAATAAAAATATGTTTATTATGGATAAAATGATTTGTGAGGTCTTTTGAATCTAAAGATATTTCCCCGAAATAGTAACATACTTTCAACTCAATATTATCATAAATGTCTACTTTCCTTTTCTACCAGATATAGCAACCTTGAGGTACATTGAGTTGGTTTTATTGGGTTAAAAAAAGATTTTGTGTGATTGTTTAAAGTAATTTGTTATTTCTGGTGATTATTAAAATATTTTACCATGCTATTATCGGTAAATTGTGAGACTATTGTTATTTTAAGTAATAAACCCACTTCTTATCTAACTTTAAGGCCTTTAGGATAAACACATTGAAGATGGGAAAAATCATGAAAATAGACAATATGACCAAGCAAATCATCAAAATAGGCATTGGCCGTCGGCTACGACTTAGCCAACGTTTTGAAGTCAATGTCTATTTTGATGATATGCATGGTCAAGTTGTCTTATCTTTAATGATTTTTCCATTAACTTTTCACGTGTAGCGATATTCTTACCAATTGCATCATACACAACATCATATTTATCTGGTAGATCTTCAAAGTTTTCTTTGGTGTAGTCGATTGCTACATCGGCTCCTAGACTCTTTAGCAACTCGAGTTTTCCTGTACTAGATGTGGCTGCTACTTTTGAAGCACCGAACACATGTTTTGCGAGCTGTATCAACAACTTATAGCTATGATTACCACCCAACTTATGGTTGTTAACTATATGATCAGTATATCTATATGCGATTATAAGAGATTAAAACACCTGAATTATGAATGATCCAACTCCACCTGCTCCATTTAAAACAAGGATTGTTTTACCTTCACTAAATTTAGCCCTTTCAAGACCTTCATAAGCGGTCACAATTGCAAGAGGGAGAGCAGCAGCTTGTATAAAATCCAAGTTCTTCGGTTTCAAAGCTAACAATCTCTCCTCAACCGCTGTGTACTCAGCCAATGTTCCAAACTGTTTAGGCCCATCTAGAGCCTTTTCGCTAATATCACCGTATACTTCATCTCCTTCCTTCAGTCCTTTTACTTGGCTTCCAACCTTCACAACTACCCCAGCGACGTCATATCCTGGAGTAGTCTGTTACAAAAGGCGAAAGGAATTACAAGTGTTGCCACCAGTGTAATGAAAATGATCTCATTATAGGTTAAATATGTTGGTATCCCAAGTATTTCATGTCCCAAGTCTATTAATAAGTTAGTTATGGTAGTTATTTAACCAGCATACGAATGGGTGTCAGGGCCGGCCCTGAGTAAGTGCCGGGTGGGCGACCGCTCAGGGCCCAAATCGATATAGGGCCTGAATTTTTTTAATTATATATATATATTTAACAAAAAAATCTGTATGTTTTAAAAAAAATCTTAAACGGCTTGGGTTTAAGAACAAAAAACGTTAAGAGGGCCATAACAATTTAAGAATTTTTGATTTGTGGCCTATAAATATGTATCAAATGTTGTAAATAGTTTTTTAGATTATAGTTCATCGATCCATATCATCAAATAAAACCAATCTGTTGATCTTCAAAGATCCTACAAAATCTAGATGCGCTTCTAGAAATACAATTGTGCTTTCAAATAAAGTAATCAGAGACAAGTAAAAGTTTCTAAGGCTTAAATAATTACAAACAAACATCCTTTTCAACCAAAATCTGACTTAAAAAATTGAAAATCTGATGAAATAAATATGTTACCGGCAAAGGAGAATCGGTAGCTTTGAAGTAACCAAGCCTCCTTTTGTAGTCAACAGGGTTAAGAGCGGCAGCAACCACCTTAACCAACACCTGATCATCTTTGATCTCAGGAACCGCCACATCAGTAGCCAGTTTCAGCACATCAACACTTCCATATTCATCATACTTCCATGCCTTCATCTTTTATCAACAAAAGAATTTTATTTTCTCTTCTGGGAAAAAAAAAGTAGTAGTAGTGGCTTTTTGTTTTTGATCGTGATTTGTGGTTGCTAGGGAGTGTTGTTTATACGTACACAAGTTACTTCGGACCCCCAAAAAATGACTGAATTACAGAACATGTCCTCGTGCTGTTTAACTATTTAATTTGGGAAATGATGTACTTAATCAAAACATCCTTTTTAGTTTAGTTTTAGGATGCCATTAATTTGTGATTCTGATTTTGTCTTCTTTTTTTTTTTTTTTTGCTCTTATAGTATTATTTTGTACAATAGAAATTCCAAGAGTAACAAAATGCATTAATTAATTTGATTTATTTTTTAATTTTTTTTTAACAGCGAACGAATCTCTCAAATGGGCTACTGGCGACATTCACCATATCGGGATACACTTGCCTCCGAACCGGGAAAAACCATCACCTAGGGCCGAAGTTCGTGAACACTCTCCCGAAGGCACGGCACTACGGTGAGGTAAAACCAGCTCAGATAAATGATCGAACTTGTAAGACCCTAATTCGTACATGACAAAAGTCGCAGCGGAAAACATGAACCATAAAATTCCTTTCATTATAAATACCTCAACTTATTTAAAATTTAACTTTAACATAGTTCTTTCTCATAAATCCGTCACTTCCTTATTTACTAATTAAAAACATAGCTTATGTCTAATATAATACACACATCAACATTCCCGTACAATCTCTCCATTGACTCGATCTTCGATCTCTATTCCTTGGTAATCCTCATGGCTTGTACTACCTGCGCTCACCACATAAATTCATAACGTTAGTACGTATCATAAGCATATAAGGTTTGTTCGCGTTTACTTTTCATTTCATTAACTCTTTACATCCCGACTTTCCGTCTGATCATACGATCCTTGGTGAGACTTCTTTGATATTCCTGCATTATACTTCATTCACCAAACGCGCTATTATCATCGTTAGTACTCGATTTCATTGAGTGTATGCGTACGTACTTTTATACAACTTATACATATACTTACGATCACACATATCAGCTAATCTATACATACATACCTACATACATACGTACGTACCTACGTATGTGCATACCTAAATACATTCATTCATACATACATACATACATACATACATATCACATGTCTTCACACAATCCTACATACGTGCATACCTTCGTATATACTCACTTGCGTACAAACAAACTTGCTTACCTACATACACTCCTACATACATACACTTAGAGTTATAAAACATACATACGTATATTACTACATACATACTTACATATTAACTTACAATCACCTATCGCAACATACCCATCTAGTACTTGACTACTCGTATCCTTCTTCATATATCCTCGTGTACTTGATTCCACACTATAAACTTTCATACGTTCATGCATGTCTACTTACATAAGTTCTACGTACGTATACAGATACATACAAACATACATACTTGCTTATCTACAAACGTGCATCTCTATATGCTCATAAGAAACTTTACGAATCATCGGGTCGAAAAACGATACACCAAGATGCGTTACGGATCATATGGAAGTGCAAAACTAAGCAAAACGGAGAAGTGGGCTAGACAGCCCGTCGGCGACGGGGTGGGTACCCGTCGGCGACGGGGTGGGTACCCGTCGGCGACGGCTTCTTAAAATGCCCGTCGGCCAAATTAACCCGTAACCAGTCAGTTAGGCCGTCGGCCATTTTGGTGATTTTGAGAGCCCGTCGGCGACGGGGTGGGAGCCCGTCGGCGACGCCCTGCAGAAAAGTCACTTTTCTGCAGTTACGTTTCGTCGTCCGTACGCACTAAAACGCGAATAACTTTTGCACCGTTTACCCGTTTAACCTCCCGTTTCTTCCTACATGCTTGTAAATTCACATTTTATCATACGAGCTTAAAATCCCACATCCGGATTAATGAAATTCTTATCTTACGCCCTATCGGCTTATTATCACATTCTAATTATTTGACCCGTTATGGGTATTTGCGCATTAATTGGTTTATGACATACCAAGACCATACTCTTCGCTTCCATACTCGTTCAAGACATTATACAAATCAAACAACTTGTTTCTAAACTACTTATTAAGATCGTTTGCCCAAAATACCCATCAAGGGCATTTTGGTCAACCTTAATGCCATCATTTACGACAAATGTTGGTGCATTCATCTGTCGTCTTCGTCTTATGTCGAGTCTCGGGTTCGTTGCGGATCTGAACAAGCGTGACATCACAAGTGACATCATATATGTGACATCACAAGTGACATCACAAGTGACATCACATATATGATATCACAAGTGACATCATCACAAAAGACAAAAAACAAATTGAAACAGATTGCACGTTTGCATGATAGGTTCGCTTCAAGACAAAATGAAGTTGTTAGTTTCGCTTCAAGGTTTCGCTTGAACAGGATTTGTTTTATTTCAAGCGAAACCATGTGACTATATATAGAGGATATGTCTTGTCATTTGTAACATTTTCTGAAAATCATACCGAGGTGCTGCCGGTGTGAAAACTGATTGTAAACGATAGTATATCAATATAATCAGTGTTAAAGTGATACGCAAGCTGTTTCGACATCCGTTTCTTAGTTTCCGCCTCTGAAACGGACTAAATCTCTTCTGAACGACTCGTTCGGGTCGCAATTCGATCCTACAATTGGTATCAGAGCTCAGGAGGAAGAGATCTTGCCAAAACAGCTCGTTTTTGTCACTTTTTCTGATTTTCTACACCTTCTTTCAAAATCGAACAAATTTTTACGATTAAAATTGGCTAAAACTTTCACATAACGTGCGAAAACATGTTTTAACAGTTCCTGAAAAGTTTCAGAAACTAAATCAGCCTAAAACTGGTAAAAAAGTATGTTTTCGCTTGAAGTTCGTTCGTCATTTGCTGACATCACGATTTCGCTTGAGAGATTGAAGCGAAATTGAGGATTTCGCTTGAAAAAGTTAGAGTTTGAAGCGAAATTGAAGAATTCGCTTGAAAAAAATTATGTAGTTTGAAGCGAAACCATTTTTTTTTTTAAAAAAAATTTTTAGGTCTCGCTTGAACAACAATTTGAATCTGTTTGAATCTCGTTTTCTGCATACGTGTCTGATTCTGCTTGAATTCAACATTTGCTCGACATACGTGTTTGAATTTGACATCTCACTTTAAAACAGCAACTGTTTGAAACTGACACATTGTTTGAAAATGGTTTAGTTAATCACGTGTTATTGTGTCAGACTAATTTGAAAGGTCCAATAGATTTCTTGCATTTGTTAATTGTGATCACGTGAACTGTTGAATCATTTTTTTGAATTAAAAAAAAAAAACTATTTTCTTTCATATTATGCACATGATTTTTGATAAATAGTCAAAAGTGTGTCAGCCATTTAATTGACCATATCTCGAAATTGTTGTTCAAGTGGCCCATGTGCATTATTAATGGTAAATAGGTGTTAAGTTTGGTTGGCATGTGATTCAAAGATAAGAGTGTCAGTATCTATCATATCAAGTTGGCATGTGAATTGATCAAAGTTTGACTAAATACTATCATAGTTTAATATTTGTTTTAGAGCTTGATTGATCATTTGTGATTGTAAGTGTTGAATTGAGTAAAATTTGTCGAGATTTTTTGAAAGTTAGAAAAATGGCAATGATATTTGATGAGAAGGAAAATGAGTATCTTGAAAATTTAAATCGTTGGTATATGAGAACTGTGGACAGTAATTACAGGAATGTAGATGTGGATGTTTGGGTAAAGAGTTATGAATTATTCATTTGCCAAAAGAATGAAACTTTGGATGAGATGGAAACACGATTTAAAGTTCTAACGGACAATTTGTGGAGAAAGGGTATTAGAATGACAAATGATGAACATATATCAAAATTAACAACTACATTACCTGCTAAATGGGATGAGTTCATGGTTGAGCTAAAACAGAAAGATTTTTTTCCAGAGCTTAATCCACATCAGTTCTTTAATGAGGTTCATGCAGAGTGTCGTAAGGAAGAAAAGAAAAAAAGGGAATTTTTGAATGAAATGGAAAAGAATTTACTAAAATTGGAATTGGATGTAATTGCTGAAATAGATAGAAGAATTCATGTGTGTCTTGCAACAAAGAGTACTCTGAAATATGATATCAAAAGGAAGTGTTATATTGATGACAGTATGAATCCTTTTGATTTTGTTAAACTCTTTCGTGCAGGAACATACAAGATGGAAACAAAGGATACTCCAAAGGATGAGGAATCTGTAGAGTCTGGACCTTCAAGTTCTGCATCAGTGTGCTCAAAATGTGAGAACTTTAAGACTGACAATGACAAACTCTTGAAGAATGCGGAAAGTTTGACACTGGAAGTTGAGAAGTTGAGAAATGAGAAGCAAGCTGATGATAAGCAGATTCTTATTCTAAAAGAAAATTGTGAGAAGCTGAAAACTGAAAATGACAAACTGTTGGGTAATTTGAACAGTTTGACATCGGAAAATGTTTTGAAAAATCAAATTCACAATTTGGAAAAACAAAAAGAAAAAGATTTTCAAAGTCAAATAAAAATTTTAGAAGATGAGAGAGATTTGTTTGGTAAAGACAATCTTGAAAAACAAATTGCAATTAATTCTCATCTTGAAAAGATTATTCGACTTGAAAAGGAAGCAGAGTGTGCTCAAAAGAAAATCAAAGAGTTAGAAGGTAAAATCAGGGAATGGGAAGAAAAGTTGAAGGTCTTTGTTAATACTTCAGCTATTCCCTGTCCAAAACCTGTTAATTCTGTTCCAATAAGTGACGATGTCACAAACTTTGACAATGTCAAAGTTGAAGATTGCGATGAAAAATCTGATGATGAAAAAGTAAAAATTGACAAAAAGAATTTACATTTGAAGTTAAAAGAAAAATTTCAAAAAACTGTTCCACAATCAACTGAAAAGGGAGAATGCTCTAAGCAAAAACCTTTAAAGAAGAATGTGGAACAGAAACAAAAAATTAAAAATTTGAAAAATGTTCAAAAAGAAAATAACAGTTCATCAGATCGATCATCCAATCACAATAAAAAATTACAAAAAGTAAAAAATGAAAATTCAAAAATAGTTGGTGAAAAGTGGTGCAGGTTGGACCACAGTGCTTCAAGGCCAAATCAAGCTTACAGGAAAAGAGATGGATATCACCTAGCCAAACAATGCTATGATTTGAATGTTTGGGCTGAAAATGGTGATTGGTACGATAACAGAGTGTGTTACCGATGCGGTTATCAAGGACACATTGCTGTTAACTGCCAGAGTTGGAGTTATGAGAAGAGAAGATGCTTTAATTGCAACATCATTGGTCATATTGCTAGAGATTGCTCAATGAGATCAATGAGAAGATCGAGAGTTGAATCTCAGAAGCAGGTGAAGAAACTAGTCTCTGTCAAGCCCAAAGAACAGAAAGTTCAAGAACGTAAAGTTCAAGAACTGAAAGTTCAAGAACCGAAAGTAAAGCTTTCTCAGGGGCAAAAAGACAGACTGAGGAAGAAGAGAAAGAAGGTCAGAGAGTATCTGGAAAGGATTTTGTCCTCGAATACAACTGGTAAAACAGATAAAAGTTCTGATAAATCGTCTTGCTCACCAAAGAACAACAAATCAAGCAAAACGCATTCATCAGATACAAATCTGAGGACGAAAGAGGAAAAGAAGAAGAAAGTTGTTGGCAATGAATCTGTTTCTTCGGAAACAAAGGAGCCACATGTCGGCGATGAATCTGGCTCATCAAAGTCAGACAAGCCACATTCAGGCGATGAATCTGGTATGGTAAAGCCAGAAGAGCCAGTTGTTGAGGTAAAGACTGAGAATTCTAGTTTAACAATGGATGATGAAAATTTTCCATCGTTGTTGAACAAGAATTCAAAATTACCCAAGAACGGTCAGGCTTGGGTGGATCTGTTTAAATGAAAAATCTGATTTGCCGGAGCTCCCAAGTTGGTAAAAGTGGAGCAGGAATCGGCACATTTCTTGAGAAATTCACGAAAGTGATATTTCGTCTTACCAGTGGTAAATCAGGGACATTAAATTGTATCTGATTTTCTACAAATGATATGAAAACAATGTGATGAAACCCCTAACCTACAAGTGGTAAAATCAACTAAACTTATTTTCCGGAAAAAACCATTTTGATTAAAACAAACTTAAGTGTTTTGAAATCGATGGGAAAATAGTTTGTTGTGAGGGGGAGTTCTGATTGTTTATGCCAAGTGAATGGCGAATTGAAGCAATTCGATATTGGTTGTCATTTTATTGTATAGTTTGTTTTCAAATTTCCTAAAATGTGTTTGCATTTTAGGGGGAGTAAGAATTTTTAGAAAATCCAAAAACATTTGAAAATTTGAAAAAGCCAAAAACATGATAAAATCAAAAATGAGTTTTGTTGCATAATAGAGGAAATGATAGTACATCAGTGGACTGTCATAGCATGCTAAAGAAATGGAAAGTTATAATGTGATAAACGATCTTACTAAAGATGTGACGGTAGGCTCAGCTAGACTAGTAGATTTGCGATAACGATACAAACCTAAATGAATAAGCCTAGTTCTAGTGGGAAACATGATTGAAAGCATAGTACTTAGTTTTGTCCTTCTTGACTGTGTGCCTACTCAGTAATCGCTGATTGTCGAAAGACATAAAACTGGTTAAGTTTGTGAACTTTCACAACTTTGCTGAAAAGTCACTGTGATTGTGCATTTCATTTTGCAAAGATTTAAACTTGTCTTATTTCTTTATTTTGTTTAAGCATCGGACATCCTCTGCGTATACGTGAGTATCGACCTGGATGTTGTTGCCTAAACGTTCTGCTTTATTTTCTTTGGTGTTTCGTTTAAGCTTTGGATCACCTCTGCGTATACGGGAGTATCGACCTGGTGGTTAAAGCCTAAACAATTTCAACTTGTTTTATTTTTCTTATTTTGTTTAAACATTGGACTTTCTCTGCGTATACGGAAGTATCGACCTGATTGTTAATGTTTAAACGTTCTGCTTTGTTTTCGCACAAATCACAGTTGATAAAAGTTTAAAGGCATTACTTGAGTCAGTGTATTGCATGATGAGGGGATATGCTGAGATCGTGGGGTCCATAAGAACTTAGTGCTATCTTAATATACCTTAAAGTATCGGTAAGCAGATTGAAAGTTTTTAGATTGAGTTTAAGTGGACAACAATATCGTCAATCAACGTGAATCGTTTAGAACTGAAAATGAAATGAAGCTTAACGGTGTTGGTGATTTGTCTCATAAACTGATATGATCCTCTTACACGAACTCACAAAAATAGTGTTTGTACATATTTCATTTCTGCATTTAATTTCTGTTATTGCATTTGTGTTTCATTTTTTTGAAAAATTCAAAAAGATTTTCGACAACTGATGTTGATAAGCTGATTTTCAAAATTCCAAGTGCTGAACATGATGAACAGGGTTGGTTTTAAATGCTGAATTGAAAAATTTTGATTTAAGAAAGAAATTGAGTTTAGTTAATCAGGGTCATTAATTTGAACTTGCTATAACTATTTCTAGTAAGTTTTTCTTATTGTTTTAAGAAAAAACTTATGTTTTTGATGAGAAAATGTGTGCAGGATATGAGCTTAAACAGATATAAAGCCAGGGATTGATCTCAAGGTGATAGCTAATTCCAGATGGCGATCCCATCATGATGAGAGAGGGAGTCTGACGAGGTTAAAGCCAAAGAGAAGATCCTGGTATATGCAAAGAACGTGAACAGACTGATAAAGACTGAAGATTGAAGAATACTCGACATTTAAGACTCGTCAACATCTGAGGGGGAGTCTGTTGGTGCATTCATCTGTCGTCTTCGTCTTATGTCGAGTCTCGGGTTCGTTGCGGATCTGAACAAGCGTGACATCACAAGTGACATCATATATGTGACATCACAAGTGACATCACATATATGATATCACAAGTGACATCATCACAAAAGACAAAAAACAAATTGAAACAGATTGCACGTTTGCATGATAGGTTCGCTTCAAGACAAAATGAAGTTGTTAGTTTCGCTTCAAGGTTTCGCTTGAACAGGATTTGTTTTATTTCAAGCGAAACCATGTGACTATATATAGAGGATATGTCTTGTCATTTGTAACATTTTCTGAAAATCATACCGAGGTGCTGCCGGTGTGAAAACTGATTGTAAACGATAGTATATCAATATAATCAGTGTTAAAGTGATACGCAAGCTGTTTCGACATCCGTTTCTTAGTTTCCGCCTCTGAAACGGACTAAATCTCTTCTGAACGACTCGTTCGGGTCGCAAACCGATCCTACAACAAAAGGCTACGGCACATATTTGACATCAACCATCATGTTTAGTTAATTAAAATACCATATTGCTTAATCGAACATAAGAAGTGATTACAGAAATCACTTACCTTATGCGTCCGTGCTCTTATCCGATTCCTCGCCTTTTCTTGACCCGTTATCCTTTCATGCTTGAGTCCGTCTTGACAGGATTCCTATACTCTCTTTTCATCAAGATCACGCTCCTATTAGCATATGCATTTGTACATGTTAACAATCATATCAATCGCATATTTCACCCTTAGCTTTCATTAGTCATTTCTAACATACATAACTCATATGATTATATTCATATTCGTTTAAACTCATGTAATTCATCATATAATCACAAATAACGCATATTGACATAACATGTACCATACGACTTCCTATAATCCTGCCTCTATGACAACGGGTAAATTCATGTTTCTTATGCTTAGTTGACTTCTGAAAGTCAACTATATACCACATTTCACCCTCGACTTATCATCATATACTCGTAACATCATAATTGACTATACGGAAGACACTATAAACATATCATCATCACATTTCTCCTAATTCTTCTAACAAGTATTCATCATATCCCTCATAATTCATCAACAATCCATAAGAATTGAACATGGATGATCATTCAAGTCATCATCCTTACCAAAACAAGTGGGTTTCACATCTAATCATCAAATTAACACAAACCATACATAACCTATGTTCTATATGATGATTCCAACCCTTATACATGATCAATTTCATATTAACTCACGGATTAGAACATAACCCACTTCACCCATGATCACCAATCTTAGATTTAAGACATACCTTATGATCCCCTCGTGATGGTGATCATTAATCCGTGTTCGGTTGTGAATTTGGGCCTTGATTCATCCTTCAAATTGAAGCTTTTGATGATCTAGGGTTTGGGGCTCTTGAGAGCCCCTGATAGATCTATCCAGAACACACACGAAAATGTGTGTGTGTGTGTGATCTTTTTCTTTTAATAACCCAACTTTCATTAGTTCCACTTTAGCCCCTCGGGTTTTGCCTTTAAAACATAACTGACACTACCTTCATCATTTAATACTTTTGACCGTACCCTTAACTAGGTTAAATAGCCTACTTATTTATTTCATGACATGTCACATAAGAATATACGACAAATATTAGCATTCAGATTTTGGGGCGTTACAGAACTAGCGATCTCCACCTATTCGCCTAGTCCCCCATCATCACCAGATGGCGCAGAAAATAATGGGGAGGGCAGGAATCGAACCTGGGTCCCTTAGTACACAAGTCTCTCCCTTACCACTAGGGGTGCAAACGAGCCGAGCGGCTCGCGAGCTACTCGAGATCGGCTCGAGAAAAAGCTCGAAACGAGCCGAGCCTTATCGAGCTTGAGCCTCAAAACAAAGCTTGTTTGTTTATCGAGCCCGAGCTCGAGCTTCAAATGTGAAGCTCGTTAGGCTCGTCGAGCCTTATCGAGCCTTAGTGTAAACGAGCCGAGTCGAGCCGAGCTTATTTAAACTTGTTTACAAGCCGACCTCGAACCTAAAAATAAGCTTATTTAGTAAACGAGCCCGAACCTGAGCTTTACTTATCGAGCTCGCAAGCCTAAAAAGTCTATTATTTATATTATTTTTATTTAATATACTAATTAATAGATAATAAACGAGCCGAGCCCGAGCTCGAGCTTGATAAAATACAAACGAGCCGAGCTCGAGCTTTGAAAACAAAGCTCGAATCGAGCCGAGCTCAAGCCCGAGCTCTCATAAGTTAATCGAGCTCGAGCTCGAGTGTGGCCGAGCTCGGGCACGGCTCGGCTCGTTTGCACCCCTACGTACCACTCCACCACCACCTCATTGGCGATTTATTTTATTAAACCGTAATTCAAATAGTTTTGTTTTAACAGCTTACACACTCACTCATTCTACTTTTAAATCTTATGGGAAGGAACACAATTTCATCGCACCTTGGCACTAATAGTCTCTAGACCCTAACCAGTTTCTATATCAATAAGTCAAAAGTTCAAAACTAACATGTTATTAAAACTATAGTATATCATTTCTAGTCATTTTAATTTTGTTAAGGGTTGGATTCACCCAAACAATATAACATATTAAATGACATATATTGATTTTTAAATATAATTTTAAGAAAAATGATATACATAAGTAATTAAATGCTTCCAACATATAATTGGTTTTGTTATTTTAGTAGGGTTAGTGATTGAACTCGTGTAGTTTGATCTTTTATGGATTTGAAAATTCCGTAAACCAAACTTTAGGTCAGAAAAACCACCGGTTTGAAAAATTAAACATAACTATTTAGTCAATAAAACCACATGTGGAGAAGATAATAGTGGGTAAATATATCAAGGGGTCCCTTACAAAAGTTAATATCCGTAAACCATTATCACCTCTTTATTTTTATGTAGCAATGTCATCCCCATAACTGACATATCTTGTGTTAGATGAACTTTGATTATGGCTCTATACCTAAACTTTTTGGCAACGTGGGTAGCCCACTTGGTAGAGACACATGCCTCTTAAGTGGGAGGTCCTAATTGGTGTAAAGTAGGAGAATAAAATTTACCGTTTAAAAAACGGTTTTGAAACGTTAAGAATGTAAAAGGCAAAACGTTAGGGTATGATGCGTATATTGGGCGATAGTTGATGAACTAGTTTTGTAATTCAGTCAAAGTTTAAAGAAAGGTTTGATCGTGAAATCCAAAAGATTTACTAGTTCACTCAAAATGTAACAGATGTGATATTTTGTGTATCTTTCTTCTTTTTTTTTTTACTAGTTTATAATTAATTATAACTTTATTTTTATCTTTTATAAAGTTAATACATAATGTTTTATGTTAAGTTATTGTTACCTTCTTTTCGATATAAACTTTATAAAAAATAACACGTATCAATAGAAAAAAAATGGTTTAAAAAGATAGGTTTATATATAAGTTTGTTTGATAGGGGTGGGCTAAACTAAAACTAAACCAAAACTAAAAATTATCATATATATACCTAATTTAGATATTTTAACGTACTTAGTAATGATAATTTTTAATTTTACATTGTATTGTATATATGATATTTTTCAAGTTTATAGGAATGTAAATAAAATTTCCTCTAATTTAAACAAGTTGAACTCGAGCTTTACAATGACTTGCCCTATAATTAAATCGACTAGTTTCCACCCTTCGAGAAGTAGTCTCAAAAGTAAACATCAGATGTGAATTCGACAATGACATTGATAGAATTGAAGATGACAAAAAAGTGGTTTAGTGGGTGAACTTTGAACATGCCTGTTTATTGTATAATGTTCATGATTGATAGAAAATGACAAAAAAAGGTTAAGTGGGTAAACTTTGAATATGCCCGTATATTGGTATCATGTTCATGAACACTAACAGGATAAAACGAGTGTTATAATTTGTCAAAATAGATGTACTTATTAAGATTTTTTTTTAATTAGATAATGGTCCTTAGCCTTTTGGTCGAATATGCCCAAAAATAATTCATCATCCACTTCTTTCTCGAGTATTCTTGCTTCTAGCACGGCTGGTCTAACAGTATAATAGGGCTAGGCTGAGGCCTAGGGCCTACCAAAAATAAGAGCTTTCAATTTGCTATAAAAACTATATAAATATTCGGATAATAAATATAGTACGATATATTTAACAACATATTTGTGCTCCACAAACAGTCCTCTGTGAAAAATTAGACCGCACATTCCTTTTTTCTGATTAGGGTCCAATGTATCAACTTTCTTATTCTTGTAATGCCAGCTCTCGTGCACATATAGTACTTTATATGTTTTTCTCCTTTTTCGTTTATCTTTTCAGTCCCTTTCCTTACAACAAACCCCGTAGCCGTCGCATACTTAAGATACAAAGAATAACAATCACCAAGGCTTCCGAAAATCATTCCTGACTTTGGTTTTAGATCGTCTCTAACGACGGGAATCTTGAATGTAGAACCAGTTTTCGGGCAAATCCTTTCATTCGACGCAACACTCTCTTCTGAAACAACAAAAAGGCCATTAACAGTAATGAGATGATTCAATAACCTTGACACTGGAAAAATACACGCCATGCATAAAATAAAGCCAACATTATCATTTATTTAATCATACATGATTCAATAACCCTTGACAATGGAAAAATACACGCCATTCATAAACATAAAGCCACCCTAATCATTTAATCATTGATAATCAACAAATAATTAGAAATTAAATAATTTTTATATATAAATGGAAACGCCATTTGTTAAATCAATAACGATTCAAAAAGAGTTAACGTTTGCCGCAATTCCTTAAAGAGTTGTTTGAATTTAAACGCTATTAAACACATAAAAACGTGATTAGATTAACGAGTTATTTGGAATGAAACGCCATCAAAACATCCTTAACAATCTGTTTTGATTGAAAGGCTATTAAACGTCATTAATCGTTGATAACATACATTCCTTAACCAGTTGTTTGGATTACATAATAAACACCAAGTTTAATATATAAGACTTAAATACAAACATAGCCACATGAAAAAAAGCAAAAATGCCATAGCATTTACATGATTAGTTCGACACAAAAAAAAAAAAAAAAAAAAAACCCGCCATCATTTTAATGTTGTTGGAACTGAAACACCATTTAACATATCAAAACCTAAATAAGAAAAATAAAGTAAACGGCATTCCTAATTTTAAGAGTGAATTGCAAGTTTTGTCCTTTATCTTTAGGCCATTTTGCAAGTTTTGTCCTTTATGTTTAAATTTGACGAGTTTTGTCCTTTATGTTTGAAAATCAAGCACGTTTTACCCTTTGGGGCAAAACGTGCTTGATTTTTAAGGACAAAACGTGCTTGATTTTTTAAACATAAAGGACAAAACGTGCTTGATTTTTAAACATAAAGGACAAAACGTGCTTGATTTTTAAGGCCAAAAGGGTAAAACGTGCTTGATTTTTAAACATAAAGGACAAAACTCGTCAAATTTAAACATAAAGGACAAAACTTGCAAAATGGCCTAAAGATAAAGGACAAAACTTGCAATTCACTCTAATTTTAATTTATATTAATACCAAAATAAACACCGTTATAAGATATATAATAATCAAAACACCATTGCTTGATTTGCTCCAAGAACAAAACACCAAAAAATAAAAAAACGCATCAATTTTATATAATATGCTCAAACAAAAATCTAACAAAATACCCTGTAACTTGCAATCGATATCAAATGCCATAAATCTCGGAAACTTGAAGAGGAGGTAACAACTAACACGATAACTTTGGAGTTTTGTTTCAAAACGGAAGAAAAAGGCGCTGACAAAAAAGTGAATGAAAATTAATGTGGAATGAAAAGCGTACCCTCTCTTATTATTTAGCGCCATGGACACATGTCGCCTCCAGATCCGTTTTCACCATTTTCACACTTTCCATGGTTTTCACCAGAACCCGTTTATATATATATAGGGTTCGATTTTATATAACAACAACTTAATTAGATTAAATCGAATGTAAAATGCTCTAAATGTGTGCTCTTCCACCATGTTCTTTTACATGTTCTTTATTCTTTTGACAAATAATGTGTACTTGGAGTTATGGAGTTGATGTAAGTTCTTTTTCAACCCTTTAAATCCAACTCTTTCAACCAATTTTGAGTTGTTTGTGTTTTATATAATCAACCTTACTTGATTAGTCGTTATTTAAGTTTTTTCTTAACAATTTTCATGTCATATAAATCTAGATTACGAACCCAAAAATATTGAAAAAGGGCCTCGGATTTTGATTTCGCTTTGGGCCTCCAAAATACTTAGACCGGCCCTGGCTTCTAGTGTTATTTTATCTTTAAGTTTGTCTTGTCTTGTCTTGTACATGATCCACCGCATCCAAATGATCTTTTAGGCAAATGCACCTCTATATCGATTCGAGAGTAAGCCTTGTTTTTCGTATTGACAATACTATGCCACTAAGAGAAAAAGCGGATTCCGAGCTACCGTAGAAACTTGGACACTTAGTAAATCACGGGCCATGGCGTATAGAATCAGATATTCTTTAGCCTTTTCTTTTTACCAAGCCAAAAGATCAAAGTTGTTATAAACTTATGTAAATATGTAGACATAGTCAATACATAATTTGCATGACTAAACCTACCGAGTTCACTTGTTGGGGCATCACCCCTTTGTCGTTTGTTTAACTCTTCCTGAACAATATTCATCATAGTCATAATAGGGTACCGTATCGAGCGTGAGCGTGAGCTAGAACTTGAGCTTGATTCTTGAGACACATTCACGTGTGTTGTCGGGCCATATTTATTTAAATAAAATCAAACATGTGAAATTGTCTTTAGGTTTTGATTTCAAATTTGGTTCTCTCATGCATATTTAAATATAAAAAAATTTGTCTGTAAGACGTTCAACCCTCAGAATGTTTAGCATAGGGTTTTAAGCGGCGACACAAGTTAAAACCAAGGGTTGGTCCAAAAATATTTTTTCAAACTTTTCTTTCACTGATTTTATCATTAAGAAAAAACAAATTATATATAGTTTCAAATTTTTTAAATCCTGAAGTCATTAACAACTTTAAAACATGTGGGATAGTAAACCCCGGATATACTTATAGTGACACGCTTCCACCAATTTACACCACAGGTTATGATTTTCCGCCCTATATCTCCACCCCCATTTAACAAGGAGGGCTTCATTGACCTCTTTTAACCTGCTAATACCCAACCCACCTTTTGTCTTGGGCCAAGTAACCCAATCCCAAGCCACCCAGTTTATTTTAGAGATGTTATCAGACCCGGCCCATAAGAACTTTCTCATCTTGGCCTCGAGGGCCTTTAGAACACCCATCGGGGCTTTATACAAAGACAAATAATAAATAGGCAGGCTTTCCAAGACAGAATTTATCAAAGAAAGCCTCCCCCCATCGATAAAGTTTTAGCTTTCCACATTGACAATCTATTATCAAATATCTCAAAAATAAGAGTCCAGTTGTTAATTTTGTTCATATTCGACCCCACCTTAATTCCCAAGTATGTAAGAGGAATAGAATCCGGTTTACACCCAATGACTTTAGCCATATCAGACACAGACCCACTATCGACACCCAATCCGAATAAGTTAGATTTTTGCAGATTAATTTTTAGGCCCGAGCATAAGTAAAAAATTCTCAAACATCTTGCCACATTCTTGACATTATCCCTATCCCACTCCCCCAACATAAGAGCATCATCAGCATAAAACTGGTGAGAATTTACCGGACTGTTATTTGGCGTTTGAATACCTTTGAAGAGACCTTCCATCCTTGCTTTAGACAAAATGTTAGACAGGGCTTCCATGACAAGCAGGAACAGAAACGGGGAAAGCGGGTCGCCCTGTCTGACCCCTTTGGAGCAATTGAATTCAAAGGTGGGGGACCCATTCACAAGAACCGAGGATCTAGCAGAAGCTAGGATCCCTTTAATCCATTTACACCATAAATCTGGAAACCCCATTTGCCCCATGATGTCCAAAAGAAAACTCCAACAAACATTGTCATACGCCTTTTCGAAATCGATTTTAAGCAAAAAAAACCTTTTTATTGTATTTTTTAATCCAGGCCATAAGCTCATTCAGCATTAGCGGACTGTCGAGAATGTATCTCCCTTTGAGAAAAGCAGTCTGGTTTTCTCAAATGATGGTCCCAATAACCATTTTAAGTCGATTAGCCAAAATCTTCGAGATAGTTTTGCTTATCACCCCTATCAAACTAATAGGTCTATACTCTCTCAGCCCCATCGGATCTTTGTTTTTAGGAATGAGAGTTATGAAGGAAGAACTGCATCCCGCTGCTATCGTACCTTTGCTGTAAAAGGAGGTCAACAAGTTATAGAAATCCAATTCAAAAACGTTCCAATACCTTTTGATGAAATTAAAGTTGAAACCGTCCGGCCCTGGAGCTTTGTCTGACCCACATTCAAACACCGCGCATTTAATCTCCTCTTTACTAAAAGGAACCGTCAGAGAAGCCGCGTCCGCTTCCGAAAGACACTTAGCATTCTGGCAAATGAGTTTAGGTCTATCTCTAATCTTTTCCTCGAACGCCCTTTTGAAGAAGCCCATAGTCTCTTTTTTATCATAGAAGGTCTAGTGGTCCAAACATCGTTGATCAAAAGGCCCGGTATATTGTTACTAGCTCTTCTACTTTTAATGTATCCATGAAAGAACCTTGTATTCTCATCACCTTCTAAATCCCATCTAGCTCTAGCTCTTTGTATGATATCCTTCAACTTGTATCCTTCAACCTCCTTAAGATCTTTAAGGCATTCCGATCTGGTCCACTCCTCCTCTTCAGTTAACTCTCTGTCTTCCGCCACCTCTTCCAAATGTTCTAACTCTTCCTTAATAGTCATCTCTGTTTCCCCTTCCTTAGACAAGACCTCTTTTTTCCAGATTCTCATAGCTTCCCTGATCTTTTTAAGTTTTTGATATAACATCTCGTCCGGATCCCCAACCCCGTTAAAATTAACGATCACCTTACGGACCACCTCATCGAAATCCTTTCTTTCCAACCAAGAATTAAAAAATCTGAATGGCTTTGGGCCAAAGTTTTTATCCGAACAAGTCAAAATAAGGGGACAATGATCCGAAAACATTCTCGGCATCGCCCTAAGGCAAGCCACCGGCCATTTTAGGAAGAAGTCTTGACACACCAGAACTCTATCTATTTTGCTAAGTTTATTATCATTGTCTTTGAGATACGTAAATTTTCTCCCTCTCATATTGTACTCTCTTAACCCGTTCTCAGAGATAAAATCATTAAAAATAGAAGCACATTTTTTATTAAAAATAGAATTTCTCCTTTCCTCTTGAAAACGCACCGCATTAAAATCTCCCAAGATCACCCACCAGCCCGGATGGCTACCCATCACCCCCCAATGACATCCCAAAGAGCCTTTTTTATTGACTTTATGCGGCGCATAAACATTCACAATATTAAGAATTTGATTGCCACCTTTTAAAGTCCCCATAGTTAATAAAAAATTAGGATGTTTGAAAGAGTCGTGTACCTTGAAAATACCAGGGTCCCACATGCTAACCACCCCTCCAGATCTACCAGCTGCCGGCACGTGATCCATCTCGAATTTTTCAGCTCCCCAAAATTTCTCGAATTCGATACCTGAAATGTCACTAAATTGAATTTCTTGCAGCGCAATGAAATCAATACCATTTTCACGTTTTAAATTTTTTATCCAACCCGCTTTATTTTTATCCCCCTCTCCTAAACCTCTATTATTAAGGGAAAGAAAATTCATCTGTCTCCTAATTGGATTCCTTCTTCCCTGATCACTTCTTTAATCAAATGTTCATGTCTCTGCAAATCAACTCCCAGAGCGCCTCCCATGACAGATGTAATGTGAACTTCCTCGTTAATATTTTCCTCCACCTCCTCGATTGGTTCTAAATTTAGATCTTTTACCACCTCCTCTTCTATTTTCTTTCTAATATCACTTGACTCCTCCTGTTGTAACTCGATCTCTCCTGCGCTCCCCATACAAATATCGCCGCTGATTTCTGGTTGAACACTATTATCGCTATCCTCCTGTATCCCAATTGTTTCGTTCAAGTCGAAAGGATCGTTGTCTCTCACTCTTTTCCTGGGCCTCATCAGCTCACCAACTTCCTCTACTGTAGTCTTTTTATGAATGGGTTTCCTACCCTTTTTATTCCTTTTGCAAGGCCCAAAAGGGTTTAAGTTAATATTGAAAATATTCTGACCAAAGCCAGCTACCCCATCGCCGCCTCTAGTATTT
The DNA here is from genome assembly GCA_030545235.1 of Helianthus tuberosus. Classification (NCBI taxonomy): domain Eukaryota; kingdom Viridiplantae; phylum Streptophyta; class Magnoliopsida; order Asterales; family Asteraceae; genus Helianthus; species Helianthus tuberosus. The sequence goes on along the minus strand of CM060395.1, from coordinate 1,446,852 downwards.
TCTTTTTCAATACTCCTCCCACCTCCAATAATCCAATGTACATTTTCAATGTTTCTTGTTGAATCCGAAGAGACCCCTTCCTCCATTCGCCGATTATCACCCATATAGCCGTTATCCTTTCTTGGAACTCCTTCCACATTTAATGAACCCACCTGAACCTCTTCGACTGATTCCGACGAGAACCTCTCCTCTCCGATGCCGGAATTCACCTCAAGGATCGGACTGTTCGGCTGATGATCACCCGGCTCATCATCAATCGGTATTTCGGTATTCCGTACAACATTATACTCACGGGATGCCCCGACACTCGCCGCTGCCGCATTACCGGCGTCAACTTCTTCTTGACTCCGAACTCCGTATGCGTTACCTTCCTCCTCCGGCATCGACTCCCCGACTGTTTTACCTATCTTCTTCTTGTTGCTGTGGATTTCAGACTCCGACATGAGATCCCACTCGTCGCTTCCTTCCGAACACACATCCTGTTTGTCAACCGACTCTGGTATCCAGTCTCCCCTATCTTCTTCGACCCAAATCCTGAATCGTTTTCCTTTCTCAATAATAACGACTTCATCCTCGATCCTTTTAACCGTGTCCGTCAAAACGCACACACAATCGGACGTAAGGATATTATCCTCTGTTTGTCTTTGTGATGCATGCATAACTTTGCCAAAAACTCTCCCAACCGAATCGTAGGTTTCATTACCGGACAGATGAAGAGGTACACCGTGAATGTTTAGCCATGCCAGTCTTTCGAAAGCGATCGACTGCCCCTTCCAGATTTCTACACTGACAAACCAATCAAAGCCTGCAGAGGTAGCTCTAAAGTTGTCGGCCTCAACCGACGACCGGAAAATCATCAAAACATTTAGTCCGCCAAGGTACTTAATCCCCGCGTCCCCAAAGTTTGCTTCCTTCAACAGGATGTCTAACTTTCTAAGATTCCATAAATCTTTCAGTTTTCCAACGATCGCTTTGTCATGCAGTTCCACAAATGCCTTCGCATACTCAGAAACCGTCACCTCTTTCGCGCCACTCGGTTCCTTAGACTTACCGGACACCATGTCGGCGTACGTAGTTCCTTTGTTAACGGATGAGCTACCCCTAAAAACCTCCTGCTCCTTGAAGAGGTGAAGTCTCTCTTCATGTTCATTGAGTCTCTGGCCCTTCCTTTTCTCCACGTGATCCTTGTAAACTCCCCCCGCATCATTTTCCTTCGCGAACCTAGCGATGTTGATGAACAACCTGTAGCTTCCGATCCAAATATTCCTCATCTGTTTCTCTAACTCTGTTGCATTCTTCACCCCTTTGAAACTAGCAAAACCGAATCGGTGGCCGTTTTTGTCTCTTTTCTTTGCGATAAAAACCCCCTGTATTGACCCGAATGGTCCTAGCGCATCCGCTACGTCCTTAGAGCTGCATCTATCCGGAAGCCTTGACATGAAAAACTTCGTGATACCGCCTGAACTCCGGCCGTCCATGTTTGCCGAGAGACTATCAAATCACATATTCCAAAAATGTAGTTTAAAGATATTTTAGAGATTCACAAATTCATTAAGCGCGGTAAGAAGGAGGAGAAGATCATTTACGGGTTGGCTTTGATATCGGCTTGGTGCATATGGAAAGAAAGGAACGAAGTAGTTTTTAAACAGAAAAGATGTAGTCCGCAAGATATCATAAGGGAGTTTAAATCTAGAAGTTTCGCTTGGTTTAAAAATAGATCCTCATGTAATTATATTAGATGGACGGATTGGTGTAAATACCCTATGTATATGTTGTAATTTCTTTGCCCTTTGCCCGTTTGGGTCGGGGGTGTCGTTGTGTGTTTGGCCTTTTGCCCGGTTGGGTCGAAGGTTGTTTTAATGAAGTTTAATTTTCAAAAAAAAAAAAAAAAAAAAAGTAAACCCCGTATACTTTTGTTGTTTCAGTTTTGAAAACATCAAGAAATTGAGTGATGTATTCGATGTTACGCCAACGCATATTGTCATAAGGGTACAAGTCAAATGTATCACTTTAACTGTTATGAAAACTTTCTAAAGGACCCATTTAGGACAAAACATTTTCAAGCAAGAGACAAGTTGAATTCCAATGAGTCGGTACATCTTAATTAGGACCTCTTCATTATCTTGGTATCTTTCCTTTCCACATTTAAAAACACCGTGTAACACCAATCTAAAAGATTTTATCTAGTGACTAACATGTTTATTTTCTAGTCCAGTTTGCAGCACTAAGCTAATAATATGCGCTACAAAACAAGTATGGAAAATATACCTTCGCAAATTGGTCTGTATTTTAATTTTAATTTTTCAATAGTCGTTGTATTGTTCCAGGCATTATCGAACGATATTTAAAATATTTTATTTTGTAAACCATATGTTTGTATTGTATTATCTATAATCTTATATAAGTTATTTGCGTTATATAGAGACGAAAACTATTAAACGCAATCGTACATTTCATCATTTGCCACAAATGGGGATCTATCCAATGGGCGGTAACACAAATGTACGGTTCTGGTAAACCATGTGGAGCCGACAAAGCATCATTAGTTAGGTTCACACCTGTTTCTAAATTTTCAAAAAAATATAATTAAATCCTTTTTTGCTTTATTCCATAATTTTAAACAATCACGTCTAAGTTTGTTACGACTTACATGAGTGTATCGAGGTTGAAGCGTATCTCGAATCATGGATGTTCTCTGTGGGTTGTCGGAGTGGTTGAAAGGCAAAGCTTCTTGAAGTACCACTCTTGCCATCCTATCACGAACCGCTTCCGCCGAGTACCGAAATATATTAACATCGGTACTCAATTCAGGTTGATCACCTTCTGGTATATCTTTCAATGCATTGCAAAATATATTATTAACTAGGTTCAAAGAAGTTCGCCGCGTTGCGGCAAATTTCTTTTGTTATTTAGTCTGTGTTTACATGTGTTTTGAAATCACTACGAGCGTGTTGAGAACAGAACTGCTGATAAGAATAAAAAGAAAACGTAGAAAAAAACACTAAAAGATAACCGAAAGAAAATTAACCAAAAAAGTTGTATGGTAACGATGTTGTTCGTATGAAACCCGTGGTCAGAGATGAGCAAATTGTTCTGGGTACCGGTACCAAATTTGCCGAACCGAAAGATCTTAAGTACCAATTCGGTACCGACTTTTGGCGTTACTGGTAATGGTTCACTACCGTTTTTTACCTTCATATACCGGTACCGTAACCGGTATTTTCGATATCAGTACCGATTCTGAGTCGGTTGACACCGAGCTCATCCCTACCCTGAAACTAAAAAAGAAAAAAGTTGAAGAAAATCAACAAAAAAAATGTATGATACCGTTGTTCGTACGGTAACTGTGATCAGGGATGAGCAAATGGTACCGGGTAGCCGCACTAAATTTCCCGAACCAAAAGATTTCCAATATCAATTCGGCATCAACTTTTGGCGTTTTCTGTATTAGTGACGGTTTTTACCTTTATGTACTGATACCGAACAGAACCGTACCGGTATTTTCGATACCAGTACTGGTTCGATACCGGTTGACACCAAACTTATCCCAACCCCTAATATTAAAAAAAGGATTAAAGTTAAAAAGTAAAGAAAATAACTATTATTATAATATTAAAATAATAAAAGTATTAAAAAATCATATATTATTATAATATTAATTCATTTATTAATATATAGTTTTTGGACACGTGTCATTCTCTGGTAATTTCTCACCTTTATTTTTTTATTTATCTCTTTTATTAAATAATAATAATAATAATAATAATAATAATAATAATAATAATATTAAACATCAATTTAACTAAATCTATTTATCTCTTTTGTTTTCATAATCTGAAATTGATTTCTTTTTTAACTTTAAAGTTTCAATCTTTGGCAATTTAAGTATAAAGTTTCAATCTTTGGTATTTTAGCCCCCTTGATTAATTTAATTTTTCACTTCTAATTCAAAAGTTTTCATCTTTTGCAATTTAACCCCTTTAATTTTTTTTACTTTCAACCCAAAGCTTTTAATCTTTTGCAATTTAATCTCAATATTTTTTTTTCTTTCAACTTTAGTCTCTTATATACTTTTCATCTTTCATAAGTTATCCGTTTAACATGTCGTTCTAAATTTTCGAGTTAACACGCCGCAACGTGCGTGTGGGCTTCAACATTTTTTCATCTATTTTTTCCTGTTTGGCATGTCCGTCGCAGGGCGTCTATTTTTCCCCGTTTGATAGGTCTGTCGCAACGTGCGAGTCAGAGATCGATTTAGTTATTTTTTCTCGGTTTTACACAAAGGCTCGTGGTCATGTAAGAAACATTTGCCTTTCATCTAACATGATATATAATTAATAAATCCCCGCCGCATTGCGGTGGGTGGTAAATCTAGTTTATTAATATATAGTAATAATATATAGTAATAATAATATTTGTTTTTCAATGTTGAGTTTGACTCACTTTTTAATAGAGTGCTACAAAACTTGCAACACACCTTCGTAATCCCGCCACTCATCTCCACCAAATCTTAATTTGCACCAAGTTTCCTTGGATCAATTATGTTGAACAAACTCAACAACGAATGGGCGGATGAGGTGGATGTAGAACTGACTCCAACGGATGACTGTGAACGGCTAGCCATTTTCATGTGAATAAGGTAACAAGAAAGTGTAGAAGAAAGCATCGAATGTTGAAAATGTGAAACATGAGTGAACCGAGCGTATTTTTGTGTTTAAGTGTTTTTGAGTTGGGTAATCAACCAATACAATCCACCACTATTTATAGTTGATTTTAAGGCTAAAAATCGATTTCTAACGGTCAAAAATCGATCTCGGTAGGTATATAGCCGTTTTAAACGGTCAAAAATGGATTCCAGCACTTCTAACGGTCAGAATAGGGTAGGAACCGGGTTAGAACCGAATTCAAAAAAGGGTGGAACCGGGTCGAAACTTTCGAGTATATATGGGTATGGACCGGTTCCTCCTATTACCGGGTAGGAATCGGAACCGGGTCCGGGTCAGTTCCACCGGGTCAGGTATGGAACCGGTTTTGTGTGCACCTCTCAATACGACAATAAGCTCAATTTAATTTATTTACACCATAATAATCCTTTATAGTTTGATTTAGTAAGTTTTAATCCTTGTTAGTCTTTTTAGCCGTTTAGGCCCAGCAAACTTACTAAAAATAAACAATTAATCACATGGTCGGATGGTTTGGTCCAACACTAAACTTGGGCCGAGCTTATTATAGTTTTTAAAGCTTTATAAGGGTGGAAAGGGGCACCATCGATAACCCCTTCGGTGAGTGATGTTTGCCGCACGGTGAGGGGCCGCCACCCTCAAATTGGTGAGTATTCACCGATTTGGGAAGAGAAGAGAGAGAAAGGAGAGAAAGGGGTTAATGGTGGGCCCCAACCCCTTTCAACAAATCACACATTTAATAAAAATAATTGTTTACCACTCTCTATTTGTTTGAGCACCCCTAGTGATTAAGTGCAAAATGGGGAGTGATGGGGGGGGGGGGGGGGGGATTTAACATGGCATGTGATTATTGGGTAGCGAAAGTGTTTACCACTCCCCATTTGGGGAGCACCCCTTCCAACCTAAGTGGGGCTAAAGTTTGTGGGTTCATATAAATACACTAGTAAGATTCCCCACACTACGAAATTTCGTCGGTATCGATTACTCGTTTTAGTAGCTGAAAGAGAAAACCCAAAAGATATAAAGTCATGATATGCCAAAAAGGATATTAACACATTTTTTATACCGATCGAAAACCTTAAAAATGAACCCTGACGCCGTAACCGATGTTGTTTGGTCGGAATCACTGATACGGTACGATCACTCACATAGCTTACGGTACAAAAAAAAAACTCTATTTTGAATACAATTCCGTTTTCAAAACAAAGTTATACCGTCATGTCACGAAAAAAAAAAGAAAACATAATCGCGGATTCATTTTTGAATCGATTAGATTTGGTACGGTACAGTATTGGCACTCGTTATAGTAACCAAAAGCAAACACCTAAAAACAAAGTTGTTAAATGCTTAAAATGATATCAAACACGTGTTGTACATCGATGAAAAACGATACATACGAACACCATTACTAATTCCGATAATATTGATACAGTACCGATGTTGTTCGGTCAAAATCGCTTCGGTATGTTACGGTACCTATACGATATCGGGACTCGTATAGCTTACAATACCAATTGCGTGAAAAAGCCAAATCGTGAACTTTGATAACATGTACTTTTGTGTTTCGGTTGCTTGTATGTTTCTATTCATGACTCGGTTTTCAATAAAATTTAATAAGACGTAGATAAAAATAAGCACGTTGCAATGGTGTATTCAGAAATTTATGAAATGTTATGTTTTAAAAGTTATAAGTGAAAAAATATGTTTAAAATTAAATTTCTCATAAAATAATCAAAACTTGCTTAAGTTGCGTGAGAATCAAGCTTTTACACTTCGCTCTGTTGGCTTGTTTTCAGTTTTTCTCTTACAAAGAGATCTTGTAATTATGGCCACAATGAAAGCAGGTAGGGATGCATCAAATGTTACCCGGTACGAGTACTGAACCGGTGCTGAATTATCTAACCGGGTACATTTTCGATACCGGTATTGAATTTACCGAACCGTACCGGGTATATTCGATACCGGTACCGATATCTACTTTTGGGGATTTTCGGTACCGGTCAGTACCGAGCTCATCCCTAAAAGCATGTATCCAAAATCAAAAACGAAAAGCTCAGTGTCTAAAATCAAAAACCACAAGGTACACACTTGCGTTATCAATTTGAGCTTTTATATATATAATATAATAGTAATAATGCAATATGCATGTTCATATAAAATAGTAATAATGCAATATGCATGTTGATATAAAATTGTGATACTTTTTGAAGAAAAACAATAATATGATCTTATTTTTTAGCCTAAGTTTAGACGTTATATCTTACTTAAACAACCCTATTATATTAGATCGATAATATGTTTGTCAGAAGGTTTTATAAGTATTAAGTTTAAACATAATGGTTTATAAGTAGAGGTGCATAATTATCGAGTTCTAACGCATAGCGGAAGCAATAAAAAGAACAAATAGTCGTTCTCAAATATTAATTGACGATTTTTTGAATGAATAGATGATGACCCGTATAAATGAGATTCTAAATCTGACATGTTTGGCAAATTCTGAAATGGAAATATTGAAATTAAGTGCATAATTGGGCATGTATATTGCTCCTAACAAAGATTCACGCGTTTTAGGTTTAGAAAGCAAAGCGTGAAAGATTGTAAAATTTGGTGGAAATTCTTGATTGTCGAAATCGTGGACTTAGATCAATAATTCCGGGTCTGAGTGTCCGACAGTTGAGCCAAACTTGCTTGAGGCCTTAAAGTATGTTAGTCGTGGGTTTCGTAACTTCGATCGTTGCCCAATATACGTCCAAGTTACAAATTGGTTTATGTGCACAACAATATATATAAATAGTTTTAAAAGACTTTTAACCAAGTGTTACCAAGGGTTATAAACCAGTGAGTCGTATCGGCGCGATGCCATAAGAAACGGTATACTATAAAATAAAATAAAAATGTTAGCAACATTATTGTATTTAATTACATTGTGATGCCACGTGTAACAAGAAAATATCCAAAAATATAGTAGTGATATACTTAAAAAATATCAAAACGTGTTTTACATTGTTCAAAAATCACAAAAAAGAATACCTATGATACCATAATCGGTATTGTTGTTGTTGGTGAATATTGGTTTGGTTCGCTACGGTAACAATCAAAAACCATAAAAACGAATACCAACACCAGTTCCAATAATATTGATATCTGTATTGATGATGTTCGGTTCGTTAAGATACAGATACTTGGTCCGCAAGAGATCTTAGGGGAAATTAAGTCGAGGGATTACAGTTGGGTTAGAAATAGATCTTCTTGTAAATATATTAGATGGGATGAATGGTGTAAATATCCGTTGTATATGTTGTAATTGTCTGCCCTTTGCCCGTTTGGGTCGGGGGTTTGTTTTGTTTGGCATTTTGCCCATTTGGGTCGTAGGTGGTTTTTAATGAAGTTCTCTTTTAAAAAAAAAAAGTTATAGGGTAGTTATAATACTAGAAAATACTTTATTAAAAACAGAATTGCATATTTAATAATATATAGAATCTTGAAGATATGGTATTAAATGTGTTTTTAAAGTTTGAAAATCAACATAACAAGAATACGAAATTAAATTTCCCAAAATAATTTACCTTCTAAAGTCATTAAATATCATCATGAACATGGCCGCCCTCTCAACGGCTCAAATATGACCGTTGGACATCTATCTATCTATCTATATTCTCTTTAATTTAACGTTCCAATAATATCATTTTAAAATTCAGTCCCTTTCTCACCTCTCTTCTTTAGTTACCGTTGTCATCCTCCGCTCTTAAACCCTTTCGTTCTTCCATCAAAACCCTAACTTTTTCTTCTAGAATTATCAGTAATTGATCGTTACAACAAACCCTTCTTTCTTTTTTTAGGGTTTCGTTTCTTGATGATCAAATTTGACAATCGAATCAACTCTTGTATCTTGTGTAAATCCCCAAATTTTCGCGATCAATTTCGTTGTTGATAACTCGATATGGCTACATTGGCACCGGGTATCCTGTTGAAGCTTCTGAATGGGATGAATTCAGGGGTGAAACCCACAAGTGAACACAGGAGTTCACTTCTACAAGTGACAGATATTGTTCCAGCTGATCTTGATGAGAAGGACCTGTGGCCGAAACACGGGTTTTACATCAAAGTTTCCGACTCCTCCCATTCGATCTATGTGAGTTTACCCTTTGAACAAGATGATCTTGTTCTCAGCAACAAGATGCAGCTTGGTCAGTTCATTTATGTTGATAATCTTGAGCCGGGTTCACCGGTTCCTATAGCGAAAGGCGCGAAGCCCCTTCCAGGCCGCCACCCGTTTGTTGGAACGCCTGAACCACTTCTGGGTCTGAGAGAAAAAGGGGAACGAGAACATAAGTCGATATTGAATTCGAATACGAAGTCTTCGGCTCCAAGACGAGGTTCTTGGGGGACAGGACAAAAGGGGGAAGATGGGGTGAGTGCTTCACCGATTGTTTTGAAGCCGTGTCCTTTGGATTTAGATCATTGTACGCCTGTGAAATCGAGGTCTGCGATGAGGCCTAACTTTCCTATGTCGCCGTTGATAAGAAGCAGAGCGGGTGAGAAGGATGGGATGTCGAATGGTGGGGTTAGAGGCTCTGCGGGTGGGGCGTTGTTGTCGAAGATGATGGAAAGTCCTGCAACGAGAAAGAGTTGCGCTGTCAGTGCTTCAGCGATGAAGTACACGAGGAGTAAAAGTACGATTTGCGACAGAGATGCAAAGATTTTAAGAAGTCCTTTAAATACAGCTGTAGGTACATCTTCCTCTTTGTTATTACTGTTAATCATGGTGAATTATATTGACTTAATCTATAAGCTGAAACTAAATGATATATTATTGATTTAAGAACCTACTACTGTAGTTTAACAATGTAAACTGTCTAGAGTTCAATTTGTGAAAGGAACCATCAGTAGTATTATAGGCAGAAAGCTAAGCAAGTGAATATGTTTCATCTTTTTCTACATAAAAGAATGTAAAATTAGGTAATTTTGGTATGCAAATTTAGTCATTCAGAACATAAATTGTTTCAGTGAGTTATAGTTTTAACTTTATGGTTATACTTGTTACTTGAAATCTTAACTATCTTAGACATGTGAAAGTTGTGTATAACCTATTTGAAGAGTGGCCAAATTCAGTTGATCTTGAATATATAGAAATTGTTTATTGTAGGAAAAGAAAAGCACAACACCTCCTCCAAATTTAAGGAATGCCCGAATGTCGTCTTCCCCAAGTGTTGGTTCGGAGACCAAGAGTTATTCAAACTCACAGATGGCTTCACAACAAGATTCTCCATATGGGGACACCGGCTTATCGTTTAATTTACCAGGAAAACTTGGCCTTCTGGGAAAGGTAAATTCAAAAACTGCAATCCTTTTTTTTATAACCCCATGTCTTGAGTTTTTGGCTTTATAAACATACTTCAAAAGTTACAACTTGTTTTACGGGTTGTTTGATTATTCGAATTTGAAAGTTTTGAAAGTTGAAACTGCATTCGAATTCAAGAAAGCGATTTGGATTTGTGTTATTGAATTTATGAGAAAAATATAAATTTCAGGAAGCCATTCAGCAACGCGAAACAGCTCAGAAGATTGCCCTTCAAGCACTTAGAGAAGCCTCAGCCACTGAAACCGTTGTTCGTTCCCTCAAGTATGAATAACTTTTAGATTAACTTTTTTTTTATATCGGCGTTGGTTCACTTTGTTAAATCTAACATTTAATCACTACAGGAATCTATCCAGTTTGAGCAAATCAGCCAACCCTGAAAATCCAGCAGACTGTTTTGACCAGTTTCTTGACTTCCATAGTCAAATTGTTCAAGCAGTAGCTGAAATGACATCAATCAAGGCTGCAACGGTTCAAATCTCATCGGAAAACCATCCACAAGCCTTGCATGATAATACGAATAACTCAGATTCAAACAATGCTTCCAAAAGACGAGCTGCTTTATACAAATCAATAGCAGCATTTCCCGAAAGAAATGATCAAAAGTCGACGAAGCAAATGAGACCACCGTCAGCTGTTAATCAAAAGGCGAAAGTGTTTGACAACGATGAAAATAAGAATCCAGGGGGGTCTTGTTGCAGTTTAAGTAATACGATATCATTAGGAATGCAGATTGAGACCGAGGCTGGGAATTGGTTTATGGAGTTCTTGGAGAAAGCATTGGAAAAGGGTATGAAGAAATCGATGGAAAAAGATAAGAAGAAAGTTCCTCAATCACTTATATTGAAGGTCATTAATTGGGTTGAAGTTGAACAATGTGATTCTAGCAAGAGACCGGTGCATCCAAAAGCAACACAAATTGCTAGGAAACTGAGGATTAAAATGAAGAACCCTTGAGTAATGTTGATTTGTGTGATTAGTGTGTAATTTGTGAGGGAATTTGATTGTGTTGAATTTATTAATATCTTGTACTGCTGTTTGGTAGTTTATGTAACAGCAATATGAAACTAGTTCTATACTTGTCCTGTCCAGTCTATATATTAATGGTATAATGACAAAAGTATATTTCTTTGCGCTCTAAACAAAAAAAGAGCTAAATTGTATGGAATGTTGCGTCAAAAGGGTTCGTATTTATAAACAAGTCAAAACTACAGTTTTCCGTGACCGAAAATCGCTCGCTAGTATTGTAGAAGAGATAAAAACGAAGAGCTTTTTATGGATAAAACATCGGGCAAAGGAGTCGACCTTGACATGGGAGCAGTGGCGCGGGTTCGACGTTTTTTAGTCTGCTTTGTTATGTTTCTGGTGTATGACATTTTATACCATAGGGGAATTATTAACCAAGCCGGATCATGCTCTCTTTGTGGCTGCGAATCAGAGTCAGTAGATCATCTCTTTATTTCGTGCCAACTTGCGGATCTTATTTGGCAAAAGGTCAGTAGATGGTGTCACATCCCGATGATTTACGCGTTCTCTATTAAAGACTTGTTGGAAATTCATAAGTTTAGTAGGTTGGGCCTGGCAGGAAAGAAGATCTTACAGGGCATTATTATTATTTCTTGCTGGAGCATTTGGATGGCTAGAAATAAAGCGATTTTTTCAGGATCCCGGGTTTGTGCGGAAGATGTTTTCAGCGAAATAAGATCGCTGGGGTTCTTTTGGCTGAAGCATAGGTCGTCTTTTCGATCCATCGGGTGGAGTGATTGGTGTAAATTTGTAATTATGTAAGCTCTGTTCTTTTTTCTTGTTTGTTGGTTGGTCCGGCTCGGTTTTCGGGTTCGGCTGTTTGTTAATGAAAGTTTATTTTCAAAAAAAAAAAAAAAAAAAAGCCACTGGCTAGAATGATAATAAAAGTCCTTATGTTGGCCGTTAAAAAAAAACTACAGTTTGAATATCGCTTCCTATATTATAATTTTGGTGCTAGCCACTAGCTAGAATCAAGAAAGTTGATTGTTGTGGTAATCGCCGGGGAGTTTAACGCCATAATGTCTTGACTTATTATGAACAATAAACATTATAATTTCTCCAAATTCGGTTAAATAATACAAATAACATATATAAATATTAATATTCGGTTAAATAATACAAAAGGATTTAAGGATGTAAATAGCCTTAACCATATGCAGATTGGGCCCTTGGAGCATGTTTTGAGCTGTTCCATTCCAATACTAACTTTGTGATCTCTCAATCTCAACTCATAAATTCATAATCGGATGAAGAAAAAAAATAGTTAAATGTAACAATAAAATGCAATAACTAAAATCATAAGAAAAATAGGAAAAACAGTTTCGGTTTGGTTGTATGGTAAAACCGAAACCGTAACCAAAATGTTCGTTTTCCGGTTTTTGAAAACCATTCGATTTTAGTTTTTTCAGTTTTAGCAATGGCTCGGTTTGGTTTTTCGGTTTTAAAACAAAATTACGTAAGATTCAAAAATAAAAAGTATAATAAAAAATTTAAGAATCTTTCTTAGATGTTTACATTTAAGTTGTTATATTTAACCTTTTTAATTAATATTATTCACATAAACCTAACATTCTAATCTACTTTTATGTGTCTCACAAGTTTTTATTAAAACATTTTTGTTTATAATACTTTGAAGATCATTAAATTTTTATATTATTTTTTTTTTGTTATTTCTCGTAGACAATAGATAATTTTTTTTTTTCTGGAATAATATTATATCATTTATTTGTAAGTTTTTTTTATTCCAAATTAGCAAATTACAAATTAGATAAATCATTTCAATTATAAATAAACATGTTAATGTTTTTATTATACATACTTAGTCCATCCTTAGTGGGGTTGATGTAGTGCCCCCCACCTTAAAACGCCCTATGACGCCTTCCTACACCGCCCCTAAGGGCGCTATGCCCCCCTCTTCCATCACTTCCAGCGAAAATTATAACAGCAATAAAAGTTTGTTTTTTCAAAAAAAAATAATAATAATTTTCAAAGTGTATGTATATATACACATACTCCTCAGTTTAAACTAACAAGAAAATGTTAACTGAAGAAATTCAGTTCTGTGGTATGATGTATATATTTTCATTCACTCATACTGATATGCCATCACAAAATGTGAAAACCTAACTATCGCCAGAGCATCAAGTCTACCTATGTTATTGGCCTTAAACACTATTAAAAAAAATGAGGTGTGTAGCTCTTGAATACACCCTTAGAATCATGGTATAGTCTACCTATATTATTGGCCTTAATTACACAATTTTTTAACAACAAATTTCTTTTATTTCCTGTCATTTGTGGGAATTGAATCCAAAATCTTACCATCTCAAATTCAGGTGTTAGACTTTACCTTTTCCAATAGACTACCAACCCCATTGGTCCTTAATTATACATTTATAATGTTAAAAAAATGCAAGCACCTAACACGGCTCCACTTTTAAGAATTCAAGCATACCTGGGTGCTAAATTCAAATCGGGAAATTGGCCTGTAATAATCTCACCTTGACCTTATTGGTCATTAATAATCCTACCTCAGAATATTCCCCCACCAGTCCCACCTTTCACCTATTTTTCCTACAATGGTCCCCCGTTAAAAAAACTTGACGGAGTTAAGCTTTTTTCCAAATTACAAACAGATTTTTTAGGGCTTTTGATTAGAACGACGATACGATTCCATTGATGTAAAACTTGCCTCGAAACGGTGCTCCAAACGATGAAAACGACGCTTCAATTCGAGTGTTTAAATTTCCAATTAACCAAAATCAAGTTACTTGGAGCACCATTTCGAGGCAAGTTTAACATCAATGGACTCGTATCGTCGTTCTGATCAAAAGCCCTAAAAAATCTGTTTGTAATTTGGAAAAAATCTTAACTCCGTTAAATTTTTTAACGGGGGACTATTGTAGGAAAAATATGTGAAATGTGAGACTGGTGGAGGGAATATTCTAAGGTTGGATTATTAATGGCCAATAAGGTATAGGTGGGATTATTACAGGCCAATTCTCCATTCAAATCTCATTCTCTGGTGGGCAATGTTTTTAAAACCAGATCGGCTATCGAATCGGACGCTTTATTGGTTTACTGGTCGAACCGGTATTAAAAACCGGAGGGTTATAGATAATCTAATACTAATAAAAAAGTATGATTAATGCCACATGGAATTCTTATACTAAAACAAGAGCCAACTTAATGCCACATGGCATTCTTTCATTCAATTTACTATTATTATTATTTATTAATTATTAATTAATAATTAATTAATACAAAACAACAACAAAAATCCTTAACAACTTAATACTAACAAATATTTTATTGTTTACTTAGATAATGATTATTTACTTTTGACTTATCTAAAATATATAGTTAATTATTAGTAACAACTCTACTTATAATAAACAATTTCAAATAATATCGATGTAATAACATCTTCTTATTCTTTAAAATGATTTTTTTTACTATATGTATAAAACATCTATTAAATAAATTATAATTTTATATTATAATAATAAAAATGGTAAAGAATGGGTTAATCCGATATTTAAAAACCGGTTTACTTCCGTGCTTTGAAAACACTTTTAATGTTATTAGATTCGTGTAATAAACGGGTTTAAGGATAGAATATCTTCATAATAATTTTGATGCAATTCTATACTCACCGGATGTCCTAAATGGAGTTCTATTTTTAGGCTTGCCAAACCATTGATAATTACCAAAGTTCAGTGTTCCAGTGACGTTATCAAGAAATATTGATCGAAAGAATGGTTTATGTAATAGAACTCGACTACAGGTCCTATCACTGGGTGACCAGGTTATTGAGACACTCATATTATCCGGAACTAATACTGGCACTTGAACGTTTATCCCTAGATTTTGTTTAATACCGCGAAATAGAAGGATTCCATTTAAATTGAAAAGAAGACAGTTTTCTTTCGCTTTATGTTTTGACATGACGATAAATAAAAGTATAGAACAATTTCTAAGTAAAGTTGGTGGGTTTATAAAAAATCGGTTTTTACACATGACCAATTATTGCGTTATCTATGGTAAAAATTTCAGGCAAATTGGCCTGTAATAATCCCACCTACACCTTTTTGGCCAATAATAATCCCACCTCAGAATATTCCCCACACCAGTCCCATTTTTCAGATTTTTGGCCCACACTGGTCCCCAGTTAAAAATCCCTAACTCAGTTAGTAAAATGGCTGATGTGGGATTATTATTGGCCAAAAAGGTGTAGGTGGGATTATTATTGGCCAAAAAGGTGTAGGTGAGATTATTACAGGTAATCAGTTTTTAACACATCATCTGCCACATATCTGCCACATAATCAGTTTTTAACACATCATCTGCCACATCAGCCATTTTACTAACTGAGTTAGGGATTTTTAACTGGGGACCAGTGTGGGCCAAAAATCTGAAAAATGGGACTGGTGTGGGGAATATTCTGAGGTGGGATTATTATTGGCCAAAAAGGTGTAGGTGGGATTATTACAGGCCAATAAGCCAAAATTTCACTTATATAAATTTTTGAAGAGAATATAAATTTAAATAATTTATAAATTTATATCCTTTGTAGTACACGGATCTAATAATCTAGTTTGATATATAAAACTATATCACTTGTCTAATTCGGTTTCAATTTCTAGTTTTCTTCAAGATCCTGAATCACCAAGATGCAAGCTTTGAGAATTTTTTTGAGACAGCCAACGATTTCCATTCTAGAAGCATACAATACGCTTAAACAAATCAACCAATTTCATTCTCAGTTGCTAGTTAATGGTTTCCTTTCCTCCTCAATCACCCACATCTTTTATCCAAATTTGCTGCATCAATCGCCCTCAAACACCCAACCAATGTCGAATATGCTGTTCAGCTTTTGGAATTGGATTTGGACCCATCTCATATTCCAACCGTCTTCGCTTTTAACTCTCTCATTCGGTTTTACTCCAAAACCTCTACTCCTGAAAACAGCTTCCGTTTTTATAAATCAATATTACAATCAAATCAAAAACCCGATAACTACACCTTTACTTTCCTGATCAAGTCTTGTGCTCGGTTTCAGGATTTGGGTTTGGGTTTGGCTGTACATTCCACTGTTTTAAAATATGGGTTCGATCAGGTGAGGACCTGCATATTCAAAGTGGATTAATCAATATGTATGCTGAAATGGGGCTTCTAGGACCTTTAAAAGGTTTGTTTTTGGATGTTAATCAAACTGATTTGGTGACTCAGACAGCAATGCTAGTGGCATGTGCAAGATTGGGAGATATTGCTTTTGCACGCCAACTGTTTGATAAAATGACTGTCCGTGATGTCATCGCCTGAAATGCGATGATAGCGGGGTATGTCCAGTGTGGGGAGCCGATGAAAGGGTTGGAATTGTTTTATATGATGGAAACAAAGGGTTTGAAAGTTAACGAGGGGTCGATGGTTTCTGTTTTATCTGCGTGCACCCGGTTGGGTGCATTGGATACAGGAAGATGGGCACATAAGTATATAGAGCATAAGAAACTAAAAATGGACGTGACGCTAGGCAGTGCACTTGTGGACATGTATGCAAAGTGTGGGGACATTAACATGGCGATGGAAGTGTTCTGTGGGATGAAAGAAAAGAATGTATACACATGGAGTGCTGCCATTGGAGGACTAGCGATGAATGGTTATGGTGACAAGTGTGTTGAGTTGTATAGCCATATGCGACATGAAGATGTGATGCCAAATGAGGTTACATTTACATCAGTCTTAAAAGGTTGCAGTGTAGCAGGTTTGGTTGAAGAAGGTTGTAAGTTGTTTGAATCTATGATAAAGGAGTTTGGGATGGAGCCACAGCTCGAACACTCTGGGTGTATGGTTGATTTATATGGCTTATCTGGACGCTTAGAGGAGGCCTTAAACTTCATCTATAGCATGCCAATTCAACCACATGCAGGTGCTTGGGGTGCTCTGCTTAAAGCTTGCAAGCTTTATAACAATGTTGAAATAGCTGAACTTGCTTCTAGAAAGATGGTCGAATTAGAGGGTGGTAACAAGGATGGTGCTTATGTGCAGTTGTCAAACATTTATGTTGATTTCAACAAGTGGGATAGTGTGCGTTGTGTGAGGCACAAGATGAAGTCGAAAAGGGTTGCTAAGGTCCCTGGTGTTAGTGTGATAGAAGCACTTCCTTGGCCGCAAGACACGCCATTAGTAGACAGGATTCGGATTCAAACCAATCAGCTTTCTGATCATTTTCATTGGAAGTGCAAAGATAGTATGTGTGTGTTGGATTTGCAGTTCCCAAAAGAAGTAACTACAAAGTTAACAGTTAAGGACATTTATGCAGCTACAAATGATCTCAAAGCATCAAACTTTATCGGTGAAGGTAACTCTTACGGGTAAGAATATGATATGTTGACATTAGGCTATACCAATATCATGTCACATGGTCGATAACCATTATGTTGTATAGATAACTGCTTTGCAAGCTCTTTCCGACGAGCAATATGTTTTGGTTGGATTTAAAACTTATAGACATGAATCATGATGCATATAAATGTTAGTTGATTCCTCGCGTTTTTAAATCGAATGGTCTTTGATTTATTTAGGGAAGGTGTATAAAGGCGTCTCGCTAATGGTCAGAATGTTGCGATCAAGCAGATTGTCAACGAAAGTGAAAAGGAAACTTATGCCACGGAGATAACAAGTTTGTTTCATGTAAAACATCCAAATCTTGTAAAATTGTTGGATCATTGTGAGGGTGACGGGGACTGTTTTCTTGTTGCGAGTTTTGTCATTGGGGAAATCTTTCAGAATGGTTGTTTAGTAAAGATAAAGCTATTACATGGATCCAACGTCTTCAAATCGCCATCGATTGTGCTCGGGGACTGTGGTTTCTTCATACATACCCTGTAGGATGCATAGTTCATCGTGATATAGGTAATACAATCTTTTTTTCCATTATATTGCAAAATGCAGTGTGTGATATGTTTGTTGTCTTGCTTCCTTTTTATTACCAGGTGAAGTTTTTTGGAGGCTATCCCGGGATTGATAAAAAATGCATAAGACGTTGCTTGGGGTTGAAGAAACAGATAATGAAAAACCAAGAAATCCACCATGGGTACAATTTTGCTAAAATTCTTACAACATTGATGAGGATGACATTTGGGCTAGTAGAAGATACCGAATTGGGCTAGTAGAAGATACCGAATCTTTGATACCAAACTCTCGGTAACTGTGTAAATTGTTGCTTACACTAAGGTTATCCCCATTGGTGATATCGCCTCAACCTAGGTTGGCAAAATAATAAAAATAAAAAGGAAAATTCATTTAATATCAACAACCTGGTTGAAGTCACGACCCAGGTTGTGACATTGATCCTCACAATTGCCTTGCCACATGTCCACATGCCAATGGATGATATAATTATTTAATTTTCTTTTTTCTTTTAACATAATTAATTATAAGTATAATTAGATTATATCTAATAACTTATAAAATTTAATTTTTTTAAAAAATCTAAAATCACAGTCTTGTTATTTTTTTTGTGAACATGCAGATATAAATTTTATAAAAATATGATATATTTTTTTAATTGTTTTTTATCTAACATTATCTTATTTGCCACATGTCAACATTCTATTGGTTTGTTAGATTTTTTGATAAACTTTATTATCTAAAAATCTAACATTATCCAATTTAAAAGGGATTTATAAAAAAAATATCTAAGATTTTTAGATGTATTATAAATATTGTACAAAACATAACAAAGTTTCATATCTATTCTGAATTCCACATCTCTAATCTCACTGACAACATATATCCTTCATGGGCTGCATTTGTCAAGTCCATAACCTCTCCACAACTTCGAAAACATAAGTTATTCGCTCTACATCAAGAGGTCGTTAGAAAAGATGTTGAGCGAGCATTTGGAGTTCTACAAGCTCGGTTTGCATTTCTTCGACACCCATGTCTTGTGTGGGACAAGGATACGATGGGTAAGATTATGATCACATGTATAATCATTCATAATATGATCGTTGAGGATGAACGGGGGACATATACCTTCACTATTATAATCCATCAGAATTTCTAAATGATACGCCTACAAACCAGCAACGAACAAGCTCTATTGAAGATGATGGACAATCTTTTCAATACTCCACTGTACGAATTGCAGACCTATCTAGTTATATGACTAATAGGGCACAACTTCGCAACAGAGAAACTCATATTGCTCTAAAAAATGATTTGATTGAGCATATATGGCAAAAATTTTCCAATGAGGAATGATTATGTAATTTCTATTTTATGTCCTTGTAACTTTACATTAATTGTTATGTAATATTTCTTTTTTAATTTTTAATAACTTTTTTTATTTTAAATATTAAAGTTTAAAAAATAAACATTTTTATCATTTATGATAAATTTTATAGAATAAATTATTAAGCTAAGTCATGTTTATTTAATAAAAAATGGTTAGGTAGGATTGTTAATGGGTGTGAAAGGTTGGTTGGGTTGTGTAGGTGGAAGAGAGATAAATTTTATTGAAAGTTGGGTTGGGTTGTGACTTGTGAATGGGGATATTCTAAGCCTCTTGAGGAATTCTGTAAAATGCAAATTATGTTAATACCAAACTTGGGGTGACTGTAAAGTGTTGCTTACATTGTCTTTTGTAATTGTGATTCTACGTTTTTCGATCTAATTAGTATGTGAATATTGATGTCATGTATTTGTAATTTTTTATGTGTGTTTGTTTTGTTTTAAAGCTAAATAGGCAAAGCCCAGAAATGCTGGGTTTGAATAGAAATGAATGTTATAACGTGCTGCAAAATAAATATAATGAAAATAATAACACGATCTCATTGACTGCAAACCCATACACAAGTCTAGTATGATTGAAGTCACAAGAATAAAACTTAAAACATGAATTAAAGCGATTATATCAAATACATTACTGCCCAGAATGAGAAAGAAGCAATATCTACATTTTGCTATCCAAATACACAGTTTACAACAACAATCAAATGACCCAAAACCAACTAACAACCGAACCAGACGCCAAACCCACAACCAAGAACAACACAAGCACAATCCCAGCCGTCTCCGAGTGCTGAAGTGGCACGGTCTTAGGAGCCACCATCATCAAACAGCTAGTCAAGTAGCCATTTGTGAGTCCCAGAAGACAAGTCACGATGGTCACAGGGATCTCGGTTCGAAGAAACATAGGCCCATGTAAACAAGCCAAGTAAACCGGGAAAAACAGAAGTCGAGCAAACGATGCACCTATGGCCACCTTAGAATTCTCAACAACATAGACTGAGGTCAAAGTTTTTCCAACCAAGTCAAACACATTGTAACTTGTTATAAGGATGATTGGATACCAGTCTGCGAGGATTTCAGAATGAACATCTTCCGTAATATAACCTGGAAAAATGGCTAGCGTCACGACGTACAACATAACTATACCAAGACTGTACCATTTGACCGTCCCAACAACGTCCCATAATGTAGACTGCCAAAGGGCATCCGAAAGAACACCCTTTTCTTCTTTTTCGTCATTCACAGCTTGGATCTTTAAATTATTGTAATGTTTGATAACGGGAAGTCTGTGAGCTACGTTATGTAAGACGATGCATATGATCATCACTACTATGCTGACTATGAAGTAAAGATTGGCGCTTTTTCTTAGCCCGGCTTCATCTTGTGAGTATACAGCTTTGGTAAAGATTCTTAGCATTGATATGAGAACTCCTGTAATCAGTCAAAAATCTACAATTTTGGATCATGAGCATATAGGGAATATTGGGTAAATGAATTCAGTTATCCCCTATTCAAATAAGTCAATAAAAATCCCCAAATTTAATCTAAAAAAAACAAATTGAAACCCTAAATAAACGAAGCATTTTACCTGAAGCAGCAGTTCCGGCAACAACAGCCTGCATATACCTCTCCGGCATTTCACCGGCGGCACCAATAACCCCACCCTGAACCAACGCATCGGCAATACCGGACAACGCAACGGCAGCAACAGACACATAAAACCCACCGTAAACTCCGACCTGACCCTTGATATAAGTCACATCCATAACAGGGACAACAAGCAACGAGACAACAAACAAAGCAAGACCAACGTTAATCCTGACGAATGCATTTGACTTGTGGGACAAGAAGACGATGAAGAGGAGGCATATGAGGCCTACGATCATGTAAACGACGGCGAAGATGCGGTCAACGGAGGCATCGGGGTAGAGGTAGGAGAAGTAGTCAACGGCTGTGATGAATGCGTTCCATGGGATTAAGTAGCCGGTGCCGAGGATGAAGTAGATGATGTAGGCTAAATGGTATGAGTCTTGGGGGGTTTTGGTATCGGGTTTTGGGAGAAGGAGGAGTGAGGGTGATTCGTAGTCGTCTGTGGCGGAGGCGGCCGCCGTGGGGGATGTGGTGGTGCCACCCATGATCGGCGGAGATTTTATTGCTGGAGAAGATGGAGATTGGTGGGTTGGTTGAGTGGGGGATGGGTTTTTAATTTTTATTGCAAATGTCAATGGTCACGTTCCCCACCAGAGTTCACATCTTATTATTGAACATTACATCTGATACCTTTTCAATATTAGATATTTTTTATCCCTTAAAAGATATATTATTATGCCTGTCACGAACATATGTATGTTCGTGTTTGTTCATGTTTGTTCATTTAACTTTAACTGAACACGAACATATAATTGAACACATTTTTCTATTCTTGTTTGTTCATTAAGAAATTGGACATGTTCGTGTTCGTTTATGTTCGTCAATTTAAAGCCTAAACAAACAGTTCACGAACACAAACGAACATAAACAAAAAAAAAAAAAAAAAATTAACTGATCATATTGGAATAAACATAAAAAAAACATAACTTAACATGATTGAACAAACATAAACGACCACAAATATATATAATTGAACAAATATAAACAAACACAATTTAAAAACACAAACAAACAAGTCTAATTTATTACAGTTCATCCGAAAACACGTCTAAATTAGGGCTCATAGATACTAAAATGAAGTGGTTTTTTTATATAAATTAAGTAAATGATCATCTAAGAAAAATTTTAAAAATTTATTTTTATTATTAGAAAACTCAATTACTAATAGTTATATTTATATAAGTAGTTAGAAAACCTAATATTAATATAAATATAATTATTTATGTTTTTACTATATTTTAACGAACGTAAATAAAAGGACATAAACAAAGGTTCACGAAGATTAATTTAATTTAAATTACATAACCATCTATTTTAAGATCTACAATATCTTGACTCTCAAATCTTGGATTTCTTCATTCATGTGTTCATTATAGATTTTTTTTACATAACAATCTATTTTTTTTTCCACATATATGTGAAAACAAATATGTGAAAATCAAATGCAAGGCGATTGAGCATCTTAGTCAACAATTTTGTACGCAACGTTTGATTTAAGGTATATCATTCTTACAAGTTACAAATACAAAACTCATCCACTTGTTGATGTTGTTGTTTTTAGTTTTACATTGACTTTTCTATGTACTCATCTATCTGGATGCTCTTGTTTTTGATTGTTTAGTTCAAGCTTTATTATGAAATATGTGTATATACACGGTCAGATTTGCTAAACAACAAAAGTATAATGAAAATATATTATATGTGTAATTAGATTTTCTAGATAATATGATCATATGCATAAACGTTAAGTTCTACCAATAACCAAGTATAAAAATTTAACAAATATGTGTATATACACGGTCAGATTTGTTAAAATATCATCCTTGCATGTCTTCACAAACGTTAAGTTCTACCAACTATAAAAATTTAAAGAAAACAAAACTACATCTATATAGAGATATGAAACGAAGAGATAAAAATTTAAAGAAAACTAAACTACATCTATATAGAGACTCATATTCAGTTCTTTATATTTTACTAGGTTAGAACCCCGTGTATTACACGGGTTGAATAAATATAATTTTATATACTAAGTAATAAAATAGTTACATCTTTTAAAAACTCGTGTATTGCACGATTTGAATAGACACATATCTTACACGAATAATGTAATCTGTTAAAACATTTAGTCATCAAGATGTGTTTTCTAACAAAAGGAACTTTGAGGTACTATTTACTTATTGTAACATCTTACTTTATTTTTTATTAGGTTAGAGAGTTGTGTATTACATGGTTTATAACATTTTACTTTGTTTTTTTATTTATTTATTATTAGGTTAGAGACTTATGTATTACCTGATGTTGGATAATCAGCAGAAAAAAAGAAAAGAAATATTTTAGTAAAAATTATTAAATATACAAGAGATAAGCTGGATATTATGATTTGATATTATTATTTCATTGAAGTGTAAAACGGGATAATGAGATCCTTTATTAGAAATATGATTCTAAATATACCATGTATAAAAAATATATATGTTCTACATGTATTGAATAAATCATTTTAATGAAACAGTTGATTAAGATAAATATTTTTATTTTAATATATGATTATCAGTTATCCTTGTCCTTATCATCAAAATATAAAAAAAATTAAAACTACCAATTAAATAAAATCTTTATCTTTATAAATATTTAAAACGCTAATATTTTTTTTTATATTTTAATAATTAATATACGATTATAATAATTAATATATTATTATCAGTTACCTTTGTCTTTATCATTAAATCTCTTCTACAAATTTTAAATTTAATATTATTCATAATTGACTTTCCATAATAAATATTTAGAAAAATAATTAAGACTGCCTCATAGAAAGCCATGTGTCCCTAAGATGGTTTCTTTTATTATATGTATAGATTGTGATTATGTAGAAAATAGGAAAAAAAAATGTTGAAAAAGTGTCTATGAATAAAATAGAGATAGAGATGGATAATTTGATACAAGAGGTTTTTGAAATATAAAACTAACTTAGAGAAATCTGTGTTTTTAGTTCATCATCATCATACCCAGTAAATCCTACCAATATCAAAGCTAAGATAGGGTCAGATGAGGGTAAGATGTAGACAGCCTTACCTCTACCCCGTAGGAATAGAGAGGCTGCTTCCGATGAGACCCCCGACTCGATAGTAGTTTTGCATCAAACCTTGGACATAAAATACAGAAATCTGTGTTTTTAGTTGAATTAGGTAATCAAGCCTTGGACATAAAACACATAAATCTGTGTTTTTTGTTGAATTAGGTAATAGAGATGAGCTTTAAATGTGAATTCTTGTTGTTGATTGAGGGGGTTTCTTTTAGTTTACTCGCAAATGGTTAGGATTCCAAGACAAGAAAAGAAACCATAAAGTATACCGGAAGAAAGGAGGGTCACAAACTCACAATGTGATTACACATTAAATATATTATTTAATCTTTAAAAAGATTTGAGTAAATAACAATTTTGTTTAATATTACTCTCTAATCCGCACATCTAAATTGTTAGTAATTTTTTAATTGTAGATCAATAATAGTGGGTCTTTCGAATATTTTAAATTATAAAAATGATTGTACCAGTTAGACTCATATCCATATCCATAGTATTCAAATTTAAATGAACAATAATACAACACTATTAATTCACCGCTAACAACAAGACTATGTTCCCGAGACTCATTTAACAAAGGGAGGGGAAGGAAAATTTTCTCTTCTAATCTCTCCAATTTGGGAGAATGAATATATGGTCATATTTTCTTCTCTTTTTTCCTCCTTTTACCTCCCCTCCCCCTGTTAAATGAAACTCAGGAACATGGTTTTTCATATTTTAATCTCTTTTCCCTCCCCTCCCCCTCTTAAATGAAACTCGAAAACAGAGTGTAAACAGAAAATGGCATTTAGCATTTCTCTTATATTCTTACATTTACAAAAAAATGGCAGCGTTACTCTTATACACAACTTATTAGAGTGTATATATGTATAGAGGTTGTTATGGCAGTTGTATGTTAGCATGGTGGTTTGGTTAGTTAGCATGATAGTTAGTTGTATATATAGAGATGTATGTTGTATGTTTCCGGTTAACACAAAATAAAATCAAAATACCTTTCTGACTCTGAGCTTGATACTTGACTCGTCGTAGCTAAACCTTTGAATCCCCCACTATTTATGACTCATAACCATAAGCATTTGGGGCCATTTGTAGATATAAAAGAAAGGATTCACAACTTTATACGTACCAGTTTCTTTTTTTCTTTTTTTTAACTATAGATAATAGAACATCTAAGACATAAAATACACACTAAAGAAAATAACAACGGAATGATAACTTAATATTTAAATCTTAACTCAAAATATAAACGTAAAGACTTCAAATGGGCTCCCCATAAATTCTAAATAAATAGCTAAATGCATAATACAATCGTGTTGTGATTTGTAAGTTACTAGTTTTTGCCCCGCCCGCGTTGCAGGGCACTAAGCCGAATATTTATCTCTCATAACATGTACGTCTACGTTTCGGTTACTTGTACATCCTACTCATAACACGATCTCAAAAAATTAAATTGATTCAACCAATTAAAATAAAACACTACTGTACGTTTGCTAAAAAAAACTAAAACGATAGAAAAACTATAAAGTTAAACTAAGGGCAAAATTGTAATTTTGAAGACAAATGTGTGTGTTAAGCAACCGCCTAGCACGATTAAAAAGTACACAACCAATTAAAACAAAACAATACCAATGTTTTGTAAAAAAACCTAAGACGATAGCATGACCGTAATTTTACACTGGGGGCAAAATCGTAATTTGACTGAGAAAAAAAAATGATGGCAAAACTATAAATTTGAATTGAGAGCAAAATCATAATTTAGCTGAGAGAAAAAAGAACTAATGGCAAAATTGTAAATTTAAACGGGCAAAATCGCAATTTAGTTGGACCAATAGGGAAATGTATAGTATAGAAATATGAATAAATAACCAAATGTAATCTAATTACACTATTCTATATGTAATTTGTATAGTATATAGAAATATAAATATTGAAATCCGAAAAAGCGAAAAAAAATAAATATAAATATTGAAATCAGAAAAAGCGAAAAAAAAAAATGGCCGCCCAAACCCACCAATAACTATGCAGTACTATTGCCGTGTTTGTAGATGCAGAAGATATGAATAAATAACTAAGGTTCTGTTTGTTTTTGCTTATAATGTCTGTAAAGAGCTTATGTCTGCGGGCGGGCAGACATAAGCCCTTGAAGACTGTTTGTTTAAAAAAAAGGATCTTAAAATAGCTTTTAATAGCTTCAAAAAAAAGCTATGTATAATAGCTTCGAAAAAAAAGAAGATCTTCACACAGCCATCTTCTTCCTCTTCTCCTCTGCCACCACCTCTCCTCCCACATCACCTCCACTTCCCCTGCCGACACCACCTCCGCCACCGCCACCACCACCTCCACCTGCCACCACATCTCCGCCACCACCTCCTACCTCTCAGCCACCACCTCCACCACCACCATCGTCAAAACTAGACCGTAGAGAGAGAGAGATCTGTGAGAGAGAGAGAGAGATCGTAGAGAGAGAGAGACCGTAGAGAGAGAGAGATCTGTGAGAGAGAGAGAGAGAGATCGTAGAGAGAGAGACCGTAGAGAGAGAGAGATCTGTGAGAGAGAGAGACCGTAGAGAGAGAGAGAGATCTGTGATGGCGGTGGTGGTGCGGTGGTGGTGCGGTGGTGGTGGCGGAGGTGGTGGTGGTGCGGTGGTGGTGGTGGTTGTAGAGAGAGAGAGAGTTTGTAGAGAGAGAGAGAGAGAGAGCAGACCTGTTGTGTGTGTGTTGTGTGTGAAGTTGTTTTTGAAGGAAAAAAACAAACCCTATTCTCCTTGCAAACTGCAGACATTTGGTCCACATCTTCTCTTGCAGATGCCTGCAGATGTGGTTCGCAGACTACAGACATTTTACCTCTGAAAAAACAAACAGCAACTAAATGTAAATGTAAATGCATAATACAACCGTGTTGTGATTTGTAAGTATATGAAATCGGTTATAATATCGAGTATCAACTAGCAAGTAGTTGGGAGAACAAGCCCAATACTATTAAAAACCCATTTAAAACTTAACAAGGCCCCGTTATCTCATTTCTGTCAGCCCAATAGAGGCAGATCATGGATTGGGAGAACTTTTTCTGATGTGTGCCAACGTGTTATATTATTTATTTATTTATTTATTTACTTTTATGTTTTGTTAAATAGTTTGTTAGGAAATAAAGAGAAAAGTGGGGTTACCCATATTCTCATCACGTAACATTAGAAAATAGTGGGAGTTAGTTATTGAGTCATTTTAGCAAGTAGTGGGTTAGTGTTTGTATGGCTATTTATAGTCAGTATGTTAAAGGTTCTAAGATGAATGAAAAATATTAAAAGAGAGTTATCTTAAATCTTGCTACCTGCTATTTTCTTTTGAGGTTAATCCACTCAACGGATTATTTATCCCAAATCCGATTGGTTCTTATCAATTGGTATCAGAGCCAGGTTGATCCCCTCATGGACGCTCACGAATGGAACGAGTCGTTGAATCGAATCGAGTCGATGCTTGTTGAGATTATTGATTTTCTCAAAAACCGAACTCGGTTACCGCCACCAGTTTCCGCCACCACACCACCAGCCCCGTCGCCCACTGTCGCCTTACCAGCACCAGTTTTTCTACCTTCACCAACACTAAACTACCATCACCAACCACTGAACCAGTCGTCACCCCCAAAACAAGTCACTTGCCTTTCTCCTTTGTCACCACAAACACCACAAGAAGTAGTCCTAAAAACCTCACCATCAACGGCCACATCCACCCGACACCAAACACCACAATGGTCACCAATACCCACACCAAACGCTGCTCCTTTCCATCATGACAACCAGAATTCACTCGTGCACAACAAAGCATTGACAGAAGGCAAAGCCAAGGAACGCAAATGGTGCCCTCCATGGCGCCCCATCGAGACGGCTCCGAATGCCACTAACAAGACCGAGTGGCGGCCACCATGGAGTTTTGCTAGCACTTCTCCGAATTCAAACGGGAGTACCGAGTGGCGCCCGCCTTGGTGCATTCCGGAGATCGGTCCCGATTTCATATCCTTGAGGACAAGGATATTTTGAGTGGGATGGATTGATGTGTGCCAACGTGTTATATTATTTATTTATTTACTTTTATGTTTTGTTAAATAGTTTGTTAGGAAATAAAGAGAAAAGTGGGGTTACCCATATTCTCATCACGTAACATTAGGAAATAGTGGGTGTTAGTTATTGAGTCATTTTAGCAAGTAGTGGGTTAGTGTTTGTATGGCTATTTATAGTCAGTATGTTAAAGGTTCTAGGATGAATGAAAAATATTAAAAGAGAGTTATCTCAAATCTTGCTACCTGCTATTTTCTTTTGAGGTTAATCCACTCAACGGATTATTTATCCCAAATCCGATTGGTTCTTATCATTTTCTCATACTCTTTTTAGTCTGGATTAAATCATGAAGACATGAAGTTGTGCAAATAGTATAGAATGTATTTTGTTTGATACTTAATTAATAGCTTGATACTTAAATCCATGAAGCACTTATATAAGGTTTTATAACAACACATTTTAAACTAATTAGGAGATTAGTAAGCAAAGATGGCATAAAATATGGGACAGGCAAGTGTGTTGCTAAATGAAAATTGTTTTGTCGCCATTTTCTGCTTTCTTTTACTCGACATGTTTTCTACCCGGCCTATCATTGGCTCGTCCCATTTTCACCCCTCATGTAAATTTCTGGATCCAATACTCAATACAATCAATATAAGTTATCAGAAAAAAAAAAGTTATTGAAAGATGTGTGCTGTGTGCAAGCAAATCTTGGTTGAATATATTTAAAGATAAAAGTTTGTTCTCGATTACTAGCTAGTTATATGCATGTTTTTTTTTTTCATTCTACTCTTCAATTGCAAAAATCCATAGCAAAAACTATATATTAATTAAAAATTGGGTATTTGTTTTCATTTCACTCAAACTCATACACTAATTAAAATCCTGTTTAATCACAAGTAGAATGCCTAATGTTTTTAGTTATATGTAATTTAAGGCATATCTATAATCTATAGGGATTGCTAAACTTTTCGATTTATGGTTCTAGATACAGCTTGTTGGTTGGTTACAAATCAAATGAAATGAAATAGTACACGGATCCAAATGATTTCTGGCTATCGTAAATTTAACAATAATTTTTTTTTTACACAATATCAGGTATCATTCCACACGAAAAAGTGCAATTACAAAGCAATGGCAGGTAGTCGGGAAACAAGTTGCGCCGCCACCCCCTTTTGAATAGAAAAACCAATTCTACTAAATACAAAGTTTGAAACCTTTAGCGACGAAGAATTACTATTAACGACTTTTTGAACCCGATTCAAGAGTCAACTATCGTAAAATTTAACAATTATTACGTTTAATTTTATAAGTGAAAAATGAAATGTGCTTGAGGAGAAAAGAACAATATCATTGTATCCTTTAATTTGTTCTTATATGATTGTCATACGTACTTAACCACTAAGAAGTTCATAATACCCAATCAGCGTCTTCTTAATATACCATTTTAAATATACACCTTTTTGTTTTATAAGAACTACCCTTCATTTTCATGTATGTTATTGTTTTAAGTAAATTGGCGTTAGTATGATGGACAGACTTAAGAGAGAGAGAGAGAGAGAGTAAAAAATCTTGATTTAGTATTTGTTTTATTAGTTACACATAGTAGTAATAAGAATTAACTTTTTTTTAAAAGCTCTCTTAACAATGCTTCTTTATTTAAAAAATACCGTTTAAACTAGCCTTCTTTATTAGTTTTATTTGAACTTTTTTAAACGGTCTCTTCAATAATGCTTCTTTGTTGAAAAAATACCGTTTAAACTAGCCTTCTATATCAGACCATGCGTAATGGGGCATTATAGGGGCGTAAAGACCGTTGATAAAACCCCCAAGACCACCCCCAGGCCTTATAGGGGAGTGAAGATGAATGAGCGTTTCTAGTATATTGCCTAGTGGAGAGAAGACAAGACGGAAAGTAATAATTGAAAATGCGTTAAGGGACGTTAACCATTACACATTTTTGAAGGGGTTATGATGCTGATGTTACAGAAAATGAACTTTCTTTTACATAAAACTTATCATTGTCTCACATGTGTAGTTTTATTGTAAATCCATCACCAAAAACTCTTATAAAAATTCAAATTTTCGTCAACCTTTCTTTTACTATACTAAAAAATGCAAGTTAGACGTACAAAGATAAATAACAAATTCAACACTTTACTAATCAACTTGTATCTTAATAAAGCACATTAAGACCTTTTCAAACTGAAATGGCCGGCTATTGTCTTTACAGTTGTGAGTCTACAATTGGAAGCACATTAAACATTCCACATTTTCGTATAAAAATACAGATAAATCGTAACAAATGTAATCAAACAGTCTGTATATTTTTTGTAGTTTCTTATGTTTATACCTTCTATCCTCGTCGAATATTTCAAAAGAATGCCATAAAAATTTATTTCTCATAAATATATATCCTACCCAAAATTTTAAATTTGCATTACATTGAAACATTTTCTTTCCTGTTCAAATGTTTCGTATTTTGTTCGTGTTTGTGTTGGTTACAAGTGTTTTGGCATCCGATGAATGCGTTCTCGATATGCAACCTTCTTCAAGCTGTGGGAGCGCAAATTGGGATGGATTTCTCAACTATGGATGTTGCGAATCAGCCTTCGAAGAATATCTATCGGCATTAGCAAGACACGCAAATCAAACAGGATCAATTTTCTTGAATTCAAGTCAACAACAGAGTTGTCGATCATCGTTAGAAGGTAGCAACGGAAGAAATCTTCTGAGCTGTGGTGTTGAAAAGCTTGCAGCCGGTTCTGGCAGCTGCTCGGACTTTTCATTGACTGATGTTGCTAACAAGCTGCAGAGCTCGTTGACCCGTCTGGATCAAGATTGTGAGCTGTTGGAATCAAAAGACAGCTGCAGCTCTTGTTATGAAAGGTGGCAAAAGATTGGGGCTTTGAATATGAATAGTAGTGTGGAAGAAAATGAAATTTGTCGATTTGCAGTTCTTGTTTCGATGGTGACTAGAAAGATTTCTGATGTGAAATGGGTTCGAGCGGTTTATCAGTGTCTTGGACAGAATCAAAGTGTTGGATCAGATCAATCTGAGGACATTCAACATAATCATGATGAACATAAGAAAAAAATGAGCACTGGTGAGTTTAACTTGAACACATATTCATGTGTTATAAAACTTATAATCAAACTGTTGACCTGTTAATTTCTTGAAACCTTCAGGAATATGGATTCTGATCGGAGGTCTGGTCGGCATCATGATTATTGTAACCACAACACTGTTGATTTTCTTCAGAAAATCGGTCACTCGAAAGTCACTGCAGTGCAAAGACAGAGTGTGTGTGTTGGATTCGCCGTTCCCAAAAGAATTGACTACAAAGTTAACGGTTAAGGACATTTATGCGGCTACAAATGATCTCAAAGCATCAAACTTTATCGGTGAAGGAAACGCAGGTAAGGTTATACCATTACCAATATCATGTCACATGGATAACTAATATCTAACCAGTTATGTTGTATAAATAACTGCTTTGCAAGCTCTTTCCGACAGACAACATATTTGGTTGGATCTAAGGCGAACTTATAGACATGCATATAAATATTGGTTGTTAATTGAATGGTTATTGATTTGTTTAGGGAAGGTGTATAAAGGCGTACTCGCGAATGGTCAGAATGTTGCGATCAAGCACATTGTCAACGATGGTGAAAAGGAAACTTACGTTAGGGAGATAACAAGTTTGTCACATGTAAAACATCCAAATCTTGTACGATTGTTGGATCACTGTGAGGGTGAAGGGGAGTGTTTTCTTGTTTACGAGCTTTGCCATTGGGGAAATCTATCAGAATGGCTGTTTAGTAAAGATAAAGTTATTACATGGATCCAACGTCTTCAAATCGCCATTGATTGTGCTCGGGGACTCTGGTTTCTTCATACATACCCTGCAGGATGCATAGTTCATCGCGATATAAAGGTAACTAAGCCACATTTTAATGTTGCTTATTTTATTTTCTGTGGTGATTTTAATGTTTATATTCTGGCAGCCAACAAACATTCTCCTAAATATGAACTTTCAAGCGAAGCTCGCTGACTTTGGATTGTCAAAGATCATCGACACAGGTCTATCTCATGTTAGCTCAGAAGTGAGAGGAACATTCGGGTATGTGGATCCTGAGTACCAAAAGAACAGTCGGGTCAACCCGTCTGGTGATGTGTATAGCTTTGGAATCGTGCTTTTACAACTTCTTTCGGGGCAACGGGTGATTAATATTGACTTACAAAGGCCAATGCCGATTGGAAAAATGGTAAAAGTTTCCTTTCTTAAGTATTATGATCAATAGGTGATTAATTTAGGATTATTGGTGTAATAGAGTAGGAGTAAGCGTTGCCATTAAAAAAAGATGTTGATTTGATTTGATGATGATTAGGCGTTGACATTAACGAAGGCGGGGAGTATGACAGAGTTTGCGGATCCAAAACTCAAAGGGGATTACTCGTTGAAGGCGTTTGAGTTTATAATCAATCTAGCAATTTCGTGTATCGGGATGAAGCAACAAAGGCCTTCGATGGAACAAGTGGTTGCTGGACTCGAAAAGGCTCTTGACATGTCTATACGAGATGGGTCACTAACACCAAAGGTTTCACCAAAAATGGTCTAGGCTCTATATGGAGATAGATAATGTTTGTATACATTAACTAATATTTTTGTAACAAAATGCTTATGCTATACCATCATAAATGCACTAGTAGCGGATTGTTTTCTATACAATACATATAGTAGTGATTACTAGAAACCAAAAATCTTTTTTGTAACTGTTTAAAAAGTAGTAAAGGAAAACTTAAAGAGATGATTATTTGATTTTTGCACACGCTCATTCATAACTATTAAATCATTAATTAAAGAAATATAAATAGCAACTTTAAATAAATTATGACATCGCGTGAGAATATGTTTTTTTTTTCTTTTTCTAATGGCGACTATATTAAAATTCAAATATAGAAGAAAGGGGCCAACAAGAAGCTGGAGTCCCAAAAACAAAACGAAACAACAAGACACTTACATGATCACATCTCGGATATTAAAATCACACCATCTACCCCAATTTAGACTACCATATGGAGATCTATTTTTTACCCACAAAAACGCGTCTTCCTTGATTAATGTCACCGTTCTAGTTACCGAAAGTTTTGCATTATTAAAGACGATGTCATTTCTCGACCTCCAAATTCGCCACATAGTCGCAAAGAAGACTACCTCAATGACTCTTTTCCATTTGGAACTTCCACATTGTTGTTGAATTATTCCCATCAAGTCTTGGCAAGATTGTGCATTCAAAGGGAATGGTATCTTCACCCATGAAAATATATGCCACCAAATAGCTTTACACATAATGCAGGTTGCCATCAAGTGTTGTACCGATTCTCTTTCAAACCCGCATAGGCTGCATGTTGTACCCCTAATATTAACCCCTCGATCCGCCAAAGCTGCCTTCGTAGCTATGCACCCGATAACCGACCTCCACACAAACAAGTTGATTTTAATAGGAGCCCATGCATTCCACCTAAAAGACGTAACATTAACCTTTGTACCTATCTTTTTCATCACCTCTTCTCTGAACAAAGCAACAGAAAACATAGAGCTACTATCCTCCCCAGTGACAATACCCCACCTATCCGACTCCGTAATGCCCACTTTCTCCATGTCTTTAGTACTGGCCAAGATGTCTTTCCACACGCCTCTAATGTCCTTTTTGAGCGGGATATTATCTACACTATTTTGTCTGCCATGGATCGCCGATATAACGCGAGCCCACAACTGTGTCGAACAACTCTTTATTCTCCATTTCCACTTTGCTAGAAAGGCCGAATTAAGACTTCTTATCTCGCCCAACCCGAGCCCTCCCATGAATTTTGGTGTCACAATTTTACACCACGAAACCCATCTCATCTTGTTCTTGCCTCCAACTTTCCCCCTTATAAAAGATCTTCTAATTCCATCTAGGGTATTTATCACTTTAACCGGGGCCTGGAACAAAGCTAAATAATACGACGAAAGATTACCAAGAACCGCTTTAGCCAGTGTCAACCTCCGCGCCATAGACAACGTCTTTGCCTTCCACGCCGAAAGCTTCTTATTAAATTTATCAATAATAGGCTTCCATGGTTTGATTTTTTTCATATTCTCTCCCATAGGAAGACCAAGAAACTGAAACGGAATCGACCCTTGTTTACACCGAAGCAATTTCGCCATCCTCTCCACCTCTTTTTCTCCCACTCCCACCCCCATAATGCTACTTTTGAATAAATTTACTTTAAGGCCCGACACAAGATACATGCGTCGCAAGATCCTTCTCAAGTTTAAAATTTTGGACTCGGACCATCTTCCCAAGAATATTACATCATCGGCATAACACAAATGAGACAAAATCGGGCCACCATTTGGAAGACACACACCTTCAAATATCCCTAAGCTTACCGCCCTATTCATAAAAACTTCGAGCACTTCCAAGACCAAAACGAAAAGAAATGGCGAGAGTGGGTCGCCTTGCCGTAGACCTCTTTTCAAATGAAATTCCTTCGATGGCGACCCATTTACCAACACTGACGCCTTGCTCGACTCAAGACAAGATTTAATCCATCTCCTCCATCTTTTAGGGAGGCCCATCATCTTTAGATTAGCCAAGAGGAAACTCCAATTTACCGAATCATACGCTTTATCAAAGTCAACCTTAAACAACATGGTTTACGTCTTTTGTTTCTTCGACCAAGTAATAACCTCATTTACAATTAGCGGCCCATCAAAAATATTTCTCTTTTTAACAAACGCCGATTGTGTATGCGACGAAACCGCCTACATAACTTGCATAAGCCGGTTGGCGAGAGTCTTTGCAATCACTTTGTACGTCACTCCAATAAGGGAAACCGGCCTATAATCCGTGATAGATTGTGGATCATGCACTTTTGGAATAAGAGTAAAAAAGGAAGGATTACAACCATAATTTATCTTGCCAGAAATGTAAAACTGATACATCATCTTCATGAATCGTGGTTTAAGAAGGTTCCAAAATTTCTTAATAAACTTGAACGTGAAACCATCTGGCCCCGGTGCCTTGTCTCCACCACAATCCCACACTGAAGCCTTAACCTCCTCCTCCGAAAAAGGCGCGGTCAGTCTTCTTGCCTGCGTTAGAGAAATTTTTTTAAACTCGTTTAAAATCAATCTCGGTCTCCGCTTCATCGGTTCATCGAACTTAACTTTAAATGCTTTCTTCAATTCCTCTTTCATACCTTCTAGATCCTGACACACCTTTCCACCAACCGTAATACTATTAATTCTTTTATAAGCTTTGCTACAATTTATAAACTTATGAATCATTGCTGAATTCTCATCTCCATATTTTGCCCAATCAATTCTAGACTTTTGTTGTAAATCATGACACTTTTGTCTCTCTAAACTCTTTATACATTGCTTCCAGTAAACCCTTTTCTCCTTCTCAACAGAAGATAAAGGTCTTACTTCGGCGATACCCTCCAACATTTCCAACGATTTTGAGGCCATCAACATATCAGCCTCCTCCTTAATTTTTTCCCCAGCTCTCCAATTTTTTATGGCACTTTTTAGTTTCTTAAAAAGATGTAACAAAGCTCTATCACCTTCCGCCACATACCTATCCTCTTCCACCACTCCCTTCACTACCTCACATAGACCTTCTTTATCTAGCCAACTGTTAAAAAATTTAAAAGGTATAGGCCCGAAGTCCACCTCCGAACACACAAGGACCAAAGGGCTATGATCCAAAAGGTTTCGAACAAGGGCTTTTAGAGAAACATATGGCCATCTAGACATAAAACCATCACACACTAACATTCGATCAAGCTTACTAAGCTTGGATCCACCATCCTTTATATACGTAAATCTTGCCCCCAACATATTATACTCCGACAACCCCGCGGACCGAATAAAACTATTGAAAGCAAAAGCTCCCGCTCCATCAAATTTGGAATTTAATCTCTTGTCTTCATGGCGAACCGCGTTAAAATCCTCCATAAAAATACAAAACCCTTGCATACCCGACCTAAGATGCAACAACTCCTCCCACAGTTTTTTTCTTCGGCTCGAATCGTTTGGAGCGTATACATTAAACACATTGACTTGTTCAACGACCCCATCTATATTACCCGGTACTACAATGAAATGTTTTCTCTGCACCACCGACGCATTCCAAAACAACTCACTACTCCAAATAGAAATTAACCCACCCGACCTTCCCGATGCATCAACGGTACATACCCCCGCTGGAGTATTGTTCCAAAACTGAGCAATAAAAATCTGGGACAAACCTGACATTTGTGTTTCTTGCAAGGCTACAAAACCGACTTTATGTTCTCTTGACAACCTTTTAACCCAACTGGCCAAACTCGTCCCCCACTTTAGCTTCTGTAGTAAATCTAAACAACGGACCCACCACAACTTCTTCATTTGTATCCCCATATCCCACTGATCCCTTTTCTCCAGTCCTGGTCTCCGCCTCGTGACTCCCGCCCTCATGCATAACTACCCCTTCCTCATGCATCGTATGCATCTCTTCCTTCCCCCACTTTTTTTTGGATTTATCATCCACCACAAGAGGTGATTGTTCAGTCCCCTTACCAAGAGCTTCCTCCTGTTTGTATACCTCCTGCGGCTTAGACAAAACATCTTCCCGGGTCTTGAAATTGGACCTTACCTCGTTATCCCATTTAACAAATGGCGGAGACCAGATACCTACTTCCTCTTGCACCCACACCCTATAAGACTGGTCATTCCAGCAAAGCTTAACTTCCTCAGAAATCAACCCCCCATGAGAAACTAGAACCCCAACCTTCTCAGCAGCCAAACATCCATCCAAATGTGAAGCTCCTGAAGATTGAATCACCCTACCAAAACTCTCCCCAACCCTATTGAAAATTGACCAATCCCAGAGGTGCATGGGCACACCACTAATCACTAACCAAGAAACTCTTTCAAACCCCACCACCTGTCCACTCCATACTTCCAACTTTGAAAGCCAACTACTCCAAAAAACCTTGTACTCACACAAGAACTCTGTCGCCACTGAATGATCCCTGAAAATTAGAAGAACCTTTAAACCCCCCACATAACACACCTTGGCCCCAAGCATTTCCTCCTTAGACAAAAAACTTCCAGGTTATTAAGAGTCTCCAAGTTAGGTACTTCCCCTAATAAAGAAATACCCTTCCACTTCCTCGTAGCCTCGGTCTCCACCGATTTAACATGCACAATTTTACGCCCCTTATTACCTGAGCACTCACCCACAAGGGTGTCTCTGAACGAAGAAGACCCCACGACCCCTCCCCCTGATAACTTGTAAACATTACCGACCGCCGATTTAGCATTTTCATCAATCCTTTGCTTCCACACTTTTACAGGTGGCACAACCCTCTCCTCCTCCTTAGGATACATGACACTAGACCCATCTCTATTGTATTTGGCCACATTCACCCCAATCTTTGCCCCATCAATCGAAACCTCCAAGATTTTTTGGATCCAGAATTCAATATTGGTCACATTCTTGAGCCATATGAATCCAAATTTATTCCCCGCCCCATCCCGTTTCAACTTCGGAACAAAAGCATCCCCGAGATTCCCAAGTCCAACAAACGCTTCCCAGAGACGAATGGTAGAACAACCGTTAGGTAAGTTTGATATGAAGAAAGTAACTGCATTGGCTGCTTCCTCCTCCCTTGTATCATGTTGCAAAACCAAGGTGTAACACCCATCTAATTACTACTTGAATTTAATAAAAATTCATACGATTTATATAAAAGGTGCCTAGATTAGAACATAGTATCAAAACAAAGTTCCAAGTAATCAAAACTAGTCAACAACCGACTAGTTAAAACATTCATGACCTGATTAGCAAGTTGTTTATATTCAAAAGAAATTGAAACATTGTTTAACAAAGTTATGAAATCGCGGAAGCTTCAAAAGTTGTGTTCGGTTCTTCAAAATCTTGCTTGACCGTCATCCGTATTCTTGCAATACCTAGAAACTGAAATGTTTACATAAAAACTAGTATTAGAGTTCTTAGAAATATTACATAATCGAAACTACGCTAAAAAACGGAGTCGATTAACAAGAATATGCACAATTTAACAAATAGATCAGGACTCTACCGTAACTTACGGTAGCCACCGTAAGTTACGGTAGACACTGATTCACTATGGTCTGCCGTAAGGCAGTATAGAACTGCCGTAACTGTTTTGTTTTCTATCGTAAGTTACGGTGGAGACCGTAACTTACGGTAGCTCCTGCAACTTTGCTATTTTGACTATTTTGTTGATTACATCCAAATCCACATGTCGTTTTAGGTGATTCCTTTCCTATATGTCTGTAATTTCATTACGGACATGCTCATTACAACTATCATACCAAGAATTTGATTTACATGTCATACGTCTAAAAGTCACTATACAATCATTCGATTCATTCTAACCTCACCCATTTTATTTCCGGTTCGCTAGTAAGCCTATGGCGCCTTATACCCTCCATCCGGGGCATATCATCACCTGCATTTCCTTACCAATACCATGGCTTAATGCTCTTGTGATTGTTATCACCATAGCTAACTATTAAGAGTGCTTGTACTACAATTTACACCATTATTCGACCCGTTGGCTCATCTTGTGGAAATCCTCCATTATGATGATTACCAAACGGTTTCTTACCAAATCTAATCTTATTGATTCAAGTAACGATTATGGTCACTAACATCATCACAACTTCTATTCTACAATACGACTATACATAATTTAACAACGATTCACTTAACGTAACGGATCAAGTTACATACCTTTAGTGCACGCCCTTCAAACGCAATTCGCCACCGGCTTGTCCGCTTGGAGCTCCGGTTTCCTTTCCTATAGAGTTCAACCAAAACATGTTTAGAACTCTTTTCAATTCATAGTTCGCATATTTTGCCGAAACATCACCATCATGCGGTTTAACTCAAATTTTCAGATTTAAGCCTTCTTTGAGGCATTTATACAAACACTTTAAGGGCGGAAATTTACACAATATATTATCAAGTTCATAACTTGTCATATAGCCCTAAATTTTCCATCAATCAAGCTTTCATATATAAGGTTAAACATTTAGATTTCAATAATCTCTTCCTATGAACCACCTTACACTAGAATAATGCTCAAAACCCTAGTGTTCATCATTATCTTACAAAACCCATGAACCACCTTCAATGAGTTCATGAAATTTCCTGAATTTAGACATGATTTCACATGTTATTGTCTAGGTTTAATTCCTAGACACTAATTTGGGATTTCCCAAATTCATGAGAATTTCAAATAGAGAATTAACATCAAATTTTACATACCTTACAACCCCCTTGCAGTGAGGATCACTAATCTCTGTACGGATTTCGTTTTGGATCAGTTTTGAACCTTCAATTTAGGAGTTTTGTGTGATTTAGGGTTTTGAAGAACCTGGTCGCCCCTTTACCTTTGTCTGGTTCGACCTCAACACACACCAGTGTGTTTGAGTTTTTAATTTTTTTGTTTTAATATAATTAGTTTCAATTTTAACACTTTTGGCCCTCCAACTTTCATTCTTTAATTGTTTTAACTCTTTATCTACTCATAGGTAATAAACTAACTAGGTTAGTGTCATTACTAATTAGATTATTTTACTAATTTATTTGCAACTTAATTGCAAAATTTAAGAATTTGTATTTTCGGGATGTTACACAAGGGAATCTCGGGGATGCTTTGAAAAATAAAAGATGTGGTTTTAGAACCGCATCTCTTGATATAACGGTAATAAATAAAAAATAATAATAAAAATAAGTAAATACTAATTGTATACATATGATTAATTTTTTTATTAATGATACTATATAACAAATATAAAAAAAAGTTTTCATATATAGTATTAATAATAATAACAACAACAACAACAAGAATAATAATAATAATAATAATAATAATAATAATAATAATAATAATAATAATAATAATAAATAACTTTCTTATGATAAACAAGTTATTTATTTTATGATTACAAATAACAATTATTTTTATTTATTGATTTATTGTGTATACAAATACGCACTTATTTATTTATATGTATTACACTATTATGTATGTATATGTGTATGAATCGATGTATCGTTTAGTGATTAATAAAAAAGGTTTAAACATATAACGGCGATCACGTGCATGTTGTTTAAGCATATAGAGACGATGGTCAACTAAGGTTGTTCAAGCTACATTTTTGTCAATGAAGGTCGTTTAGGATGATTAATGGTCCATTAGGATGGCTGGTATGTCAGTAAGGGACAATGGCGGTCAACTAGGGCTGTTCATGCTCCATTTTCGTCAATAAAGGGCGTTAAGGATGATCAATGGTCTATTATGATGATTGATGGACAATTAGGGCCAAATAAGGGTCAACTAGGGGTGTTCATGCTACATTAGTATCAATGAAGGTTATTTATGAAGATTAATGGTCCATTAGGACGACTGGTAGATCAACTAGAGCATCGGTGGTCAATTAGGGTTGTTTATGCTATATTTTTTTTATGGATTATGTTTAGGATGATTAGTGGTCCATCATGATGATTAATAGGTTAATTAGGGCCAATTGTGGTCAACTAGGGTTGTTCATGTTCCATTATTGTCTTTAAATGGCGTTTAAGATGATTTATGGTCTATTAGGATGATTGATGGACCAATTAGGGCTAGTGATAGTCAAGTAGGGTTGTTCATGCTACATCTTTATTAATGAAGAGCATTAATGATGATCAGTGGACCATTAGGATGATTGATGGATCAATTAGGGCTAGTAACGGTCAACTATTAGTGTCAGTGAAGGTTGTATACGATAATTAATGGTCCATTAGGATGATTGAAAGATCAAATAGGGAAAGTGGTGGTCAACACGGGTTGTTCAAGCTACATTTTTGTTAATGAAGGACGTTTAGAATGATCAATGGTCCTTTAGGATGGTTAATGGGCCAATTAGGGCCAATGATTGTCAACTAGGGTTGTTCATGCTCTATTTTTATCAATGAAGGACATTAAGGATGATAAATGGTCTACTAGGGATGTTCCTGCTACATTAGTGTCAATGAAGGCTATTTAGGATGATTAATGGTCCATTAGGAAGATTGATAGATCAATTAGGGATAATGGTGATAAACTAGGGTTGTTTACTGTAACATTCCCAAAATTTTTATTTTATACAAAAACTTATGTTATTAAACGGATAGGTCATGAGTAAGTTGACCAATAAAAATATAAGGTACTTTGGCAAACGTAGGAACCGTTTAAAAATTAAATTATAAAAATACATTATATTTGAACCTACTCCGTTTTTAATGAAACTTAGAACCAAATGTAGATAAAAATATACTCGTCCTAATGGCATATTTATTATTTTATAAAACGTTATATTTTACAAGTTATAAGTGCCAAATAAGGGAAGCAGTTAAATTAATATATATATTAATTAAAATAATAAAATAAAAGAAAACAAAATATTAGTAAACGTAAATTTTGTAGAATAATAATAAATAATAATAATAAACAACTAGACAATTGGAATAATAATTAGTGTACGTGTGTGCGTGCATGGTGGACAACAGAAAAAGGAGGGATGCGTGGAAGGATGCGTGGAAGGCAACAGATCAACATTTACGTGTCCAATAAGCTTCCAAGTTTCATATAAATAGAAGACCTCTTCAGCCATTCAAATTTA
The DNA here is from genome assembly GCA_030545235.1 of Helianthus tuberosus. Classification (NCBI taxonomy): domain Eukaryota; kingdom Viridiplantae; phylum Streptophyta; class Magnoliopsida; order Asterales; family Asteraceae; genus Helianthus; species Helianthus tuberosus. Next base: position 1,404,962 of record CM060395.1, on the reverse strand, counting down.
TGTAGCCTTCTTCCTTTATATTGTTATCGCCCTCTTTCTCTAAAAATTATATTTTTTCTTATTTTTCACCCATAATAATAATAAGGTCCTGCCCCGTTTTAAGTATTATAGCCCCTGATCACTGATACCCTGTCCAAGTGACGTAGGATCCCGTAACGTATGTCAAGTCTCTGCCTAAATTCGTTGGGGTTCTGTCTCGTGACGTAGGGAGAAAGTGGAAATTGGGTTACTATACTGTGAGTACACTATATATTTTATTAAGTAATCCAGGAGTAGTACCCAAAATATAACAACCCTCCCGAATATTTTTCTGACACCCTAATATATTTTAAAATATCCCAAACTGTTCCAAACTACACCCCATATGCGAAAACGGGCCTCAAATATATTAGATAGTATTAAAAAAATAAATAAAAACTTAATATTTAAGTTTAGGCGGGCCGCGTAGACCCACCCTAACTCTTTACGCGAGCGGTTTCAAGATGGATACCTGATGTCGTTGATTTATAAGTTAAAGCGGGCCGTGTAAGGTTCCCTTAACATTAACGCGGGCCGCGAGAAGTTAAAAAGGTGGCGCAGCCCTGGGCCGCCACGTGGCCCAACACCCGGCGAAGCTATTGTCAACTCAGCACAGCTACGCGTTGACCCAGCTTTGACGCGGGTCGCGTAAGCTTTGTGCTTATATTACGCGGGCCGCGAGAGAGTCCAGTATCAGCACTATATAAAGGAGCCATCGGGTTCAACTAGAATTCGCTCACAATTCGTTTCTCAATCTTAATTTCTGAATAGAAGGCATAATACTCGGGTATTATACCCCCTAATTAGCGAGGTTCTGCTCCGTTGTAAGTATTATAACCCCGGTTTCGTAATAGAGACGCTGCCCGATTGATTTAGGGTTCCGTAACAACTGTCGTGGTTCTGCCCGACGTAGTTGTTGGAATACCGTCTCGGGGAGGGTATCATTAATATTTTCAAAGGGTTATGATACTAACCTATGTACATTTGTATAAATTATAGATTATTCGCAGGAAACCCTTACGCAAAGTCTAAGATAGCAATGTGAGTTTATCCTCTTTTTGTTAACCTTTTTGGAATATTTTACAAAACCTTAATTGTTTACAATGTGATTAAGCGGTGATTGAGTCTTTGTAGTTCTTCAATTACTGCCGGTATTATGGGGTTTTGTATACAAAATTTATATTACTACGAGTAGTAGTAGTAAGTCGGAATGACAGTACATTACCATTGGACGACGAGTTAGCCAATGGATAATTTGACCATAGCCACAGATCCGGTCGAGTGGCAAATACTGAATGAGTAATTGTGTAGACAGAAACAATGTGATCGCTCTCAATACTGTTTTAATTGATAAAATGTTTCTTGATTAAACTGGGATTTACTCACCAGTATTTCCCACTGACAAATGTTTTTAAACCCGTGTTTCAGGTAACAAAATGTGAAAGCCAAGTAGTAAAAAGCCAACTCGAGAGCACGGACGGCTTGTTAAACTGTGGCTATAAAAGTTATCTAAAATACGATGGTTTAAATGCAATAAAGTAGGGTTTATCCCTATAAGTATGTTGTAATAAGAAACTTGAGTTTTACCCATATGATTATTAAAATAAAATATGGTGGTTTTACTTTGATAAACATTTCCTAACTGCGGTCCTGATGAAATTTCCGCTGCCAAATTAATAAATATTGTTACCACCGCCACTGAGTTCGCGGCCGCCCGTTCCCGGGACAGATAGGGGGCGGGGGTTGTGACATTTACCCTACATTTTTGTCAATGAAGTTTGTTTAGGATGATTAATGGTCCACTAGGATGACTGATAGGTCAATTAGTGCCAGTGGTGGTCAACTAGGGTTGTTCATGCTCCATTATTGTCAATAACGAGCCTTTTGGACGATCAATGGTCCATTAGGATGATTGATGGGCTACATAGTGCCAGTGATGGTCAACTTGGGTTGTTTATGTTCCATTATTGTCAACAAAGGGCGTCTAAGATGGTCAATGGTCTATTAGGATGATTGATGGGCCAATTAAGGCTAGTGATAGTCATGTAGGGTTATTCATGCTGCATTTTTGTCAATAAAGGGCATTAAGGATGATCAATGGTCCATTAGGATGATTGATGGACTAATTAAGGCCTTTAATGGTCTACTAGGGTTTTTCATGATACATTATTGTCAAAGAAGGTTGTTTAGGATAATTAATGGTCCATTAGGATGATTGATAGACTAATCAGGGACATTGGTGATCAACTAGTGTTGTTCATGCTACATTTTTGTTAATAAAGGACATTTAGGATGATTAGTGGTCAATTAGGGTGATTGATAGGTCAATTAGGGCCAATGGTAGTCAACTAGGATTGTTCATGTCCCATTATTGTCAACAAAAGGCGTCTAGAATTATCAATGGTCCACTACGAGGATTATTAAAAGGTGGCGCAGCCCTGGGCCGCCACGTGGCCCAACACCCGACGAAGCTATTGTCGACTCAGCACAGCTATGCGTTGACCTAGCTTTGACGCGGGCCGCGTAAGCTTTGTGCTTATATTACGCGGGCCGCGAGAGAGTCCAATATCAGCACTATATAAAGGAGCCATCGGGTTCAACTAGAATTCGCTCACAATTCGTTTCTCAATCTTAATTTCTGAATAGAAGGCATAATACTCGGGTATTATACCCCCTAATTAGCGAGGTTCTGCTCCGTTGTAAGTATTATAACCCCAGTTTCGTAATAGAGACGCTGCCCGATTGATTTAGGGTTCCGTAACAACTGTCGTGGTTCTGCCCGACGTAGTTGTTGGAATACCATCTCGGGGAGGGTATCATTAATATTTTCAAAGGGTTATGATACTAACCTATGTACATTTGTATAAATTATAGATTATTCCCAGGAAACCCTTACGCAAAGTCTAAGATAGCAATGTGAGTTTATCCTCTTTTTGTTAACCTTTTTGGAATATTTTACAAAACCTTAATTGTTTACAATGTGATTAAGCGGTGATTGAGTCTTTGTAGTTCTTCAATTACTGCCGGTATTATGGGGTTTTGTATACAAAATTTATATTACTACGAGTAGTAGTAGTAAGTCGGAATGACAGTACATTACCATTGGACAACGAGTTAGCCAATGGGTAATTTGACCATAGCCACAGATCCGATCGAGTGGCAAATACTGAATGAGTAATTGTGTAGACAGAAACAATGTGATCGCTCTCAATACTGTTTTAATTGATAAAATGTTTCTTGATTAAACTGGGATTTACTCACCAGTATTTCCCACTGACAAATGTTTTTAAACACGTGTTTCAGGTAATAAAATGTGAAAGCCAAGTAGTAAAAAGCCAGCTCGAGAGCATGGACGGCTTGTTAAACTGTGGCTATAAAAGTTATCTAAAATACGATGGTTTAAATGCAATAAAGTAGGGTTTATCCCTATAAGTATGTTGTAATAAGAAACTTGAGTTTTACCCATATGATTATTAAAATAAAATATGGTGGTTTTACTCTGATAAACATTTCCTAACTACTGTCCTGATGAAATTTCCGCTGCCAAATTAATAAATATTGATACCACCGCCAGTGAGTTCGCGGCCGCCCGTTCCCGGGACAGATAGGGGGCGGGGGTTGTGACAGAAGGTGGTATCAGAGCCTAGCCACTGGTTCAAGCCAAAGAAGTGTTCCGCTGACACTTAAATTTTAAATTCCGTGTTAGGAAATAACTTATGTGATTATGTGTTTTATATTATTTGACTATTTGTTAGTCTACAATATGGGTAAGCAAAGAATTTCGGATATCTATCGTCAACTAGATAGTTCACCAAAAGATAAGGGAACCTCATTTCAACCAAATCACTCAGGATATTCAGCAGATATTGAGGAAGGAATATTTTTTCGTAAGGCACAGTCTAAGAAACCATTTACCACTAAGAAAAGAAATCGGATTATTAGCAAAAGTCGAGAGAAAATAAAGAAGTCACAACCAAAGGGAGCAATAATTAATCAGGAAATAAATACACAAACTCAGGAAACAGGCAATAACTTACTAGGGGAAGATGAATTAGATGGACAATGGGTAAATCTCCATATGTTAGCCACTACAGCAGTAAATGCTAACTTATATTAAATAGTCGAACGGCTAAACTAGTACCAGCACCCATGCCACCTATGAGCTAGAAACTTTAAAGGAACTTCGCCTATTAAATAACAACTTAGTATAGACATGAGATAGAATAAACCTTACATAAAAGCATGTTGAGCATAATACTTCTATAACTTAGATTGACTAAAATAAGTTACGGATGTATAATCACTAGTATATTTTGAATTCCAGTTGTAGTTTGTAATAAATACATATATATATATATATATAAGTCGCAATGTTTGCCGTTTTTAATCAATCTATTTTATGATTGTACCCAAATGTTTGTACTAGAAATTTGTCTGTGATAATTAATACCACCTATTCAATATACATCAAACTAAGTTGGTTATTAACAAAGCAGTCATATTTATGATTCTCTTTTGAAACCAATCATTTACTTTGGTTTAAAATACATATTGAAATATATGGTATAAAGATTTAAAACTTTATGGTTTTAATAATATTGTTTCAAAATAATTTATATTTAAATAAATAAAACCGAAGCTATTAAATTAACCGAAAGGATTTTAAGAATTAATAAAATTTAAAAGATTGCTTTAGTGGATCTAGCCAAAGCAATTTTTGAAACCCAGGTGTACCAATTTACCACTCCATTTTATCCTTTCTGGTTCATAACTAGTTAACCATAAGACTTCATACTTTCCTAATTTTGTTAGGATTACTTGTAAAGATTTCTATTAAAATACTTAGCGATAAAATAAATGGTTAAATAAATGTGATGGATATTCATGATTAAAATCATTTAAATTTTTTAGAGATTTGGGTTGGTTGGACTACGTAGAAAGACCTAACTAAACGATGAAAGCGTTTCTATAAATCTTTAATATTAAGGTATGTCCAAGATAGGTCTTATGCCCGGAAATAATTAAATATAAGATTATAAGATTAACCAGTCATATTAGTTACAGGATTATGTATCCTAAATTATAAAGAAAAATATTCGAGTCAGCTGGCTGATGTATAATAGTTAAATAATACAATATTAGTAAATAAGTGGAGTTGATAAATTGGATGTTAAACTTACCCTAAGTAATTGCGAAGTTTTTGATTTTGGTTTATATATTAGCACATGGTTTGTTGGTTTGCCTAAAACCATAAATTAATTATTTTATTAAGATGTTCTTTCTCAAAATAATTTATTAGTTTAAACTTAAATTTATTTTGTAGTACATCTTTGGAGTATCTTTAACAAAATACTTGAGGAAAATATTCATTTTTCAAACATGTGTTAAAATCCACTAGTACATATGGGTATTTATCCTACACGGTTTTCGGTTGGAAAATAATTTGATATCTAAAATCTAATATAAATTTTTTTCAAATATTCGACTTGTACAGTAAGTCAAATACATCTTTTGACTTATATGTTACACTTATAATCTTATAACTCATAATATTTGAGTTCATCCGTACCTTTTTATTAGTATAATGATAAAACATTTTACAATGATATATGAATAGTATATTTTACTATAAGATAGTACAGAAAGTATAAGATATATTTTATATCTAAAATTTTAATAAAATATCATGGTAGAATAAATTTTAATAAGTATAATATAGTATATAGAATAGTATATGCACTTATGTTATAAGTCCGTCGCAAGTTTATTAAAATGTAACAAGGTTATTAGATCTTTTTACTAGAATATGTATACAAATCCTATATTCTCATAAGTATAAGTATATTATACTATACGAAAATAATATACTGTATATTTTTTATCCTTGCATATTTACTTATGGTAAAAGATTAGATAATTAAATTTTTAGAAGTAAGGATATTGCAACAGTGAAAACATCTTTTCTTATCTAAATCAATAATTTAGTAGTTATTTATTTATTTTACCTGACACGTTAAAATGTTCCTAAACATTTATTTTTCAAACTAGAATTTAAAATATATGCCCCACATAAAAATAGTTGAATCAAATGTGTGTTTTGTATGTTTGTCCTTTATATAACTTTACTTCAAAAAAAATCAGATTACAATTTTAATATTGTAATATCTTTAAATAAATTACTATTAATATTGTATGGGATATACATACATATTCCAATACATGTATATTACTCAAATAAATTTAGAATCAATTTTTGAAACGTCAAACTCTGTATTATTTACTATAATACTTCTTTGAATAAATAATATAATATACAATAAATTGAGAGTTAAGTTTTGATATTTTAAACCCATATGGTTCAACCCACTAGTTAAAAATAAATTTATTCCCATGAGTCCAAAAAGTTTATATTTTGATTAATTTATTTCTTTAAACTTTTATTTATCCATCCTTAAATTCTAAAATATTATGAAGTTTATTTCAATATACTACTTTTATAAAAAAGATAAAGTAAAGTCATGGAAATAAGCTTGATGATTGGTACCATCGGATGTATAGTTATTATTTTATATATGTGTGTATATATCCCGTAAGTTTAATATTAACTAGAGATTTGAAATTTTATACACATATATGCCTATACCGAATAGAGTTTCTTGATGGTATACCCAATATAATATCTTCTGTGAGATAAACATAAAAGAAAATATCATTGGTAATTCATATGAAAACATGAAGTTATTATAGAAATAAACCATGAAACCTATTATGTTTTAAAATGCCATCTGTATCAATAAAATATTCCTTACGATGGAATCTAACAATATATAAGCATAAATAAAGTTAGCTGTAAGCGTACTTATTACATTGAACCTAGCTATAGTGTCAATGGAGACAATGATATATGTGAAACTCCATTCTCCAACCAAAAGAAAACCACAACCATAATAATATATATGCTTAAATGAAAGAGTTGTGATATTCACTGGTAACCACCAGGACAGTATTTAGACTTGAACCTAAGAAGAATGCCTTAGTATAAAGCTTTAGGATAAGCCAATTACTTGCATAGATAAAGTGTGATGGTTATTGGTATCCCGTGAGGATGATGACTAGAACAGTGCCTGTATGATAAATAAGCGATAACAACTGGCCACTGTTATTTCTTGTTTATTAATACTACTCGGTTCTAGAATATGATCCATCATGAGAATACTGATTTCCTTGTTTCTTGATGCAAACTATAATAAACAATGTACTTTCAAAATCCTGATTTGAGAAAAGTCTATTTATGGGAAATATCATGATAATTACCTCTCCGGCAAAACTGGGTATGGTGCGGTAGACTCTCCAGCTTATCCGGGTGAGATGGGGATTACCTCTCCGGCGAGACCGGGTGAGATGGAGTATGTGTTATGATAATGGAATTCCCTAAAATAGTAGCATGACCTGATGTCTGACTTGTGAATCTGTTAAATACATTTACATTATGGATAATGTGCATACTATAGTATATGAAATATGATATAGATATATATGTCTATGAGGAAATCCAAAGACCATATTGATTATTAGGAATCAATCACGAACAAGTGTGTTAATGAAAATTTTAGACTTATTAGGAATCTCCCGTATACGTCTATAATTCCGGTATCAAACACTATTTCGTTTAATCATCCGTCTCGTAATTCGTGCGATAAGATAAACAACAGAAACTCTATAAGTTGGGACGTCATCGAAAGTTTAAGAATTCCTCTTGCATTACCTTAGAGTATTGACACTTTAGAAAATCTATGCTAAAACACGAAACATCTAAAAACATACGCTAACAGTAATGTTACTTTCATTCAGAACTCTTGAAAAGATAAGAATCTAAGAGAATAGTTCTGGTCAAAGTAAAATAGAATTCAAAGCAAGGGCCAGAATATACCTAGAAACTAAGTTAACTAAAAATATTCATCCATATTTCAGGGAATCTTGAGGACGAGATTTAAAATAAGGTGGGGAGGATGTAACATTCCCAAAATTTTTATTTTATACAAAAACTTATGTTATTAAACGGATAGGTCATGAGTAAGTTGACCAATAAAAATATAAGGTACTTTGGCAAACGTAGGAACCGTTTAAAAATTAAATTATAAAAATACATTATTTTTGAACCTACTCCGTTTTTAATGAAACTTAGACCCAAATGTAGATAAAAATATACCCGTCCTAATGGCATATTTATTATTTTATAAAACGTTATATTTTACAAGTTATAAGTGCCAAATAAGGGAAGCAGTTAAATTAATATATATATTAATTAAAATAATAAAATAAAAGAAATGTATCTGTGCTTGTATATTTTGTGATTTTGATGTGGAATGATATGTTTATATCTTTGTATGAACTTCTAATCCCCAAAAAGAAAACAAAATATTAGTAAACGTAAATTTTGTAGAATAATAATAATAATAAATAATAATAATAATAATAATAATAATAATAATAATAATAATAATAAACAACTAGACAATTGGAATAATAATTAGTGTACGTGTGTGTGTGTGTGCGTGCATGGTGGACAACAGAAAAAAGAGGGATGCGTGGAAGGCAACATATCAACATTTACGTGTCCATTAAGCTTCCAAGTTTCATATAAATAGAAGACCTCTTCAGCCATTCAAATTTATTTAGCCTTCTTCCTTTATATTGTTATCGCCCTCTTTCTCTAAAAATTATATTTTTTCTTATTTTTCACCCATAATAATAATAAGGTCCTGCCCTGTTTTAAGTATTGTAGCCCCTGATCACTGATACCCTGTCCAAGTGACGTAGGATCCCGTAACGTATGTCAAGGCTCTGCCTAAATTCGTTGGGGTTCTGTCTCGTGACGTAGGGATAAAGTGGAAATTGGGTTACTATACTGTGAGTACACTATATATTTTATTAAATAATCCAGGAGTAGTACCCAAAATATAACAACCCTCCCGAATATTTTTCTAACACCCTAATATATTTTAAAATATCCCAAACTGTTCCAAACTACACCCTATATGCGAAAACGGGCCTCAAATATATTAGATAGTATTAAAAAAATAAATAAAAACTTAATATTTAAGTTTAGGCGGGCCGCGTAGACCCACCCTAACTCTTTACGCGGGCGGTTTCAAGATGGATACCTGATGTCGTTGATTTATAAGTTAAAGAGGGCCGCGTAAGGTTCCCTTAACATTAACGCGGGCCGCGAGAGGTTAAAAAGGTGGCACAGCCCTGGGCCGCCACGTGGCCCAACACCCGGCGAAGCTATTGTCGACTCAGCACAGCTACGCGTTGACCCGGCTTTGACGCGGGCCGCGTAAGCTTTGTGCTTATATTACGCAGGCCGCGAGAGAGTCCAGTATCAGCACTATATAAAGGAGCCATCGGGTTCAACTAGAATTCGCTCACAATTCGTTTCTCAATCTTAATTTCTGAATAGAAGGCATAATACTCGGGTATTATACCCCCTAATTAGCGAGGTTCTGCTCCGTTGTAAGTATTATAACCCCAGTTTCGTAATAGAGACGCTGCCCGATTGATTTAGGGTTCTGTAACAACTGTCGTGGTTCTGCCCGACGTAGTTGTTGGAATACCGTCTCGGGGAGGGTATCATTAATATTTTCAAAGGGTTATGATACTAACCTATGTACATTTGTATAAATTATAGATTATTCCTAGGAAACCCTTACGCAAAGTCTAAGATAGCAATGTGAGTTTATCCTCTTTTTGTTAACCTTTTTGGAATATTTTACAAAACCTTAATTGTTTACAATGTGATTAAGCGGTGATTGAGTCTTTGTAGTTCTTCAATTACTGCCGGTATTATGGGGTTTTGTATACAAAATTTATATTACTACGAGTAGTAGTAGTAAGTCGGAATGACAGTACATTACCATTGGACGACGAGTTAGCCAATGGGTAATTTGACCATAGCCACAGATCCGATCGAGTGGCAAATACTGAATGAGTAATTGTGTAGACAGAAACAATGTGATCGCTCTCAATACTGTTTTAATTGATAAAATGTTTCTTGATTAAACTAGGATTCACTCACCAGTATTTCCCACTGACAAATGTTTTTAAACACGTGTTTCAGGTAATAAAATGTGAAAGCCAAGTAGTAAAAAGCCAGCTCGAGAGCATGGACGGCTTGTTAAACTGTGGCTATAAAAGTTATCTAAAATACGATGGTTTAAATGCAATAAAGTAGGGTTTATCCCTATAAGTATGTTGTAATAAGAAACTTGAGTTTTACCCATATGATTATTAAAATAAAATATGGTGGTTTTACTCTGATAAACATTTCCTAACTACGGTCCTGATGAAATTTCCGCTGCCAAATTAATAAATATTGATACCACCGCCAGTGAGTTCGCGGCCGCCCGTTCCCGGGACAGATAGGGGGCGGGGGTTGTGACAGAAGGTGGTATCAGAGCCTAGCCACTGGTTCAAGCCAAAGAAGTGTTCCGCTGACACTTAAATTTTAAATTCCGTGTTAGGAAATAACTTATGTGATTATGTGTTTTATATTATTTGACTATTTGTTAGTCTACAATATGGGTAAGCAAAGAATTTCGGATATCTATCGTCAACTAGATAGTTCACCAAAAGATAAGGGAACCTCATTTCAACCAAATCACTCAGGATATTCAGCAGATATTGAGGAAGGAATATTTATTCGTAAGGCACAGTCTAAGAAACCATTTACCACTAAGAAAAGACATCGGATTATTAGCAAAAGTCGAGAGAAAATAAAGAAGTCACAACCAAGAATGAAGCATTAGTGTTGAAACCAGGTTTGAAGATTCCGGACGATTGGATAGTGATGCGAGCGCCAAGGAGAAATGACACTTATGTCATGGACATGGGTGCTAAGGATCCAACTGCTGTGGTGGCGTGTTTACTATCAAAAGCATCTGAAGCTGAATCGATGTTGTGGCACAGACGCATGGCCCATATTCACTATCGAAAAATGAATTACCTTGTTAAAAATGAGCTAGTGAAAGGGGTTCCAATGCAGAGGTTTCACGTGGAAGATATATGTTTTCCATGTCAAAAGGGAAAACAACATAAGAAACCTCACAAATCTAAAACAGTAAATTCCATAGATTCCCCTTATGAATTACTTCACATGGATTTATTTGGTCCAGTGAACGTGAGGAGCATAGGTGGAAAGTACTATTGTTTAGTTGTCACAGATGATTACTCACGTTATTCATGGGTTTTCTTTTTAGGTACAAAAGATGAGACGGCGGAGATGCTGATAGATCTTTTTACGAAATTGGAAAACGTTCATGATGCTAGGATCAAGAGGATAAGGAGTGATAATGGCACGGAGTTCAAGAATCGCATTCTGGATCTCTATTGTCTTCGCAAGGGAATTGAACATCAATATTCCGCTCCTTATACACCTCAACAAAATGGAGTTGCTGAAAGGAAAAACAGGACGTTGATTGAAGCCGCCAGGACGATGCTTTCAGATTCAAAGCTACCAGTTCTTTTCTGGGGAGAAGCTGTGAATACAGCTTGCTACGTCCTAAACAAAGTTTTGACTGTTAAATGTTTTAATAAAACTTTTCATGAATTAATGTTTAACAAGAAACCAAACTTAGAAGGCTTTGAACCATTTGGATTACCCTGCACCATTGTGCGAAATAAAGATAAACAAAAATTCGGTGAGGTGGCTGACGATGGCTACTTTCTAGGTTACGTGCCTGGCACACCGAATAAAAGGGTTTTTAATCTAAAAACTGGTAAAATTGAGGTTGTGTTTAATGTGGAAATTACTTCATACAAACCTTAACAATCAACGAGTGGTCCTGCTATATTATATGATTATGAAAGCACTTTTAAGTCATTTAATATTCCTGAGTTTCCAAATGCAGATGATTCTCAGTTGATTCAAACAATGATTGGTGGAGACGATGAAGGCGAGTTCATGCCTAGATCGAATGTTGATATGACAGATGCTGCGGAAACTTCCAAAGGTGCTGCTAATCCTGATTCAAGCGATAGTGACTCTGAACCCATTCAGGGGGAGGATTTCATTAATCCATTTGCGGATCAGAACATTCAAGGGGAGGTTGGATCAAACCTGGGTGATAATTTAGAAGTTGATACTGTTGCTACTACACGAGCAAATAGGGATCATCCAGTTGACATGATACTAGGAGATCCTAATGCAGGTGTTCAGACGAGAAGAAGCATAGCAGCGAATTCTGGTTTATTTGTGTCGATTGAGAAGACTGGGATTGTGAACGAATGCTTGTATAGTTGCTTTATTTCCCAAGAGGAGCCGAAGAACATTCATATGGCTCTTAAAGACAATTCATGGGTTGAAGCTATGCAAGAGGAATTGGCACAGTTTGCTAAGTTGAAAGTTTGGGAGTTAGTGGACCTTCCTAAAGGTGAAAGAGAGATAGGCACTAAGTGGGTGTTTAAGTGCAAGAAGGATGACAGAGGGATAGTGACGCGAAACAAGGCTCGATTGGTGGTCAAAGGTTTCAATCAGCAAGAAGGGATTGATTACAATGAAGTGTTTGCACCAGTGGCAAGGTTGGAGGCGATTCGGTTGTTTTTAGCCTTCGCAACATTCAAGGGCTTCAAAGTTTACCAACTAGACGTGAAGAGTTCATTTCTTTACGGGAAAGTCCAAGAAGTGGTGTATGTCTCACAACCAGATGGGTTCGTTGATCCAGATTATCCAGATCGAGTGTACAAACTTGATAAGGCTTTGTATGGATTACATCAAGCTCCCAGGGCGTGGTACGAGACACTGTCTACACATCTGATCAAAAATGGTTTTGAAAGAGGTCAGATTGACAGTACATTGTTCATCAAGAGGAAGAAGGAAGATTTTCTGCTAGTACAGGTGTATGTGGATGACATCATCTTTGGGTCATCAGATGAGAGCATGTGTAAAGAGTTCGAGCAGGTGATGAAGAGCAAGTTCGAAATGAGCGCTATGGGTGAGCTGTCTTACTTTCTGGGATTACAAGTTGAACAGAAGGAGGATGGGATGTTCATTTATCAAACAAAGTATGTGTATGACATTTTGAGTCGGTTCAAAATGAATGATTGCTCTACTTTCAACACACCCATTTGCGAAAATCACAATCTTGGCCCAGATCATGAAAGCACTGAAGATGTTGATCCAACTCAATACAGGGCGATGATTGGTTCTCTAATGTACTTGACTGCTTCAAGACCTGACATCATGTTTGCCGTATGCTTGTGTGCCAGATATCAGGCGAATCCAAAAGAGTCACACATGAAAGCAGTGAAGCGTATTCTTCGTTACTTGAAGGGGAAACCTAAACTTGGGTTGTGGTATCCAGCTGATAGTGATCTGAATTTTGTCGCTTACACTGACTCAGACTTTGGGGGATGTAAGTAGAACAGAAAGTCTACAATAGGTGGTTGTCAGTTCTTAGGAGGCAGGATTGTGTCTTGGCAATGCAAGAAGCAATCTTGTGTGTCTACATCTATGTGTGAAGCTGAATATATTGCTGCGGGTAGCTGCTGCTCTCAGGTTCTCTGGATTCAACAGCAAATGCGCGATTACGGTTTGGATTTCACTCGTACTCCTATTATGATAGACAATAATGCCACAATTTCAATAACTAATAATCCCGTGAAACACAGTCGCACAAAACATATTGACATACGTCATCATTTTATACGGGATTGTGCTGAAAAGAGACTAATTGAATTACATCGAGTCGACACCGAAGATAACCTGGCAGATCTATATACTAAAGCTTTTGACAGGGCTCGCTTTGAACATTTAGTCGAACTCAACGGGATGAGGAATCCTGAATAACTAGTTTTTCATAAGAATTTTGTAAATAGTTTACTGCTTTTCTTAAAAAATCAAAAATACAAAAACATTGAAAAATCAAAACCATAAAAAAAATAGAAAATCAAAAATGAGTTATCACTGTGTGAAAAAGGAGAAATGATAGTACATCAGCAAGTTAGACTGTCACACTGAAACTAAAATTAAAATGCTTAAGTGTGATAGCAGCTTCATTATATGATGTACCAGTAGGCAAAAAGCATGAAATAATCAACTTACCAATGTGATATAAACTTAAATAAAACTGTGTATGAGTGGGGAACACATCAGTGGTGTATGGTTTAATGACCTTAAATCTTGCGTTGATAGATTGCCAAAATCTGAAGTTTTGGGTCTTTATACTGTTATTTCATCTGGGGATATCTTGACTGTCTTTCTGTTCAGAACTAAAATTGTACATGACCCCAGGAAAGAAAGTCACTTGGAATTAGCTCATCTCTATTTGAATGTCTGTATGTTGTCCCGATACACACAATTTTGATCTGATTCTGAAATCTTCTCTGAAAAAAAGTCGTGTACCTCCTTTGCTGCATCCAGATATATGCTGACCTGGAGGTGCTAGGCAACGACAGCTTCTGCTGCATCCAGATACATGCTGACCTAGCTGTACGTTGTCGCGCTATAGATCTAATACACCCGAAAGAGGCCCTCAAGTGCCCAAAAGAAACCCAAGAAACCTATATCAAACTGAGAACAACTCATTTGATCTGTATATTATACCATCTCTGCTAAAGATCTATTCTGTTCTCTTCTCAACCTATTCCCAGTTAAGATTTCAGAAATCTGGATTGGACTTGTGAAATATGTGGTAGGGAAGATACTTGCATGATAGAGTGTGTTGTTTATATTTCCAGGATTTGATTAGTATTTATTTGGGTGTTCATTGTTAAGCAATCAAAACATGATAAAATAGATCATATGCAGACCTAGGCACTGTCAGGATATCTTAAAGGATGACATCAGTATACTCACCTACTACGATGAATCTTTGTGCATACCTTGATCGCGGGGGTATATCCTGAAGTGGGACACACTAGTATATCAGAATAATATTACCTTAACGTATCATACGGTAATGGTACTTGAAATGTTCATGCATTTTGTTTAAGAGGACAAACATACTGGTAATCGTCTTGGACTGCTTTTAACGAAAAATTAAATAAAGAATTATCTAATAGTGTGAAACAGTTTGATTGTGCTGATATGATCTTCTTACCAGTGATTCTCACAAAAATAGAGTGTTTATTGCTTTTGTTATTTACTTGCTTTCAGAAAATATAAAAATACAAAAATAGTGTCTTTTTCTGTTTAAAATTCTTAACGTACGGAAAACTGTTATTCTTGGAGGAATTGTTACTGATAGGGGGAGACGGTGTTAGAAAGTGAGTTCAAAATTTTAAATCATGCGGGTTATAGGGTGTATGATTAAAAAGTTTTGCGTGTTGGTGATGAAATTGAAAATGCTTAATCTGTAATACAGTTTAACTATCTCTTGAATAATAATAATTTGTTTAACTTATGTTGAAAAATTCTTATGGTTTCTCGAGATGTTTGTTTTATAGCAAACAGATTGAAGCAATGTGTTGCTGAGAAGTTGCTGTGTTGCTGAGAAGTTGCTGTGAAGATGAGAGTTTGATTGGATGCATGGTAGAACCTCCTTTCTACATTGCAGACAAAGTGAAGAGTTTGAAGATTGCTATACTTAATGCTGAACTGGAGTTTACTCAAACGCTAAAGTTTTTGAAGATTTGGTGATTGGATGCATCAGCTTAGGGGGAGTCTGTTGCTGACAGAAGCTATTGAAGCTGAAGCTATCCAAAGACCAAAGACAGTGCGAGATTACATGAAGATTGCAAGATGACTGAAGACAAAGTTATTTTATGAAGCTATTGTCAAGGGGGAGTTTGTTGGTGCATGTTTGTGACAACAGCTTAGATTTGGTCTTTGGATATCTTGTAATTAGTTAAACGATAAACAGTTAGCGGGTTTAGCATTGTAATAGTTGAATAATAGAGTTTGGGCTAAACTAAACCCATATTGGGTCATAGGGGACGAAATGGGCTTGCCCATGGAGGAACCTTAGCCCAAGTAGCAAACCTTGTGTTATATAAACAAGGTTAGTCTTTAGGGTTTAGGTTAATCAGCCAAAACAGTGTGTGTGAGGAATTTCGTGAGAGTTCTAGGGCTTGGACGAAATTAGTGTTGGTTAGGGTTTGATTGATTGTAATTCTTGTAATCGATAATCAATAGAAACCCAGTTTGAAAGTGTCTTGCTGTTCCTACACGTTTTCTGCTTATTCTGATCAAGAGGATTCCGCACTCTTGATTGGAAAGACAATTCTGTGAAGATCCATACGACTCAAAGGGACCTACATCCCTCTCCCTCTCCCTATTGACGACGACTGTGTGTCCTCGAAGCCATCTAAGATTGATCAAGTCATTGTTCCGTTCAACCGGTTAGTGTGTAATATCTCAGATTGATCAAACTGTTAAGTTGCTGTGTAGATAGTTGTTATTATGTTTGGATTCCATTGATTGTTGATGATGATTATTTACGAACCTGTTAACACTTAGGGTTTCTTGGTATTATTGATTTGAATAGATTTTTGATCAATGAGTTAGGTTGTCGATAATGATGAATCTGTGAAATTGTATTCGTGCAATGGCCATCATATATGCTATATTGTTTAAGGTTAACACACGATTCTGTTATGATTGGATAATGATTAGAAACTGGTTGTTTTGACATGAATAGAATGATCGGCGGTTAAGGTTCCTGGGTGCCGTAACTGACCTAATGGACGAAACGCCGATGACGACGAAACGGGTGCGTTTCGCCGGAGGGTAATCACGACGAAACGGGTGCGTTTCGCCGGAGGGATGCACGACGAAACATGGGGAGTTTCGTCAAGTGGGAGTCACGGCGAAACAGGGGAGTTTCGTCAAGGGTTTAAACAAGTACAGTAACTCGGTTAGGTCTGTTAAGGGTTAAATGACTTGCATGAGCTTGTATAACTGTTAAATGCTATGTGTTAGTTATTGCTCGAATACATGTGATGATCTTGACTGTTAGTCGAACTTTGTGAATGTCAACTGATTGTGTATACGTGCATACCATAGGCCTTGACTGATTAATTGGAACCAAGTAATTAATCAAACCGAGCAAACCAAGGTGAGTTCGCACTTCTAAGGCATGGGATTCCCGGTGGGTTGGGAATGGGATTGAATAACTACGACAGAACTTGTACATATACCACTACTAGACTACTTACCGCCGTCCTCAGATTGGGAAGGACGCCAGCGCTAAACCTACGTACTCGCTACGTACCACCGTCCTCGGATTGGGAAGGACGCCAACGCTAAACCTACGTACTCGCTACGTACCACCGTCCTTGGATTGGGAAGGACGCCAGCGCTAAATCTACGTACTCGCTACGTACCACTGTCCTCGGATTGGGAAGGGCACTTACGTAAAACCTACGTAATCTAATACTTATCACTGTCCTCGGATAGGGAAGGACACCTATAGATACCACTAGTCTAGTAATATACAACATGGGAAGCCCCCACTAAATATCGTAAAGGTTTGGGAAACAAGGATACTGGGTAACACATGATTCTGAAACAAACTTACGATTTCTGAAACGAACTCAATAACTGAACAATCAACTGTGAACTCGCTCAACTTTGTTGTTGACTCGTTGTTACATGCCTTGCAGGTCGATAGGTACTCATGGAGCTTGCACAGGGAGGCGCGGTCGTTGTGGGCATGGACAGTGGGTGCCATGTTAAAAACATTATAACATTTTGAACTTAATACTTATGTTGGGTTTTCACATTTATGCTTCCGCTAAACACTTAACTATGTTTTGTTTTGAAACCTTTCGTATTGTTGGATTGAATTTTATTTATTACTTACAATGTTCAATATGAATGGTGGCTTGATCCTGGCCAGTCACGCCTCCAGGTGGTGATACTCCGCATGTGGATTTTGGGGAGTTTCGTCACAAACACCTCGACGAAACGGGGAGTTTCGCCGGCACAGGTTTCTCCGAAGCCCAGTTAAGGCCCAACAGTTACAGTTTACGTATTTAAGGGACGTAGGTTACGTGAGTTGTTATTCTTGCAAACCCTAGAGCTCTCCCTCACCCTATTGACGGCGACTGTGTGTCCTCGAAGCCATCTAAGATCGATCAAGTCATTGTTCCGTTCAACCGGTTAGTGTGTAATATCTCGGGTTGATCAAACTGTTAAGTTGCTGTGTAGATAGTTGTTATTATGTTTGGATTCCATTGATTGTTGATGATGATTATTTACGAACCTGTTAACAATTAGGGTTTCTTGGTATTATTAATTTGAATAGATTTTTGATCAATGAGTTAGGTTGTCGATAATGATGAATCTGTGAAATTGTATTCGTGCAATGGCCATAATATATGCTATATTGTTTAAGGTTAACACATGATTCTGTTATGATTGGATAATGATTAGAAACTGGTTGTTTTGACATGAATAGAATGATCGGCGGTTAGGGTTTCTGGGTTCTGTAACTGACCTAATGGACGAAACGCCGATGACGACGAAA
Organism: Helianthus tuberosus; assembly: GCA_030545235.1. Taxonomy (NCBI): domain Eukaryota; kingdom Viridiplantae; phylum Streptophyta; class Magnoliopsida; order Asterales; family Asteraceae; genus Helianthus; species Helianthus tuberosus. The sequence goes on along the minus strand of CM060395.1, from coordinate 1,386,477 downwards.
CGGGTTCGTTTCGCCGGAGGGTAATCATGACGAAACGGGTGCGTTTCGCCGTAGGGATGCACGACGAAACTTGGGGAGTTTCGTCAAGTGGGAGTTACGGCGAAACAGGGGAGTTTCGTCAAGGGTTTAAACAAGTATAGTAACTCGGTTAGGTCTGTTAAGGGTTAAATGACTTGCATGAGCTTGTATGACTGTTAAATGCTATGTGTTAGTTATTGCTCGAATACATGTGATGATCTTGACTGTTAGTCGAACTTTGTGAATGTCAACTGATTGTGTATACGTGCATACCATAGGCCTTGACTGGTTAATTGGAACCAAGTAATTAATCAAACTGAGCAAACCAAGGTGAGTTCACACTTCTAAGGCATGGGATTCCCGGTGGGTTGGGAATGGGATTGAATAACTACGACAAAACTTGTACATATACCACTACTAGACTACTTACCACCGTCCTCGGATTGGGAAGGACGCCAGCGCTAAACCTACGTACTCGCTACGTACCACCGTCCTCGGATTGGGAAGGACGCCAGCGCTAAACCTACGTACACGCTACGTACCACCGTCCTCGGATTGGGAAGGACGCCAGCGCTAAATCTACGTACCCGATACGTACCACTGTCCTCGGATTGGGAAGGGCACTTACATAAAACCTATGTAATCTCATACTTATCACTGTCGTCGGATTTGGAAGGAAACCTATAGATACCACTAGTCTAGTAATATACAACATGGGAAGCCCCCACTAAATATCGTAAAGGTTTGGGAAACAAGGATACTGGGTAACACATGATTCTGAAACAAACTTACGATTTCTGAAACGAACTCAATAACTGAACAATCAACTGTGAACTCGCTCAACTTTGTTGTTGACTCGTTGTTACATGCCTTGCAGGTCGATAGGTATTCATGGAGCTTGCACAGGGAGGCGCGGTCGTTGTTGGCATGGACAGTGGGTGCCATGTTAAAAACATTATAACATTTCGAACTTAATACTTATGTTGGGTTTTCACATTTATGCTTCCGCTAAACACTTAACTATGTTTTGTTTTGAACACCATTCGTATTGTTGGATTGAATTTTATTTATTACTTACAATGTTCAATATGAATGGTGGCTTGATCCTGGTCAGTCACGCCTCCAGGCGGTGATACTCCGCATGTGGATTTTGGGGAGTTTCGTCACAAACACCTCGACGAAACGGGGAGTTTCGCCGGCACAGGTTTATCCGAAGCCCAGTTAAGGCCCAACAGTTACAGTTTACGTATTTAAGGGACGTAGGTTACGTGAGTTGTTATTCTTGCAAACCCTAGAGCTCTCCCTCTCCCTATTGACGGCGACGGTGTGTCCTCGAAGCCATCTAAGATCGATCAAGTCATTGTTCCGTTCAACCGGTTAGTGTGTAATATCTCGGATTGATCAAACTGTTAAGTTGCTGTGTAGATAGTTGTTATTATGTTTGGATTCCATTGATTGTTGATGATGATTATTTACAAACCTGTTAACAATTAGGGTTTCTTGGTATTATTGATTTGAATAGATTTTTGAACAATGAGTTAGGTTGTCGATAATGATGAATCTGTGAAATTGTATTCGTGCAATGGCCATCATATATGCTATATTGTTTAAGGTTAACACGCGATTATGTTATGATTGGATAATGATTAGAAACTGGTTGTTTTGACATGAATAGAATGATCGGCGGTTAGGGTTTCTGGGTGCCGTAACTGACCTATTGGACGAAACGCCGATGATGACGAAACGGGTGCGTTTCGCCGGAGGGTAATCACAACGAAACGGGTGCGTTTCGCCGGAGGGATGCACGACGAAACTTGGGGAGTTTCGTCAAGTGGGAGTCACGGCGAAACAGGGGAGTTTCGTCAAGGGTTTAAACAAGTATAGTAACTCGGTTAGGTCTGTTAAGGGTTAAATGACTTGCATGAGCTTGTATAACTGTTAAATGCTATGTGTTAGTTATTGCTCGAATACATGTGATGATCTTGACTGTTAGTCGAACTTTGTGAATGTCAACTGATTGTGTATACGTGCATACCATAGGCCTTGACTGATTAATTGGAACCAAGTAATTAATCAAACCGAGCAAACCAAGGTGAGTTCACACTTCTAAGGCATGGGATTCCCGGTGGGTTAGGAATGGGATTGAATAACTACGACAGAACTTGTACATATACCGCTACTAGACTACTTACCACCGTCCTTGGATTGGGAAGGACGCCAGCGCTAAACCTACGTACTCGCTACGTACCACCGTCCTCGGATTGGGAAGGACGCCAGCGCTAAATCTACGTACTCGCTACGTACCACTGTCCTTGGATTGGGAAGGGCACTTACGTAAAACCTACGTAATCTCATACTTATCACTGTCCTCGGATTGGGAAGGAAACCTATAGATACCACTAGTCTAGTAATATACAACATGGGAAGCCCCCACTAAATATCGTAAAGGTTTGGGAAACAAGGATACTGGGTAACACATGATTCTGAAACAAACTTACGATTTCTGAAACGAACTCAATAACTGAACAATCAACTGTGAACTTGCTCAACATTGTTGTTGACTCGTTGTTACATGCCTTGCAGGTCGATAGGTTCTTATGGAGCTTGCACAGGGAGGCGCGGTCGTTGTTGGCATGGACAGTGGGTGCCTTGTTAAAAACATTATAACATTTCGAACTTAATACTTATGTTGGGTTTTCACATTTATGCTTCCGCTAAACACTTAACTATGTTTTGTTTTGAACACCTTTCGTATTGTTGGATTGAATTTTATTTATTACTTACAATGTTCAATATGATTGGTGGCTTGATCCTGGTCAGTCACGCCTCCAGGCGGTGATACTCCGCGTGTGGATTTTGGGGGTGTGACAGATTGGTATCAGAGCCATTGGTTATAGTGAACTTGGTTTTAAAAAGGGGGAAACTTTTGGATAAAACCAGACTATAACCAGAACAGTGCTCAACGATCCACAACGACGCTTCGCTCCACGTGCAAGACTCGACACTATAGGTGATATGGTTTATGTTTTTATTGCCTACTTGCTAGTTACATAGAATTTTGCTCATGGTATGCTTAGATGAACGTAGCAACTATTGATTGAAAACACTTGTGTGCTTACTCTCTTCTGTCATCGCACTTTTGCGAACCCCTCTCACTCATGTTTCCTTTGATATGAAGATCATGAGTGGACGTATCAACATGACTCAAGCCCAGCTGACGGCTTTAATCAACGAACAAGTTACTGCAGCACTTGCAGCCGCTCAGGCAGGAGGTATAACCTGCCATAGCAACTTACTCTAGGATCTTTAGATCCTACTCACGTAAACCAACACTTGTGCTTAACATTGTTTCTTCTTACACACATGACAGGTCAACATGCTCAGCTTCCTGCATGTACCTTCACAACTTTTATGGACTGTCGACCTACTACTTTCAGTGGCACTGAAGGAGCGGTAGGCCTCCTCCACTGGTTTGAGAAGCTCGAATCGGTCTTCGAGATGTGTGAATGCCCTGAAGATCGTAGGGTGAAGTATGCTACTGGAACACTTGAGGGCATTGCGTTAACTTGGTGGAAAGCGCAAGTTCAAATGTTAGGGTTGGCAGTTGCTAACGCCGCCCCATGGAACGATTTCAAGGAACTGATCAAGGAAGAATACTGCAGTCGTGATGACATCCACAAGTTGGAGGTCGAGTTCTTCAACCTAAAGATGACAGGGTCAGATCGAAGCGTATACGAAAAGGTCGAATGAGCTGGCAATATTGTGTCCTACTATGGTAGATCCTCCTATCAAGCGCATCAAGCTGTACCTTAAAGGTTTGGTGCCAGAAATTCAAAGTCACGTGACCTCAGCTAATCTTGGCACTATTCAGCAAATCATCAAGTTGGCTCATCGTCTCACTGATCAGGCGGTGGAGCAAAACAGGTTACCAAAGCGTATTAGTGCTACTACCACTACATCTGATGCCCCCAACGACAACAAGCGTAAATGGGATGGGATCTCAAGCAAGGGTTCAACCTCTGTTCAGTCACAGGCTCAACAAAGAAAGACAGAGGATTTCAAGAGTCCCGGTCAGCAATCTTCAGGGGGTCAAGATCAGGGTCAGGGTGGATATAGGGGAAATCACCCAATGTGCAATAGATGCAACAGACACCACAGTGGTCAGTGCAACAAGGGTCGTTGTCAGAGGTGTCTCAGGATGGGTCATGAAGCCAAGGATTGCAGGAGCTCACGGCCTGCAAATCAGAATCGTAAGCAGCAACAGCAAGCACCGCAGAATCAGCAACAGCAACAGGGTAACAGGGGATGCTTTAAGTGTGGCGCTGAAGGTCACTTCAAGAGACACTGCCCACAGTTAAATCAGAATCAGAACCACAACCAAGGAAACGGGAACAATAATGGGGGCAACAATGGGGGAAACAATGATGGCAACCGTGCCAGGGGTCGAGCGTTCGTGCTGGGTCAGGGTGACGCAAGGAATGATCCTAACGTAGTGATGGGTAAGTTCCTTCTCGACGAATTTTATGTTACTTTTTTATTTGATTCGGGTGCCGATACCAGTTATGTGTCTCTAAAAGTTAGTCAAATGCTCAAGCGCACACCAACACTTATGAACACCAAGCACATAGTAGAGTTAGCAAATGGGAAAAGCCTAGAGTCCACGCATATAATTAAGGGTTGTAATCTAGTTTTAGCGGGTCAGACCTTCTCCATCAATCTTATTCCTATAGTTCTGGGTAGTTTCGACATCGTCATTGGGATGGATTGGTTATCCCAACAGCAAGCAGAGATCCTATGCAAAGAGAAGATTGTTTGTATTCCCCGTTCTGGTAAAGAACCTCTCGAAGTTCAAGGCGACAAGAGTGGTGCTGTGGTGGACATCATCTCCTTTCTTAAGGCCCGGAAGTGTTTGCGAAAGGGCCACACCGCTATTTTAACACTTGTTACTGACGCATCAACGAAAGAGAAGAGAATAGAGGATATTCCAGTAGTACGTGATTTTCCTCAAGTATTCCCTGAAGATTTACCTGGGCTACCGCCTCATCGCCAGGTCGAATTCCAAATCGAGCTAGCTCCTGGAGCAGCGCCCATAGCTTGAGCACCTTATCGCTTAGCTCCAACCGAACTGAAAGAACTGTCCAAACAATTGCAAGAACTCTTGGATAAGGGTTTCATTCGTCCTAGCTCTTCGCCCTGGGGAGCTCCAGTATTATTTGTGAAGAAGAAAGACGGCACCTTCCGAATGTGTATTGACTGCCGCGAACTCAACAAGGTGACCGTGAAGAATCGCTATCCTCTTCCACGCATTGATGACTTATTCGACCAGTTTCAAGGGTCGAGCTTCTATTCAAAGATTGATCTGAGGTCAGGTTACCATCAACTGAGAGTCCGGGACGAGGACATCTCCAAAACGGCATTCAGAACTCGCTACGGCCACTACGAGTTTCTGGTCATGCCATTCGGGTTAACAAACGCACCTGCGGTTTTCATGGATCTTATGAACCGAGTGTGCAAACCATACCTAGATAAGTTCGTTATCGTATTTATTGATGACATTCTGATCTACTCTAAGAGTCAGGAGGAGTACGAACAACATTTGCGACTTATCTTGGAACTTCTTCGAACAGAGCAACTTTATGCTAAGTTTTCCAAATGCGACTTCTGGCTTCGGGAAGTCCATTTCTTAGGCCACGTAGTAAACGGGAATGGGATTCACGTTGATCCATCAAAAGTCGACTCGATCAAGAACTGGCCTGCACCGCGTACACCAACAGAAATCCGCCAATTCTTGGGTTTGGCAGGCTACTACAGAAGGTTCATAAAAGATTTCTCGAAGATTGCGCAGCCGCTTACTATACTGACTGAGAAGGGTGTCACCTATCGTTGGGGTGATGCTCAAGAATCAGCGTTCCAACATTTGAAGAGTAGACTTTGTAGCGCACCGATTCTTTCATTGCCTGAAGGCACAGACGATTTTGTGGTTTATTGCGGCGCGTCAATTCAGGGTCTTGGTTGCGTGTTGATGCAACGAGATAAAGTCATTGCTTATGCATCCCGCCAACTTAAAGTTCACGAAAAGAATTACACTACACACGATCTGGAGCTGGGAGCTGTTGTTTTCGCACTCAAGATATGGAGACATTACCTGTACGGTACCAAGTGCACCATTTACACCGATCACAGGAGTCTTGAGCATATCTTCAAACAGAAGGGGATAAACATGCGACAACGTCGATGGGTCGACCTCTTGAATGATTACGAATGCACGATCAAGTACCATCCGGGCAAAGCCAATGTTGTGGCTGATGCCCTCAGTCGAAAGGATACTACACCCAAACGCGTGCGAGCATTACAACTTACCATCCAATCTAGTCTTCCTACTCAGATACGGGATGCTCAGGTCGAAGCATTGAAAGCAGAGAACGTCAGGGCGGAGTCCCTACGGGGGTCAAGGAAACGATTAGAACAAAAGGAAGACGGCGCTTACTACGTTACAGGGCGCATTTGGGTCCCACACTATGGAAACTTACGCGAGCTGGTGATGGATGAAGCACATAAGTCTCGCTACTCAGTACATCCTGGTTCGGATAAGATGTACCACGACTTGAAGACTATGTACTGGTGGCCTAGCATGAAAGCCCACATAGTAACTTACGTTAGCAAATGTTTGACTTGTGCGAGAGTCAAGACCGAATACCAGAAACCATCGGGCCTACTCCAACAACCAAAGATACCACAATGGAAATGGGAGCAAATTTCCATGGATTTTGTTACTGGCCTGCCTAGATCTCAACGTGGAAATGATACCATTTGGGTGATCGTGGATCGACTCACAAAGTCTGCACACTTCTTGGCTATCAAAGAAACGGATAAGTTCTCCACTTTAGCAGACGTTTATCTAAAGGAAGTGGTTTCGAGGCACCGGGTGCCAACCTCCATTATTTCTGATCGTGATGCGCGTTTTACTTCTGAACTGTGGCAAGCAATGCACAAGTCCTTTGGCTCACGTTTAGACATGAGCACCGCTTATCATCCTCAGACGGATGGGCAGTCTGAACGCACCATCCAAACCCTTGAAGACATGCTTAGGGCATGTGTGATTGATTTTGGCAATGGTTGGGAAAAGCATCTCCCGTTAGTGGAGTTTTCGTATAATAACAGTTACCACACTAGCATCCAAGCCGCTCCGTTTGAGGCATTGTACGGGCGTAAATGCCGATCACCTCTTTGCTGGGCAGAGGTGGGTGATAGCCAGATCACGGGTCCAGAACTTGTAGTAGACACAACGAAAAGGATTGATCAGATACGAAAACGAATGGCGGCAGCTCGTGACCGTCAGAAAAGCTACGCTGATAAGCACAGGAAACCACTCGAGTTCCAGGTTGGGGATCGAGTGCTACTCAAAGTCTCACCTTGGAAAGGTGTAGTCCGTTTTGGCAAACGAGGCAAACTTAACCCGCGATACGTTGGACCTTTCGAAATCATTGAGAAAATAGGCAAGGTGGCCTACAAACTAAATCTACCCGCAGAACTCAGTGGAGTTCACAACGTATTCCACGTGTCGAATCTGAAGAAGTGTCTGTCAGACGAGACCCTCATAGTTCCTTTGAAGGAGCTCACTATAGACGACCAGTTGCGATTCGTCGAAGAACCAGTTGAAATCACAGACCGAGACGTTAAGGTTCTCAAGCACACCAGAATACCTCTTGTTCGAGTTCGTTGGAACTCCCGTCATGGCCCAGAGTTCACCTGGGAACGAGAAGATCAAATGAAACTCAAGTATCCCCAGTTGTTCGGGAACAATGCAACTACTACAGAGGCAGAAGCTACTGCGGAACTTCGGGACGAAATTCCAAACCAACGGGGGGATGATGTGACGCCACAGGAAAACCAGTAAACCACGCAACTTAACTAGCTTCCTCAGTAACCGCATGCTAAATTTCGGGACGAAATTTCTTTCAAGTTGGGGATAATGTGACAACTCGAGTTTCCAAGATTCCATCTTCGCATTAATTGCACATTAATTGTTTAAGTTGTTTGTTTACACCACTTGTTTGCTTTGTAACCGTACACGTTTGTGATATGTTAAAACGTATTGTGATTATTGTGTTACATGTTTGGTGATTTAAACTGGTAACCTGTTAACCTGTTTAGAAGTTAGAATCTTAAAATGTTGTACCCCGAGCAACCTCGACGAAACCCAGAGTTTCGCCATTAACCATATCGACGAAACAGGGAGAGTTTCGTCACAAACACCTCGACGAAACGGGGAGTTTCGCCGGCCCAGGTTTCTCCGAAGCCCAGTTAAGGCCCAACAGTTACAGTTTACGTATTTAAGGGACGTAGGTTACGTGAGTTGTTATTCTTGCAAACCCTAGAGCTCTCCCTCTCCCTCTCCCTATTGACGTCGACTGTGTGTCCTCGAAGCCATCTAAGATCGATCAAGTCATTGTTCCGTTCAACCGGTTAGTGTGTAATATCTCGGATTGATGTGTAGATAGTTGTTATTATGTTTAGATTCCATTGATTGTTGATGATGATTATTTACGAACCTGTTAACAATTAGGGTTTCTTGGTATTATTGATTTGAATAGATTTTTGATCAATGAGTTAGGTTGTCGATAATGATGAATCTGTGAAATTGTATTCGTGCAATGGCCATCATATATGCTATATTGTTTAAGGTTAACACGCGATTATGTTATGATTAGATAATGATTAGAAACTGGTTGTTTTGACATGAATAGAATGATCGGCGGTTAGGGTTTCTGGGTGCCGTAACTGACCTAATGGACGAAACGCCGATGTTGACGAAACGGGTGCGTTTCGCCGGAGGGTAATCACGACGAAACGGGTGCGTTTCGCCGGAGGGATGCACGACGAAACTTGGGGAGTTTCGTCAAGTGGGAGTCACGGCGAAACAGGGGAGTTTCGTCAAGGGTTTAAACAAGTATAGTAACTCGGTTAGGTCTGTTAAGGGTTAAATGACTTGCATGAGCTTGTATAACTGTTAAATGCTATGTGTTAGTTATTGCTCGAATACATGTGATGATCTTGACTGTTAGTCGAACTTTGTGAATGTCAACTGATTGTGTATACGTGCATACCATAGGCCTTGACTGATTAATTGGAACCAAGTAATTAATCAAACCGACCAAACCAAGGTGATTTCACACTTCTAAGGCATGGGATTCCCGGTGGGTTGGGAATGGGATTGAATAACTACGACAGAACTTGTACATATACCACTACTAGACTACTTACCACCGTCCTCGGATTGGGAAGGACGCCAGCGTTAAACCTACGTACTCGCTACGTACCACCGTCCTCGGATTGGGAAGGATGCCAGCGCTAAACCTACGTACTCGCTACGTACCACCGTCCTCGGATTGGGAAGGATGTCAGCGCTAAATCTACGTACTCGCTACGTACCACTGTCCTCGGATTGGGAAGGGCACTTACGTAAAACCTACGTAATCTCATACTTATCACTGTCCTCGGATTGGGAAGGACACCTATAGATACCACTAGTCTAGTAATATACAACATGGGAAGCCCCTACTAAATATCGTAAAGGTTTGGGAAACAAGGATACTGGGTAACACATGATTCTGAAACAAACTTACGATTTCTGAAATGAACTCAATAACTGAACAATCAACTGTGAACTCGCTCAACTTTGCTGTTGACTCGTTGTTACATGCCTTGCAGGTCGATAGGTACTCATGGAGCTTGCACAGGGAGGCGCGGTCGTTGTGGGCATGGACAGTGGGTGCCATGTTAAAAACATTATAACATTTCGAACTTAATATTTATGTTGGGTTTTCACATTTATGCTTCCGCTAAACACTTAACTATGTTTTGTTTTGAACACCTTTGTTGGATTGAATTTTATTTATTACTTACAATGTTCAATATGATTGGTGGCTTGATCCTGGTCAGTCACGCCTCCAGACAGTGATACTCCGCGTGTGGATTTTGGGGGTGTGACACTGTGAGACTTTGATCATCAGATCCGCAACGTCTGTTGTCAAAAATAAGATGAAATATCAAATCTTTTTGGATTTTACAACATTTTGCTAAACAAACAGGAAATCTTTTTGGATTTAAGAAACAAGTAACTGTACAAACATATTTTTGTTGAGTGTGTTAGGGGATTATATCAGCTGCGGACAAGCTACAAGTACCGTTAAGCTTTGATTTCATACTAAGCATTAAACAATTCACAGTGATTGCCGATATACTGATCCAATTTAAATTTTCACACAAATTTAAATCTGTTCAGGATACGAATTAGTGTTTTAAAGACTTAACTTATACGCGTGTACCACCTCAGAATATACTCCCGTATCCAGACTACTATATTCAGTTTTACAGGTGAGTGCACACTAATGATATCTATAATGGGTAAACGCGAGGCCATGAGAGCTCAGGCTAGAACTTCCGTTCAATCAGAGAGATGATGGCTCGACTTTAGGTGGGTCCCCCTTGGGGATCTTCTTTACAACAGCACATGATTAGCATTTTTCAATGTTTCATCATTTTTTATGCTGAGGGTGGGCTTTAAGATTTAAAGCAGTGCAAAGTATTATACGAGGACTAGGCTATTGCTCCTGCAAAATCAGAAGTCCTGGTATAATACCCCAGATATCATCACGTACAAAGACCTAGTATGTCAGAAATAGAGCCTTTCAAACAGGATTTCAGGGGTTACCTATATATCCGAGAGATTTCCCCACGTAATAAGCAAGAAATAATTTAGGTTTATATCCCAAACAAATTTACTAAATGTGTAAAAACCTATCGTCATATCATCAGCGAGACTGCTTAACACTTTTAAACTATACATTTCTTTAGCGTACCGCAACTGTCTAGCTGATGTACTATCATTTCCCCTTTTTACACAGACTCTTTTTGACTTTTTTCAATGTTTTTGTATTTATGAAATTTTATCATGTTTTTGTATTTTTGAAATTTTATCATGTTTTTGTATTTTCTATAAAATTTCTCCCCCTAAAATCAAAAACATATTTTTGTGTTTTTGGTTTTATCAAAAATAGTAAAGAAAACTGTACAGAAAACATGACAACAAGACGTAGATCACTTCTGATCGCCGTCCTCCTCGGCCACACACTCTACCACCCTCCCAGAAAACAAATTCTTTAACCCGTTCAATTTCAAAAGATAATTAAATCTTGTTTTATCAAAGGGTTTTGTGTAAAAATCAGCTTTCTGATCATCGGTGTGTATATAATCAATTCGAATCAATTTTTTCTCGTAGCAATCATGAATAAAATGATGTCGAATCTCAATATGTTTCATTTTAGAGTGTTGGACCGGATTTTTAGTGATATTAATTGCAGCCTCATTATCCACATAAATTGGCGTGTCTAAGAATTGCAAACCATAGTCCCTCATTTGTTGTTGGATCCAGAGAATCTGGGAACAACAGCTGGAAGCTGAAACGTATTCGGCCTCACAACTTGAGAGAGCGACTGTGGTTTGTTTCTTGCACTGTCAGGTGATTAGCCGAGTTTCGAAGAACTGGCAACCAGCAGTTGTGGACTTAGCATTCAACTTACAGGACCCAAAGTCAGAGTCAGAATATCCAGTTAGAGAGAAGTCACCGGATCGGGGATACCACAAGCCGGTGCTTGGGCAACCTTTGAGATACCGTAAGATTCTCTTCACTGTCGTCATGTGTGATTGTCTCGGACTTGACTGATACCGGGCACAGAGGCAAGTTGGATACATTATGTCCGGTCGTGACACTGTGAGATACATAAGCGATCCTATGATTGACCGATAAAGCGTTTCATCCACTTTGTCACCACTTTCATCCGGACATATGCCATGATTTGTAGCCAGGGGGGTTGATGTGGGAGATGATTCAGACATATTGAATTTGTCCAACACATCATTCACATATTTGGTTTGGTGTATGAAGATTCCATCAGGCAGTTGCTCAACTTGAAGCCCGAGAAAGAACTTCATCTCCCCCATTGAACTCATTTCAAACTTCTTCATCATGACCTTTTCAAACTCTTTGCACAACTCATCGTTCGTCGATCCAAAAATTATATCATCAACGTATATCTGCACGATGAGTAGATGTCCTGTAACCTCTTTTGTGAACAGGGTACTATCGACAGTCCCTCTGGTGAACCCGTTGGTCAGCAGATGCTGGGAAAACGTCTCGTCCTAGGCTCTCGGGGCCTGGTGTAATCCGTATAACGCCTTGTCGAGAAGATACACCTTGTTCTTGTGTACAGGATCGGTATAACCCGGTGGTTGTCCGACGTACACTTCTTCTTTAATCTTTCCGTAAAGGAATGAAGATTTGACATCTAGTTGGTAGACCTTGAATCCCTTCCATGACGCAAATGCCAAGAAGATTCTAATTGCCTCAAGTCGAGCAACGGGAGCATACACTTTAGTAAAGTCAATCCCTTCTTGCTGACTAAATCCTTGGACTACCAACCGTGCTTTGTTCCTTACTATAACCCCTCTATCGTCTCTTTTACATTTGAAGACCCACTTGGTCTTGATCAACTTTTGATCTTCCGGGAGTTCAACCAACCTCCACACTCCAAGCTTCTCAAACTGTTGTACCTCCTCTTGCATCGCATTTACCCAACCCTCTTCGGTTAATGCTTCCTTATATGTTTTTGGCTCTACCTGCGAGATAAAACATTTTAATAAGAAGTCTACTTGTAAAGGTGCGACAGATGAGTAAAAACATGTAAGCCCTTTGTTGATTTGTTCGCGGGTTTTTTCGCCGCTGTGAATGTCACCAATAATTTGTTCTGATGGATGGTAAGATAATGTTCTTGGCATGACTGTATCTGGTACGCTCACTTCCGATTGCAAATTTGTTATGTTCTGATCACCCGTGTGATCATCAGCATTTGAAGTCGCAACATTTGGTTCCTCGTCATAAATCGGATTGGTTTCCGATTCCGAGTCGTCAGAATGATCAAATATTGGAGATGTTTCTTCCGGGGTTTCGTGTGTAGTTCCACTGGGACCAGCCTCATGATCATTTGAACCCACGGTGGGCGAGGAAACTACCAACGGTCTCGGCACTTGTTCTTGTGAAAGAGACTGCTGTTGGTGGTATAAGAACGCCAGTTCCTCCTCATTCGGCTCTGTCGGTAGATGGAATGACTCCCAGAGATTATCGTAATCAAATAGCAACCTATTTCCGGGAAGTTGATTCGGAGCAGTAAACCGTTGACAGTCAACGTGTTGAACTTGTATGATCTTCCCCAAGCATGGAACAAATACTCTCTTCAACGGACTAGCATATCCTACAAAAAAAACTTCATTAGCTTTTGCACCAAATTTACCGTCTAAATCAATGAATGTGCATAGTGATCCAAATGGTTCTAAAAATTTCAGATTCGGTTCGTAAAAATGAAGCAATTCAAAACAAGTTTTCTTGTGCTTCTTCACCGTAAGAACTCGATTTAGCGTGTAACATGCTGTCGCGACCGCTTCACTCCAAAAATATACCGGTAATTTCGAATCTGCTAACATGGTACGAGCTGTTTCGATCAACGTACGATTTTTCCTTTCTGCGACACCATTTTGTTGTGGAGTATACGGTGCGCTGAATTCATGAAGAATACCCTTGTCGTTGCAGAATTCGAGCATACGGTTGTTCTTAAATTCCGTGCCATTGTCGCTTCGAATACGTCTTATCGGCAGTTTGTAAACAGTCTCCATCTTTTTTAATAGCTTCATCAAGAAATCAAACGTTTCATCTTTTCTCTCTAGAAAATTCACCCAGGAAAATCTTGTAAAGTCGTCAGTAACAACTAAACAGTATAGATCTCCACTTATGCTTCTCACATTTACCGGTCCAAAAAGATCCATATGGAGTCTTTCTAGCGGTAGTCTGATGGAGTTCAAGAGCTTTTTCGGGTGTGATTTCTTTGTTTGCTTCCTTTTCTTGCATTCAACACAGTCATCGTTAAGATGGAAGCTTTTCACATTAATACCTTCTACAAGATCATTATGAACTAAAAAGTTCATCTTCCTCACGTGAATATGTCCTATTTTACGATGCCACATGATGGATTCTTTCTCTGTTGCCTTCGTCTTACTCACAAAACATTGTGCCTTCTTATCTGTCATTGTTGCAATGCTCATGTCTAGTATATAGAGATCGTTTTCATGAGGAGCGCGCATCAACACCATCTCTTCTGGTATTTTAAACCCTGGTTTAAGAATCAAACATTCATCTTTCGTGAAATGAACAGTGAACGACTTATCACAAATCTGAGAGATGCTCAACAGATTGTTTTCCAACTCAGCGATGTAATTCACTATTTCGAATGTTACGACTCCGTTAGTAAGAATTCTTTCTCCAACAATTCTACCACCTTGAGTTCCCGCAAACCCGACATAACCTCCATTGATTGATTTGACGTCGTAAAGCAGTGCTAACATCCCTGTCATGTGCCTTGAGGCGCCGCTATCCATTATCCATTTAGAAATGATAGACCTTGGAAGCCCCTACACACATCAAAAGATATTTACTTAAACAACGATACCCAATATTTTTTCAACATTTGGTACACTACCAAAGACAATATCATGAGCTATGTCAACCTTTGGAATGTTAAAAACAACATTTGGAACATCAGGTTCTGATTTTGATTTTAGAGCTCCTTCCTTGATAGGTGGGAATTCTTCAATCAACTTATCTAACTCAAACTCAATTTACTCATTGTTGGTTGTAAGAATTTTTGGTTCAGATTTTAAAACACTTTCCATTTTCTTTTCCTCAAAAGATTGTTTAGGTTTCTCCACCCATGTTTGACTTTGAGAAGTCTTCGTTTTAGGATAAACCTTTGAAGTCTTTTGTGATTTTGAAGATTCAACAATTTCAAAAGTTGATTTTGGTTTGTCCTCGGACTTCAATGATTCACCGCTTTTAAGAATACGCATGGGGGATACCATAGGTGATTTTCCCTTAACATCATTTGAAATTTTTGGTTTTGATTTATGGAAAACTGGTTTTATCAACTTTTTGACACATTGTTTGGCCATGTGACCAATTTCATTGCAGCGATAACAGATTCTCTTGTCATATTCAACAAAAGTGGATCTGTTGGTCTCGTCTCTTATCTTTTTGGCCGCAATAAAATTGTCAATTGCTTTCTTACTAAAGATGTAATCCTTTTCGACTTCGGTATTATTACCAGCCACTAACACATCACTCAATTTTTCTTTTGGCTTAACCTCTTTCTTAGCCATTTTCTTCTCAAAACCAACACCTTTCTTTTTGTAATTATTACCATGTCTCTTGTTATTACCATTGTTACCCACCCATTCATTTTTCTTTCCCAGGTTGTTTGTCGGTGGTTGTTTAACAAAAGAGTTTTTCGGTTTTGATAGAAACGCATTGTTGTTAACTTCTGAGATATCAATTTCCACGAGTTTAAAAACTTTTTCAACATTTTCCAGTTTTGCATTCTGAATTGGGTACTCAAAATCAGTATACAATTTGTCAGTTCCGGTCATTGTGTAAACCACGATGATCGAATCGTCATCCAAAACTTTATCTGATTTTGGTATAAATTTATCAAAGGGAAACTTTATCTGATTTTGCTAGGTCGGGAATCAGAGGATGCCCTTTTAAGGGTTAATTGCCCACATAATTACCAACTTATAACAACTTTCATTTTGACAAAACCCTGGTCCGTTTGTGTTTTATTGCTAAGTCAAACCGTAATTACGACGGTTTGACTTCTAGGCTATAAACTAAGCAAGACTTAAATTAGAAGGGTTAAACATACTTACACGTGTCTAAGGATGATTAGGAGGGTCTTGTGTCAGCTCTTGTGCTCCTCAAAATGTCCAGAAGTTGAAGTGTGGTTGCATGTTGCAACATGAGACTTATATAGTGACTTTGATCATACTAGATTGATGCCAAATGGGTCTACTAACAATCAAGGATGTATACATGTGTCTTCTATAGGCTAAATACCATCATAGGCAGCCCATGGTATCATACAAATGCCATTTGAGTCGGTTTAAAACATCAACAGGCAGCTGCCTGTTTGTTTTGTCGCTGGTACCTGTCACGCGGCCCGCGTAAAGGTCTTAAGGACCTTACGCGGCCCGCCTTAGACCTCGGATCAGGTTACAAATGTTTCTTTAATTGCACTTTTGGCCCTTGGTCCCCCGAAAGGTCGTTTTCACTACAATTCTTGCATTATGAGGCTTTAAAATTAACATTTAGGGGCTTTAAGGCTTATACCATCTTTGTCAAGTCCTTGGGTAACTTTGTGATCACCCGAAAAGCCCTAATTTTCAATGTTGACGATTCTAACCCTCACACTCGAATTTTATCATAACTTTCTCATACGGTAACGAAACTTGGTGTAATTTTTATGGTGCATTCTAGTGAGCATAATTAATCGTTACAAAGCCTCGGGTTTGCTAAAAGGTCACTCAGAGGTATATCTTAACATATTGACACATTTAACCCCTGTAGTTTGTAATCTCTCACTTTCTTTCACAATTCGCTACGTATGATCCATGATTTATCCATTTAGGGTTATAAACACCATGTGAGGTTATTGTAAAGTATATTTATTCATTGTTGACATTTTGAACCCTCAAATTCACATAGTTTCTATGTTTGTCAACTTTAGTCCTTCAAGAACATTCTTTCACACGTTCAAACCTATGACACGTGTCAACACATCATAGGACGCAAATTTTTCGAGGTGTTACACGAACGTGTCGGGTTAGTTGCCTATAAGTTAAACTTACCAGAAGAGCTCAGTGGAATTCACAATGTGTTCCACATCTGCAATCTGAAGAAGTGCTTCGCTGATGAATCACTGGTTATACCACATACAGATGTGCATATAGATGAGAGCTTAAAATTTGTGGAAAAACCATTGTCGATTGAAGATCGACAGCTTAAGAAGCTTCGAAGGAAACATGTGCCTATTGTAAAGGTCAAATGGGATGCCCGTAGAGGTCCCGAGTATACGTGGGAGGTTGAATCCACCATGAAAGAAAAGTACCCTCATTTGTTTCAGTAAATCACAAGGTCGAGATTTCTTTTAAGGGGGTGAGGATGTAACACCTCGAAAATTCGTGTTCAATGAAATAACGACACGTGTCATGTAAGACAAAGAGCGTTATAAACCCGGATTTAATAAAGATGTTTTGGCAGGATTTAAAAGTGTCGTCATGTTAATTTTCACCTCTGAACGACCTCGTTTATAAATCCCAAGACCCAATCATATAATATGAACATCTAATATACCTTTAATCCAGCAAATTGATTGCAGTAATTGAATTCAAGAGTGCAAGATAGGATCCTACGGAAATTTCTACGGAAAACCTTCTTGTTCGGAACTTTTGAAAAGGATCCAAGCAAACATCACAAAGTGGTAGGGTATGTAACTGTTCAAGGCACATTTTAGAGGCCCCTTACTGTAAAATAATGTCCCAAATTCGGAATATGTGGTTGCCCCTTCAATGCCTGAAAGAACAACAACTTTTGGCTGCTGATGAAGGCTTGCGCACCGCAAGCATACTCCTTACGGTGCGCAAGCAGTGCCCAGCTCCAATATTTTCGGTTGTTTGCTGTTTAAACGCATAGAACTGACTTTTAAACGATTTTCCTCATCTTGTGCGACCCCTAAACACCCCCTAAACATCTAGGGACACTTGTGGGTATGTTATGGTCAGTGGTAGACTTAGATGTCAACACTTTGTGGAGTCTTGGTCACTATATAAAGCTCCTAAGTGCAAACACTTTGATCATTCATTCCTCAAACATCTTCTGATCAATTATGGAGCACAAGAGCACCTTCCAGGCCTTCCTAATCGATCATTAGACACTTGTAAGTTTGCTTAACCTTCTTTAATTGAGTTTAGCTTAGTTATTTAGCTAAAAGTCAAACCGTCGTAATTACGGTTTGACTTCGAGATTAATTAATAATGGCTCAGTCAAATCTCGAATCAAAAGTAGTTATAAGTTGGTAATTATGTGGGTAATAAACCCTTAAAAGGTTTTCCCCTGATTCCCACTCTAACTAGGTCAAATGTCGGGTCAAACTTACTAATAAAAAGTCAACAGGATACTTAGTTTCTAATTTATGCATGATTAGCAATGTAGAACACATACAATCTGTTTGATCATTAATATAACTTGGTAATTAGTGTAATAACATGTCTAAACATGTTCAACCCGACAATTTCCTGTTTAGACCCGGTTCGGAACCGAAAGTCGCAAAGCTTTGACTTTTGCTTTGACTTCAGTTCTGACCCGTTATGTTATGATTTAGAAATACCTTAGAGCTTCATTTGGACCAGGTTACATGCTAGTATAACCCTCTGTGATTATACACCATGGTTCATTAGTTAACCTATTAATACGCATGATTCCGTTAATTGCTCATATGTTGACCATTATGCCCTTTTCACCTTAAAACGTGATTTTTTGAAAATGTAAAAATGTAGAAACCTTAATTACTGATATATAAACTTGTATGCAAAGTTTGACATCATTTTGAGGTGTAGATTGAGAGTTATGCTCATTAGCGTAATTAAGAAGCTTTATGTTAATTAAACGGCGTAATTAGCGTATAGCCTAGTTAAGCCTACTTTTTAATATCAAAATCATTACCCACTGATATAATATATTATTTTGGGATTTTTGAAGATTTTTAATTAATTTTAGGCTGAGCATAACTTATAGTCGTAGGCTTAATCCGGTAATTGTCGGTTTTGCCCTTACGGGCCATAAAATGAGTTTTACATATCTAATCAACTCCAAACCTTTTGCTACTGATCCTAAATGATAAATAAATTATTTTAGGCCTTCTAGAATGATAAAAATATCAGCTTTATATATAGAACCCGGAAACGGCTTCTAATCGCCTTATTAAGCGTTCTTAGCGCATAGTATGTACTAAGACTATTTTTAAACATACAAGGGTGATACCTACTGATATTTAGGGTAAATTATAATGTTTTAACAGTAAGAAAAGGTTGTTAAACTCAGACTTCAGTTTTGAGCTTCTCGGCTTATGTGAAATTACCAAAATGCCCCTACGGTGCATAGTTTGGTTATATTTGACAAATTTCACATATCTACTTTACCCCACTGTTATAACTTAGGGGCTGTTTGGCAACATCTGAATCAATAAGTGCTGAATGAATAAGATGTCTGAATGGGTAAGAGGCTCTGAACCAGTAAGTGCTGAACCAGTAAAGTGTCGTTTGGTTGCACATCTGAATGACTGTGTATAATGACATTTTTACCCCTTTTAATTAAAAAAACCATTTTACTATTTAATGAAACCGAAGTTTCTAGCTGGAACCGGTTTTCTGAAACATAAAAGAAACGAGTCGAATGAAACGAGGCAATCTTTGACCAACCAACTTTATACGGTGATGGCGAACAAGAATGTTACTAGAGATTTGAGTTGCACAGTATCTTATTCACATAGCAAGAAGATGGCAACTGTTTACATGTACCACCAATTCACACCACACACTGATGTGTAAAATCTACAGACCACACATAGCAAATAAGGTATATACACAGTTGGGGTTGGCATAAACAATGATAGTATGTACTAAATAAATTCTCAAGATATATGTTGGTTAACATTATTCATAGAAAACAACCGTAATTTCATAAACAAGTCTCAAATAACAACAGTTCCCAGCTTACGATCGAACCAGACAACTTCAATAAAGAGGGGTTTCAAATTATTCATGAAACCCCTTCACAATCGAACTAGATAGCTTCAAAATCAAACATTTACGGACAAAATAGTACCTTAATCGATTGTGGAGAGGTCTCAGATGAGGAGCTTTGACGGTGGAAGAAGATGGCGGCGCTGCAGAGGGGTAGGGCGGCGAGTGTGGAGCTTCGATTGAGGGGTCGGCCGGCGAGTGGGTGGAGGTCTGGAGTGGAGTTGGGGATGGTGGAAGAAGATGAGAGGAAGAATGGCTGTGGAATTTGGTTAGGGCATAAGGGTATGGATGGAACAAGTTCGATTCAGATGTCAACAATAGCTGAACCATTCAGCTCTGAATGGTTTTCATTCAGATGTCAACAATAGTGAACCAAACACCTTGTCCTCTGACCGGTTCAGAGGCTTGCCTCTTAATGAGGCCATTCAGACCCAAACAAACAGCCCCTTAGTAAAATAAGTATTTTTGCTGATTATATCAGACCTGTAACTCAGGTAAATACTTAAACTCTTTTATAACCTTTTAAATGACCAAACTACCCCTACGGGGCATAGTTTGTGTTTAAATTCGTTACTGGCATAATAAAAGACATATTACTGATGTCATAACATATTTGAAGCACATTAACTTAGGAAACCTGTATATGGCTCTTACGGATACCCGTTACGCTTATTACGCGTTCGGTTCGGTTTATGTAACAAGTTTACATAAATTAGCCGAAACGGGTCAAACCTTATCGGTTTTAGGCCTTCCATCGTTAGGTGGTTAATTGAATAATTTGATCGGCCCGTTTAAACAGTTTTGTTTACTTAAAAGCCTTTGGGGGGTTAATGACCATGTCCCGGATATCCTAGGCATCATTTTACGAAATGGCCACGACTTAAGCGCGGGGTGTAGGCGTACACCCATCAGTGCACAAAAGAATAATGTGGTGTGTCTATTGATCTTTAACCCGGTACGTCCGGGCTACTGAACGCATAAGGAACATGTAATTCGTT
Organism: Helianthus tuberosus; assembly: GCA_030545235.1. Taxonomy (NCBI): domain Eukaryota; kingdom Viridiplantae; phylum Streptophyta; class Magnoliopsida; order Asterales; family Asteraceae; genus Helianthus; species Helianthus tuberosus. Next base: position 1,365,721 of record CM060395.1, on the reverse strand, counting down.
CACAAGATTATATATTTAAATAATTCTCCCAAGTTATAAAATGTTTATGCCACGTGCATCCAAATCAATTTTCAATCATTTTCCAAAATGAGTCAGTTAATTGTATTTACCAGTGTAAACTGACGTATTTTCCCAAAAAGATTAAATGCAGGTACTAAGCATAATTGGCTGGGATTTCTCCTTAGCATCAATAGAAGTCTCGCAAGTTTAAGATGCCTAAAGTCTGTTGAACTATTGTTTCTATTTTATTTTCGATCCGTCTGTGGATAAACAATCGACTATTGTGATACTTGATATTACAACATTATATTCGGTTGAATTATATCTTACAATTTGCTTCCGCTGTGCATATTAAATATTGTGTTGTTTGACTATTATGTTGCCAACCACGTCACGATACTCCCCACCGGGCCCACATGGTGACACGTGGAAATCGGGGTGTGACAGATCTTGATGCACTGGTGATAAGTCGATGGCACAGCCTTCATGTCATGGATCCATGGCCTGCCTAGTATGATGTTATAGCAGGATAGGGAGTCCATCACACAGAATCGTTGTATCGAGTTGACCCCTTCAACATATACTGGTAACTTTATCTCTCCTACGGTGTTCCTAGCTTCTCCACTGAAACCAACGAGCACAGTGGACTTTGAAGTAATATCCATCGGAGATACATTCATCCTTTTCAATGTTTCCAGCTGAATTATGTTGACAGAGCTACCATTGTCCACCAATATCCTGCGTACAAAATGGTTAGCAACATATAATGTTATTACAAGGGTGTCATGGTGAGGATCCTGGACAGTATCCCTGTCATCACTATCAAAAGTGATCACTTTATCGGTTGTAAGGGTAGTCATCCTAGCTGGTTTGTCTCCCATTTCAGTCTTAGCTTCTTTTGCATGTCTCTTGGTCGCAGAATACGAAGTCCCACAAATGTCGGATCCTCCTGAAATAAAGTTAATTATTTTGGCATCTGCTGGGGGTGATGCTGCTCGTTCAGGATCCTTCTCAGGATCCTGCCCTTTATTCTTCTTTCTCCCCAGCAAATCCTTCAATTACCCCTTGCTTAACAGGTAGCTTATTTCTTTCCTTAGAGCAATGCAATCCTCGGTCACATGTCCAAAATCCTCATGGAAGGCACACCATTTGGATTTATCCTTCCAATCAGCTTTCTGTTGATTCTTTCGAGGCCACCTAGCTTTGTCTCCTAAACCCTGCATAGCATACATTAACTCGGGTATATTAACAGAAAAACAGTATTCAGATAATTCAGGATATTCTTCAGGATCCTCTTCTTCAACAGCATTCACTTTCTTGTTGTCATTTCTACCATATGGCTTGGAGCGATACGGTTTATACAAGGATTCTGATTTCCTGTTGGTCGATTCGTAGGTTGAGGTAGAATTCATCCTTTCTTGCATCTTTTTGTCATCTTCCAAGCGGATATATCTCAAAGCCCTGTTACGAGCTTCGTCGAGATTCCTGCAAGGATTCATTACAAGATCATGATAAAATTGAGAATCCTTTTGTAACCCCATCTTGAAAGCCTGCACAGCTGTTGCAATATCAAGATGTGGGATATCCAAGGATTCTCGACTAAACTTGTTCACATAATCCCTCAAGGATTCCTGAGGTCCTTGAGTTATCCTGTAAAGATCACTGGTTAGTTTCTCAAAACTCTGACTGCAAGAAAACTGACTATTAAATAAATTAACCAAATGAGCAAACGAAGTAATTGAGTGAGGAGGAACATTTAACAGCCATTTTAAGGCTGATCCCGTCAAGGTAGAACCGAAACCCTTGCATAAGCATGCTTCCTTGAGTTCCGAAGGGATAGGGTTAATCTCCATTCTTTCTCTATACTGGGCAATATGCTCTTCAGGATCCGTAGTCCCATCATACAGTTTCATATTGGGGGTCTGAAATCTTTTTGGGATTTCAGCATCACAGATAGGATATGCAAAGCGGGATATCCTGTGGCTGTCTTGAGATACTTCCGGAATTGGCTGGACCACTCCAGGTACACCGAATATCATGTCCTTCAATTTCTGAAGCTCCCTAGTAAATGTTGACGTCATACCTGCATCCTGCAAAAACCCATTGTTGTTAGTAGCAAGAATATTATTATTTGACACATTACCGGTCTGAGGATTCTGGCCATATCCTGAAGCATATCCTGAACTCCTCAGAGTTGACATCCTAACCGAGGAGGGTATCTCAGGGGTATGATTCTGAGAATGGCTTGGGACGATATTCCCCCTGTTATCCTCAGTGTAAACTGCAGAACTGAAGTTCAAAGCCCTAGGTTGTATAGGAGTGACAGTTTCTTCAGCAGGTCTACTTGGGCCAGATTTCAAGAGTTGTATTTCTCTCATCAGCATCCGATTAGTTTCCTGCTGCTGCCTCATCTGTTCCTGTACACTACCAAACAAATTCAGAATTTCATTATTAGATGCCAAAACAGGACCGGATCCCTGGGTACTGGGAGCGGGGATAACATCCCGAGCTACATGACTTTCAGCTCCGTGTGATGAAGCTTGCATTCTTGGAGGAGGAGGTGGAAGCATCAAACCAATTGTTGCAGAGGTTGTAGCAGACATAGTGGAAGAGCTCATGTTTGATCTCGAGGCCATTGAAAACAATTTAGAAAAAAGTTTTGACAATAGAAAACCGAGTAATGATTTTACTAAAGTTTTTAGCAAAAATAGCACCACTTGCCCCACGGTGGGCGCCAAATTGTTTTGGTCAAAAATTACCGAAGCAATTAAGTGATCAAATTAGTTAAGTGAGGTAGTGTGCTAGAATTATGTGTGAAAAATATGTTAACCGAGTTAGTTGTAAAAACAGTTTCAGGATACGGCTCAGGATATAGAGCTGTATATATGATCAAACAATGAGCAAAAAAGTAAAGGTTGACACGTGATGTACGAGGAAAGCCCTTGATCAATCTAGATCGCCGGCACAAAACCTCGGGAGCTGACAATCGCAGCTGCCTTGTTCTTCTATTACTTCAAATATCAGGATACAGTGCAGGATGTGATGCGGATCAACTAGGTGTTACAATGTAATTCGAATACAAGTGTTTGTGTATAGTGTTTGCAGTGAGCTAGAGAGCAAAAGTGTTCGAAAGGGTGTGTGAAAGTTGCGTGCCTTAATCTGATCCGCCTCCATCTATTTATAGTAAAATAAGTGTAACAAACTATCCTAATAAACCGGGATCCGGCGAATATTCCCCACTCGAACGTTGTAGACCTGGTCTTTCGGGTTCAACGTCTCTCACATAACAGATACGCCCGAGTCTTGAGGAGAAGAAGTCCATCTGACCGTTAGTTACCCACAGCCTCTAACCTGCACGTGGTTAATTCAATTAACCTCAGGATATCGCCCAGTATGTTAGCAATATCCTAATCCAGTATCCTGATCACAAGCAAACAACCAAAAGCAGGATATTAGTCAGGATATGTACACTCAGAAAATGACCCATAACAGGGACGTTATGTGATAAGCGGGGAAACGCGTAAGAGAGGGTTTTATGAGGCTTTATATAACTTGAGTGTGTAGTGGGGACATATATGTATGGGCTTTATATATGTATGTATGTATATGTGTGTGTGAGTGGGGAAGATTGAAACACACCGTTATGCATTTCACGAGAAGTGGGGAAGGATGAAACATGGCGCCCCCCGTAATGGTGTTCAGGGGCGCCATGGGGCGTTATGGTGGTGTTTGGTGTGATGTAGCGCCCCATTACACAAGGTCTAAACACTTTGAATAACAAGATACATCAAATTTTGGCAGTTGATTTATTTAAAGACAAAATTACAGAAAACAACCTTTATGTTTGCCTTATACTGCACTTTATATCTTTTACTATGAAATCGGCAGAAACCAACCTTTATGTTCATGTTTTATGACACCCTTTAACCCTTAGCACTAACCACGTCAAAAAAATCAGTTAAATGGCCACACATGCCTTGCACGTGAGGGCATTTAAGTCTCTTAATATATCCCTTTATAAACGAAAATTGTATTTATACCGCACCCCCTGTGATCTTGTTCTTCATGTCAAGCCGATCCCACCCCTAAACGCTTCAATTATCCCGCTCCATCAAAAGCTTCAATTTTTAATATTAATTACCCCAATAAAAAATGACGAATTTAAGGAACTATATAAAGAGCTTTTTAAATTTTATATAGTAATCTCGGTTTATGAACATTAATGAAACCCCTGTCAAATTACAGATCTGCAAATTCCTTGATCAAACTATTGTGAAATAGGGTATAATGAAAAAAACAACTACAGATCTAAGGATCAATATTGGTCACCATCGTCGGTTTGTTCCATTGTTGGAAAAACGATTTAGGCGGCGAAAATTCAAGATCGGTTCGTAAACTTCAATGAGCCGGAGCAAGACTGTTTATAGAGAATGGCGGTTTCCTTCAGATGAGAAATTTCTAGAGGTGAATAACAAAACGCCGATGAGGAGTTTATTAGTCTCGTTTCACGGTACACCGGTGAATAACGAAAACACCGGTGAGGAGTTCAATAACATTTCTGAGTTGTTCGATGACTAATTTTGTGTGATTGATGTGGTTAGGAACGAGATGAAAACTGGATTATTGTAGGAGCGGCTACTATAGAGGTAATGTAGGTAGTGGTGCGAGTGATTGAGTTTTGGGGGTGTGGCTACTGTTGAGGTGGAGGGCGATTGAAATTGGGGTTTGTGGTGGCTAGAGGATACAAAATGGAGGTGGAAGTGGTGGGGTTGGTTGTGGCCAGAAAAGTGGTGCAGGTGGATATGTGAAGAAGAGAAAGAAAGGGGGTGAGGGTGGGGTGCGGTAGGTTTGTTTATAAAGGGTTATATTAAAAAACTTAAATGCCCTCACGTGCAAGGTATGTGAAGCCATTTAACTGAATTTTTTGACGTGGTTAGTCCCAAAGGTTATAGGCTATCATAAAACATAAAATAAATGTTGGTTTTTGCCGATTTCATAGTGAAAGATATAAAGTGCACTTGAGGCAAACATAAAAGTTGTTTTCTGCAATTTTGTCTTCTTTAAATTCTAAGATAAGATATACAATACATATTTTATAATAAAGGAAACAAATTTATTAAGTAAGTTGGCTGTTTGGCAACTTTTGAATGGTTAAATGTTAAACCAGTAAGATGTCTGAACCATTAAGTGCTGAATTAGTAATAAGTTTGAACCATTAAGAGTCGGAATAATGCTTAACTAAAGACAAATGTCTGACCAATTCAGATTAGAGTATTTAACCATTCAGACTTAGTATAATGCTTAACCATTCAGAGGCAAATATCTGAACCATTTAGACATCTGCTCGTGAGACAAATAGTTTGAATCATTAAATGCTGAACCAGTAAAAGGTCTGAACCATTAAGAGACTCAGGGTAGAGGGTATAGAGTGTGGGGACTATAGCGGGGAGTATAAGTCACCGATCGGTGACTATACCGAGTGATTGAGGGTGTTCGGTGAGTTGGAGAGAGGGTGGGGAATTCGGTGAGTGTTTACTGAAAATGGGGAGAGTGATTGAGAGAGTGATTGAGAAAATGGTGGGTCCCAACCCCTTTTAACAAATCACAATTTTTTTTATTTTTTAACCTACTCAAACACCCTAGGGTGATTGACCATACCCCCGGATTGAGTGCAAAATGAGGAGTGGAATGGGGAGTTGACATGACATAATATTATTGGTTAGGATTTCACTCAAACACCCTAGGATGATTGACTATACCCTCCACCCTCATTAATAGCTAAACAAACAACCCCTTTCATTGACTGAGTAATAATCTAATATTATGCGAATAAGAAGAAAGTTATTTATTAATAATATATTTTTAAAAAAAATATCAATCATGTTAGTTTTTTTATTACCATGTACTGCAAATAAACTAAAATAAATATATAGAAAGACTTATTCACTGGACCACTCTAGCCAAAGATATGTAGAAAATCTAATTATAAAATATAAATCTTTTTTTTTTTTGAAAGGATATAATATAAAATATAAACGTCGAAATATCTACAACATAGAAGGATAAAGATAGTCATTTTTCTGTATTCAGAGAATGTAATAAATACATATAAACTTTTAATAAATACATGTAAGGGTCAAGTTATTCTACAAAAGCTTCTAATTGTAAGAAGTGTAAGAAAGATTTATAGAGTGATAAGTGTCCAATAACCTAAAACTAAACCCACTACATCACCACAAAAAACCTAAACACCCCACCCCACCACCACCCAAAAACCTAAACCCCTCCGCCACCCAAAAACCTAAACCACCACCCCCCCCCAAAAAAAAAAAAAAACTATACCTCACCAAAAAAAACCCCAAAAAACCTAACCCCCCACCCCCCAAAAACCTAAAAAAAAACCTACCCCCCCCCCCCCCCCCACAATAAAAAAACAAAAAAAAAACTATAACTCACCAAAAATAATCATATCAAACTATTTAAATCTAACTTTTCTTTAATATGACGTCCATACTTTATTTAACTAAATACTTCTTATCAATTTGTATGTCTTATTTTTTCTAAATATGTTAAATAAAAATAGGAAGTGAATTCGTCCTTTGAATATACCGTTATACCTTTTTTTCATTATTTTTTTTCCTGATTTTATCAGAAAATAAGTCCAACTAGTGTTATCAACCCGGCGCGTTGCGCCTATGATTAGCGGGGCTTGATTCGGTTCATTTGTGATTCGTGGCGGTATAGACACTTGTAAAATATACAAATCTATTAAATTTAACTGTTACAAATACATAACTTCCAAATAGTTACAAATACAATAACTTCTAAATTGCTACCAACTTCTTCATGAAACACCACCTACCTTACCTATGACCAAATCATTCCTTGTGTTGCTTCTTGTTGCATGTTTCAGAAAAGGCGATACCTGTTCAATAAAGGGATGGTTTAAAGAATGACAATAGTTGCGTTTTGATCTTCGTCATTGATATGAACAAAATGTATTTCTATTTCATTCCTATAAAAACAAAACAAATGATGCACAACAAACAACTTAATCAATTTGTCAACAAAATGCATATAGTCCATGCCCGTAAGATCGAAGGCAATCCGACATGCCTATCCCCATCAATAGTGTGGGTGTATGCCAATGGCATTAGCTGGTATGTTGAACCATTCACCTCTGTTCCTCCTGCATTCCTTTGGGCGTTTTAAGTAGCATTTTTATTAAATTTATTAAATCAAATGCAGCAACCCATGAAGGACAATGAGTAAAACATAAACGAAACTAATAACTTCCCCTTTGGAAATAACGAATCACCTAACATTTTATAAGCATTCACTAAAGGACCATTTCATATCTATATTCCTACAGAAGGTTATAAATTTGTAACTAAATTTAATCATAACAAACTATCACTGTACATGATCATATATTAAACAGAACTGAACAAAAAACTTACATATGTTTGAGAATCATTAGCAAGCCAAACAGTGGAGAACTGGCCTGCAAGAGACATAATTATCTAAATCAAAATCTTAAAACATGTGGATTGATAGCATTCATGATTTTTTAAATTATCCAAAGCAGCCATATATCAAATTTTGACTGATATCATGAACCAACAGTAAAAACCAAAAATATACATACATGTCTTTGCATTTCATTTGTCAACAACTGATCATAGTCAAGCTTAGACCGTGGGGTATGGTGGGGCTTGGGTTGGGGTGGGTTGGGGGCATGAGTTGACACGTGGAGTTCGAGCCCCCCCACCGGTGAGTGACGTGTCCGTGGGGTATGGCGGGGCCTGGGTTGGGGCGTGGCTTGGCAGTTTATTAACAAAAAAAAATATTTCAAACACCCGCTATGGCATGGCCAACAAAGCGAATAGGAGGCCGCCACATCGGATCGCTAGCCCGCCCCACGCCCGGCTTCAAACCCAAGCCCCAAGGGCCACGCCCCAACCCAAGCCCACCCGGGGTGGTGGCTTGGGCGTTTTCCCCCAACCCAAGCCCCATACCCTACAGTCTTAGTTAGACCGCTTTTCAGACCTATTGTTTTGCCTTTTGCCTTTGTATAATATATAAATAAATCAAGTTTAATGAACCTTTGTATAATATATAAGTAAACCAAGTTTAATAAGACCTCCAATAAATCAATAATTAAATAAATATATATGAAGCAATAGTAAGAACGTATTAGAACTACACAAACAGAAAATAACATTTTTCAAAGCTAATGTATTACTTCGTTGCATTGTAAATTATTTTAGAAAACTAAAACAAACCTGCTAGAATTCAAAAAACCAAAGAGGCTTGCTTTGTCTCCATGACCAAGCCTTCATGATACTCCTCGACCCCAACTAAAACGTCAGCTTTACCTGCAACACATGCCAACCAAAATCAGAATCGAGACACTCAAAAGAAATCATATATGTTTTAGTTGTAATGGAATCGAGACACTCAAAAGAAATCATATATGTTTTAGTTGTAATGGAATCGAGACACTCAAAAGAAATCATATATGTTTTAGTAGTACTACTTAGAAGAAAAACTGTATTTATGTTTTCTAACATGTAGCAGCAATAAAATGATCAGAACCCTCCAAATGCATCGTAATAGAAACACCATTAAAAAATCCACTTTAATTGTAATGGAATCACCTTTGAATTCTCCCTCTCTCTCCTTCTCTTGGAACTTTTCCCTTCAAAGATAGTGATGAATGTTGAGGGAGATACCAAATTTCAGCCTGAAGTAAATTCAATCAAACATCAACAAAATCACAATCAGAATTAACACAACTTCTCATATAATTAAAAGCATCAGTTCTCCAATCTGAAACAATCAAACAAACTCAACATACAACAGAAGATTAATTGATTCACCTGCTATGCCATTCATCCTTGGTATTCAAACCCGGTTAGATCTGAACTTTAGCCGCTAGCACCGCCGTCGTCGTTGCTTTTAATAAAAGAATAACCGTCACCGTCGTCGCGCCACCGCAAAACCACCGTCTTCTCTCCCCGGCTAGGTTAAGGAGGCGACGATGAACAATCGTCGATTGTAAATCAAGATACACCAAATAAATCAAATTACCTCGAATCAGTTGTTGATCGGGTTTCAGAGCTTTCCAGCGGCGGTACAGACCTTCGTCGGGGTTGCTGGAACCCTTGCCAGACAACCAACCCTTCTAGAAACCCTAGATCAGGTGGCTGGTGTTCATCTCGCTTGTAAACCCTCACTGTTACCTCGAACCCACCATCATCGTCCTCAACAGCGCCGACCAGATCTTGTCCGTTCATGGTCTCTCCAATGCCGCATGCTCTGTCTGTCTCCCCAGTGCGGTGGGTTTTGCGGTGGGTTTTTGAACAATGGGGAAGGGGCGGTGGGTTCTAAGCGGGTTGTTGGATGTCTGGCAAATGTGACGTGGTCTTTTACTGTTCAAAGTGATACTGTTCAAAACGTCCAAATTTTAATATGTAGTATAATACCTATCGCAAAACGCGAGTATAACCCGCTAGCTTTCTTACAATTGCGAGTTAGTTTAAATTATAACTAGCATGACAACTTTTTATACTTTTGCTTGACACGAAAAAATTAATAACTTTTATTAGTGCATGTTATATCCGTTATTAACAACAAAAATATCTTTCATAATACATGTCCTTGTTGTAATTAATACGAACAAAAAGGGTTTGGGCTCTATAGTTTGTGATGTTATTTAATATATATTATAATATAATAAAATATAATACCAATATGATACAAAAAAGAATAGCCACTTAGACCATGTGTAATGGTATACATGAATAATGTCCCCATCCATGGGCATTGTGCGACACGTGTCATCCCAGTCAACAAAGGGGCATTACAGACGTTTTTCACAAATGAGCGTAGAGGATAATGCCCAATAATGTCCCATCAATGATTACCAAATTATTATTTTCTTGTTTTTTTTTAATTTAAAATTAATTGTATTTGACATGGAATAATCTCATTGGCCAAACAATTTGAAGAGAGGCACATTTGAGCATGTTTCAAGTCACGCGGGGGGGGGGGGGGGGGGTTTGCGAAATAACGCCGGAAAACGCCATGGGGGTGGGGGACGGGCGTGTTTGGGGGGGGGGGGGGGGGGGGACGCCGGAAAAGGCCACCACTATGCATGGTCTTAGGCTATAGCCTAGTGGTCAAAAGGAATTATCTCTTGTATGGAGACTAAAGTTCAATCCTTATAAGGTGTAAGTATTTAAGTGGAAAATTAAACGTAAAAAAAAATACAAAAAGAATAGGATTTTGGAGTGTTTGGTTTAAACTTTAAACCCTTTAAGTTGACATGGCTAACATATATAGTAAACATGCTGTGTAACTCATGTCTGAGTTGTACTAAAACTAAACGATACTTATTTTTGTAAGTTTATTTTTATTTTCTCATCAACCTAACCCTATCTACTTATTAACTTATATAAACCTAATTTCTAATATATCAATTTTTACTCTTGTTTGAGTAAAATGCACGGATAGTCCCTGTGGTGTGGTGAAATTTCACCTTTAGTCCCCAACTTTTCAAAATTACACTCTTAGTCCCTGTTTTCGGATTTTTAATAACCGAAATAACCGACAAAATTGAACTGAAAAAACCGAACCGAAATAAAAACCGATGGTTCGGTTTTCGGATTTTTAATAACCGAAAATTTCGGTTTGGTTTTTGGATAACCATTTTCAATAACCGAAAAAAACCGAACCGAACCGAAACGAAAAAAAAACATATATTTTTTATGTTTAAGTTTTTAACCCATGCTATTAGAAATTATTAATTTTATTCTTGAATATTAAGTACTTATAATAAAAACATTAAGATGTTTATTTATAATTAAGATGATTTATTTACTGCGTATAACAAATAACAAAATTTAATATAAAAATTAAACAATCTTCAAAGTATTATAAAAGAAAAAGACCTAATAAAAAAATGAAGAAACATAAAAATGGATTATAAGGTTAGGTTTATGTAAAATTTTTAGTTAAAAAGATTAAGTGTAATAACTTAAATGTAACCATACAAGGAAGATTCTTAAATTTTGAATTATATATTTTTTTATTTTTGAATCTTACTTACTTTTGTTTCAAACACCGAAATACGAAAAACCGAACCGAACCGGTGTAAAAACCGAAAAAAACCAAAACCGAAAAAAACCGAAAACGAATGGTTTTGAAAAACCGAAAACCGACATTTCGGTTTGGGTTTTGATTTTGCCCAAAAACTGAACCGAACCGAACCGTGCACACCCCTACATTCCATTATATAAAATCAAACTTACACCACCACCACCACCACCACAAAAACCCATTTGAACACTAACTACCCTCGTCCCTCGTATATACACTATACCATTTAGTGAGTGCATAGTTTTTTATAAACACATACTTAAATTGTATGTTCAAGAAATGCATTTCTAGTGTCAAATTCAGATGTGAGTTTTGACGAACACAATTTTTATTTACATCAAAATTTTGTGTATGATATAAAGAATATTTCTTTTTGGCTTTTACATCTTTCTTTTATAAGAGAATTAGTAAAATATTTATTTTATAACCGGATTCAAACAAAGTGTTTAATTTATACATCCATTGTTGTGACTGATATACAGACTATAGTATACCTTTCATTAATAATGTTCAATGTATACGATTTGCTAACTATCTTGTACGTGGAGTGAAATGAAAATGATGGATATTATTAGTTGGCAGTGACTTTGATCTGGACCAACAATTGGGGACCAACATAGGCCTCACCCCTCAACCATTATTAATCACACGTTACACCTATAAATAAATTCATATGAATATATCATTATCCTTAAATTTCATTCATAGCTTGGTTACTGAATTGACATTGACACTTAGGATTTTTTTTGGTAAAATTTTGTTAGAATTACAAGTGAAAGGACTGTCGCTTATAAAGGCTCTATAGAACCATGTTGATTGTTAACTGTAAATGAATACACTTCTTGAACTTAGTTTCTGTAAAATCAGGGGAGACTCTAAGAATCTAATATTTTACACTACATATTTTTTTTTGAAAACTTTCGCTAAAATTCACACTATGAAATGAAAAAAATAGGAGGGGTCGGGGGACCCGTCTGGCCCTCGCTAAGAACTGCCATTGCATGAACATAAATTATACTACAAATATTTTTTGTCTAGTTTTCTTAAAATTTAGACATGTTCTAAACGTTCAGGTTATTGCTAGTTTCCTTATTTTTATTCATTTCGATGATTTTTTTATAAATATTTTCATTTCATCAAGTTTTTGTATTTTCATCAATGTCCCTTTCCAAGTTGATATCTTAGTGCTAATAACTGCTGCCTAGTTATTTTGACCAATCAGTATTAAAAATGTAATATGATTTGTATTCCATTTTTAATTATGAAATGACCCGAGCCGAGTGACTTTTAACGTTTAATGATTGATTTAGTATTTAATGATTCAAAGTGTTCATATGAAAACGAAAACACACTGGTAATAATAAGTTTTTTTTTAGAACGGCAATAGCATAAAAGGGGCAAAAACCCACCAGCTAGCTGCTGGAAACAAAACAGCAGGGAAAGAAAAACATAAAGGGACAAGAAAAAGAAAAGAAAAAAAACAAGCTTACAAACTCAGCAACAATCTAGGGGGTTATCAACCCATTCAAACCAATCCCAAGCTATACGATCTACTCTATTTTTAATCCACTGGAAAAGAGTAGAAACGATTTCGTCCCGAAGTTTGTCACCCGAGAGCCTGCAGCCTGCAGGTTGAATAAATATCATTTTTAAATATTAAGTAATAAAAAGTTATATCTATAAGAACCATATTATACGTGTTGAATACATGTAATTTTATATACCAAATAATAAAAGAAGTTATATCTTTAAAACCACGTGTATTACACAGGTTTAATAAATGTAATATTGTTTACCAAATAATAAAAAAAGTTATATCTTTAAAATCCCTCGTGTATTACATGGCTTGAATAAATATAATTTTATATACCAAATAAAGAATATTATATTTAAAAAAACTAATGGATATACTCGGTACGCGATAGATATGATCAATGAGGATATGGTTATTGAAAAGAAGATACAGTGATCAAACATGTTATTCAATAAACAAATAAGCAGCCACTTGAGTGATAAAATATAAATTATATTTAAAAACCCGTAATAAATCTAATTTTATATATAAAGTAATATTGAAAGTTACATACAATTTGTTAAAAATTATGTAATAAAAACGGTATAATAATTTTTTTAATAATGAAAAAAAATAATATACTAATACAAATTTGTTAAAAATTATGTAATAAAATCGATATAATAATCTTTTAATAATGAAAATAAAAATAAATAATATATACAAATTTTGGTTTTGGTGATAAATAATTTGGTTATTTAAAAATATCTTAAATTAATAATATTTAGTATGAGAGTTATCTAAAATTAATTAAAAGAAATTAAACTAAATAATAATTATCCATAACATGTTAAACTAAAGAATATTTAGTATGATGGTTATCTATAATTAATTATTAGAATAAATTAAACTAAAACAACAATTATCCATAAAACATGGCCTAATATGATGACAAGTGCAGTGGCGCAGCATGTGAGGGGCCGGGGGGGGACGTCCGCCCCCCGGGATTTTTCGCTCAGTAGTGTTATATATGTAATTTTCGTATAGAAATTTGTGGGTATATACGTTTTCACCCCCCCCCCCCCCCCGGTTCTATAGAAATTTTTGGGTATTCTATAGAAATTTTTGGGTATATATGTTTTCACCCCCCCGGCCGAAAAATCCAAGCTTCGCCACTGGACAAGTGTCCATCAAATTGTTTCTTTTATTATATAGTAAGATCAACATAATTTATCTATTTGTTTTTATTATTTATTGTCTTTTTTTATAAGGGATTTAGCTATTTTATCTACTGTGTTTTATTTAATTTATTATCCGTAGCTATTTTTGAAACCACTTCTCTTCAAAGTTCTTTTTAGTTAAAACTTAAAAGGGATACATGACAAACTATGATTCTTATTAGACCATTAGTAGTGGTAACTTGTTATAATGCCCCCACCATGGGGCATTATCCGACACGTGGCAACCCAGTCAGCATGGGGCATTATAGCATAAAGTGGTGTAGTGGGGATAATGCCCAAATAATGCCCCTTTCAATCCTTAAAAAAAAAAAAAAACAAAGTGATTTCTTATTGGTGGGTCAACCCAAGTCAAGCCTCCAACAAGTGCAAAATGGCGTTTTAAAAATCACGCTACATTCATTTTTTTTTGAAAAATAACGCCCTGTGTAATGGCGGCCGGGGCGTTATAAGGCGTTTTTTTTGAAAAATTTTTAAAAATCACGCCCCACTACGGGTGGTCTTAGTAGTATATATCATTCTTATTTTTATTTTTTTCTATTTAAAGTTGGTTAAGTATTCAACATCATTTTTGTGTGTTATATAGACTTCCTTTTTGAGTTTTTGTTTTTGTATGTTTAACTATTACTTGGAACAATAGCTTGATTAGTTTATTTTATTTGAAAGATTTTAAATATTTTGTAGTATATTAATGATAACATATTATAGATAGGTTGTTTAGGATTAGAGAATTAAGCTATAGGTTAGGCTATTTATATTAGACAATATTATCTTTTTGGCACACTTAGACCACCCGTAGTGGTAACAACTTATAATGCCCCCACCATGGGGCATTATCCGACACGTGGCGTCCTAGTCAGCATGGGGCATTATAGCATAAAGTGGTGTAGTGGGGCATTATTCCAATAACCCCCATTCAATCATTTACCAATTTTTTTTTTTTTTAATTTAAAACATGCACATGCAAGTTGAAGACACACACGAAATATTGGGCATAACTCAAAAGTTGTCAGACATGTGGGAAAATTTGATTGGTCTAGTTAAACTTCATTGGCATTATTCAAAAAGTTGTCAGGGCCATGTTGCTAGTCAAACTCCAAACCAGCGTTTTAAATAAAACGCCTGCAACCAAATTTTCCAAAAAAAATGCCCCATAACGCCTACCGTAATGGTAGGCGGGGCGTTATCGGGCGTTATTTTTGAATTTTTTTTTTAAAAAAACGCCCTACTACATATGGTCTTATACTTAAACAAATACTTAATTAAATAAAGAAACAATATAAAGTGGGTACCAAAGACTAGTCATTCGTTGACTAATCCAAAAACCAATGAGATTAGACCACACCCACCCAACAATAATTATTTTATTAGGTTTCTTCTTTTCTATTTATCATTTATGTAAATAAGTAAAAGTT
Source organism: Helianthus tuberosus (assembly GCA_030545235.1). NCBI lineage: Eukaryota > Viridiplantae > Streptophyta > Magnoliopsida > Asterales > Asteraceae > Helianthus > Helianthus tuberosus. Next base: position 1,350,392 of record CM060395.1, on the reverse strand, counting down.
AGGTTTTCAAAAATCACAATGTTCAAATCTTATTGCTATAAGGCCATGTGTAGTTTATAAATTCCTTTGTGGGACGTTATGTGATAAGCGGGGAAACGTGTAAGAGAGGGTTTTATGAGGCTTTATATAACGTGAGTGTGTAGTGAGGATATATATGTATGGGGCTTTATATATGTATGTATATATATGTGTGTGAGTGGGGAAGATTGAAACACACCGTTATGCATTTCACGAGAAGTGGGGAAGGATGAAACATGGTGCCCCCCGTAATGGTGTTTAGGGGCGCCATGGGGCGTTATGGTGGTGTTTGGCGTGATGTATCGTCCCATTACACAAGGTCTAAACACTTTGAATAACAAGATACATAAAATTTTGGCAGTTGATTTATTTAAAGACAAAATTACAGAAAACAACATTTATGTTTGCCTTATACTACACTTTATATCTTTTACTATGAAATCGGCAAAAATCAACCTTTATGTTCATGTTTTATGACACCCTGTAACCTTTAGCACTAACCACGTCAAAAAAAATCAGTTAAATGGTCACACATGCCTTGCACATGAGGGCATTTAAGTCTCTTAATATATCCCTTTATAAACGAAAATTGTATTTATACCGCACCCCCTGTGATCTTGTTCTTCATGTCAAGCCGATCCCACCCCTAAACGTTTCAATTATCCCGCTCCATCAAAAGCTTCAATGTTTAATATTAATTACCCCAATAAAAAATGATGAATTTAAGGAACTATATAAAGAGCTTTTTAAATTTTATATAGTAATCTCGGTTTATGAACATTAATGAAACCTCTGTCAAATTACAGATCTGCAAATTCCTTGATCAAACTATTGTGAAATAGGGTATAATGAAAAAAACAACTATAGATCTAAGGATCAATATTGGCCACCATCGTCGGTTTGTTCCATTGTTGGAAAAACGATTTAGGCGGCGAAAATTCAAGATCGGTTCGTAAACTTCAATGAGCCGGAGCAAGACTGTTTATAGAGAATGGCGGTTTCCTTCAGATGAGAAATTTCCAGAGGTGAATAACAAAACGCCGATGAGGAGTTTATTAGTCTCGTTTCAAGGTACACCGGTGAATAACGAAAACACCGGTGAGGAGTTCAGTAACATTTCTGAGTTGTTCGATGACTAATTTTGTGTGATTGATGTGGTTAGGAACGAGATGAAAACTGGATTATTGCAGGTGCAGCTACTATAGAGGTAATGTAGGTAGTGGTGCGAGTGATTGAGTTTTGGGGGTGTGGCTACTGTTGAGGTGGAGGGCGATTGAAATTGGGGTTTGTGGTGGCTAGAGGATACAAAAGGGAGGTGGAAGTGGTGGGGTTGGTTGTGGCCAGAAAAGTGGTGCAGGTGGATATGTGAAGAAGAGAAAGAAAGGGGGTGAGGGTGGGGTGCGGTATGTTTGTTTATAAAGGGATATATTAAAAAACTTAAATGCCCTCACGTGCAAGGCATGTGAAGCCATTTAACTGAATTTTTTGACGTGGTTAGTCCCAAAGGTTATAGGCTATCATAAAACATAAACATAAATGTTGGTTTTTGCCGATTTCATAGTGAAATGTATAAAGTGCACTTGAGGCAAACATAAAAGTTGTTTTCTGCAATTTTGTCTTCTTTAAATTCTAAGATAAGATATACAATACATATTTTATAATAAAGGAAACAAATTTATTAAGTAAGTTGGCTGTTTGGCAACTTTTGAATGGTTAAATGCTAAACCAGTAAGATGTCTGAACCATTAAGTGTTGAATTAGTAATAAGTCTGAACCATTAAGAGTCGGTATAATGCTTAACTAAAGACAAATGTCTGACCAATTCAGATTAGAGTATTTAACCATTCAGAGGCAAATATCTGAACCATTTAGACATCTGCTCGTGAGACAAATAGTTTGAACCATTAAATGTTGAACCAGTAAAATGTCTGAACCTTTAAGAGACACATTAATAGCTAAACAAACAACCCCTTTCATTGACAGAGTAATAATCTAATATTATGCGAATAAGAAGAAAGTTATTTATTAATAATATATTTTTAAAAAAATATCAATCATGTTAGTTTTTTTATTACCATGTACTGCAAATAAACTAAAATAAATATATAGAAACAGTGGCGAAGCTTGGATTTTTCGGCCGGGGGGTGAAAACATATATACCCAAAAATTTCTATAGAACCGGGGGGGTGAAAACGTATATACCCACAAATTTCTATACGAAAACTACATATATAACACTACTGAGCGAAAAATCTCGGGGGGCGGACGTCCCCCCCCCCCCCCCGCCCCTCACATGATGCGCCCCTGTATAGAAAGACTTATTCACTGGACCACTCTAGCCAAAGATATAAAGAAAATCTAATTATAAAATATAAATCTTTTTTTTTGAAAGGATATAATATAAATCTTAAACGTCGAAATATCTACAACATAGAAGGATAAAGATAGTCATTTTTCTGTATTCAGAGAATGTAATAAATACATATAAACTTTTAATAAATACATGTAATACTAAAGTGTTTGTATGTATGTATGTATCGATTTATATAAAAATCACTTAAAATTAATATACCTTATGTAAAACAGTAACTACATTTTTTTTGTGGATTGAGTTTCTGAATGTGAATGAATGGCAATAAAATTCCACTTCACTTCTTTGATTTTTGTCTTCAAAGTTGCTACCCAAGGGCAACTTTGCAAACTTGTAGTTTGACCTAATTAACAGCCACAATTTCTTGATCCGTCACCTACAGGGGCGGACCCAAGCATAAGCTTGGGTGGGCGGGCGTCCCTCTTAAAAACAAATTTTTGGTATATTTTATAGGCAAAAAACCTAATCACACCTCTTAAAAGTTTGGTTGAACCCTTCATTTGTATCCCAAGAAATAAATCGAGTGTCCACTTATCAAATCCATCAAATTATACATACATTCCACTAAAAAACAACTCTTGTATCAATATATTTCCTCTAAAAACAAATATTTTTTCTCTCCTTTTCAATTAAATAATATTATCATCACATTTTTCTCTTTCCTTCACTCACAACCACTTTCAATATATATTAAAAAAATTATACTGGGTGAACAGTGTCCCCCAAATATACAGATAAACAGTAACATTTTCTCTCTCCTCCACTCACAACCAATTTTTTTACCCTTTACAATATAAAAACTCACCCTCACAAGTTTTGATGGATTGGATGAGAATGCTAGCTTGTCGTCATACATTACCTCCCCACAAGCGACCTCAAACGTGTATGTCCTAATTCACACTCAACCAAACACGTCTTATGACACGTCATCACCAAGACCGAACCTAGTCAACTTTCACACCATAACTTCGGCAGTTGTACTTGTACACCTTCCATGGTTAATTAAATAACATTAAATAAATTTTGTACAAGTTAACATCTCAAGTCAAATGAAACGTTAGTTCTTCGTAGAATGAATAGAGGACTCTTTGACAACTTTTGAATGGTTAAGTGCTGAAACAACAAGATGTTTGAACCATTAAGTGCTGAACTAGTAAGAGTTCTGAACCATTAACAACCAGTATAATGCTTAACCGTTCAGAGACAAATTTCTGGCCAATTCAGATTAGATGTCTTAACCATTCAGACTCACTATAATTCTTAACCATTCAGAGGCAAATGTCTGAACCATTCAGACATTTGTTCACGAAACAAACAGTCTGAACCATTAAATGCTGAAACAATAAAAAATTTGAACCATTAAGAGGTTCTTTAAGAGCTAAACAAAAAGCCCTTTAGAGTTATTTGTCAAAATAAAAATAAATGTCTAACTATATTTTAGTGACGGTTTCTAGTTATCCTATATATTAAAAAACAAACCTTATGAATAGTATATGAGGTCATTATCGTAATTTCATTGTCTGTTCTAAATATATAAACACCAAAAACACGATCATCATCACTTTCTCATCTCTACAACCCACTTAATCTCAAAACCCTAACACCAAACCCACCATCACCGCTCCACCATCACATCCCGATAGTCCAGCATAAGTCTCCTCACACTTTTTGCTTTGTGTATGCAACACAGAGAAGAAAGACGAAGAGAGAGCAACATATAACGGTGGAGAGACAGAGGAGGAGGCGGAGAGAAGCGGCGGCGGCGGAGAAACGGTGGCGGCGTTGAGGTTCCTCTCGAAATCTTTTTATATCTGTTTCCAATTTTTCAGCTAAACCTAGGGTTTTTGTTGCTTCTTTGATGGTTTCATCGATCCAACTCTAGGTATCTTTAATCCCCCCAATTCCTGTTGATTGTTACCGCATTCTAACATTGCAGAAACCAGAGAATTAGAGAGTGAACCGGAAGTGTGAGAGTGACGCAGCGTCGAGCCACCTGCGGAAACGACAGTGGCGGCTAGGGTTTCGTTTGCCGTTTCAGGCGACATCAGCGGAACCAGATGGTGATGGCAGTTAGGGTATTACCACAGTGATGAGGATGATGTAATTGATTCGTTGTGCTTTTCCAATTATCAAGGTAAAACCCGTCTAACCCACCCCACCAATCTCATCAGTAGTTGCTGGTATTATTATTGTTGTTGTTTGGCAATTTCAGGAGGCTAGAGAGAGAGAGATGTGGGGGGATAAAGTGTTTCTTTTGGCTAACGATCTGGCGTACTTTGTGAGCGCCACTGCCGTCAGAGGTCGTTGATAGGTATGTTGATGATAAAAGGATAGTCTTTTAAAAAATATGAAAGATGGTATTTGCTAGAGGTGGCAAAATGGATGGGTTGGATTGGATTGGTTGTTGGGTCAGAATGGGTTTGGGTTAGAATGAGTTTGGGTTAAGATGGGTAAAAGAAAGAAGAAGGTTAGGATGGGTTTGGGTCAGGATGAGTTCGGGTCAAGATGGGTTTGGGTCAGGATGGGTTGAGAATAAATCGATAATAATAAAAACTGAAAAAAATTATAAAAAATGAAAAAAAATATAAAAAAATTAAAAAAACGAAAAAAATGCAACCATGCTGTTATGCCAATCCTATAAAAATGCAAAGGGTTACTTGCAGTCCAACTCCAAGTTACCAACAACCTAAACAGTCCTACTATCATAACAGCAGTTGTTTGAGAAAGTATCATAGATTGTTAGTAAAGTACATTCATCAACATATGTCAAAGATTTAGACTTAAATTAAACCAAGCACCAACACAGAAAAATATACAATCTAGCAACGTCAAGAACAAACTATGTTGAATCTGAGTTAACTATGCTGAATCTAAGTTAACAAAAAATAACAATGCTGAATCTGAGTTAACAAAAATTAACTACAAATATACAAATAATTATCTAATCGACAAGAACAAAAATTAACTATGCTGAATCTGAGTTAACTATGCTGAATCTCAGTTAACAAAAATTAACTATGTTGAATCTGAGTTAACAAAAATTAACTACAAATATACAAATAATTATCTAATCGACAAGAACAAAAATTAACTATGCTGAATCTGAGTTAACTATGCTGAATCTCAGTTAACAAAAATTAACTATGTTGAATCTGAGTTAACAAAAATTAACTACAAATATACAAATAATTATCTAATCGACAAGAACAAAAATTAACTATGCTGAATCTGAGTTAGCTATGCTGAATCTCAGTTAACAAAAATTAACTATGTTGAATCTGAGTTAACAAAAATTAACTACAAATATACAAATAATTATCTAATCGACAAGAACAAAAATTAACTATGCTGAATCTGAGTTAGCTATGCTGAATCTCAGTTAACAAAAATTAACTATGTTGAATCTGAGTTAACAAAAATTAACTACAAATATACAAATAATTATCTAATCGACAAGAACAAAAATTAACTATGCTGAATCTGAGTTAACTATGCTGAATCTCAGTTAACAAAAATTAACTATGTTGAATCTGAGTTAACAAAAATTAACTACAAATATACAAATAATTATCTAATCGACAAGAACAAAAATTAACTATGCTGAATCTGAGTTAACTATGCTGAATCTCAGTTAACAAAAATTAACTATGTTGAATCTGAGTTAACAAAAATTAACTACAAATATACAAATAATTATCTAATCGACAAGAACAAAAATTAACTATGCTGAATCTGAGTTAACTCACTGTGTGATGAATGGATTGATACTGAATCGACGAAGAAGATGAATTGTAGCAGGAAGATCAGTGCGTCACTGCGTGAATTGCAAAGAAGAATCGACCAAGAATTAGTGCGTCACTGCGTGAATTGCAAAGACCTATGGAGAAGATGATAACCCATCCTGACCCGTTCCTCTTTTTTGTTAAACCCAGTTTGACCTACTAGGTTTTTTTATTAACTTTAGAAGGGCCCATCCTGACCCATTGGAAAAAAACCATTAAACCCAAAATAACCCATTGTGTTTAAATAATAGCCCAAATGAACCCATAATCAGCTCCTTGGGTTAAAATTGCCGGGCCTAGTATTTGCATTGCAAGAACTTTCTTTGATAGGGGCTATTTGGTTTAAGTTGATTAGTGGTAATTAGGAGTATAAAATGCTGTTTAAAAGAAACAACAAAACCTGTAATATCTGTACAAACCCAACAGAAAGTTACTTTTATTTTACTATTTGAATCTCTTATCATTGCAATATATCCTAACATTTCCATAGTACACAAACTATAGGAGTTATGTCCTTGAAAAAAGAAAGTATATTTTTAAGTCTAGAAGGGAACATATAATATTTTCTTGTACCGATTTGTATAGCAATTAAAGAATAAAGTCGTTTATGACAAGGAGCAAGGATTTAGGCGTGAACACTATTTGATTTGAGTTAACTTTGGTTTTGTATTACAATTAGTCCTACTTCTGTTCATTTGGTTATTGGTCAAAACTTTTGGCTTGGCCTTCACATTTCTTCATCTTATAGTTCCTATTTAAAAAGGAAAAAAGTAGTGACATTGATTTTCTTTCTGACATACTAACTTAATTCGAACCACTGTCGAAATAAATTAGATGAGCCTGAAAGGAGGTTATTAATTAGAACACCAAATGGACTCCTTCCACATAAAAGGTGGACTTCAATCACTTTCTTCCTTTGTTTTCAATCAAACTTACTCGAGCTTTTTAAATCTATTTTAAAGGGGCGTTTGGTTCGCGGAATGATTTGGAATTTGTATAGAAATTAGAATTTGAAGGAATTGGATTTGGAATTTAAACATTCCAATTGGAATTGGAAATTGTTGGAAATGGAATCTCAATTCTATTTTTGGGTGTTTGGTTGTCAAATGAATTGGAATCCATCACCCCGGCACCCACAACCACCAGTTCGGGTCGAAACGGTTCGGGTTGAAGCGGTTCGATTCGAAACGGTACAGGTTGAACGATTCGCGTCGAAACGGTTCGAGTCGAAACGCTTCGAGTCGAAACGCTTTGGGTCGAAACGGTAAGGGTCGAAACGGTTCGCGTCGAAACGGTTTGATTCGAAAGGTACAAGTTTAAAAACTGATATATCAAGTACTACTCGGTGTGTTCGAATTAGTGTTTTTCAGTTCTGTTGTGATTTTGTTGAAATAATTGTTGTGTGGAAATATAGATATGCGGGTGTGTGTATATATATACACATATATATATGGGGAGGTGAGACAAAGTGTTAATATGAAGGGTAGGTGGGCAAAGGTGTTTTATGGTATTGTTGTATATGATTGAAGCACTTCTTAGTCATTTCAGATTCAACCCGCTCACAAAAGAAAGAGCGCTGGGAATGATCAAGGGGAAAGCACCTTTTTTGCAGTTGCAAACTAGGACAAAAAAGCAACTGCAATTCGTTTGTCAAGCAGCCATGTCGACTAACATCTCTTTTGCACAGGTTATGAAACTAACATACCCGATGTTAGTCCCAAAACTGGCGACCACAACAATTGTATGAAATCTATATACCTAGAGCTTATCAATTGAAGGATGTTCTTTATGTCTATTTCTATGACGAATATATGTGTTATTTTCTATGATCATATTCCCAGTTGTTTTTAAGCCACACCAAAGCGTGGCGGGCAAAAATTCTATCATTTGTATACGTTGGGCCTTAATTTTTAAGCCCCCCGCCGCAGCGCGGTGGTTTTAAAACCTAGTTAAATTAATTAACTATATTGCATTTATCAACTTTTGTAAATAATACTTTGATCTTTTTTTTTCTTTTTGAATTTTGTATATTTTTAACTTCTTAACTTTTAGCATTGACACTTACAACCCCTTAACTTTTTAAAGACTTTGTAATCGATTTTTACGTGTTTACTTATATGTATGTTTCGGTATAAATTCAAGTTGATCTACGTTTCGATGTAAATTTTCCCGGAAATGATTTGGTTTATATATAATACGTTTTCATTAAAATGTACAAATTCGAGTTACTTTACGTTTCGACACCGACGCAACGAGCCGTACCATTTTTTAACTTAAAAAACAATATTTTCTTATATGGGTATTTTTATACACGTGTCGGGATAAATTCAAGTTGGTTTACATTTCGATGTAAATTTTCTTCGGAAATATGTCGGGCGAAATATAATACGTTTTCATACTTATTTTTATGTACGTGTTCAGTTGGTCTACGTTTTTTACATATTTTTTTTTGGAAACCAGTAGAGTCAAATATAATACATTTTCATTAGACGATATAAATTCGGTATGATATTTTGTACCCACTTTTCTAAATTGTTTAACTTATTATTATTTTTTGGTTTGATAAAATAATCATATCAAACTATTTAAATCTAACTTTTCTTTAATATGACGTCCATACTTTATTTAACTAAATACTTCTTATTAATTTGTATGTCTTATTTTTTCTAAATATGTTAAATAAAAATAGGAAGTGAATTCGTCCTTTGAATATACCGCCGTACCTTTTTTTCATTGGCCAAACAATTTGAAGAGAGGCACATTTGAGCGTGTTTCAAATCACGCTGGAGGGAGGTTTTGCGAAATAACGTCGGAAAACGCCATGGGGGTATGGGGCGGGCGTGTTTGGGGGAAAACGCCGGAAAAGGCCACCACTACGCATGGTCTTAGGCTATAGCCTAGTGGTTAAAAAGAATTATCTCTTGTGTGGAGACTAAAGTTCAATCCTTGTAAGATGTAATTTAAGGGGAAAAGTTAAACATAAAAAAAAAATACAAAAAGAATAGGATTTTGGAGTGTGTGGTTTAAACTTTAAACCCTTTAATGACAATCCTGTATTTAAGTTGAGTTGACATGGTTAACATGTATAGTAAACATGCTGTGTAACTCATGTCTGAGTTGTACTAAAACTAAACGATACTTATTTTTGTAAGTTTATTTTTATTTTCTCATCAACCTAACCCTAGCTACTTATTAACTTATATAAACTTAATCTCTAATATATCAATTTTTTAAGTTTATTAGTTGTTTTTTAAATAACAAATTAATACTAAATGACAGTGGGCATGAAACAACACGTTGGGTTGATGACCATGGTCTGAAAATGGCTGGATATGCAAATCATTAACATGGTTTCCTTACTGTATAACGTTAAAGTATTTATTTGAAAGCAATATTAAATCTTAATCAATACTTAATGCTGAAAATGAGATATTTCATAATCATTAAACCAAAAGTTAATGAAAATCTATGTATTGATAATAAACAATTACAAAAAAATAAAAATAAAATAAACTATAAATAATCAACATGTAATTGCATATGGTAGTTTGTACCATTGGTTTTGAGAGTTTTTCAAAAAAAAAAAAAAAAAAAAAAAAAAAGAGTAAACTTCCGTTTTGCTCCCTGTGGTTTGGTCATTTTAACGGTTTTGCTCCAATAGCTTAAAAATAGCAATTTTCCTCCCTGATCTTTCGAGTTTATCGCCAGTTTCCTCCCTGATGGAGTTAGAGGCTGGGAGCAAAATGAAAATAAGTTAGAAAAATCAGGGAGGAAAATGGCTATTTTTAAAGTATTGGAGCAAAAACGTTAAAATGACCAAACCATATGGAGAAAAAAGGAAGTTTACTAAAAAAAGGATTTTTCCTTTCTAACCCTAAAGTTCAATCTTTGGTAATTTAAGTCCAAAGTTTCATTATTTTGTAATTTAAACCCTTTGATTAGTTTGATTTTTCACTTATAATTCAAAAGTTTCTATCTTTTGCAATTTAACCTCTTTGATTTTTTTTTACTTTTAACCCAAAGCTTTTCATCATTTGTAATTTAAACACTTTTTAACTTTCAACTTTTGGTCCCTTATACTTAGGGCTGCAAATGAACCGAACGAACATAAACAAGACATTGTTCGTGTTTGTTTGTTAGAAAATATATGTGTTCGTCAACCGTTCACGAACACTTATCGAACGAGATTTTATGTTCGTGTTCGTTTGTTAAGGAAATGAACTTGTTCGTGTTCGTTTGTGTTTGTTTGTTAATTTTAGGCAACGAACAAAAACAAACATTGATGAACACAGATGAGCACAAACTAATGTTCATGAACACAAATGGAAATAAACGAACGCAAATAATCGTTCATGAACAAAATATATAATACACTGACACTTATTAAATATTTAATTTGTCGGAATTTTGAAGTATTTAAATAAATATAAAAACTAAAAACACTAATGATCTATCAAACACAAACGAACACGTTACCGAACGTTCACGAACATAAACGACCGGACGCGACCTCTGTTCATGTTTGTTCGTTTAACTAAACGAACGAAATTTCTTGTTCGTGTTCGTTTGTTTTAATAAACGAACGAACACAAACGAACTTCCCGCCGAACGGTTCACGAACTGTTCGCTGAACGTTTGGTTTGTTTACAAGCCTACTTATACTTTTCATCTTTTGAAAGTTTTCTGTTTGACGCTTCTTTCTAAATTTTCCGAGTTAACACGCCGCAACGTGCGTGTGGGGTTCAACGTTTTTTCATCTATTTTTCCCGTTTGACAGGCTTGTTGCAGCACATCTATTTTCCCTGTTTGATAAGTTTGTCGCAACGCGCGGGTCAAAGATCAACTCAGTTATTCTTTTCTATGTTTTACACACACTTTCACGGTCATGTAAGAAACATTTGATTTTCATCTAATATGATATATAACTAACGAATCCCCGCCGCATTGCAGCGGGTGGTAATTCTAGTTGTTAAAAAATAGCATTATATATAGCTAGAATAATAAGCCGACAAGGCAGCAACGTTGGTGCCGTGTGTTACTTATTTTATTTTGTCAAATACACATACATACATACATATATAGGTGGAACTTTCGTGTCCTTTCACTTTTCTACCGGCAATATATTGTGTATTTGTTGGTTGTAGATCTAATTTTATAAATCCGCTTCAGGCCGTCAATAGAATAGTATGAACACATCATTAGTATATATTTTAACCTTTCACATTTAAAAGTTTTTTTTTTTGTATAATTTAGTTCTGTCACTGTGATTATTATATCATCTAATCTAAAGGATGTAATAACAGATTCAAGATTTGGACATTTCCTCATCAACAAACTACACCAAAATGCAAAACACCACCTACCTGCCTGCCTATCTGCTACTATCAAACTTTCAAAAACCGCAACCACAAGTCCACAACAAAGGATGGTACTAGGTGTAGGCTGCAGATCCTTCATGTATAGCTAGATCACAAAAATATATACAAAAAAAAACATATTAGTAAGTCATATTCACACATGATACGCCATTCCCACCTCAAGGGTCGAAGCATGAGGTACAGTTAACGAGTCTGTTGGCGGCCTGCTGTTTCTTCTCAAGAACTCATAACCTACATTTATACACACTTTTTTAACCAAGCTTGACCCTTTTTTTGCTTTAACATATGAATGTCCCAAAATGTAGGCTACCCCTGCTTCCCTGGCCTCCATTAGGTCACGTAACTCGGCCCGTGAACCATCGTCAATCTTTGGGCTCTCTGGTACCACAAACCTCACTCTTTTCTCTACTTGGTTAATGGGTGAGGCCCGTATTTCCTGAACCTCAGCCCCATCTTGGTCGTCCATGCGCAATTGCACGCCTTCTAGGTGTGTGGAAGGTGTTCCCACAACAGTCATCGCCTCCCCATCGTTGTATAGTTCCCCGTTCGCAATTAGCCCGTCAGGGGTAGTGCTGTCTTTTTGCTTCCTAATAAACTCGGCTACGCTACAAACCAAATCCTTTTCAAACTCCACATCATCCTTGTGGACGTCACGGTAACCATACCTGACTATGCACCGATACACACGGTGCTCTCGTGGGCCTATATGGCCCACCAGAAACCGTTCTTCGTGTTGCACATGTGGGATGGGGACTGATTTCACACAAAGGAAAATGAGCACTTGATGAAAAGCAGGGAGGTTGGTCACAAAATGGGAAAAGATTGCGGGGATGCCCGACACGAGCTCGGTGTGAACGAGCCCGATTCCTTTTACCCGGACTATGCCAAGCGTAGGGCCCAGGCTCAGTAGCCAATCAACCGATACTTTATTCTGGACATCAAATTCATACTTTTTAATCATACCGTAGTGCCACACGTACATCACCAGCATGAAGATAAACGAGAGTGCTATCGGGACCCAAGCCCCTTCAAGAAACTTTATAAGAGAAGCTGAAAAATACAAAGCTTCAATCGTCCCGAAGAGCACCACAAAACCAATTGCAAGAAAAACACTTTGGTGCCAGCAGAGGACAATAACGAGGGACATTAAGCATGTTGTAACCAACATAACCGTAATAACCGCCAAACCTGATCAACACATCATGAAATCAATATTCAATAGAAGGTATTTGACAAAATCAAGTAAAACTTGTGTAAACCACCATACCTGAAGCGTTACCCATGCGTTTTGTATCTCTAAACCCGATGGTAACAGCTAAGCATAGCATCATCAAGATCCAGTTGATCTCTGGAATATAAATTTGCCCATGAAATTTTGAAGATGTATGGACTATTTTGACCCTGGGAAAGCATCCGAGAGCATAACACTGTTTGATAATTGAAAATGTCCCGGTAATTATGGCTTGACTTCCAACTACTGCAGCAAGTACGGCGATCAACAGTACCGGCACCCTCAAATTCTCTAAAAAAAGAGATGAAACCAGCCAACCCGAAGCGAGATTTAGCAAATAACTAAATACATCATTTGACGTGTTTTAATATTAACGTTCAAAAGCAACTTACCGGGTACAGAGATGTAGAATCCAATCTTATAATCATTTTCGATAACATGATGCTGAGACAAATAAGCAGCTTGTCCCATATATGCAAGAATTAAGGATGGATAAACGAATGATGTAAAAGCTATTTGTATAGACAACTGTGAAAAGTGTCCAAGATCAGCAAACATAGCTTCCGAGCCTGAACAAATGGACAATTTTTTTTAAAAAAAAAGATAACTTTACCCCTACAAGACAAACAATATTGAGCGTGTAATATAAAAGAAAACTTGCCTGTTATGCATAATAAGATACCCCCTAAAGATTTCCAGCCTCTGGTTTGAGTTTTCTTGAGAAAATTATACATGTGAAGAGGAGATAGCGCTTTATAGATATGAGGGTTCCAGTGAAAAATATTGTATACACCGATCGAGCTGATGCACAAGAGCCACAATATAACCACGGGTGCAAACAAGTGCCCAACCCTGTGGGTCCCATAATGTTGCAGGGCAAACAATGCTATCAGTATGATACATGGAACAGGGACTTCTACATCTGCAACAACATACAAATTCCTCTTATCATTATGCGTATTATCTAAGCGTAAGTGAAATCGAGTGATCCAATGCGGGTCCCTGTGTTGTGAGATGGTTAACATTGTATATGCAAAATTTGCAACTAAACAATAACAATCTGTGGTTCTTTTTTTAATACGATTATGGAGAGATGACAACTGCTTCCATAAAAATGACCTTTTCAAGTAGACCGAACTCCTTATAGTGGTGGATGATGTGTGATCCATTACTTAAAGATGTGTTTGCAAGTGTGTTTAACATATTATTTATCTGATTCTAATTATGTATGTAAAAATAATCAAACTTGCATCCAAAACAACCCTCAACTTGGTTAAACCGTGCGTAATCTCGTTACAGGTGGTTTACTCGTTTGACATAATAAAGGTTGTAGTACTTTTTATATAAAGCATACTATGATTAGACGCCTTAACTTGTTTCATACACAAGTTCATAGGATTAAGAGAAATATGCTCTGATTATGCTACTTTATACACAAGTTCATAGGATTAAGAGAAATATGCTGATTATGCTACTTTATTTGATGGGAAGTATTAACTAGTTTCATTCACAAGTTGTTGACATGAAGGAATTTTAGTTGGTATGACAATATTCCTTTCATGATATTAATAAAAAAGAATCCAACAAACTAAAAACAAATAGCTTGTTAGAGAATTTAGTACCAAAGATTATTATCACATTCACATGATAGAGACCTTGATTACCCAAGTTCATTAACATACAACACTTACATTTGTGATGTTCTTTGGCCATTGCAAGTTCCACACCGGAAACCGCTGAAAACACTGCAAAAGTCACCACAGCATCAAATCAATCCAGCTGATAGAAAATAAAGAATTTATGCAAAATCCCAAAAGAAAAGTTGAATACTTTTCACAATATTTCATTCATCTCAAGAATAATTTACATCGAGATAGTTGGTAAACGGGCAACAAGCCTGCGCCGCCACCCCTTTCACACCCCTTTCACAAGAAACAGATAATATCATTATTGAATTAAAAATAAAATAAAAAAATACCCATTTTACTCACAGTTTGATATCAGTTGTCATAAAAACAACTAAATTTCAGATTTAAAAATTAGTAAAACTCCAGAAAAATACATAAATAAATGTCACAAATTTGAGATTAACCAAAAAGTTAAAGAAATAAGAAACCTGAAAGAGCAGGAGTTAGGACACCATCACCAATGACCATACAAGCCCCAACAAGAGCCAAGACAAGCAGAAACTTATGCAAAACTCTATGTTTCTCCAAAGTGGATTTAAGTCTTGACCCAAAAGAAGTGAGGGCTAAATTATCAGGTGTTTCCTTTTTGTAGCTTGATAATTCTTCATCAGCTAACTGAGAATTAGGCAATGAACTGACTCTAGCATGTCTACAAAGCAAGGAATAGAGTGCAAATGTGCCTCCTTCACCATTATCATCAGCTTTAAGCACAATGAACACATATTTCAACAAAGGGACTAAAGTAAGAGTCCAGAAAATAAAAGACAGTGCCCCAAATATTTCTTCATTGGTCTCTGAGTGTTGAATATCTTCTGCAAAAGTGCTTTTAAACACATACAAGGGTGATGTGCTTAAATCTCCATAAACCACTCCCAAACTTTGGTAAGCCAATGTCAAAACTGTCCTCCATGACTGTTTCTGTACACAAAAAGAAAAGATTTTCAAATGGGTGTTTTTAATTTGTATTTTGGCAAATTACTACATACCCATCTCACCTTTTGATGATTCTGATGAAACCCAGTTTCCAGATCCATTATAAGCTGCTTCAGATTAATAAAGTTTCCTGCTTTAGTTGATGACTCACTGAAGAAAAGTAATGAAATTAGGTGGTAATTAATTAAGTAAAATGCACCCACTCCGG
The DNA here is from genome assembly GCA_030545235.1 of Helianthus tuberosus. NCBI lineage: Eukaryota > Viridiplantae > Streptophyta > Magnoliopsida > Asterales > Asteraceae > Helianthus > Helianthus tuberosus. The sequence goes on along the minus strand of CM060395.1, from coordinate 1,334,783 downwards.
TAAAGAATATAAACAGATTAAAATATATACTCTGAGATAATCTGGTTGCTTAGCACCATAATAACAGGAATGGATGGAGAAAATGTATTGTTTAATGTGAGAAAGTGGTAAGATGGCAGTTGAAGTATGACGAAAACAAGTGCGAAATTGGAGCCTAAAAACTGTACTATAATAATTGCGTGTGGTAGTGTAATTAGTGTATTAATTTTAATAAAAACTGTAAATTTATTCTTTTGGATTTCATCAGGTGAGGTGGGTGTGGGCCGTGTGGCTATGTATGTATGTGTTACATCTTCTAGATTTTTCTTTTTGACTAATAGTTGTTAGCATGTTTATTATATCACCCGAAATTCGTTTTCTCACGTAAAGTTAATTCGGAGGGTCAAACCCATAGACTTGAAACACTTTCCCAAACATTTTGTCACAATTTTCCTTTTTTTCAAATTAATCCTTCTTTCTTTTTCTCTAATTATTATTCTATAGATAATAAAAAGTGTTGTCATATCTTGCATAAATTTTCAGTTTTCTTTGTGGACGGTAAAGATTTAAGATATGATATATTTCATATCGATGTGTTTTTTTGTCGGAATTATTTTTAAGATTTTCCATATAACAAAAAAATTGGACGAAGTTAGTGGACTGCACTATAATTGATACGAAAATCAAGTTTTTGATTTAAAAAAAAAATCAAGTTTTTGGTTTAAAAATGTAAAAAATAAATCTTTTGAACTAAAATAGACATTTATGTCAACCCACATGGACTAAAATTAAAAATTTCCTTATAAAATAGTTATATACTTACCTCTATACATCCTACACATTATACATGTTACATGAGACTTGAATATTGATTATTTAACCTTAAAAAAACACTTAGGATACATTAAAGATCCACCATAGATCCTACCTCGATAGATCCTACACATTATAGATCCACCATACCACATTGGTTGATAAAAACCTATAATCATTGTTTTCTCATGGTGGTTTAGAAAAGACTTTTTTCAAATAATATTATATGTAAAAATAATGTACTCAGTTAATATAACCTTCTTTACTTTTGTTAGTAATAATAACAGAATCTTTTTTTGATAATCTTATAAAGTGTCAACTTTGTGAAAAGTTAAGTAAATTATCAATATAATAATATATTAACAACCAACTAATATTGTTTTATATTTGTTTACATTATGAAAAGTGAGAAGAAAACTATTACTTTGAAATTAAGAAAAAGAAGAAGAAAAAAGTTCTTAGTGGGAAAAGGGAAATAAAGGAAGCCCACTTAAGTTGCCCAGAAATTGCTTTATATGTGCACCCACGACTCATGAATGGAGATCACATTACTTTTCACTTGTGATGTGTTAGGTGCCATTCTTTCTCAACCTCCTTATCAATCTTTACCAACTTTATTTTATTTTATTCTTTTACTTTTATTATTTACCCTTATAAATCAACTCTTTTATTGCATTCACATGATTTGCACATACCTTGATTTAACTAAAAAATAAACCGACTTTAAACTAAATGATGAAACTTGTTATAAAAATGAAACATAAAGGATTACCAATGTGATTTTGAAACATTAAGGATGAAACATGCAATTTCATACAAACGTATTGTGTAAAAATTTGTAAAAAAGGAAAAGAAAACAAATTTAGGTCAACACACAAGGTTTGTTAGACTGAAGGGAGTGGGGCGACTCCCCCACCCGAGTCGCCCGGAGTCGTCTGGAACACCGCCCCCCTTGGCGTCTTGGGTGGCGTCCCCCTCCAGCCCGTCTCCAGCAGATCGCCCCAACTTTTTCATTTTCCATGCATATATCCGTTGGCAACGGATAGTTTGGCCCAAGTTTTTTTTTTTTTTTAAATACATCCCACCTTTATAAATAATACCACATATCAAACACATTTTTACCACAATCTTCTCTCAACTCATCAAAATTTATACCAATCTTCTATCAACTCGTCAAAATGTATCCCCACAACATCCCTCCTTTCAACCAAAATACACAATCTTCCAATCCACAACCCGATATGGCGGACCCAAACATTTTAAATAACCCCGCTTTTCACGCCTATTTCAATAATATGCACGTTGCTAGCCCTACACCGCAAGTATACTACAACAATACGACGATACCGCAAAATATGGGGTTCACCACTTGGAACACACAACAACCCGGTGGTTTTCAAAACGTTGGAGGATCGAGACAACAAAATGGTATAAATTTTTTAGATATTTTTTTGTAAAGAATATGTTTTTTTTTTTAACTTTGTTTGTATTCCATCTAGTGGTGGATTTAGATGACGAAGAAGTTCCGGAGACCCAGTTCCATGTCGGTCAAAATGATGTTGAACCTCAAAAAAAGAAACGTTCACACAAGAGGAAAACACCGGGTGAAGAACGCTTGAAAACCAAACCGATACCATGGACTTCCAACGAGGAAATGAGCTTGTCCAAGGCTTGGCTAGAAATAACCGAAGACCCGAGATGTAGTAAGTTGTCTTATAACTTATTGGTCTCGTATGTACAAAGTTTTCTATAGATAACTATTCTTTTGTTTTTTATAGGTAACTATCAAAAGGAAAAAAACATATTGGTCTCGTATTTACAACGTTTTCCTCAAGTTGGAAGATCAAGAAGATGGATACCGTGATCCCGATGGTATTGGCGCGAAGTGGCGTAAAATGCGTCATTTGATTCAAAGTTTCAACCAAATATACACTCGCCTAAGTAACTCGAGTGTGCGCCAAAGTGGTTCTGACGATGCGATGCTCCAAGCAAACGCCCAAAATGAATTCCGAGCCGAACACAAGAAGGCGTTTCCTTATCTTGCTATTTGGCAATTTTTAAGAACGAGTTCGAAATTTCACATAGTCATCGCCTTCGATCCATTTAAAACTCGTGGCCAACCGTTGGCTAAGCGGTCAAAAACCTCATCCTCAAACGACCATCAAAGTACCGGTTCGGACGCTCGGTGCCAAATAAATCTCAACGACATTGAGGAAGATTTGGAAGAGCCACATGTAGAGGCCGATGCGTTTCAACCACCACAACGGCCGGTTGGCCGAGATAGGGCCAAAAAAGCCGCCCAACCGTCTTCTAGCGGTGTACGAATCGACTACACCGAAACGTTCGAAAAAGTGACCAATAAGTTAGACGGCTTGTTGCAAACGAGCCAACAACGGATCAACTTAAAAAAAGAACACGGGGACCGAAAGCTAAAGCTGAAAGAAAGTCGTCAAAAAGCACTTGATTTGCAAATATTAACATCCGACACGTCAAACCTTACTGGAGCCGAGCTCGCTTTAGCCGAACAAATGAAGCAAGAAATTCGAGAAAAATATAACCTTTGTTGATTGTATTTTTTTTATTTTTGTTGATGTATTTTTTTTTAGTTGATGTATTTTTTATTTTATTGAAGTAATTTTTTTTATTGAAGTATTAGTTTTTATTTACTTTGATCAATACTTTTATAAAAAAATAGGACTTTTTTTTATATCTTTTACATAAAAAAAGACAAAATAAATCAATTCACGTGTCGCAAGACGCCCCACCCAGCAAGGTTGCCCCACTCCCCCTTTTTTGGTCAAAATCCTCTAATATGACGTGGCGCCACGTATCGCAAGACGCCCCATCAAAAGGATGCTCCACTCCCCTTAGTCTTATATCTCTCTTTCTTGTTCTCATTAACTTTCTTCTCAATATAGTTGCAAGGTCATTCCCCAGAATCATCTGCACAACTGCCAAATGAGTCATTCCCCCACACGTCAACTTCATCTTCTCCAAATCAATGTTTACGGGCTAACCCCTCATGTATACTTCAACTTATTCTACCTCATATTTATCTCTAATTACGTTTCATCGTCAACTTTTTGACCAACAACACATTCTTTATGTTGTCCATTCACACTTCCAATACCTTTAACAACATCAACACCTTCCTCTTCTTGTTTACTCACATCCATGGTTGTTAGAATCGTTAGGCGCTAGTCGGGCGATGGGGGTACCGATTTTTTATATGTACTTTTTTTACATAGATATGTTTTAACCCCTCATCTACCCATTTTTTTATTATGCAAGATTAATCTTTGGAATTTATAGGTTTTGGCCGGAATCTGACTTATCTTGCTTGAATAGCCTATTTCCGGCCAACGAGAACCGATGTCCGGCCGACTAGAACCGTTTTTCCGGTCGACTAGATCCGATTAAGGCCGACTAGCGATTATTTCACCGATAACCTAAAAAATAATAAGTGGTTCACTAATTAGCGATTAATCCCAATTTTTCCAGCACTGATTACATCCATACATCCTAGACCAACATAAGTATCCTATTCAAAGTCAAACTCCAGCATTTCTTAAACAAAAATATTTCATTTTTCAAATTCAAACTAAAAATCTTGCAACAACTCAACATTACATTAATTATATAAGGAATATTGGATAATAATCCCAACTTTTCGCCGTTGATTGCCAACAGTTCTAACTTCAAAAATAACCACTAACGGTCCCAACTATTAACATATTGGCCTCCAATTGACTTTGACTAACAGAATCCTCACGCCGTTAGTTCCGGTCGCCGAAAAAAAAAATGTTTTTGTCCAGAAAAAGGGTTCTAAAGATTCAATCTAAGGTTACAAATAGGTTTGGGACGAAAATGTTGAGTATTCCGGCCAAAAAGAAGTTTGCCGGAAAATGAGTTTTCCGACGACCTCGATAATTGGGGCTTTTACTAGAAAAAAGTTCCTAAACGTCCGTAATAAGTTTACAAAGAGGTTTGGGCTAAAAATGTTGAGTTTTCCGGCCAAAAAAAGAGTTTCCTTGCCAAAAACGTTTTTCCGGTGACCGAAGACTAACGACATTAGAGTTCTGTTAGTCAGGGTCCATTGGAGACTAATATGTTATTAGTTGAGACTGCCAGTGGTTATTTTTGAAGTTGAGGCTGTTCGCAGCCAACGACATTAGAGTTCTGTTAGTTAGGGTCCATTGGAGACTAATATGTTAATAGTTGGGACTACCAGTGGTTATTTTTGAAGTTGAGGCTGTTCGCAGCCAACGACGAATAGTGGGAATTATTAAAATCCAACATTCCATTAGGGGTGAGCAGAAAACCGAAATAACCGAATCGTAACCGAAATAACCGACAAAACCGAACCGAAATAAAAAACCGATGGTTTGGTTTTCGGATTTTTAATAACCGAAAATTTCGGTTCAGTTTTTGGATAACCACTTTCAATAACCGAAAAAAACCGAACCGAACCGAACCGAAAAAAAAACATATATTTTTTATGTTTAAGTTTAAGTGTTCAACCCATGCTATTAGAAATTGTTAATTTTATTCTTGAATATTAAGTACTTATAATAAAAACATTAAGATGTTTATTTATAATTAAGATGATTTATTTACTGCGTACAACAAATAACAAAATTTAATGTAAAAATTAAACAATCTTCAAAGTATTATAAGAGAAACAGACCTAATAAAAACATTGAAGAAACATAAAAATGGATTATAAGGTTAGGTTTATGTAAAACCGAAATACGAAAAACCGAACCGAACCGGTGTAAAAACCGAAAAAACCAAAACCGAAAAAAACCGAAACCGAATGGTTTTGAAAAACCGAAAACCGACATTTCGGTTTGGGTTTTGATTTTGCCCAAAAACTGAACCGAACCGAACCGTGCACACCCCTACATTCCATTATATAAAGTCAAACTTACACCACCACCACCACCACAAAAACCCATTTGAACACTAACTACCCTCGTATATACACTATACCATTTAGTGAGTGCATAGTTTTTTATAACACATACTTAAATTGTATGTTCAAGAAATGCATTTCTAGTGTCAAATTCAGATGTGAGTTTTGACGAACACAATTTTTATTTACATCAAAATTTTGTGTATGATATAAAGAATATTTCTTTTTGGCTTTTACATCTTTCTTTTATAAGAGAATTAGTAAAATATTTATTTTATAACCGGATTCAAACAAAGTGTTTAATTTATACATCCATTGTTGTGACTGATATACAGACTATAGTATACCTTTCATTAATAATGTTTAATGTATACGATTTGCTAACTATCTTGTACGTGGCCTTTCAAAAAAAAATCTTGTACGTGGAGTGAAATGAAAATGATGGATATTATTAGTTGGCAGTGACTTTGATCTGGACCAACAATTGGGACCAACATAGGCCTCACCCCTCAACCATTTTTAATTACACGTTACACGTATAAATTCATATCCATATCATTATCCTTAAATTTCATTCATAGATTGGTTATTGAATTGACATTGACACTTTGCGGTTTATTCTATAGGATTTTTTTTAGTAACATTTTGTTAGAATTATAAGTAAAAGGACTGTCGCTTAAAGGCTCTATAGAACCATGTTGATTGTTAAGTGTAAATGAATACACTAGCGGATCTTGAACTTAGTTTCTGTAAAATCAGGGGGACTCTCAGAATCCAATATTTTACGCTACATATTTTTTTTTTTCCGAAAATTTTCGCTAAAATTTATATTATGAAATGAAAAAACAGGAGGGGTCGGGGGACCCGTCTGGCCCTCACTAAGAACTGCCATTTCATGAACATAAATTATATACAAATATTTCTAAACATTCTTAAAATTTAGACATGTTCTAAACGTTCAGGTTATTGCTAGTTTTCTTATTTTTATTCATTTCGATGATTTTTTTTTATAAATATTTTCATCAAGTTTTTGTATTTTCATCAATGTCCCTTTCCAAGTCGATATCTTAGTGCTAATAACTACTGCCTAGTTATTTTGACCAATCAGTTTTAAAAATGTAATATAATTTGTATTCCATTTTTAATTATGAAATAACCCGAAAGAGTTGTTTGATAGACCATTGCGCCACAGATCCTTGGGGAGAACAGGAAAGCCAAAGATATTATTCGGGGCCTTATAATGATTGCTTGCTGGTGTATTTGGAAATCTCGTAACGAAAAGTTTTTCTCGAGCGCTAAAGGTTGCAGTGCTGAAATCTTCGGGGAGGTGAAATCTGTTGGGTTTCTTTGGTTAAAATGTAGATCTTCTCATAAGGGTATAGTGTGGAGTGAATGGTGCAAGTCTCCTTTGTATATTGAAGACTCAAAAACCAGTTGGTGCGACCTGGTCAGAGTATAGCTTCAGATGACCTAGCAAGAAACCTGCAAGATCACAAAAGAACAAATACACCGTTAGCCTCGTCACAGGGAGGGGGGCCTCTCTGTGACCAAGCTCGGGCGTGAGAATAAGTATCTGAGAGGAGGAAATAGGTCAGGGAGAGAGAGAGAGGAGAGTTTAGAGAGAGAAAGTAACGATTACCCCTTGCTGGAAATCTTGGCGGGGTATTTATAGCTTTTGGGTGTGCTGATGTGGCAAGTTAGTTAGGGTCGGACCAGTCGCTGTCATGGCAGTTATGGAGGTGGGACCCAGTTAGTTACGCCGCACCAGCGTGTCTGTCCGATTCGTCTTATGGTGCAAGGTCCGGTCCGACCTTAGTGTGCCATGATTCGGTCCGGTCAAGGACGTATCCTCATCAAGTCCCCCTAGTTCGTAGCGTTTCTTAGATAACAGCTTCGAACTATGACGGCGCAATTTTGGCGGTCTAAATCTCTGATTTGTCGCTTTGCGAAGTTTTTTGAATTTTAAATTTCTCGGCGGTGACCTTAGTTGGGTAACCGACATTCACTTTATGCTTCCCGCCTGATGTGACGGTTGGTGTGCGTCAGCTGTCATGACGTGTCACCATCTGATTGGTGGTTTTAAGTCGGTTTCCACACCCCTATAAAAAAGGAGAAAAAACAAACTTCCGATTTCACTTTTCACTTTTCATCTTCTTCATCTTCTTCACCTTCTTCATTCCTTTTTCTCTGAAAATAGGCGATCTGCAAGACAGGTTAGTTTCTTCTTTGTATAATGGCGAAAAGCAACTTGTCTAGTTGCTTTAATGTTTTGAATAAAAACGGTTTAGCTTGGTACGTTGAAAGATATGCAATCCCTGCATCTCTGCACCCCGTTCTCCCCAAAAAGGACACGCCTATTTATCCGTTTCCTTCGGGGAAGATAGGGGTTTACACCCGTTTATTCGATTATTGTAACTATCGTCTTCCTTTGACGAAGTTCTTGATCGGAGTTCTTACGTTTCACGAGGTTCACATTTCTCAAATGAACCCCTTCGGCCTTGCCAAGGTGTGTCATTTTGAGTTGGCTTGTCGTAGTTTGGGGTCCGACCCGGACTTGGATGTGTTCCGGACTTTTTACAAATTGAATCGGTCCGGCAACTGGTACACCTTCGAGGTCAGAGATAAGAATTCCTGCTGCTATACATGGATTACTACTAGCATAAAGGACTGGAAGGAACGATTTTTCTATGTTGATGACCGGTGCGTTCCGGAGTTTATGGTATGGAGGACCAAAAAGATGAAGTTCCCATCTCCTCTTCCTGAAGATTTTGAATTTAATAGGGACTTATACGCAAACTTGATTAAGGAAGCAGGCTGCATACAAAGTTATCCGGAACACATTCTCGTTATGGGACGGATCAGCACGATTTGGGCCGAACCGGAGTGGTATCCTACCCTTAGGTGGAACGGAGAGGGTTAGTCATGCCTTTTACTTTTTGACACGGTGCTCGTCGTGTCACTTGTATAATTATTTTATTTTTACTTTTATCTTTTCTTTCATTATACCAGACTTTGGATACTACTTGCTTACTTTTTGCAGCTATGGGTTTGAGAGAAGCTTTAAGATTGAAGTCCTTCGACTCCAAGGAGCTTGAGATCCGAGCCACAAGGACACCGAAAGGTGACCCTCTGTATCTAAACGTGGTGCAGGAGAATCTTTATCAGATCCGAGAGCTGGAAGTTCCGGATGACCAAGGAGGTTTAGCTGGTCAAGGGGGTTCAGGCTCAAATCCTGCGGCACAAACAGCAAATGTCGCTCCGGTTCAAACTGTGGTGGTGACCGGCAGTGGTAAGGGTAAGGGTAAGGAATCCGGCTCGATCGGGTCGAAAGGATCTGGTTCCAAGTTTGTGATCGAAGATGAAGGTGTCCATCTATCTGTGGGAGATGAAGAAGAACGTGCTGAAAATTTAAAGGAGGGTGGTGATGATGATGAGGAGGAGGAGAACGAAGAGGAGCAGCCTCAGATTAGCTTGAAGAGGAAGAGGGCTCCGTCTAAGTCTGGTCCGAAACCCAGGCAAAAGAAGGCGAAGACGGATCTTAAGACTATTACTCTAGATGACGATGATGACCAAGTTACTGAATTTTCTGCTGCTGGAGGCGTGTTAGCGAATTTAGACGCTCATCTTCATGGGGGGCGCACCCCAAGGGACCATCCGTTGAACATTCCATCAAGCCCATTGTCCTTCGGGGGAGGTGCCACCAAGGTTGTTGCTGATGTTCTCATGTCCGACCCCAAGAGGATCGAACCTTCTCCTTCGGGTAAGTTCACCACGGGGGTTGCTTCTAATGTGTCAAGGCCGAGCCCCAAGCCCGTTGATGGTGGGGACAGTGCCTCTTCGTCCCCTTTGTGGTTTAATACTGAAGCTGTTTTCTTATCACGGGAGTTAGGTTCGGGCGGCATTGAGGATATGGACTCAACTCGAGCATTGGAGAAGTATGTTCCGGAGTGGTCGCTGACGAACAAGGACCGGATAGTGGATGCTCTGTCGGCGAAAATGACATTATTTCATTTGGGGACTCCTGCTGAGCATTCTCATTATCGGAAGATGAGCGGCCCGGAGCTTGGGAATGCCCTTATGATAAATCAAGCTCAATCTAATTCATTGGTGGTGGAGTCGTATAAACGTTGGATCGAATCGGAATCAACCTGTAACAAGCTCCGACGCGAAATTGCCAACTTGAAAAATGAAGATAATGTTCGGTCGAAGACGAAACAAGAACTGAGCTCTCTTCGATCTCAGATTAATCGTTTAAAGGAGCAAAACTTAGAGGCAAAAGAGGTTAACAAATCGACCCAAGCTTCGGCTGCGGCCGCTTATGAGGCTCGAGACAAAGCTCTTCAAGATTTGGAAATTTTTAAGTCAAAATTCACTGACTTGGAGAAAAAATTGTCTGGTGCGGAGAAGAAACATGCGGCCGAACTGAAGGAAATGCAGACATCTCACGATCAACTTCTGGCCGATTATCACCGCCTAGTTGACGGTATGTTCATAATCCATTTATCTTTTATTGCTTCCCTTTCTTGCTTATTGAAACTTGTTTCTCTACAGTTAAAGACGAATTAGAGAGAGCCCGTGACAGGGAGTTTGAGGCACATAAGACAACGATTGATGAGGCAAAAGGGATGTTGATTCGCTGCGAGCGTGATATGATTGAATCGTATGCCCAACTGCCGGAGCTTAAGCTTACCAAACAATGGTTCTTAACAGACGGGATCGCGTGGGTTGTCAAACTGGTGCATCAAAGCCCGGAACTGGAGAAAGTTGTTGCGGATTTGGTGAACAGTGTTAATGCGGTTGGAGCGAACGAAGGCATTAAATACAGCTTTGAGGCTGCTAAGGGCCCTGCTCGATCCTTTGAGGAAGTTCCAGGGTATGATGCATAAGCTCAAGACAAATTAAATGCTGCGGTAAAAGCTTTTGAAGATTTTAACATCTCCATTCTTGGGAAAGTTGCTGATTTAGTAGACGAACCTTTGTCCGTTATCAAGCAACAAAGTGAACTTCCCATAGTGAAAGAAGACTTTGAAGCTTGAAACTCGTTCTTTCTCACCATATAACTTTTAGCTCTTATTTGCTATTGTAACCGTACAATTTTAAACATCTATTTTTTTTGGCATGTAACTAGTACAACTTTTTGCTTGAAATATTCGACTGACATGTTTTGTATGGAATCAGACCTTGTCATTGGTTATTCATTCCTGGCTACTTAGTTTTCAGTTTGCGTCCAAACTTAACTGTTCGACCAGGCTTTTGGTTCGGTCATCTTAGGTGACCGAAGCTTAATAGGAAATCCTTTGATTTCTTCTTTCTTAATTGATTGATTGTAATCGGACCGTTTTAAGTACGGACCATTTTGCTTAATAGATTTTGTTATTTTTTTGAACTATTTAAGCCTTCTCGATCGGCGCGAGGCATGGGTCGAGGCCCGTTTGTGCACGTTTTGAAAAATTGTTCGAACTTATACATATACTATTTTATACTTATAAAAGTATAGAGCGCTTTATTCATTAACTTGCTAATTGTTGATCCGGGGAAAAACCCTCCCGGTTACAAAGAGAATGGAAAAATATCGGGGCATTACCCTCCCGAATTACATACGGAAATTGGAAATAAAGAACAAAAAATAGCGATCTTTTTAGCCGTAGCAGGCCATTCACATGAAGCACTTTTTTAAATGCACCCCGTTCCACGTCCGGGGTACTAGAGTTCCGTCAATCTTCTCCAACACATACGAGCCCTTATCGCTGGCTTCTTTGACTCGGTACGGTCCCTCCTATTTAGGGGTTAGCTTGCCGGGGGCTTCGATGCGGCTCGCATCGTTGTTTCGGAGCACGTAGTCTCCGACATTGAACTTGTAGAGTTTAGCCCGGGCGTTATAGTACTTCTCAATCTTCTTTTTGTATCGGGCTTCCTTGATTGCCGCGATGTTCCGGCGTTCTTCTAACAAATCAAGGTTGGACCGGAGTTCATGTTCATTTTCCTCCCAATTCTTGCACCTCTGGTTTGGGAGTCCGATCTCAGCGGGAATCACTGCCTCGGTACCGTAAGTAAGACTAAACGGTGTTTCTCCATTGCTAGTCTTGTGCAGTGTTCGGTGCGCCCATAAAACGTTCGGCAACTCGTCCGCCCAGCCTTTTCCCTCGTAACCAAGCCCCTCTTTATCCCATCGACGATTCGTCGATTTATCTGTTCGACCTGCCCGTTACCCTGGGGGTGGGCAACCGAGGAAAAGACTTGGTTAATTTTTAGATTTTCACACCAGCGCTTGAATGGGTTCTTAGCAAACTGCTTGGCATTGTCACTTATGATGTAAAGTGGAAGACCGAACCGGCAGACTATTTGTTCCCAAAAGAAACGCGTCACGTTGTAGCCGGAGATGACTGTAAACGGTCGAGCTTCCACCCATTTGGTGAAATAATCCACCGCGACTAGCAGGTACTGAGTGCTTCCGCTTGATCTTGGAAAAGGCCCGACGATATCAACGCCCCACTTTTGGAAGGGCCATGCAGCAGTTACTGGTATCATTTCATTCTTGGCTCGGAGGCTGATTGGTGCGTGCTTTTGGCACTCATCACACTGTTGGAGCTCTTTTACAGCACTTTCATGCATCCCGGGACAGTAATACCCTGCGTTTTTTACTTTCGTCACAATCATCTTAGGTCCGGCATGGATGCCACAGATGCCATAGTGTATTTCCCTGATGATATAACTGGCTTGCTCCGGGTCTAGACACGTTAGCAATGGCCCAAGAAAAGTCTTTCGGTATAAACCTCCTTCTTGCATCTGGTATTGAAGAGAATTGATTTGGACCTTTCTTGCTTCCGCTTTGTCGGTCGGCAAAACGTCATGCACCAAATAGTTAATTATTGGCGTCATCCACGTTTGTGACGGTGCTTCGACCTGCATAACTTGCGGAGCTGCAATTGAAGGTGTAGTTAAAACTTCCACTCTCACTTCCTTGGCTAGGTGACTGAACGATACCGATGCCAACTTGCTCAAAGCATCAGCCTTCTTGTTCTTGCTACGGGGAATATGCTCGACCTTACATGCTTCAAATGATTCCATAGCTTGCTTTACCTGTTCGAGATATTCGACCATGTTTGCTTCCCTCGCCTCATATTCTCCGTTTACCTGATTTGCTACGAGCAACGAATCTACATGGGCTATGACATTTTTTGCTCCGACTCTCAGCGCTAGGTGTAGGCCGGCTAAAAGGGCCTCGTACTCAGCTTCATTGTTTGAACTCTTGAATTCTAGCCGGAGCGCATACGTCATGTTCGTTCCGTCTGGATCGGTGAGAATTAGACCCGCCCCTGCTCCTTCGGCACTAGAAGCTCCATCGGTATACAGGGACCACAGCTTTTCTGGAGCTTTTTCAACTTCTTCCATTCCTTTATCTTCCGGAATTTCAACTAAGAAATCCGCTATTACCTGTCCTTTCAACGGACCTTTAGTTCGGAAGGTGATGTTGAATGCACCCAATTCGATCGCCCATTTTGCCATTCGACCCGAAACTTCAGGTCGCCGGAGAACGTGCTGGATTCTCTGGTCTGTTCGTACCTCGATTGGGTGGGCCTGAAAGTATCGGCGAAGTCTTCTTGAAGCATGGACTAGGGCCAGAGCTAATTTTTCCAAGTTTGAGTATCTTGTTTCATAATCTTTTAATGTTCGGCTTACGTAATAAATGGGGATTTGCTTCCCAGTACGGTGAGCAACTAATACTGCACTGATAGCTCCGAACGACTCGACTAAGTATACCGTTAATACCTCATCTTCTTCCGGTACGGTGAGAGTTGGCAAAGTGCCCAGACAAGTTTTAAGCTCTTCGAAAGCTCGTGCGGCTTCTTCCGTCCATTTAAACTCCGATCTAAAGCTTTTTCTGAGAACATCCATGAACGGGAGCGACCGGTCTGCTGCTTTTGACAAGAACCGATGGAGAGCAGCCAACCGTCCATTTAAGGACTGAATTTCTTTAACCGACGTCGGAGGTTTCATTGTAAGAACAGCATCAATCTTGTCTGGATTGGCCCGCAAGCCTTTTGACCCGACCATGACTCCCAGAAACTTACCTTCTTCTACCCCGAACGTACATTTTTTGGGGTTTAGCTTCATGTTGATACTTCGGAGTCGGGTAAACGTTTCAAGTATGTCTTTTAGCATGGTGGCCTCATCGTGACTTTTGATCACGATATCATCAACATACACTTCTACGTTTCGCTCGATCTGATCTTTAAAGGCTTTGCTCATCAGACGCTGGTACGTAGCACCGGCGTTTTTCAAACCGAACGGCATCTTAGTAAAACAATACACTCCTTCATTGGTGACAAAGGCTGTCTTATCCTCATCTTCGACCGCCATTTGTATTTGATGGTATCCCTTGTAAGCATCCAAAAAACATTTCAACCTAAACGTAGCGACGGAGTCAATATTCTCATCAATCTCCGGTAGAGGAAAACAATCTTTCGGGCACGCATCATTTAAATCGGTGAAATCAATGCACATTCTCCATGAATTATCTTTCTTCCGTACCAGAACGGGATTTGACACCCATGTTTGATACCGAACCTCTCGAATGATTCCTGTGTCTAGGAGGCTTTTAACATCTTTTGCAATGGCTTTGGCTCGATCCGGCTGTCACACCCCAATTTTCCACGTGTCACCGGTGGGCCCGGTGGGGAGTATAGTGACGTAGTTGATATCATCATAGTCAAACAACACAATATTTAAATGCACAGCGGAAGCAAAAGATAAATATATTACAAACCGATATAAAGTAATATCAAGTATTACAAACGGAATGTAAAGGATCCACAGGCGGATCAAAAATAAAATGAATCATTTGTTCAACAAACTTTAAGGCATCCAAGCTTGCGAGACTTATTGTGGACGCTAGAAGACAGCCAGCCTATTACGAGTAGTACCTGCACTTAACCTTTTGGAAAATACGTCAGTTTACACTGGTAAATACAATTTAACTGACTCATTTTGAAAAGGGTTGAAAATTGATTTGAATGCACGTGGCACAAAACATTTTATAACTTGGGATAATTATTTAATATTATAATCTTGTGAACGAATTACATGTTACTTGTGCGTTCAGTAGCCCGGATCTTGTCCGGGTTAAAGATCAATAGACACACCACAATATTGAGTTATACACTGACAGGTGTACGCCTACACCCCGTGCTCAGGTCGTGGCCATTTCGTAAAATGATGCCAGGGATATCCGGGACATGGTCATTAACCCCCCAAAGGCTTTAAGTGAACAAGACTGTTTAAACGAGCCGATCAAATTATTCAATTAACCACCCAAAGATGTAAGAATTTGATGCTCGATCAAGCGGTATTCTATATACCGTAACCCAAGCCCGTATAGGGAAAATAAGTTAAAAGTATTTACATGAGCTAAATATAAATTCAATCCCGGCCGTATACCACCAAGCAAGTACAGATAGCTTTTACTGGGCTCCTAAATCTGGAACGAAGGTTTTTAATAACCTATTAGATTCCTAACGGGTCTTTAATTAAGCCTAAGCTTAGACCGGTTAACTTTAAGGACGATACGGTTCAAACGCACGATTAAGCGAAGACCGGATAGAATGTGATTTAGACCCGACAAGTTTGAAGACTTGTATAATATGGGTATACTAAACACATTCTGGATTTTGAGATAAAAATGATAAGGTTTGACCCGTTTCGGTCAATTTATGCAAACTAGTTACATAAACCGAACCGAACGCGAAAAGAGCGTTACGGGTAACCATAAGAGTCATATGCAAGTTTCCTGAGATAATATGCCTTAAATATGTTATACTATCAGTAAGATATCTTCTATTATGCCCCATACGAATTTAAACTCAATTTACGCCTCATAAGGGCATTTTGGTCATTTAAAGGATTATAAAAGAGTTAAATTTGTAATCTGAGTTACAGGTCTGATTTATACAGCAAATACACTTAATTTAACATGTTATAATAGTAGGGTATGACCCATATGTGAAACTTATCATTTAAAACCAAACTGTGCACCTTAGGGGTATTTTGGTAATTTCACAAGGGCTTAAAAGGTCAAAACTGGAAACCTGGGTTCAAAAACTTTTACTTACTGTTATTATCTCAAAATATACTAAAAACATCAGTAGGTATCAACCTTATATGTTTAATATAGTTTTAGTACATACTATGCGTTAAAAACGCTTAAAAAGGCGATTTGGAGCCATTACCGGGTTTTTAAAGGAAAGCTGATATTTTTATAATTCCAGAAGGCTCAAAATATTTTATTTAACAAATAAAATTAGTAGAAAAAGGTTTGGGGTCAAAAGGATTTGTAAAACTCATTTTATGGCTTAAAAGGGCAAAATCGGTATTAACCGAATTAAACTTAGAGACCTATGTTATGCTCAGCCAAAAATTAAATAAAAATCTTCAAAAATCCCAAAATATTATATTACATCAGTGGGTAAAAAGTTTGATATCAAAAAGTGGGTTTAAATAGGTTATACGCTAATTACGCCGTTTAAGTAACATAAAGCTTTCAAATTACGCTAATGAGCATAACTTCTAATCTAGACTTCAAACTGATGTCAAATTTTAGGTGCAAGTTTATAAATCATTAATTAAGGTTTCTACTCTTTCACTTTTTCAAAAATCACGTTTTATAGTCAAAAGAGCATAATAGTCAACATTTAAGCATTAATCGGAAACATGCATGTGAATCGGATAAGTAATGAACCAAATTGTATAATCTCAGAGAGTTATACTTATATGAAACCTGGTCCAAAATAAGCTCTAAGGCAGATCTTAAACATGCATAAACGGATCAGAACTGAAAGTCAAGGCAAAAGTCAAATTATGCGACTTTCGGTTCCGATCCGGGTTTAAACTGAAAATTGTCTAGTTGAACATGTTGAGACATGTTCTTACATTAGTTACCATGTTATTTTAATGATCAAACAGGTTGCATGTACCCTACATTGCTAATTATGCTTAATTTTGAAAATACTCATTCTGTTGACTTTTTAAAACAGGCTTTGACTCGACAATTAACATAGTTAGAGTGGGAATCTGAAAGTACCCTTTTAAGGGTTTGTTACCCACATAAATACCTACTTGTAGGTACTTTCAATTCGAGAAATGACTGAGGGGATTTCAATTAATCGCAAAGTCAAATTTAAATTACGACGGTTTGACTAATAGCTAATTAACTAAGCTAAAACGAAATCGAAAGGGTTATGAACACTTACAAGAGTCCTAATTACTATTAGAGATCACTAGAAGGCCTGAGGTTGATCAGAGAGCTTCAGAATTTAGAATGCAAGTGAAGTATCAAGTGAACTCATCACCTATTTATACTTTTCGGGACTTCGTATGATCGCGACAAGTGTCGGGGACATGTAATCAGATTAGGCCAGGTGTTAAGTGGTTTTTCAATACAAAGTGCAGCCCCTAGATTCAAGTTTGTGAGTATGGAAAACAGTTAGGACAACAACCAGCTACTAACAGGCTGTTACCAGCTGTTTCTAGCAGCCCAGTTCAGCAAAACAACTTCCAGAAGTGGCTGTTTCAGTCCCTGCAAGTACATAACTGCATATAACAGCCCTTTATAAACCCGTACATCTTATAAAAAAACATATTTAGTCCCTCTGACCTCTGAATCAGATGGTTACAGGTCTAAAACAACTTCTGAGGGCTGTTAAGATCAGGAACAGTTTGCTGAATTACAGTTTCAGTCCTTGTACATGTTAAATGCCATTTCTAACACGTTTAAAGTCCGTTAAGCCATCTTCAAGGCTCCACAATGATGCCTCAACATAGGGGACACGAAACATGTTCAAAAACATGTCGGATGTCGGTCCGTTTGGCCGTACGGTCACGTTGTTCGTCTAATTACGACGAAACACGAACGGACGCGAAAAACGGTCCAAATTACGCGACGAATGAAATTTTATCATGGCGATCACTAAAATAAAATATTTTAGTACTTACATAAATTTTTGGGTGTCCGGAGATATTCAGATTGTGAGATATGCGCGAAAATGCAAACTTGTGCACTTTTTGACACTTTTAGTCCCTGCATGACCTTAAAGTTTATTTTTGCGCACCAAACACCTCTAAGCCTATATATAAGCTATAGAAATGATAATTAGGGCATGTTTAACTCATGGACACTTTCCGGAAGGTCCGTTACCATACGAATCGACATACTTTTACAGTTTGACGCAAATAGTCCTTAAATTGCGCAAAGTAGCGCGAAATGCCGTTTAATGTTATCCAAGCCTTACATGGCCCATATTTATCCTTCCCAAGAATATACTTAAATATTAATACGCTCTCGTTCGCTTAGATGGTCACCGAAAGGCATATATTCAAAAGTTGACGCTTTAGGTCCCTCTATTGCGCAAACTTGCGCATCTCATCATTTAATAGCATTGAAGCCTCATCTAATCCATATTAGACATTCTTGAAAGTATTATTAAATATCACGATGCTTCGGATTCACTAAAAGGTCATTCAGAGGTATAATTAAACATATTGACACTTTTAGCCCCTCTAAATTGCAAAGTTGCGCGTAACTTTACTTATAGGCATAAAAACCTTAGATGGCCATTATCTGGCATTCCCGAGAGTATAATTAAATATTATTAAGCTCCCGGTTTGTTAGAAGGTCACTCAGAGGTAAGAATTAACATGTTGACGCTTTTAACCCTTTATTGCGCAAACTTTCAATTAATTACGCAAACGACTACACTTATTCATCAAGTGGCACATTTGTGAATATAAACATCGTGAGAGGTTATTTGGAAACTTATTTTAGGTATGCTAACACTTCCAGTCCTTTTATTATCAAAGTTTTCGATTTTTCGAAAAATTAGTCCCTTAAATTCAACATTGGACTTTATTAGGGTTTATTACACGTGTCAATACATCATTGGACGTGATTTTACGAGGTGTTACACCAGCGCCATATGCCTTTTCCTTTGCGCTATTGGCTTGATTGATTCTTTTACGTTCAGGTGATGTTGTGCCATAGATCTGGGGACTCCTTGCATATCGGAGTGCTTCCACGCGAAGACGTCTATCGAGTTGCTTAACAATTCCCACAAGAGCTTCTTTGTTCGTTTTGGTAGCTGAGCACCAATAGCTACTTGTTGTTCGGGAAAATCCGGGTTGATTGCTCAAAGTTCCGTAGGTACTTCGGACTTTTTGGAGCTCGTTTCCGCTGCATGTCTCACTTCGGCGACAAACGAGTTTGACTCTGAGAAAATAGTAGCAACTCCGGCCTCGGTTGGGAATTTAATAGCTCCGTGTATTGTCGAACTGATCGCCCCGAGGGCTCTCAATCCAGGCCGCCCGAGTATTACGTTATGCGATGAATGAGTGCCAACAACCAGGAAGGTTAGTTGGACAGTTCTGCTCTTATCACCCTCTTTGAATGTAGTCGGAAGGGTAATCTGTCCTATCGGACGGACCACCTCCCCGGAGAAACTGATCAGAGGGGTGGAGACTTCAATCAACCTCTTTTTTACTTGGGGGTTCAACTGCTGGAAACATTGCAAATACATGATCTCGAAAGCGCTTCCTCCGTCCACGTAAATTCGTCGGACCAGGTGTCCGGCGATGACAGCCGAGATTGTAATTGGTCCGTCCCGAGCATCATCGGGGTCGATCGGAGGGAAGTACGTTGGCTGATGCATCCATACTGCCATATGCTGGTTTGACCGCTTTACCCCTCTTGGTTCGGTTGACCGGATCATATTGATTCCGGTCTCGGTGTTCGGATTATCAATTGCCGTTGCTGACTTCTTCCCATCTTTCACTTCTTTTACAAGGTGCGAGAGTTTACCGGATCGTACAGCCTTCTCGATTTCTTGCTTCAGAGCCCAACATTCGTCAGTTGTATGACCCTTGTCTCGGTGATATTCACAATATTTCTTGGAGTGCCTGTCCGAGCTGGGTCGTTGCTTCGACGGCGTAGGGAACCGAGTAGTCTCCGTACTGAGAATTTCGCTTGGTGATTTGGTGAGCTCAGAAAAGGTGTTGAAACGCACATTTCCTCTTCGGAAACTGCTTCGATCCGACTTCTGATACGGGCCACGATTTCTATTCCAAACGCTGCTTCTATCTTTTGGTGGCGACGCATTGCGTTTCCACGAAGTGGTCCGAGCCTTGGCGTTTCTAGCTGCATCTTCATTCGGTTGACTACAGGCACTCTTTCCCCGAACGAATGCCCGAGCTCTCTCCATCAGCGTCTCCATTGTTTTTGGGAGATCTTCATGGAGTTTCTCAACAAGCTGATTGTTCCGAACTCCGTGGCAGAACCCAGAGACTCGGAGCTGGTCGACCGCTCCACTTATCTGCATACTTTCTCGATTGAAGCGATCGATTAAATCTTCTACAGACTCTCCGTCGCTGCGCTTTATATGGTGAACCTCAGTAATATCTTTCTTGCAACGTCGCTGCTGACAGAAATTTTGCAAGAAAATACGTCGGAAATCCTCAAAGTGGTCGATCGACCCCTCTGGCAACCCATCAAACCAAACTCTTGCCGATCCGGTGAGAGTTTGGGCGAACATAAGACACCAAGCCGGCATAGGCCACTGCTCGACCTTAGCCGCTCCGGCAAACGCGAACATATGGTCGTCCGGATCAGACGTACCATCGTAAAACTTCAACGTGGGAGGCATCTTCAGCTTAGCTGGGAGTGGGGCATTGACGATCCGCAGCGTAAACTTTGATTGGGAAGTCATAGACGTGGGGTGGTATGGCATGAGCAGCTCTTGATCTTGGGGGTTTAAACCCATAGATCCCTGGAGAAACAGGTCATTTAGACCGTTATTCATCGGAGCACTTGTAACCGAAGAAAATTGTGTAACATGTGTTATAGGAGTGGAGATCATAGAACTTACCATAGATCCAGGAGCAAAGGTTCCAACAGAAACGGGATTTCCCCCTGGATAGACGTTGTTAAACAAATTTGTTCGGAGAGTTTGCAGCATCTCATCTCGCTGTTGCTGTTGCTGTAACTGACGCAACAGATCAACATTCCTTAAAAGGAAAGCGTTGTCGAAGGTAGGTAATGGCGTGGCAACCGGGGCAGTAACAGACAGCGTGGTGACAGAACTTCCGCCTACAGGATGTGCAGCTGGAGGAGCCGACGCAGATCCTATTGAAGCTGCTGAGGCGACAACTGCTGCTGAAGCAGTTGTGGAGTTAGCGTTTCCTTCCCATATATCATTGTAAGATGGGAAAGTGCTGGTGGAAACTGCTGTCGTCGATTCTGCCATGACTTCAAATGAACGAGAACAAAGAAACGAATTATGTGAATTCGAGGGGATGGCGCCACTGAAGACTCAAAAACCAGTTGGTGCGACCTGGTCAGAGTATAGCTTCAGATGACCTAGCAAGAAACCTGCAAGATCACAAAAGAACAAACACACCGTTAGCCTCGTCACAGGGAGGGGGGTCGTGGGTTCGAGTCCCACGGATGGCGCCACTGAAGACTCAAAAACCAGTTGGTGCGACCTGGTCAGAGTATAGCTTCAGATGACCTAGCAAGAAACCTGCAAGATCACAAAAGAACAAACACACCGTTAGCCTCGTCACAGGGAGGGGGGCCTCTCTATGACCAAGCTCGGGCGTGAGAATAAGTATCTGAGAGGAGGAAATAGGTCAGGGAGAGAGAGATGAGAGTTTAGAGAGAGAAAGTAACGATTACCCCTTGCTGGAAATCTTGGTGGGGTATTTATAGCTTTTGGGTGTGCTGATGTGGCAAGTTAGTTAGGGTCGGACCAGTCGCTGTCATGGCAGTTATGGAGGTGGGACCCAGTTAGTTACGCCGCACCAGCGTGTCTGTCCGATTCGTCTTATGGTGCAAGGTCCGGTCCGACCTTAGTGTGCCATGATTCGGTCCGGTCAAGGACGTATCCTCATCATATATGTTGTAATTTAGTCGGCTCGGCCCGGATTTTTGTGGGCTTGTTGGATGTTGTTTTTCTAATAAAGTTTACCTTTCAAAAAAAAAAAAGTTGTTTGATAGACCGAGTGACTTTTAACGTTTAACGATTGATTTAGTATTTAATGATTCAAAGTGTTCATATGAAAACCAAAACACACTGGTAATAAGTACTATCTTAGATCCATGACAAAAATTATCGTTTTAATCTTTTATTCAATTTATTAGATTAGAGATAGATTATGATTATTAATCGATTTATCCTTTTGATTATTTTTTAATATGACACCAAAATGCCTAAGCATATAATACATTAAAAATGTAATATGAGCAAACCTTAGCTACAATATATAGCAAACCTTAGCTACAATATATACTGCTATAACTTAAGACAAAGTGGGTGGAAAACCTACTGGCTTTGCCTCCCCCTAGTTTTATGATGTTGCAATTTTAGGGGCTGTTTGGTACACCTCTTAATGAATCATTAAGAGGTGGACCTCTTATTCGGACAGAGGTGGGGCTGTTTGGTTGTGCCTCTTAATGGGAAGCCTCTTAATGATTCAGCTCTGAATCATTCAGAGATATAAACATGCTGAAAGAAAAAAAAGAGCGTGCCTTGCCCCTTTCACCCCTTTCACCTCTGATGGAGAAGAAACCCTAACATCTCAAAACCTCCGCCCTCACCCCGTCTCCTCACCACCTCCCGCCGCCCTCCTCCTCCTCTCCTCGTCTCCTCACCACCGAACACCTCCCACAGCCCTCATCCTCCCTCTCTTCCACCGAACAACCCCTCTCCTGCCTCTCCCGCCGCCCTCAGCCTCCCTCTCCTCCTCCGACCGCCGCCCTCAGCCTCCCTCTCCTGCCGACGACCGCCGCCCTTCCTCCTCCCTCTGCACCCAGGTTTGTTTTCTGATTTTTTGATGTTGTATGTAGAATGGATTTGTTTTCTTGTATGTTGGAAGTGGATGTTGATGTTGATGAGGTTCTTGTTGTTGTTGAAGATCGGTGGTGGGTGTTGTGGTGGTGACGGTGTAGTGGTGGTGGTGACGGTGGAGGTGCAGCGGTGGTGGGTGTTGTGGAGATGAACGATTCCGGCATGATGAGGTTCTTGTTCTTTGTGTAATTTGAAGTGTATTGTATTGCATATAGAGTTCAGTTAATGGGCAGGAATCAAGAATCCCATTTCCATGGCTGGTATTCAACGAAAAAGTGAAAGTGTATTGCATATGAGGTTCTTGTTCTTTGTGTAATTTGATTTATTTACAGATTAGTTACTAGTTTAATAGAGTAGTTTTGTAATCATATTTAATACATTAATTATAATAATAATATGTAAATTTAGATTTTTCTGTTTGTTAATGGGAGTTTTTTAATTAAAATGGTTTTTTTTATTAAAAGGGGTAAAAATGTCATTTTACACAGTCATTCAGATGTGCAACCAAACAGCACTTTACTGGTTCAGCACTTACTGGTTCAGAGCCTCTTACCCATTCAGACCTCTTATTCATTCAGCACTTATTGATTCAGATGTTGCCAAACAGCCCCTTAACCTTTTGACTTTGGTACCTTCAATCATAAAATGACAAATTTAGTCCCTAAACTACTACTCCATTTTACAAATAGTTTGCTTTTGACACTCCAATTTTGTCGTTGTTTCCTTTTCAGCCCCAACTTTGTTATAGTTTCCTTCTTACCCCAAAACTTTATCAAATTTTATCTTTACCCTTTCTTAGCCCTTAAGTTTAGGAAATGCAATTTTTAACCACTCAACTTTTTATGAACTTTGTAAATGCCACTTTGACCCCCTCGAGAGTTTTTGGCTTGACGATATAAATTCGAGTTAGTTGGCTCGCGTATAATACGTTATGATTGTACGATATAAATTCGATTTACGTTACGTTTTGATCCAATCACAATGCAACTATAGGATACATTGAGTTCAATCGGATACGTCAAAACGTGCGTTTTCATATGTTTAACACATCACATAACGCTTGGACTAATCCGTTCGATATTTGTGAAGTACTCGCGCCACAACGCGCGCGGGTCTCATTACTAGTTGGTGGTTATAAGTTTACAATTTTTACAACCATTTATTGATATACTCATTTAAAGCTTTTAATCTGAATAAATTAGTTATATTTTATTAGTATATTCTTGCTATAGTCCTAACTTGATCTTACAAGGCTATGTGGTGTGGTCATGACCTAAATGACTATCATCACCCTCTATGTTAACGATATGTCATCACACTCTCATCCATCAACCTAATCATCCATTACCCTATATGGTGTGGACTAGGCTGTTCACGAGCGGTTACGTCATCATTTGTAAATTTTCATTCGGATTTCTTTCTATTTTATTTTTAAAGGTTACATCATCATTTGTAATTTTTCATTCAGATTTCTTTCTATTTTCTTTTGTTAGAAATGCAATATGCCAAGACTTCAACATTCTTACTCAAGTCTAATGGGTCATAAAACATGTCATATGATAAGGCTATTCCTCAGGCGAACTGAACCGAGCTAGGTTAGCTCAGCGTGACTCAAATATTTAAAGAGTCAGCTCGGCTAACTCGAATTATTAATTTCTCTATATTTTCTACAAGAATGTTCAGTGATGGGTAAACATGTCAATTGTTAAGGTATATCTTTAAAAGAAGAATCTCTGTCCTTCTAAGATGCCTTAAATGTGTATCAATGTGATACACATATGTTCTTAAAAAGATATTACTGATATTGTAAGTAACAAAGAGTAAGTTATGGTCCTCAATATGTCAAAGTGTTTACCCCTTATATTGTATACATCCGAATCAATGATTTATGCTACCCAACTAACTTACAGACCATGGTTGACACCGTCCTCACATGGAAGAAGATCACCACCTCGTCGTGAGTAGACAACAGATCACCCCATATCGCCATGCTTAATGTGGTTCACCATATGCAAACACGTATGAACTATCTATGTCTTGAGATGTTTACACGTATCTTCTTTTATTTCTACTTGCATTTGTTTTATATGTGAAGTTCAATTATATTAGGAGTGAAAGCTGGTGGAGCAAGGATGGAAGTAAATAATGTACTAGTGTTGTGTTTTTATAATTATGCTAATTTGGTATGGGAACAGGAGTTTTGGCGGCTGCGACATTTCCTCAATTACGCAAACTAATCAGACAAAGTCATTTGTCATGGTTATATATCAAATTCAATCATAAACAAAAAGATTGTAAATCGTATTCAGTTGTTATAAGCCTTGGGTCACAGAAATTATAAGTTGTTAGATAAATATTAGAGTAAATTTCAAATTTCGTCCTTTATGTATGTCTAAAATATCAAAGTATGTCCTTTGTCTTTAATATCTTCAAGAAACATACTCGATGTTTGCAAAACCAATCAGATTATGTCCTTTAGTCATAACACCATTAGTTTTTATGGTTAAATCTGACCTAATGGACCCCACATGAGGGTATTTTAGTCTTTTTACCCTGTCTTTTGTAATTTACTCTAAAATTAATAATCATAATCATCTTCAACATTCACCTGCCACCACACCCTCTCTCTCTCACACACACACCAGCTTTCTTTCTCACCTGCCACCGCCACCACCACCACCACCACCGATCTGCCACCACCACCACTTCACCGGCAAACCCCGCTCCCCCAACCTCCCCGAATTTCAAATCACACACGCTCACACAGAAACACCTCATTTCTCTCTCACAGAAAAACCCTCATGTCTCCGACGTTCATATTTCCCCCAAATCTCGCCGCCTTAGAACAACAAGAGTCCGGCGATGATGCATCTGTTCTCTCCGTCCAACACTCCACCTGCATCTCCTCAATTAAAAGAAAACATACACACAAACATATCACTGAGTATTACCTTCTTCATCTCCTTTGAGAGAAACCCTAAACACAAACCACACACCTCTCGATCTCCTCTCCCACTCGATGACTGACCGGCGCCTGAACTGTTTAACCGGCGACTACCGGTGACGTTTCCGACCAGGCGACCACTCCTACCCCCTTCTCTCATTCCCGATGACAAGCGACGACGAGCACAGCGCCTCCCTCCCTCGATTCGAAGAACGTGCTGAGATTCAACGAGAGTTCGTTTGATTCTCCAGAGACGATGCCGGATTGGAACGGGAATCCGAGGATGTTGAGCGGTATTTTTGCTCGGAATAGAGGTTTTTGATCCTCTCTGAACTTCATTGAAGCTTTCATGGCGGATTTGTGTGTGTTTTGATGCCGGTTAGGGTTTGTACGGTGGTTGTTGTGGTGGTTTGTTAGGTTTCCGGCGAATATTATGGTGAATATAAAGATGGGGAAACACTTAAAACAGGGGTTTTGTTAACTGGGATTTCCGATCTGGTGCTTGTAATCACCCGATGTGTTTGGATGGTGGTGGTGGGTTTGAGATGCGGGTGACAGGTGGTGTGGGGTGTGTGGAGGTGGTGGCAGGTGGGTGGTGGTGGTGGTGGTGGGAGTCCGAGAGAGAGTTTGAGATGGATAGAGAGAGAGTGTGTATATGTGTCTGTATATATATATATTATATATACATGTATATTTAAACAAATTAAACAAAGAAATTATTTATTGTTTTTTATGATTTTTATTTTGATATTTAGGGTAAAATGACTAAAATACCCTTATGTGGGGTTGACTTAGTCAACTTTAACCATGAAAACTAATGGTGTTATGACTAAAGGACATAACCTGATTGGTTTTGCAAACATCGAGTATGTTTCTTGAAGATATTAAAGACAAATGACATACTTTGATATTTTAGACATACATAAAGGACGAAATTTGAAATTTACTCTAAATATTATATGCAAATCAACCAACCCCTGAGATGGCAGATTCTTCAAACTCAATTTGTTAATTTTAAGTTTTTTTGGGTAAAAATTACATCTCGATCTCAGAAACCACAAAAAAGCATCAGAATGTTGAATGCATCATCCCCATTCTTGCCGGCCATGCATTAATCTATTCACATATGAATTAAAAAAAAACCCACCTTTAGTAAACTAATAATAAAAAACAAAAAAATCCAGATCTTGCAAGATTCTTTGATGGTTATTAATGATTAAAAAACATCCTTAATGTCTTCAAGGTAATAACACCACTGGCTAGTGACTAGCAAGCAAGCAGATCATGAAGATGAAGAGTGCACTGCCCTTTGCAGCCATGGTGGTGGTTCAGGTTTTACAAGTGGGCTTAACATTAGCAGGAAAAAAGGCCATACAAACTGGGATGCATAATTTTTCCTATATATTTTACACTAATGCTATAGCATCCCTTCTTCTTCTTCCTCCTGCCTTCTTCATGTGCAGGTTACTTGTTCTTCTTCTTCTTTTTCTTGTATTAAGGGGGTGTTTGGGATTTCTTCTCAAAAACAACTTATTAACTTACATAAGTCATAAGTTATAAGTTATAAGTTAGAATTTCTAACTTCTCAAAAACAACTTCTCCACACACAAAAATAACTTATATAAGTTAATCCAAACACTTTAAAAACAACTTATTAACTTTTATAAGTCAATAAGTTATAAGTTGCTCCAAAATAAGTTAACCCAAACACCCACTAAGACAGAGAATACTTATGCATATATTTATTTGTTTCACAGATCACCGAATCGCCCTACACTAACAATCTCTGTCGCCAGTGGTTTTCTTGGGCTTGGCATACTAGGGTAACTAAAAACTTGCATACATACATTTGTAAATGCTGTTTTTGTCTTCAAATGATTATCTTTAAAATCAATCATTTTTTTTTCTTCAGATTTTTGATGCAGGTAATTGGATATGTAGGAATTACATATGCTTCTGCTACAGAAGCCACAGCAATTTTTAACTTAGTACCAGGCTTCACATTTCTATTTGCCATCATTTTTCGGTATCAAACGTTTATTCAAGAATCTCTTACATGATTCCAACTTGATAAATATAATTCACTTCAAGATTCCATCTTTTTCAGGGTAGAAAAACTAGGGTATGGAGGTTTGGCCAAAATCATTGGAACACTAATTTCAGTTATCGGGGCTGTAACCGTCACTTTATACACGGGCCCCACAATTATAACACCTCGTTTAAGTTCAATCGCCCCACAACATCTCCTAGGACAATCATCAGATTTCATCCTAGGTGGACTGTTGATGTTAATTGATAGTGTCTTAGCAGCATTGTTCTTTATTGCACAGGTACATTAGCATTTCACTTACATTACTACCTGCATAAATAGGTTTTTTCTTATATTTAAATATGTACAGGCATTAATCCTGAAGAAATACTCAGCAGTGGTGATTGTGGTTTTGGCTTACTGTTCCTCTATAACGGTCTTCTCTCTTTTAGCCTCATTGACTTTGGAGCACGATATAAATATGTTTGATTTACAGTCTAAAACGAGGTTACTTGCTATTTTGTACTCTGTAAGTTGGGAAAAAAACATCTGCCTACTTCTTACTGTTTATTAAGTTACATTGATTTGCACTTTATGGAAAAAATGGCTACTTAGGGTTTGTTTGGAAGCGGTTTTCAAATCGCAATTGGAGCATGGTGTGTAAAGACGAAAGGGCCTCTTTTTGTTGCAATATTTCAGCCGTTAGGGATTGTGGTTGCAGCTATTTTGGGTGTCTTATTTCTAGGGGATGGTCTCTATCTTGGATGGTAAAAAGGCCTTAAACTTTGAAAGACAGTTATTGTGTTATAATTTCATAACGTATCCTGTGTTTAAATATTTGGCAGTTTAATTGGATCGGCAATCATTGTTGTTGGATTTTATGGTGTAATGTGGGGAAAGTCTAAAGAAGATAAAGTTGTTGAAGCCGAGAGCTCAAAGTCCCCCCTATTGCAACAGGACCTCAACGATGTCGTACCATAAATGTAACCCTAAATTAGATTATTCATTCAAGCAGGAGTCGATTGTAAGGCATCTTGTGCATTATAATAATAAACATATAATGTGTATCTATAATACTTGCACCTTGTGCCGTGTTTCAACGATAGGCAGTTATGTAAGTGTATAACAGTCTCTCTCTCTCCCTAAATCTGGTCAATAGTATGTACACTGTGTACAAACGCTTATGTGGTTCTTATGATATTCGACTAAAAATTGGTTTTGTATCAAACACTCGAGCTACAATAAAACAAAGGTACATCACATAACGACACTAGCAAATGAAATTTGGTGTGCTGATATAAGAAATTTTAGCCAGTTATATAGTTATTTTCCAACTCTTGCCGAAAATATCAAATCAAATATAAGATAGCAGAAGAAACAAGTTTTGTGAATATCAAAGGTCATGAGTTACAGATGTATAAAATCCCATTTCATATGAACGCTGAAGATGTAGCTAAAATGATTGTGAAAATGTAACCATGCAACTAAAGTAAATTATTTTATTTCATTATTTGGATACAAACAAAAACCTAGGAAATTTGGCAATTATAAATTAACCAAATAAGTTAAACATGATGTACTTAACAAATAAATAAACTCCATTAGATTATTATTAAATTGTGTGATTTTCAAATCATTTTCACAAGGTGGTCCTCGTAATAAGAAACGCATATCTTAATCTAGCTAAACTCAACTCGTAATTCGTAACATCATGAATGTACGAATAAATAATAAGTGTAGCATCCTAAGTGGTCCTGGTACTAACAAATTCATTAGATTTAGTATTACTAAACTCTTACTGGTATTATGACCAATACATTTTGACCAAAATATAAGCAATCTTGTGCCTCAAAAGATTTCAAGAGGAAGATGAAGGGCGCACTGCCATTTTTGGCTATGATGGTTGCTCAAGTTTCACAGGTGGGATTAACATTAGTAGGCAAAAAAGCTATAGAAACTGGGATGCAGAACTTCTCCTATGTATCCTACTCCAATGCTTTAACATGCCTTGTTCTTCTTCCTTCTGCTTTTCTCATTCATAGGTACTTGTGTGTGTTTTGTATCTGAATCCTAGAAGCATCTTAGACTGAATTTTTGTTTTTAATGCAGATCGCCCAATCGCCCTCCACTAACTTTCTCAGCCATTGGTGGTTTTCTTCTACTTGGCATACTCGGGTATCTAATATTTGCATACATTTCTCACATATTCGCACATCAACTTTACTATAGTCTATAAATGCTATGTCATTTTACATGTCTTGAAACCTTGTCTTCAAATCCATTATTTTTTGGGTCAACCGAGTTTGTAATATAGATGATTTAGATTTTGCCTATATATGGAAGAAATTGTTTTATAGAAACACAAAAGAAAATGTTAGGACCGCAATGTGACATTTGATATGCTTTCAACCGTCTTTCCCGAATATAAACCTAATTACAGATATCAAGTCAAGCATAGTAAACTAATTCCCTATATTTGACTGGTAGAGACTCCCATTATTAAGGAAATACTGTAGCAAATTTGCCTGGTAGTAAAGTAACTGATTAACAATCTGATTCTTTCTTTGTTATTATCATGAAAATACGTTGTTTTCAGATTTTTGGTACAGGTAGTTGGGTATGCAGGAGTTACGTATGTTTCTGCAACAGTCGCAATAGCAATTCTTAACCTCATACCAGGCTTTACATTTGTATTTGCCATTATCTTTGGGTATTATTGACCAAGAATCATATCTATCGTTTACGTATTTAACTAAAAGAACAGGAATTCACTAGAAAATATCATATTTTCCCTGTACTTTCAGGGTAGAAAGACTAGATAATGGACAATTGGCCATGTGGGTCAAACTCATTGGAACAGTAGTCTCAGTGTTGGGGGCTATCATAGTAACTTTCTACACAGGGCCTGCAGTTATAAAAACGTCTCATTTAACTTCAGTCAGCCCACAACGTTTTCTTGGACAATCATCAAACTGGATCCTAGGTAGCGTTCTGATGCTAATCGACAGTGTCCTATCTGCTTTGTTCATTATAACGCAGGTACATTACTACTTACACACAAGCACATTTTTACCTGCATATGTAAGTTTGCTTACTAATGAATATTTACAGGCATTAATCCTCAAGAAATACTCCGCAGTATTGATCGTGATGTTGGCTTACTGCTCCATTATAGTTGTTTTATCTTTTTTAGCTTCATTGATTTTGGAACATGATCTGAACGCTTTTAGTTTACAGTCTAGAACAAGGTTACTTGCCATTCTGTACTCGGTAAGTTGACAAGATCTTCTTACTTACTTTGTTTGAAAGTAAAATGATATGTTTATCCATGGATAAAATTATTTACAGGGGTTGTTTGGGGCCGGTTTTCAAATCACAATAGGAGCATGGTGTGTAAAGATGAAAGGGCCACTTTTCGTTGCCATGTTTCACCCGTTAGGGATAGTAATTGCGGCTATTTTGGGTGTCATATTTCTGGGGGATAGTCTCTATCTTGGATGGTAAGTATGCATTAATCTTTTTTTGGTTATTGTGCTATATATATTCTTAACATGTCGTTGACACTTAAACAAACAAACAAGCTTACCAAGTAAATTCCAGATAACAGAAACTCAGAAAGTGTGGCTGACACTTATGTTTAAATATTTGGCAGTTTAATTGGATCATCAGTAATTGTTATTGGGTTCTACGGTGTACTGTGGGGAAAGTCTAAAGAAGATAAAATTGTTGAAGTTGAGAGCTCAAAGTCCCCTCTC
This sequence comes from Helianthus tuberosus, assembly GCA_030545235.1. Lineage (NCBI taxonomy): Eukaryota > Viridiplantae > Streptophyta > Magnoliopsida > Asterales > Asteraceae > Helianthus > Helianthus tuberosus. The sequence continues at coordinate 1,303,459 of CM060395.1, read as the reverse complement.
TTGCAAGACAAATCTGAAGAGCATACTGTTGTGCTACCATAAAAAGCAGCTCACATGCATTATATAGATGTATGAATCTGGAGTTGTCTAGTTCGAAAACCTCACTACTCTATGATGCTTAATAATATCATTATCGTAATCAGACCTGGCAATTTGACCTGCTATCCCAAAATTGGGTTGATATGGGTGGCTGTTTCTCATTGAAGGGTCAGAGTGGGTTGATTGATAGTATACAACCCTTTCTAATGAAGTGGGTCAGAATGGGTTGGTGTTATTTTTCAAATGGGTCAGCATGGTCTGGTCTTGTCTGGTGTTATTTTTCAAACTGATGAAAACGGTGTATTTCAATCTGCGCGCATCAATGAATAAGTTGAGATAGAGGATAAGAACTTCTAAACAAATCCAAATGTCGCATCCCATACGAGCGTAACCGGCACCGGTTACCATGTGGGGCTAGTTACGCACCGTGCACTGGGTTAAGCGCGTATCGAAGCTGGGTTATGCTCGTTACCAGGCGCAGGACGGGTGTTTTCCAGCCCTGGTACGTATAACCGGCACTTAGACATGCGTACCCAATGCCGCACGCATAATCGACACCTGAACGCATGGAACGACACCGGAATGCGCGTAACCGGCATTAAACGCGCGTACCCATCGGCACGCTCGAATTGTCGATTGAGTGCGCGTAACTGGCACCAGTTACTCGTGCAAATCCAGTTTCGCGACGAGCACTGCATTGAATGCTTACCGGGGCAGGGTTACGCGCATTACATGGAGTCAGACGCGCGTTTCCTGGCTTCGGTACGCATAACCGGAGTTTTTATACGTAACAGACGCGCGTAAATGACGCCTGAACGTGCGTAACCGACGCCAGTTACACGTCGAGTATTTGGTTAAGTGTGTGTCGGGGCCGAGTAACGTGGCACCAAACACGCGTTTCCCGGCCCTAGTTCGTGTAACCGACTAACCGGCATTTAAACATGCGTAAACCGAGGCAACGTGCGTAGCCGTTGCCGAAACCAGAAAGTCAAAACTTAGAAGCTGTACAGTAATTTCAAAATAACCATTTTTTAAACCAACCCGTTCCGGCCAAAACCCGTCCCGAATCAAAACGTTTAGACCAAACCCATTCTAACCCACAACCCAAACCCGCCCGACCCGTTTGCCAGGCCTAGTACTGTAGAGTAAAACTGAGGTTATCCGGCTGGATGGTGTCGACTTTAAATGGAAATTAGGCCCAACATAGTAATTAATTTTTTAGTTCATCTTGACTCAAACCCATCCTGACCCAAACTCATCTTGACACAAACCCATCCTGACCTTTGTTTCAATCGGTCCATCATGACCCAAACCTATCCTGGCCTGGCAACCAACCCACCCATTTTGCCACCTCTAATCGTAATTCATCTACCTTCTTAGTTCTTTCATAAACTGATACGACTTATAAAAGTAATAACTCATTGAGATCTATTTAAACAGTTGACATGTGTGTTGTTTTTATCCTTGAATGACTACTTTATGTCAAGCAAAATGGCATACTACTTATAGTAACAGCAACATGATTTAACCATGATAGAAAGAAAAAGAGCATCAGGCTATAAAATGCAAATGAACATAATATTTTAAGTTAAAAGCTTACATCTATAATAGGTTTTGTTCTTCTTCCCTTATGTTTGAATCAGTTAGTTGCACTACACTAGGTAAGTACTGATGTTGGATAAGTTGTTCAACGATGAGCTGGCTGTGGATGGAAGGTGGCTACTGCAAGTTCTCATGTCATCAGGGGCAAGAATTAGAAATATACATAATGTATACACAAAAAGGTCAATGAATCTGACTTTCAGCCAAAAGCACACACAATTTTGACTTTTCGTGTCTCGTGTAATGGTCAAAAGACATTAGCATGTCAAAAGGATTGAAGACATTTAGACGCCTCTGAGCAGGAAGAGTCAATTGCCTTTTGCATCTAGAATTAAAAAAAAACAACAACTTAATATTGTATTTCTTTATTTCACTACATGACTACATCTGAACCAAAATGTAAGAATCCTAAATTCTGTTACTTGGAATCTCTCGATTGATGATTCTTGCAAGTTATAATTGAATTCTTTATGATCATACCAAATTTCACATTAGTAGTTTTGGAATTCTCACTGTTTATCTGGCCATATTTTAAGTCAAACCCACAATGTTAAATGTGCAAACCTCTACTTTAGCCATGAGGTGCATAATAGCCCACCCCTGTTATTTTTATTAAAAAAATAGAATGTGTAAAAATACATACATCTGCATATGACATTGATAGCAAGATAAATACAAGGGCTGTTAATTTACATAAGTGCATGATAGCTAATGTCTTAAGGGTGAGAAAGGAGAAGTTTATACTATAAGTATACAGACATTTTCCAGACATATATGCATGCTAGCGCATTTTTTATTAAGTATAAAACAAACGTGTACACATATACTGTACATCAGGCACATGTGCGATGCTTTTGTTACAACACAAATATGCTAAAGTCACAAGTTTAGCCCTCTGCAGCAAAAAAACTTAGATAAGTTAGCCAGCAAGGGGCTAGCTGAAATTATAGTCAACACAACTTGTTCAAGTTCCAACATCAATGGGGCGGGCATTGACAAAATACAAGTGAGCATGCGCACATTATAGTCAACTTTTTGACTTTTTTAAATTAAAAAAAAACACATTCATTTTTGAAAATTCTTATCTTGGTATAATATTCTGCATGCTGAAATTAAAAGGATGTTCGACGCTTCCTAACAAGGAAGAGGCGGTTGTATTTAACACCCTTTAGAGCTAAAAAAAAGTTGTAATTAGATTACATTATTGTATTCATTTTCCTTGACGACATTATAATGATCATAAATAACATAACATGGATTCTCAAGTTTGACAAATTGTGAGATGATATTCTTCAGCCATACTAATGCTGGACTATATCTGATTATCTTTATGCCTTTATAGCATATCAGCATCACATAATTGTAAAATGCTTAATATTCACTTATTTGCATTTACAAGCAATGAAATTTCTCAAATTAGTATACATCCAAACACCTGATATGTAATTTCTATATAGTTTCTTCTGACTTTTTTGTCAGCATAACTAGACAAAAATGGTTAATGACATATTTTTGCTTGTAAATGTTTTTTTTTTTTTACTAAATAAAAGTCCTAAAAAGTAAGGTGATGATCACCTTTCCTGTTCCTGGTAAGCAAAGAGTTGAAGAGGTATGGGAAGCACGACCATTTTGAAAAGTTTAATGAGCTATGAATGTTTGGGATACACTTGTTTAATCAAAGTCAAAGTATCTATATTATAATATTATTGATTTATCACTACTATGCATCACTTCAACCAGACAAATACCCAGGTTACCAGGTATACCACTGATTAGCATAAGATATAGTGGAACAGGCAAATAATCAAACACCTGGTGTGCAACTTTATACGACTGCTACAAAAACGTATCTTTTAATTATACTGTTCTAATATTAACCTTCTGAAACATTTCTAAAACTATATCACTTTGGGTAAAATAAAAGTGAAGCCTGAAATTAGTGGGAGAAGGTAAGACGTGAATAAAATTACCATTTGGCAAACTCTTTTTGCAGATGTTGGCTTCATCAGCAACCTCTGATCGTGCATTCTTTGTCCGGAGAAGAAAAAAAAACACAACTTTTGACGATACACAAGTAAGAAGAGAATTCTTGATCATCAAGATCAAGAAACCACCCAGCAAACTAAAGGGGGTGTTTGGCCTGCCTTTTGTTTTATTTTGTTTTGTTTTTTTTTTTTTGTTTTTTTTTGAGTTAATTACATAGTTAGTGCCTGTGGTTTGCACAAAGTAACATACTTAGGTACTAATAGTTTAAAATAACATTCTAGGGTATTAACTTTTCATTTTGTAACGTTTGGGGGTATTAAGCTTATTTGTAGGCTTAAAATCACATTCTGTTAGTACCTAAGTATGTTATTTTGTGCAAACCACAGGGACTACCTATGTTACTACCTTAGAAGTTAATACCTCCAAACGTTACAAAATGAAAAGTTAATACACTAGAAGGTGATTTTAAACTATTAGTACCTAAGTATGTTATTTTGTGCAAACCACAGGGACTAACTATGTAATTAACTCTTTTTTTTTTACAAAGCTTATAGCTTTTTTTTTTTTTTTTTTACAGAATAAGATTAACTTGGTGTTTAGTTTAGCTTTTTAAGCTTATGCTTATTAGCTTATATAAGCTAATTTGAATATAATTTTTTAGCTTATTTGAAGAATGATAGAAAATAAGTTATAAGCTAATCCAAACATTTAAAAAAGAACTTATCAAATGATAGAAAATAAGCTATAAGCTACTTTAAAATATAAGCATAAACCAAAAAATAAAAGCTAAGCCAAACACCCCCTAAAAGGGCTTGGGGATTGGGGGCTTTTAACAGCAGTAACTTAATCTTTTTTTAACGACCGACATAAAATTTTATTAATAAACACTAGCAAGACGCTAGCCACCAAAAAAAATCTAACTTAACTGATAACGCGGCAGCGATCAGGGTGGCGTTAGTTTTTGAACATATTTTTACTTCAGTAATTTCATATTAATTGAAAATTAATTTTATTAGTTTTGTTGACATGAATTGCTTATGTGACAAAAAAAATAATCAAAGTACTTATGTGCCAAATAAGTCAAAATTTTGATATTGACTTATGTGTCAGTCTGATATTGCCAAATCAAATTACTTATGGACTCGGGTTAACTTTTAGTTATTATAGGATTGCTAAAGAAAATATATTTTTAGAGTTGACACTGCCAGTAAACATTTTTGGAATTAATCAGGATTATTACAATCCAATTTTTCATTTTAATATATTTAAATCAATGTCCCCTTACTTATGGTCTAGTGGTAGGATGATTGGGTTTTTCAATAGAGAGTCAAGTTCAATTCTTATTTGTGTCATATGCGGGTGGATATAGGCAATGTAGGATTTGGACTAGGCCTTGTGTAAGGTTGTCAGTTCGATTCCCGAGCCCAACCGGATTTTCGTCCCACCGTGTGTTACGCCAGAGATTTCTGCTCTTGTGGTGGCACAACGACGTGGCACCCGGTAGTATGGTTTCCCGGGGGAACGCCCAAAAAAGCCAAACTTTAAAGCTACCGTGGGCCTGGTTAAGATAATATAACCTGATCAAAGTGGAGCAATATAAGAATTTCCGATTTGAAAAGTGTGATGACCGTTTAAAAAAATTTAAATCAATGGCTAACGAAAGAAATACAAAATATACTAAAAGTTCACTTAATGACGTCTTAATGGACATGTCATTTTCATTGGAATAAAAAAATAGGCCCGTCATCATTTTGTCATGTTTCTAAACATTCAACGTGATGTAAGCACCCAAATCCAAACATAGTATATATGAGTATATATATTTAATTTAAATATAAAAAAACTTTCTGGAAAGTTTAAACTTTAGAACGATAGTATTTTGATTATTTATAAATTATGCTGACGTATTACACACACGAGGTAGATTTTGATTTTGGTGGGGTCACTTTTAATACGAGCCACCCACACCCATAAATCATATCGACACGACTCCACCACCTACTAGAAATTATTCTTTTTCGATGTAATCCATATTACCCTAAAGACTTAGACAAAGTCGGTGGGAAATCCCACCGGCTTTGCTCCATGCCCCCTCACTTTAATAATTTTACAATTTTAGCCTTTTATTTTGTCTTTGCTCCATGCCCCCCTCACTTTAATAATTTTGCTATTTTAGCCCTTTACTTTGTCTTTAAACTTTTATAAAATAACAAATTTAGCCTCTAAACCTCCTACTTGAATTTCTAAAAACACAACCTCATCTTTCAAACTTTACCAGCACCAACCATCTACTTTGGTTTTTCACCGTCAACCCCTTAGCTCTTACATAGTTACGCCACAAACCATCTTCTTTTACATTTCTACCAACACCCCCTCATCTTTTACACATTTCCGCCACCACCCCTATACTTTTACACTTTGTCTTTTTTAGACTTTGCTTTTTTACCCATTGGACTATTACTCCATTTTCACACATGCCCAACGTTTAAAAAATTGCAATTGTAACCCCCTAAACTACAACTCCTACTTTTGCAAATGCCAATTCATTGTGTTTTACGAAATGTCTTAGGTATTGTGTTTTAAATTTTGTGTCTACCTTTATGTTTTACACATTTTTTAATTGTCTTTTACGCACTGCGTTCTACGAATCATGTTTTGTCTTATTATATGTTTCCACCCGTCGCGCGCGGCCGCAACGCGTGGCGGGCAAAATACTACTACAATCTTAAAGGAGAAAGTCGGTGGGTTTCCCACCGGCTTTGCCTCCCTGTCCCCGTACTTTCACGATGTTGCAATTTTAGCCTTTGACTTTGGTATCTTCAAAGTTTCACAAAATGACAATTTTAGTTCCTAAACCTCCCCCTCATCTTTTACACATTTCCACTACCACCCCTATACTTTTAAACTTTGTCTTTTTTAGACTTTGCTTTTTTACCCCTTGCACTATTACTCCATTTTTACCCCCACCCAACTTTTAAAAAATTGCAATTGTAACCCCTAGACTACAACTCCTTTTGCAAATGCCAATGCATTGTGTTTTACGAAATGTCTTATGCATTGTGTTGTACACTTTGTGTCTACCTTTGTTATTTACACTTTTTTTTAATTGTCTTTTACGCACTGCGTTTTACGAATCGTGCTTTATCAAGTCCACCTAAGCTCCACGTCAGCGCCACCTAGGATCCAACTCAGCCATCGAGCCCCCTTTAAATTGGAGGGTGTGGATGGAGCCCCCTATTAAAAAAATTAAAAAAAAAAAGGTTTTCATTGGGTGAAATGACATGGCCCCACCTGATAAAGCCCTTTAGAGCTCGTTACCATGATGGAGCCCCATCAATGGCGCCCCGAATTGAATTGATGGGTGTGGTGTGATAGCGTCGGGGGACGCTATAGAGGGTGACATGGCTGGGGGTGGCGCCCCACACCCTCCAGCCTAATTAGTTGGGTGAATCACTTTAATCGAATCTCAGATACCTTAAAGAAATTTCTTAAAATAACTGATATTACATACATGTGTGTTAATTCAACTTATGAATACAAAGTTAGGAGTTCTTGTGCCATTTGGGTTGTAGCCTAGTGGTAAGAAGCAAAACTTTTCTGGAGACACTTAAGTTCTAATCTTAGAAAATGTGTAATTTAAGAGTATTATAGTGAGTGTGTTTAGTCTTTAAAAAAAGGAGTTCAAGTCATGTATTAATAATGAGTAATATAAAAACATAAATGATGTTAAATGAGTTGCAACAACAACAATAAACAATAAATCTCATATGTACTTAAGTTACGGGTAGGGCGTGAGGATAGTGGTATGCACTTAAGTTTATAGGATCTTAAATATTTTTGTATAAACATAAAAAAGTTTCTAATAATAATACTTATAATACATTCGTCATATAACTTCTCTTCCTTTGATTATATTACAGATTATATATATATATTATATATTATATATATATTGTTGACGAGTGAACATGAATAGCAACTTTATTTTTATAATAATATATAGTTTTTTTATATTTTATTATTTAATATTTTATAGTTTTTAATTATTTATTTTACTATTTTTAAAATCATAATCCGTTTCTCATTTATTTTTTTACTTTTATTAATTCTTTTTTCTTTTTTTTCTATCATATTTCCTTTATCAGTTAATTTGATATTTCTTTAATAACTTACGTTTGTTAATTTATTTCCCTAAACTTAAGTACTTAGTTGTGTTTAATTTTATTTCCTTGACATTCCGGTATATATTTTATTAAAATGAAGTTATGTTAAAAATAGAGTATTTATTTATATATATTATTTAGACTGACGATGAATAGCAACTAAGTATTTATTTATTATTATAACTTTTTTTTCTTTTAAAGTTATTCTATCATACACTATTTTATAATTTTTTTTTATTTTCTGTTATAACTTTTATTTTATTATATTAGTAAATTTTAAATATATATTTATTTAAACATGTCTATTTTTATCCATATGGACACAAAAAAATGTTTAAAATGAGTTGTGATTCTTACCGTACAAGTAATTGAAGTACAAACGTAATTGTTATCAAAACTACCTTACTTTCAGTTTCCCCTTTTTTTTTGTAAATCAACGTCATTTTACCTTTTCGTTATTCCAATAATGTAGTGTTATGTTTTCTAAAATTACAAATATACCGTTACGATGTGTTTACTTTTAACTACGCGTCAATAAAAGTTTTGTTCAAATCAGATATGTCAAATATAATTGATTTCCTTGGTTATTTGTTGTGACGAACCGAACCAATATCGTATGAACAACTTTGGTAATAATATAGAGAAAATTTTATATATCTTAAGCTATAGAGAGTGCTGGTATGTGACAAACCAAACTGATATCATCTAGCAACATTGATGGGCTGATGGCATGTCGGTTCCTAACAACATCGGTACCGGTACTATCAGAACCGTTATTGATATTCGTTTTTATCGTTTTTCAAGAGATGTAAAACACGTGCCGATATCATTTTGGTCATAGCATAACTTTATTTTTTTTGGTTTTATATTTCGGTGATATATCGAGTGCCAATATCGTAACTAATACCATAATGAATCAAACCTATACTGACCTAATACCCGCCGCAACGCGCGGAAAAGTATTACTAGTTTATATTTATGTTAATCTTAATATGAAATAATAGAAAGAAAATATACCTGGATGTATTTAAATTAATACCCTGATAATTAAGTTACACGTATAATTAGCAGAACCAGATAATGCATTTAATAATTGTAAGGCCTGTAGTAGTAAAAAAAAAAAAAAAAAGAGATGAATAAAATAGTGGAAATAAGTGGATTGCCTTCCCTCTATGTGCGTGATTGGGCCATTCGAGTTGCTGCAACACCCCAAGAGTACCTTCACCATTTCCTCAAGGGTTACTCTCTCTCTTATTTAAATGGGCCTCTCTGCAACTAAAATCTTGACTATCTATCTAACTGATCAAATCAAAGGTAGCTAGAGAGAGAGAACATTTTATGATGGTCATGGAAAAGAAGGGTGTGGTGGTGGGTGAGGTAGTGCCATGCATGCTAATGGCTTTAATGGAGTTTTGCACCATCGGGTTGACCATCTTGGCTAGCACCGTCATGTCCAAAGGGTTAAGTCCCTTTGTGTTCGTCGTCTACACCAATGCACTCTCTTCCATCTTTCTTCTCCCTTACAACACCTTCATCGTTAGCAGAAACAAGTTCGGTTCTTTCCTTTAGTTTCTTAATTACATCATGCCATCAGCGTTTTATTTTTGCCGGTTTACCTTCTATCATACATCTAAAATAACATGAACGAATGCATGCATGCATAATATTGTTTAGCTTCATAATATTTATAGTTTGATTAATTAGTTGTATGTTGTTTATCTTGCAGGAGAGAAGATCTTATGTCACGGTTTCTTCTTCTTGGTTTAGTAGGGTTTGTATTCTTGATCTCTTTCTCCTACAAACTTATAGTATTGTATTGGTGTTATTAAGAGCTTCACTCCTAGTCAAGTGAAGGGAAACGAAGCATTAATAATAGTTTAGCATAACACATATTAATGTAATTTGTACGTGTTTGATCTTTAAGAATCAAAATGCATAGTCAGATTTATAATTTTAATTCTGATTTGAGGTTTAATCATGTAGGGTGACAATGGCACAAAATCTAGCGTTTGTTGGATTGAGTTATAGTTCCCCGATCGTTGCTATTGGAATGGGTTGTTTGATCCCTTCTATTTCATTCGTTCTTGCCGTCATTTGCAGGTTCGCTTCTTTTTCTTACTTCGATTAATACAAATACGGGCTTCAGCTGTTGGGAAATAATTCTCGACTTTTCTAAAACAATACCTTTAAAGCAGTGACGGAGCTTGACCAAAAGTTCTGAAGGGACGGAAAGTCATGGGACCCAATTTATATATTGTATAAATATTTAGGCAAAATAATTGAGGTACAATCCTATATAATTTTAAAATTTTCGGACGAAAAATACAAAATTTTACGCTTTTTACGACATAATTTATTGTTCAACCATCTTATTGTTGTGGTTAACTTTAGATTTGCAAAAATAGTGAAAGTAACCACAAAGTTGTTAATTAACCAATTTTAGGTTATAGTTAGCTTCTACCTTTTTAAATATACATGTAAAAATAATCAATCATGTATGTGTGTATTTTGTAATCACATCATTTTTTTTTAATTTTATAATAATGCTAAACTAACTAACATTAGTATAATTTGATTAGTATGAAAATTTAACAAACACTTTATTAGCAACAATCATATTAACATGTCAACTTTTATTGCACAAGAAAAATCAAACAATGGAATAATATTAAACAAAAAGATCGTATACTTTATATCAGAACACGGATACTTATAATAGTTCAAAAAGTATATTTAAATATTTGGATATGTATATGGTGAGTAAGTCAAACTTTATTATTTCCTTTAACCTAATAATTAAAAATGGTTTAAAAGAATATATTTGATTAAGAAATCAGAACTGGTGGCTCCTAAAGCACCATGGAAAGACAACTTGACGTAAGTTTTGTCTGGCTTCTCATTTCTTTTATACGAGAAGAATTCTCAATATATATCATATTGAAAAAACGAGTTAACAAAAAAAATCTGACTAACGTTACAAGATAACGTCATGAATATTGAAATCAGTACACTTTAAAGTTAAATTATAGGCTAACTTGTTATCGTATTAAAAGATCAAAATATGTAAAGATCTAGGTCGTCCTTCGTTTTTCAGACTTTTGTCATAATCACAATTAGACTTTTGAAAGCAAAAATTCAAAATAAATAGTAAAGAAAAGTCACTGATACTATAAAAGTTATTATGTGTAGATATATATCTATAAAAAAGAATCAACTGATTGTTCGATGAATTGAAAAAATATTGTAAAAACTGTTAAAAAAAAGGCTATGTACGTGTTATTTTCTTATACACCCTCCTACTGTTAGATGAATAGAAAAATATTGTAAAAAAAAGGCTATGAGTTATTTTCTTATACACCCTCCTGCTTAAAGATAGTATTCAAATAAATAATGATTATTTGTTTTCTGTTTGTACCTAATGAGTATTATTAATTAATTTGTAGAAAGACAAGTGTGGATTTGAGAAGTTCAAGCAGTCAAATAAAATTGATGGGTACATTGGTATCAGTGATTGGAGCTATGACGCTGACGCTATATAGGGGTCCAGTGGTGAAAGACAAAGACCCCTCGACTCATCTTCAATTAGCTCCTCCTCCGCTCTTTGTCTTCTTATCCCAACATGAGAATTGGGTTCTTGGTTGTCTTCTTTTCGCACTTGCATCCTTGTCTTACTCGATATGGAATATTATTCAGGTGATCTTGGTCGACGTCATATATAGTTCATCCAACAAAAGAATTGAAGTTTGGTTGCTAAAATTTACTTTATTTATTCCCTTCCTGAAAATAGAGTATATATGTCGTCTATCATTAAAGGTAGTTTATTATTGGGCCTCATGCATGCATGCAGGTGGGAACCATTGTAAAATGCCCGGAAGTAATGACAGTGGCTTCTAGCTCTACCTTATTTGGGACATTCCAATCGGCTTTGCTTGCTTTAATCAAAGAAAGAGACCCTATTGCATGGAGGTTGCAATTTGACATGGGACTCCTTGTCATTGTCTTAACGGTAAGCAATATCATTGTAAGGTTAAAGATGATTGGTGATGAATACAAGTGAAACTTAAGGTACAAGAATCGATTATAATAGTCTAGCTTCCAACACAGGCGATATTTGGAAGTCTTATCAAAACCCATGTACATATGCGGTGTATACAAAGAAAAAGCCAGTTTTACATTGTCATGTTCAAGCCTCTCGGGGTTCCAATTGCAGGCATGTTTGGATACGTTTTCTTTGCTCAAACATTTCATTATGGAAGGTACTAATCCTAATTTTGCATCTTACCAATCTTAATTAGTTTGTTACTCGTTTCTAAAATGTAAATCATGCAGCTTGATGGCCGCAGCGATAACTGGAATTGGATATTACACCATGATGTGGGGTCAAATCAAAGAGGATGAAAACAAGAGAGATAAAGTGGATTTATCGGAAGAGAGAGCCCCTCTTTTGCAAGAAGAACAAGTATAAACAAGAAGAGGAAGAGGAAGTTTCACATATATATGTAGGCGAGGGTATGTTTTAGAGGCCCAAGCTACAAGTAAACTGTACAATGTTATGTATGAAATAAATAATTATAGATTTGAAGTTGTTTACACTAAAAGGAAAACTAAAATTATCCGAGATCAATGGAGGCACTACGAATCATAGGGGTCTGTAGTTTTTGGTTTTTGAAAATCGTTGGCTTTTGGTTTTTCGGTTTTAGCAAAAGTTTGGTTTGGTTTTTTTGATTTTTGTAACAAAATTACTTAAGATTCAAAAATAAAAAAAAGTATAATCCAATATTTAAGAATTTTTCTTTGGCTTTACATTTATATTAATATATTTAACCTTTTGAATTAATATTTGTTGCCTAGATTGATCTTTGTAACTCTAGATTGAAAGAATAAAGAATTGAAAATAACAGAACTTCTATTTAAATCTGAATGATTGTGTGTACATATGAATGATTACAATTGAAATCCTATGTCTATTTATGCTAAACGAAAAGTTGTGTTTGAACCATCGCATCCCTTCCTTCAATCGATGTGTCCCTAAGTTGTCTGTTGTTTGCCGTCCTTTGTTGTAACACCCTTGCTATTATTCTAAAGGTTTACGTATAGATTACGAAAATAAACTTGTTATTATGATTACAAATGTGTTGGAAATACGGTTAAATTAAAACTTTTCTCAATAAAAACAATACAACATATGATGTATGAATTCGTCATCTACAAAGACGACGAAACTATGTGCGGAAGCCTGTATCTTGATCGTGTTCGGTTCTTCGTTGAGCTTGATCGTCACCCGGTACTGTAAATTATACCTACAATTCATAAAACATGAATTAAATTAGTCATACACAGTTTAAAACGTGTCTAAACGAGTCCGGGAAGCGAAACTGATTAAAATACAAATTTTTCGCCGAAACAGGGTGCTGTCGCGCCACGCGCCGGCACCATCTTGCTCCCTTGCGTGGCGCGGGGGAGACCGTTTTTCAGCAGGTCTGGATCTGGGACCTGCATTTTCCAGCAATACCAGTTTTTACGGAAACGACCATAACTTATTCGTTATTGATCCGATTTACGCGATTCTTTTTCCTACGCGTTCGTAATTTAATTTTCCATCTTATGGAGTAAAAATCCAACATCTAACTTCACAAAATTTTATATTTCAAGCTCTCGGCTTGAAATCCAATTACGACACTTCTTGACCCGTTCGTGATTTCATCTAACAAACTTGTTTGTCGCCTTTGTTTTTTTTATAAACATATTATTATAGTTATATCCTATTGTACAAGGTTCAAATCACGGGTTTATACACATTCTTAACCCGTTTTTGCTTATACTTCTATTTTGACCCGTTAAGGTTATTTATGCACTTTTTAAACTTAAATTACGCTCATTCCTTGTATACATCATAATTCCACCCATCCATATTAATTAGTCTTCCACCACAACTATGATTGTGGTGGATTTAATGTGATAGACTATTTATTCCTAGTTCTATCCCTCGGATATGTCATTTTACGGCAAGACGCGTTTTAGGGCATTTAACCCTTGAAAGTTTATGCGTACAATTTTTATACACATCTAAGGGTTACATAGTCCTAATATAAGTTTCTAAACAATCTTTAAGGTTCGTTTGCCCGGTTGACCCATCGAGGGCTTTTTGGTCAGTTTAGTCCTTCATTTTGCGATGAAGGACTTTCACTAAATATTGGACCAATCATTGCACTTTTAACTACAAGTCTATATATACGTACCTGGCCCGGGTCAACAATTAGACCCGATTTATACCTCGCCTTAAATTTTCACATATTCCATGGCGACGCAATTATCCCAGTTGTTAATCGTTCCTGTTAACATAAGACTTGGCAGCCACATTAGTCGATATTGTCAAATGGTGTTATCACCACCATTCGACCCGTTTGGCCTATATGACCAAACAATTACATATGTAGGAAAACATGGTTTTTAAATTACCAATTTGCCCATCCGATTCATTTCGGATTTCTTTCATTAGATCCCTTTCCTTACTTATTTAGCTCATTTTGGCTTACGCCTTGAGTATCCTTTTAGCTTCGGTTTACATTAGTCGACACTTGACCAACTTTCCATTTTTACCCTTTTTCTCGATGTTAGATTACACTACAAGGTAATCTTATTGAAAACTCATAATTTCTTAGTCATTTCATGATCAATTTACCGTTTTGCCCTTTTTACCATAAACCATGGTTTTTATTATTTATATTAGTCCGACCCGCATCAATTTCGTCGAAAATCGATATTTCCCATATTATCTTTATCGTATTTGTACTTATAGAATAAACAAATATTCTACAAAGGGGTGTAAGTTTCACTTACCTTGTTATTCTATATTTATTATTAATGATAATAATAATATTATTACTAATAAAGATAATAAAAAATTATTATTATTATTATTATTATTATTATTATTTTTCGACGAATTTCCTACAAAAAGTGTTAACTTCTTCCTACAAATTTCCGACAAAAAAGGTTTATCACTACAAATTCCCGACAAAAAAGTTTTATCTTTTGCTACAAATTTCTGACAAAAAGGTTCTATTTTTTTCCTACAATTCTTCGACAATTTTTCCTTTTTTTGCATTTTATTTTGCAACAAAATTCCTACAAAATTATAAAACTCTCTTAACAATTTGCTACAAATTTCCTACAAACCAAAAAAATATTTTTTGAAGGTTGCGACAAATTTACTACAACCCGAATAATCCTGTTTGCGACAGATTTGTGACAAACTGTAAAAAATTAAAGAATTAAAAAAAACATTTTTTTATGAAAAAAATGCAGCAAAATTCTAAAACATTCCAAAAAAAATTAAAGCAACATTCTGAGACATTCCAAACATTCCAAAAATTCTAAAATATTCCAAAACGCATAAAAAATCCTAATTAAAACCATTCAAACCTAATCCGATCTTTAACATTTCAATACTTAAGAAGACGAGAGGTTTTACTTATTTTCGAGGTTTTTCAGTTTTTCTTCCATAGCTTTTTGCCATCCCGCTTGGTTGGCTCACTCTTTTTCGCGCTCTTGTTGAAATTGTTCGAAACGGGATTCTATGTTTTGTCGGGCCTCTCGTTCTCTTTCTAATTCTTCTTGAACTTTTTGAAGCTAAAAGTTGTACAAAAAGATATAATTAATACGTATTAACAAAAACATATCGTCAAAATTCACATATCATTTAACAATAATACAGCATTTAACAATAATACAACATTTAACAATAATACGATATTCGAGTCGGGTGTCGGATTTCGGGTAAAAAGCCATCTTGAATTATATAAGAACTGACTCAGATCAAACCTATTATCATCTGGTGAATAACTCTATTTCCTACTTATTTACATCTATTTTGTTTCAATTTTTACCTGAAACCCGAATCGAATATCATACTATTGTTAAATGCCTCTAATCAAACATATTATCATATGGTGAATAACTCTCTTTCCTACTTATTTACATCTATTTTGTTTCAAGATGAGCGCCATACCAATTAGGCCTGTCCAAGGTTTAAAAAAAAGGAAACGAGTTTCGAGGCGTTTTCCCTTCGCCGTAAGTATCGTGGCGAGACGAGGCGTAAGGCCGAGGCGGTATTAATAAATAAATATTAAAATTATATATATTATAAAAAATAAATAGTTAACATCAAAAAAAGAAATTTCTCATCAAATTTCATTAGATTCAATAGTTACAACATAAAAAAGATTCTAACACATTTAAACAGATTATCATACACATTTAACAGCACATTTTGTACAGATTAAACAACACGTACGCCTCGGCAAAATATTTCCGCCTCGAAACGAAACGCGCGCCTCAGTTGTTTTTTCATTTCACATATTTTTGAAAAAAAACACATGTTTTTTCATTTTACAACTAAACTTGAAAAACACATGTTTTTTCATTTTATAGCTAAACTTGAAAGTCGGGTGTCGGATAAAAAGGACGGGCCTGCCTTCAATACCACCGCCATATTGAACCCATATCAGCAAACTCATTCTTCCCAATATCTTAAATTTTTTAACGATATCAAAATAACAAGAATAAATAATGATACCTCTTGCGAGTGTCGGGCATCATTGTTAGACCCGCAAATACTGGATGATGTTTTTCCGGTCACCAAAAAATCAGGATTAGAAGATCCCATCCCAAACGTCCTGTGATCCTTACATTCAGGATGCAGACTCTTCCACAAAGCTAAATCATCGCATTCTATGTCCCCATATAAGTCTTCAAGTTGTTTCGCGTACGCGACCTAAAATTTTATCAAATGAATGTTTTCAACTCGTAAAAGTGACAAAATAATTATAGACAAATGATAAAAGAGAGCTTACATATGAACGTTTTGCACGCTCGGTAACAAACTGTAACCGATCATAATCTTTTTCACTTATTGTTGGTGCACTTGTGTCTGTACTTTGTCTGTATTATGTCATGATACCAAACGATGTCTTGTGTTAGTCTGAGTTACGTCTTAGGTTTGTTATTATGTGCGTTCGATGTAAGTTTGACCAAGTCAACCATCCTCCTGGTTTGACTTGACCAAACAGTTAGCACATTGCTTGTAATATGTTTGGGTCGAAGGATGAGTCATCGAAGGATGGTTTATATCCTTCGATGAGCTCGAAGGATAATGCTTCGATAGATATAGATGGACCTCGAAGGATATCATCCTTCGAGGTATATGTGGATCCTTCGAGCTGTTTCAGATCGATAGATGATCTTTCGATCAGTCTATCTGATCCTTCGACCAGACGAGCTGTGACGGGTATATATACCCATGTAATGTGTTCACTTCACACAGACACGAAAAAGAGACAGAAAAGTGAGAGAGTGTGAGAAGTGAACCAAGTCTTGTAGAGAGCGTATTTTCAGTGTGTGTCAAGGCTGTAACCGTGTTCCACTGAAATACAAGAGAAAACTTTGATATCTCGTGTGTCTACCTTTCTCTTTGTAGCTTGTGTTTTCATATAAACTATCGGTTTGCATGCTAGCTTGGATTCCGCACTTGCTAGTGGGGGGGGGGGGGGGGGGTTAGTGCACGGACCTCCCGGCCGCCGGAGTATTTCAACTCACGCAAGCTAGCTTAGCCCCATAGCTGCCTGGCGGTGATTATCCCACCCGGAATTCAATACTTGGGGTTGCCAAGGCTCGAACCCGGGGCTCTACTGAAAGAAGGGATGAGGCTGGCCAACTGGGACACCCCAGTTGGTTCCGCACTTGCTAGTGTGTTAGACATAACAAGGATTAGGTTTAACCTCAACCTCCGAGGGACCTACAAGTGGTATCAGAGCCGTGGCTCTTTTCCTTGTTAAAAACCGAGTTTATACAAGACTTTGGAGTGTGTTTGGACAAAAACTCACATGGTTTAGCACCCGTTTTTACTGTTTTTTTTTCTCGTATTTCTTGTCGTAAAAACGTGCTCTAAACTAACCGGGTGTGTTAAAGGACGGTTTGGGTAACTTAAAAACTTGTTTTTAAGAAATTTGGTATTTTCCGGCCAAATTCCGGCTTACTCCGGTGACCGGTTTCTGGTTCAGAACCTTGTTTTACTTGGTAATATTTTTCTGTTGTTCAAATCTGTTTTGGTAGAAAGTATGGTCTGAACATACCTTCTGCCGAAAGTTTCTACCAACCCATCAACTTTTTCACCAACCTGTCATTTTTGTCAACTGTGTCAGATCAGATCGAAGGATATCCTTCGAAGTCGAAAGATCATCTTTCGATCAAAGGAGGTTCGATAGATAATCATCCTTCGAACATCCTTCGAAGTCTGTGACTTATCCTTCGATCCAAGGAATCTTTTCGAAGCATACATCTTTCGGTCTACAGTTCTTTTTCGAAAGATAAGGATCCTTCGTTTGGAGAATCTTTCGAAATCATTGTTCGAAATTCAACAGTGATCTTTCGAACACTGTTGATCCTTCGAACAAGTCCTGATCCTTCGACCTTAGTCTGTTTATGTTTAACAAGTTTGTGATTTTCAGGTTTTATTATTCTTGATCAAAAATGAATCCAAGATGGGGTACTCCGGTAAATACAGAGATGTATTTTGGTACTCCGTCTCCCGCACCGGTATCTTCTCAAGCTAATGCAACTTCTACCGGTCAATGGGCATTCGTATCAAATCAAACTCCAAGTATTCAAAGCATTCTCTTAAGCGAAACCGGAAGTTTGAATCGGCCTCCAAAGTTGATGCACTTATACGAATATCCAGGATGGATTGACAGATTTCATACATATGTCCTTGGACAAAATACAGAATTGTGGTTGCGGTTCATCACAGATTTCGATCAAACAATAGAGGTTGCCGCATCATCCGCTGCTACGTTTGCAGATCTTACGGAAGATCAGAAGAAGGTCTATGATTTGGAAAAGAAGGCATATGCCATTCTTACTCAGGCGTTAAGTAAAGATATTTATCATCAATTTGTCAGTTACAAGACAACGAAGAGGTTGTGGGACGCATTGAAGACAAGGGGCGTAGGAAATGAAGCGACACGCCAATTGAGACGTGACTTCCTAAAGAAAGAGTTTGATGGTTTTACTTGTATGGAAAATGAATCTTTAGGAGACTTGACAAGTCGATTTAATCATTTGCTGACTGAATTGGCAAATTTTGAGGTTGTTACAACTCCAGCAGAGATTGTGAAAAAGTTTGCAGATGCGTTGCCACCTCAATGGAATACTTTCTTGGAAATCATGAAGTACAATGGCACTTTAGCTACAACAAACTTCAATGACTTTGTTCAACTCCTGGAAAACAAGAATCAGGAAGAAACTCTCAAGGAAAAAAGAGTTCCCGTGCCACAAAATCCTGAAATGTATTATGGAACTACTAGCACTTCTACAAAACCTTCTTCACACGCTCCAATTCAAACAGCGTTTGTGTCTAGCACTGACATGTATGGCAATACTATCCAAGTTCCGGTCAAGCCTCCTCCAACAGACATGTATGGAAATCCGCTTGAACCAGTTCCTCAACCAGTACCACAACAGCAAAGCCAACGACCTATCAGAGCAACTGATATGTTCGGAAATCCATTACCTGTTCGATCTACCGGACCAACAGACATGTATGGGAATCCACTTCCTCCTCAATCTACCGGACCAACAGACATGTATGGGAATCCACTTCCTCCTCAACAGCAAGCATGTTATGGAAGCACATCATCTGCTGGTCAACAATCAAAGCCAAATACAGTACGGCTCGACACCTCAAGCTTTTCTAAAGTCAGTGTGGAAGTAGCAAAGGAACACATGGAGCTGCTAAACACTTTGGTGAGCGCATACTGTGGATTAGTGGAAGGTCAGATTGGTAACATTAATCTGACACAAGAAGACTATCAGCAGATCGATAAAGAGGAGATGGAAATGATGGACATCAAGTGGGCCTTTGCCAGTGCTGTTAGGCGAGCAAAGGATTTCATGGAAAGAACTGGCAGAACCAGCTTGGAAATCAAGAAAGACACCAAGTATGGGTTTGATAAGCAGGCTGTCAAGTGTTTCAATTGTGGTGAACGTGGTCATTTCAAACGTGAATGTACGAGGCCATCTCAACATGGAAACCAAAATCCTTTCAGAGGTCAAGGCAACAGGGCAAATCAGAACCAAGTAAGGAACAATGAGCGCACATTGGTGCCTGTCAACAACCAGAGTCAAGCAGGACCATCTAATGCCAACCAGGCACTTGTGGTTCAAGTAGATGAAGGTTGTGATTGGTCAATCCAGTTGGGAAATGATGCTCCAGATGGAACAGCTTGTTTTGCTGAAGTTGTCAAGGATCTTAAACACGCCAGTGGTGGAGAATCTTCCACCAATGGTGATGAATCTTCTGAAGATGAAGACAGCTCCAGTTACAGTGGAAGTTCAGATGAAGAGTCCTCGAGTTCAGGGAATGATCAGGAAGATGACACATCAAGTGCGTCAGTTAATGCAGATATTGATGAGCTATTGGAAGAAGCTACAGCTGAAATTGAAAGAAGATCTATTTTGGTGGATCAAGCTGCTTATTCTTCGTCTTCTCTCCATTCAGCCTTTATGGCTAATGTCGACAGTTCATCAAGTCAGGTATGTGTCGATGAACCCACTTCTGTTAGTTGTGATAATTGTGACATATTGAGTATTACATGTGCTGATTTAGAGGCAAACATGTCTGAGTTGCAAGGCAAACATGATGCTTTACAAGCTAGTTTGTTTGACTTGCAAGACAAACATGTTTCTTTGAATGATAAGTGGTGTGAATTGCAAAGCAAACACGAGGCTTTGCAAGAGAAATATGATGTGACATTCATTCACAATCAGAAATTGACCGTTGATCTTTCAAAGTGCACTGAAGCCAACATGTTTTATGAAAACCATGAAAAGGAGTTTAAGTCGGTAATTGAAAAGTTAAAGAAAGATAAAACCGAGTTAACTAAAATGGTTTCCAGAAAACAAACTGACATTAATTTGTATATAACTCGTCTGGAAGTAATGCAAAAGGAAATGGCTTGTGTCAAAACTGAAAGTGAGGCGATCCAACTTAAGCTAGACAGTTATTTGAGCTCTAGCTATGTGTTGGATCACATCATTGATGTACAGAAAGAGAAACGGGATGTCACATGCATTGGATACAAGAAATGTCCACCACCTGTGAGACACAATTATGATGCCATGCCTGACGAGGAGGATAGAACTTTCTTTGAACCATCTGTTCCTCTAGATGTTAATGAATTTGCAGCAGGACTCGGATACAAGAAAGAAGTATCATCAGATTCGGATGTGTCAGCAGATACATGTGTGTCTTCTGCTGAACAGAATCAGGATCCTCCAGTTGTTATTGAGGATGCTGATTCTTCTGATGATGAATCTGATGATACTGATTCAGCAAAGTCTGATGCGGACATACCTCTTGAGAATCATATTCTGTGTGATCCTCCTGCAAAACCCGCTAAGACTGTTGCAATCGAGTCCGTGTCTGCAAAAGAGTCGGAGAGTGTGGATTTGCTGTACACTCTTGTTGGTGATGACAAAATTTATTCAGACAAAGATTTTCCTATTAAGAATGTTAATCAATCATTAATCAGTAAAGTCTTTGAAAATTCAACAAGTAAATTTCTGGGAAAGAAAGGATCACACGTTGTGGTAACACAGTGCCCTCCTATCCCAAAGGCTGAAGTTAGAAAACAATTTGGCAATCAGAAATTACCAACAGAGAAAAGGCAGCAAAATCATAACAAACAAAAAGGAAAATTGCCGGCTCAAAGTCAAAAGAAGCCAAATCAAAAGAAGAACAAGAATGTGAACTTTGTGAAATCTAAGGGAACGGACAAAATTGACACGTTTGAAAACCAATCTAACTTAGATTTTGTCAAGAAAGCAACTGTGTTGAAAAGAAATGAATCAAGTAGTTCAAAACCTAGTACCTCGGGATCACAAACTTCATCATCGGCAAGACGACCACATGATACTTCGGGGTTTGTTGAACGAAGATCATGTTTTGAATGTGGTACAATTGGACATATAATTCGAAACTGTCCGTATCTTCATAAGTTGAAAGCAATTGATGATGATCCCCGTGAATGGAATCACCAAAAGCGACCTGTTTCTATAAAACAAGATCCCCGACTTGTAAGAGAAAGGGAAAAGAAACAGAAACGCCAACAAGTCAAGGTGATTGAAAAGGCACTTAAAACTGATGTGGTTAAAAAACAATCTGTTTCAGTTAAACCAGAAAACTCAAAATTTTCAAAAACTTCAAACAATCACGAAGTTAAATTGTCAAACAATCAAACTGGTAAAACAAAACAGACCTGGAAACCAAAAACTGTTATTGAATCAGGGGGACCATCACAATTTTCAAATCATCAAAGAATAGAAGTTATTGTTGTTGATGAAAATGGAAGACCCAAGACCACAATGGCTTGGGTCCCCATCTCCAACTAATCAAGTGAGTTAATGTGCAGGGTGTTCCAGGAGGAACTATCAGTAGTCATTGGATTGTTGATAGTGGGGCATCCAGGCACATGACAGGCGACATGAAGCTTCTCTACGACGTTAAATCTATTAGAGGAGGTTATGTTTCTTTTGCTGGAGATAAAGGCGGATATATTACGGGTGAAGGAATGATTTCCAACGGGGTTGTTAGCTTTGATAAGATCAACTTCGTACAACAACTTGATCACAATCTTCTTAGTGTTTCTCAAATTTGTGATAAGCAGTTCTCAGTACACTTTGATGCAAATGGATGTTATGTGCTGAAACCCGGCTTCAATATTCCAAAAGAATGGATTCTCTTGTCGGCTCCAAGGATAAATGACTTGTACGTCCTTGATATGAGCCAAGCTATCACAACGTCTGCACAAGCAACTTGTTTCATTTCCAAAGCCACAGAAAAAGACTCAATCTCTTGGCACAGACGAATGGGTCACATTCACTTACGCAAAATGAATCATTTGGTGTCAAATGAATTAGTGAATGGTGTTCCTCTTAAAAACTTTCATCTTCAAGACGTATGTGTCTCGTGCCAGAAAGGAAAACAAACGAAGAAGCGACACCCTACAAAGAAAATCAACACGGTGGCTGTTCCTCTTGAACGTTTGCACATGGATTTGTTCGGTCCTGTCAAGCACAAAAGTATTAGGAATGATCAATATTGCCTCGTGATTACTGAAGATTATTCAAGATTTTCTTGGGTGGCGTTCATGGCACATAAGAGTGAAACCTTCGGTATTATCAAAAACTTGATCATTCAGATTGAGAATCTATATAAGTTGAAGGTTAGGCGGATACGTAGCGACAATGGTACTGAATTTAAAAATCATGCCATGGCGGAGTTTTGCACTTCTAAAGGTATTCTTCATGAATTTAGTGCAGCTTATACTCCTCAACAGAATGGCGTCGCTGAACGTAAGAACCGCACATTGATCGAGACTGCTAGGACTATGTTGGTAGAGTCGCAGCTGCCCATTCCATTCTGGACTGAAGCTGTGTCCTCTGCATGTTACACGTTGAACCGAGTCCTTACAGTCAAAAGACACAACAAGACCTGCTTTGAGCTTCTTAACAAACGGAAACCAGATTTGTCATATCTTGAACCGTTTGGAGCTCCGTGCACACTAATCGATCCTAATGGAAAGTTTGGGGCAAGAGCCATTGAAGGATACTTTCTTGGGTATTCCACCCCGAACTTAAGAGTCTGGAATCTAGAGACTAAAAGGGTCGAGGAATGGTCTGAAGTCAGAGTACAAAGGCACACTTTGCCAGTTAGAAATCCTGGTCAGCCTTGGATGTTTGAGTACGATGACTTTTTCAATTCGATCAATGTTGAAGCAGTTGAAGAAAACGCTGCGGCTAGGATGTTTTTCGAGAGTGACAATGCAACAGATTCACCGTTGGTTCGTCCCATTATTGTCAATCAAGAACCATCTTCAGTGAACAATAATGCTCTCGACAATGAGGATTTTCACGATGCTACCGAATTGAACGAATCTTCAGAAGATGATGAATTTCTAGATGCAGATCAAGAAGCTCCAACAACAGCAGTTCATGGTACTTCAGAGGGTACTTCTCCAGTGGACGCCCCTAGAACAGCTGAAGCTACTGCATCATCCTCTTCGCCAATTCCGGGCATTGAATTGGTTATAGATCTCAATCTCAACAATCTGGGTACAAATATTCCAGTTCAAGATAATCCAGAGACAAGGATTCACAATACCCATCCTCAACAAAACATCATCGGAAATGTACAGAGTGGCGTTCAAACGAGAAACATGTTGCGAAACAACAACAATGCAGGCTTGTATGCGACGATTAGAGAATCTGGTCAACAAAATGATTGGTCTTTCGCGTGTTATGTCTCACAGGAAGAGCCAAGAACTTGGAAAGAAGCTTTGAAAGATAACTCTTGGGTTGAAGCGATGCAGGAAGAACTGCAACAATTCCAGAAGCTTGGTGTCTGGAAACTCGTAGAGAAACCTGCTGGTTACAAGAAGATTGGTACCCGTTGGGTGTTTAAATGCAAAAAGGATGACCGTGGAGTCGTTATTCGAAACAAAGCAAGGCTAGTCGTTCAAGGTTTTCGTCAGATAGAAGGGATCGACTACAACGAAGTGTATGCACCTGTTGCACGTCTAGAAGCAATTCGGATCTTTCTGGCTTATGCCTCATTCAAAGGTTTCAAGGTATACCAGATGGACGTGAATAGTGCATTCTTACATGGTGTGGTGGAAGAAGAGGTGTACGTCGAACAGCCTCCAGGTTTTGAAGATCCTATTCATCCCGATCGGGTTTGGTTGCTCAACAAAGCTCTATATGGTCTACATCAAGCACCGCGAGCTTGGTACGCAACCTTATCTAATTATCTGCTGGAGAATGGATTTCGCAGAGGTCTTATCGATTGTACTCTTTTCATCAAAGAACAAGATGGAGATCTTCTACTGGTACAGGTATACGTTGATGATATTATATTTGGTTCTACTAATGATGTTTTGTGTAGGAATTTCGAGCGCATTATGCAGGATAAATTCGAGATGAGTGCTATGGGGGAAATGACCTTCTTTTTGGGCCTACAAGTACAACAAACCGAGTCTGGGATATTCATCCATCAGACTAAATATGTTGGTGACATCTTGAGCCGGTTCCAGATGTCTGATGCAACGCCCATCGGTACCCCATTGCCGCAAAATCACGGAATTACTCCAGACTTGAAGGGTGAAGCTGTTAGCCCCTCATACTACCGCGCGATGATCGGATCTCTTATGTACCTCACAGCATCAAGACCAGATATAATGTACCCAACGTGCCTGCTAGCCAGATATCAAGTCAACCCGAAGGCCTCACATCTTGCAGCTGTAAAAAGGATTTTTCGTTATTTGAAGGGTTACCCTGACACCGGTCTATGGTACCCTAGGGATAATAACTTTGACTTGATCGCATTCAGTGATTCTGATTTTGGCGGATGCAAAATCGACGGCAAATCCACAACGGCTGGATGTCAGTTTTTGGGAAATCGCCTAGTCACATGGCAGTGCAAGAAGCAGACGTGCGTCGCTACATCAACATGCGAAGCTGAATACATTGCTGCCTCAAGTTGTTGCTCCCAAGTCCTATGGATCCAACAACAAATGCGCGACTACGGTTTTGAATTCCTAACTACTCCTATTTACGTTGATAATTCTGCTGCCTTACAGATCACTAAAAATCCTGTGCAGCATTCAAAGACTAAGCACATCGAAATTAAGTATCATTTCATACGTGATTGCTTTGAGAAAAGGCTAATCGATGTTGCTTACGTCCACACCGATGACCAACGTGCCGACCTTTTTACCAAAGCATTTGACAAATCAAGATTTGACTTTTTATTACTGGTAAACGGCATTAAGGTCAAGCAAGAGTAAAACCAACATCGGAAAATCATTTTTGTAAATACCTTTGTGTTTTAAATTTGTCTTAGTTTATTGATTTTAGGGGGAGTAAATCCAAAATTTGAAAATCCAAAAACATCGAAAAATTTCAAAAACACAAAAACAATAGAAAAACAAAAATGAGTTTCCTGGCGAGCAAAAGAGAAAATGATAGTACATCAGTGGTCTGTCCAAACCTCTTTAAACCTTAAATGAAAAACGATAAGCAGCTCTATATAAGATGTATCGGTAGGCTCACAATCATTTTAAAGTGTGCAGGGTGATATAAACTTAATCGACTGAAGACCAGGTGGGAACCATTCATTGGCATATGGTCTTAGTACCGAAATTTCGTTTGAGAGATTGCCGAGGTTCTGAGATATTCGGTCTTTATGCTGATTATCATCTGGGTATCATGGTTGTATCTTTTACCGAAAAATAACGGGGACGCAAGTCTAGATCTTCCATGATACTATACATACGTGTACATACTGCATTCGACCTCAATAAGTGATCAACAATCACATGTCCTCAAAATAAGTGATAAAATATCACATTTATCCGGGTGTCAAGTTCGTCTCTCTGTTGTACGAAAGTACTAACCTGTTCACGGACTTGCTCTTGTGCCCTTCATGCATCGAAAATCAAGTTCCTCATCAATAAGTGATTCTATCACACAGGGCTTGTTTTCAAATCAAAATAAGTGAGAATCTCACATCATATACGGTCAAACAGATGATAATCGGTATACTCACCGGTAAGATGAACCCTCGTGCATACCTTGATACGGGAATGTGTCGTGATGTGGATGAACACCGGTCGGTAAGTATAAATCATACCTTAACGTATCCCCTCGCCATGATTACATCTGATAAGTTGAGCTTAAGTGGACAACAATACCGATAATCGTTATAGGATGCTTATCTTAATGTTAACTAATTGAACAACAAGAGCGTTTTGGCATGACCGTACACTGATATGATTCTCTTACCCTCGAAACTCGCAAAAAGAATATCTGTAAATATTTATTTAATGCTTTCAGTTTCTGCACCTTTGTATATATTTATTTACTGCTTTCAGTCTTTATAATTGAAATATTCAAAAATTCCAAAAAGATTTTAGGTGTGTTTTAATATAAACTTTATAAAAGCCAAAAAGATTTTCTTTCTATTTTATTTTCGATCGTACGATGTTGGATCTCGAGTCTTCGATACCTGAAACCTGAACGAAAACCAAGTCGACTAAATCTTCATAATCGGTCAAAATTTGCAAGTTTTGAAAGTTAAAAACCTAAAACTGAACAATTTGTTAAACTTTCAAACTGTCGGACGGTGTTTGTTTGAACAATGTTCACATGTGTGTCGTTTACTTATGATATTCCAAGCAGTTGTTCTCATTACGCGTTTAGATTTCTTGCATGTGCAGATTCTAAAGGCAAGGAGAACATGGTCGATGACAAGCTTTGGAATGAAGACACGACGTGAAGGCACTCAAGTGATGAAGATGATCGAGTTGCCGCTGACCATCATCAACACCACAAGGATCTCAAGTTGTAAAGATCAAGACTTTCACGAGCATAACTCAAGGGGGAGCTTATGTTAAGGGGGAGTTTGTCAACACACTTCCTACATGAAACGGGAAGTTTGTTGGTACACTTTCTGCTTTCAAGACGTGAAGACTTTAAAGATCCTCCGACATTGAAGACTTGAAAGGACGTCAAAGACTTGAAGACACGAGGGACCTACAAGAATTAAGATCGAGACAAAGCTACAGCCAAGGGGGAGTTTGTTGGTGCACTTGTGTCTGTACTTTGTCTGTATTATGTCATGATACCAAACGATGTCTTGTGTTAGTCTGAGTTACGTCTTAGGTTTGTTATTATGTGCGTTCGATGTAAGTTTGACCAAGTCAACCATCCTCCTGGTTTGACTTGACCAAACAGTTAGCACATTGCTTGTAATATGTTTGGGTCGAAGGATGAGTCATCGAAGGATGGTTTATATCCTTCGATGAGCTCGAAGGATAATGCTTCGATAGATATAGATGGACCTCGAAGGATATCATCCTTCGAGGTATATGTGGATCCTTCGAGCTGTTTCAGATCGATAGATGATCTTTCGATCAGTCTATCTGATCCTTCGACCAGACGAGCTGTGACGGGTATATATACCCATGTAATGTGTTCACTTCACACATACACGAAAAAGAGACAGAAAAGTGAGAGAGTGTGAGAAGTGAACCAAGTCTTGTAGAGAGCGTATTTTCAGTGTGTGTCAAGGCTGTAACCGTGTTCCACTGAAATACAAGAGAAAACTTTGATATCTCGTGTGTCTACCTTTCTCTTTGTAGCTTGTGTTTTCATATAAACTATCGGTTTGCATGCTAGCTTGGATTCCGCACTTGCTAGTGTGTTAGACATAACAAGGATTAGGTTTAACCTCAACCTCCGAGGGACCTACACTTATCTTCCCATCTTTTAACATCTTTTTGCATTCCTTAGTGGCGTGGGTCTGTAAGAACACTTTCAGGTATCCAACTGATTTACCCTTTTCTTTTTCCTACATAAAAGGGAGTAAGGTAAATTGTAGTGTTAAATGTAAAGGTAGTTAATAAAAATTAGAACTATGATTAGCTGACCATGTTGACATGGTGTTGATCAAATCATATTCACCCGCCTATATGACGACATAAGTCATTTTTGCGGTTTGCTCTCCCGGCTTCCGACTTTTTTTTTTTTGCCATTTTTCGGTGTTCCAGTGCCGTAATAATAAAAATTAGGGGTAAGCATGGTCCAATAACTCAATCCGATGAATATACTGCGCGCGACCGTCGCTGCTGCTGCGTATGCACTCGACAACGCTGCTATGCGCGTCCGACGACGCTGCTGCGCGCGTCCGACGACGCCGATGCGCGGGGCCGACGACGCCGATGCGCGCGTCCGACGACAAAAGACCGAAACTGAAACCCGAATCCTGAACCGACAAAAGACTGAAAACCATAAAAATGACTGAAACTGAAACCCGAATCCTGAACCGACAAGTCGAAGACCATAAAAATGAACACCGACACGGGTACCGGGACCAACGTTGTTCGGTAAGTATCGGTCCGGATTGTTACAACACTAATCGAAAACCACAAAATATGAATACTGACACCTATTCCGATAAATTCGGTACGGATACCTATATTATCCGATCAACATCGGTTCAGTTTGTTACAATACCAATAGTTGTTATAGTTAACAATACCATATAAGTACTATATTTTGAATACACATTCGATTTTAATAAAAGTTTGTTCTTGAATTTTGAAAAAAAAAAGTTTAAACAACTACTTATTTAAAAATTTGTACTTGAATTTGTACCCGGTATAGTTAGCAAGCGCGTCCGACTGCCGCTGTTGCGCGCGTCCGCCGACGATGCTACTACGCGTGTCCGCCGACGCCGCTGCTGTGCGCCATGGTAAACAACCAGAAAACATGTTTTTTTGGTTCACTTGTGTCTTATAGTATTATTGACCATTTTAGACTATTAGATATTCAATTCTTAAGAAAATTCTAAATTACTTGTTAAAAAATTTGGAAATAGAAAATGATAAAAAAGAAAATTTTGGTTTCACCTGTTGAGAATTAGGGGTTATAATAGAGTTAATTTGAAAGGTTGAAACTTGTTAATACTTTGTTACTGATTTGGAAACTTTCAAAAGTTTTTTGACAAGTAAATGACCAAATTCATCTGGTTACATACTCTTCGATCCCAAAGAAAATAACGCCCTTGCACAGAATCCTTTTTTTATAAGGGAGCATCAGAGACCAAAAGCATCTATACAATGCATTAGGAAGGCCAGTTGTCAACACATAAAGGTTACGTCGACGACGTTGCTGCTGCACGCGTCTGAAAACGCTGCTACGCGCGCGTCCGACAACGCTGCTGCTGCACGCGTCCGACTGCCGCGGCTACACCCGGCGTCCGACGCTGCGCTTGCTGCGCCCGTCCGACTGCCACTGCTGCGGCGCGCGTCCGACGCCGCGACTGGCTGCTGGCGTGCGTCCAACGACGCCGCTGCTCGCATAAATTGTAAAACAGTTTAACGACGTTGCGTATGCACTTAACCACGCCGCTACTCGCATAAATTGTAAAACACACTTAACGACGCTGTTGCGTGTTCTAACGGTTTAACTGTAAACTGTTTTAATACCCTTTTTTAACCAAATGGCTAATATCAGCATCAGTTTAACTGTTTTAATACCCGATTTTTAACCGACTGCCTCTGTTGTGCGCGCGTCCGACTGCCGCGGCTGCGGCACGCGTCCGACGACGGCAATACACGCATATATTGTAAAACAGTTTAATGACGCTGCGTATGCACTTAACTACGCTGTTGCGTGTGCACTCGCATAAATTTTAAAACAGTTTACTGTTAACAACTGCATCACTGTTCTAACAGTTTAACTGTAAACTGTTTTAATAGCCGATTTTTAAAAATATCAGCATAAGTTTTAACTGTTTTAATAGTAACCAGGTTAACATATTCATTGCATTTTATAATAGTTTTAACTGAACAGTTTAACTGTTGTAACAGCAACCACAATCTAAAAAGGGATCATGAATAAGAACATAATATGAATAAACATATGAATTCCGTACCGCACACATCCTTTGCCATTTTTCAAGGGGAAACCCTTCAGGTGGAAATTCTAATAGGGTAGCAATATTGTATCCTTTAACTGGTACTTTACGCCTTGCAACCTTAGCTTTTTGTTTAGACTCTTCTCTCAAATTTCTCATGATATCTCTAAATCGACTTTTGAGCACGCCGATAAATGTATCATAGATGGCCTGCTCAGCTTGTGCACGCCATCTATACTTGGTCTATAAAAATATAAGGTAAAAATGCCATAATTAAAACAAATAATCAAAACAGATATAAATATGAAATTGATGAATTACCCGAAAGCGATCAAACATCCGCATCTTGGCGTTTTGTGGGACCTTTTTAAATGTGACCCAATCTCCATCATAACACTGTTCAAGTATATCCTTTGCACGTTTGTTTACCATTTTGTTTGTAAAACTACAATATTGAAAAAAAACATATAACCATGTGTAGGTCCCGATACGGATCGTTGGACAACTACGAGATCTTGTTTCAGATGCCGGAACAGGTGCGGAATCCCTGTTACGACACAAACCGAGCGAGAGATAAACACACGACACAAAGATTCAACGTTTAAATGCACACTTGTATTGATCCAACAGAGTTTGTTACAAGAATAATACAAGAAGTAAAAACAACAAACTCTCTGAAAGAAATACTCTCAGTTCTCTATCTGTCTCTTATGTGTTCACTATTTTGTTTCTGTCTTCGGTGCTGCTTATATAGGGACCAGGTCGACGAAAGGTGTTGATGGTCGACGAAACATGTGCAGGTCGACGAAACATAAATGATCTTTCGTCAACAGCAACAAGTCAGGAGTTTCGTCATCAGCAGCAACATGAGTTTCGTCATGCTTATAATCTCGACGAACAGTGGAGTGTTCGTCGTTTGGAGTGTTCGTCGAGCAGGAGTCTTCGTTGGAGAGCATGTAGAGCCTTCGCCACAAGCAGGGTTCGTCACATGTGATTCTTCATCACATGTAGTCTTCGTCACAATGGAGGTGTTCGTAGGAGACCATGCTTCATCAAATACATGGAGTGTTCGTCACAAAAGGCATTCTTTGTCCAATTAATGATCAGTAGTCTTCGTAGACTTCATTAACAAAACAAAATCCATGCATGGTGTAATGCGACATCATCATGACATCATCATAGTGATGTCATGGTGATGTGTCGGCGGGAAATGGTTCGCAGCTCTCCGTGCTTCGCGTGTCGAACTCTGGGGCGCACGACGAAGGAATGTCGCTACGTCGGGCTTGAGCCGAACCTAACCGAGTCAAATCGAACCAAGTTGAACCGAACCGAGTCGCGTCCACATAATATGTATCAACAAACTCCCCCTTGGACGCTACTCGTGATGGTTCGATCTTCACATAGTCGGATCTTTAAAAGGTCTTCACGTGTTCACAAGCAGGGAGTGTATCAACAAACTCCCCCTTGAATGATGCTCGTGAAACTTTTGATCTTCAATACTTTTGCTGTTGATAAGTGATCAGCAGCAATTCGATCATCTTGATCCTTTGATTGCATCAATGTCGTGTCTTCACTTTACGGCTTGTCATCTGACACGCTCTCTTCACTTTCAGCTGGTTCGAATGCAACATCTGCACATGCAACAGAGCTAAACACGTAATAAGAACAACCGCTTGGAATATAGACAAGTTAACCAAATGACACATATGAGATCAAATCCCAATCAAACACCGACCGACAACAGTTTGAAAGTTTAAAAATTTGATCAATTTTAATCCTTTAACTTTCAAAACTTGTTAACTTCGACAGTTTATGAAGGTGCAATTGTTTTACGGCTTAAAATCCGGATTTTGGGTAGGATAGACTCGAGTTCCAACATCGGTCAATCAAAAATAAAATAGAAGCAAAATCTTTTTGGCTTTTATAAAATTTATATTAAAACACACCCAAAATCTTTTTGGAATTTTTATTTTTCAAATGTAAAGACGGAAAGCAATAAATAAATATATACAGCGATCCAGAAACGGAGAAATGTAAATAAATATCTACAGACGTTCTTTTTGCGAGTTTCGAGGGTAAGAGAATCATATCAGTGTACGGTCATGCCAAAACACTCTTGTTGTTCAATTAGTTAACATTTAAACAAGCATCCTATAACGATTATCGGTATTGCTGTCTACTTAAGCTCAACTTATCAGATGTAATCATGTGACATGGGGATACGTTAAGGTATGAATTATACTTACCGACTGGTGTTCATCCACACATGACACATTCCCGTATCAAGGTATGCACGAGAGTTCATCTTACTGGTGAGTATACCGCTTATCATCTGTTTGACCGTATAAAAGAATGTGAGATACTCACTTATTTTGATTGAAAACAAGCCCTATGTGATAGAATCACTTATTGATGAGGAACTTGATTTTCATATGCATGAGGGCACAGGAGCAAGTCCGTGAACATGTCAGTACAATGTACAGCAAAGAGACGAACTTGACTCCTGGATAAATGTGATATTTTTTCACTTATTCGTTTGGACATGTGATTGTTCATCACTTATTGAGGTCGAATGCAATATGTACACGTATGTATAGTATCATGGAAGATCTAGACTTCGTCTCCGTTATTTTTCGGTAAAAGATATAACCATGATACCCAGATGATAAGCAGCATAAAGACCGAATATCTCAGAACCTCGGCAATCAATCAAACAAAATTTCGGTACCAAGACCATATGCCAATGAATGGTTCCCACCTGACTTGAAGTCTGTTAGGTTTGTATCATCCTGCACATTTTAGTCTGATTGTGAGCCTACCGACACATCTATATAGAGCTGCTTAACATATTTTTCATTTTAAGTCCAGTTTAAAGAGGTTTAGACAGACCACTGATGTACTATCATTTTCTCTTTTTCTCGCCAGGAAACTCATTTTTGATTTTCTATCGTTTTTGAAATTTTTCGATGTTTTTTTTTTCAAATTTGGATTTACTCCCCCTGAAATCAACAAACTATGATAAATTTTAAAAACACAAAGGTATTTACAAAAACGATTTCCCGATGTCGGTTAACTCATGTTTTATCTCAATGCTGTTTACCAAAATTAATTTTAATCAGAAATGATTTATCGAATTTTGGGAAAATGAGTTGGCATGCCGGTAATCGGTGTGGACCATGGCAACATTGACGAGTTTCATATTGAATCAATCACGTGTGAGGTGATATTTGAGATCAACGTGTCTGGCCAAAGAGTGCTGTATGAAAGGATAATAATTCATAAAGCAGCTTAAATATCGACAAGTATAGGAGATATTAGAAATTCAAAACCGTATCCTGCAACTGCTTCGTGCATTGCCAGGAATCTGAGCATTCTCCTAAACTGGATATCCACCCGGTGTGGATTTCAAGGTCGAATTTGCAACTACTTCAATTAACCGAGAAATCTCTTCACAGCAACAAGATCATAAACCTTTGGGTCCAGCTGGTCTTCCACATTGCACCAGCGAAGGTCTTTGTCTTTCTCTTTGAGAAGTAGTGTGCGGTTTTTCAATCCACGCCAAGGCATCCGCACACCCGGTTGGTTTGTTCAACAAACACATTCTTTTCAATCACACCGTGGAGAAATGTACACTGCACGATCATTTTGTAAATTTTGAACTTCAGACGTGTTGCAGGTGCGTACATTTTGATTGAATCTATCCTGGGGACCCAATTAAAGCCTTTAACAATCAAACTTTGAAATGATTTTCATTTTGTCGAAGCTTTCAATTTCTTTCATTAGACATTTCTTCTTTTCTTTTTCTCTCTCCATCAAAGGCAACAACTCCTAGATGTAACGATGTTTCGGATCCTTAAGTCGCCTATCTTGTGCATGGACGCCCCACTATCAACAATCCTAAGACTGTCAATAGTTCCTCCTGGAACATCCTGCACACTCATTCAGAGATTAGTTGGAGAGGGGGACCCAAGCCTTCATAGACTTGGGTCGTCCGTCATCATCGAGGGTTGTGACTTAGATTTCCTAATGATTCGGAATTGATTGAACTCTCCCTGAAACAGTTACCTATTTTGGTTTCCAAATTTGTTTCTGTTTTTCATGTTTAACATCCGATTTAACAGATTTTGTTTGGACAACCTCTGGTTTTAACGCCTTTTCAACTTCTTTTCATTGTTTCTTTTTCTGTTTCACTTCTCGTTGTTTAACAAGACGAGGGTCCTGTTTTGGTGAAACAGATCTTTTATGGTAACTGTTACCACGTGGGGTATCAACCTTTTCTTTTCCCTTGGGGAGATATGGACAGTTCTTGACAATGTGTCCATACTCACAGCATTCAAAACATTTATCTCCGCTCAACAAACCTCAGAGTATCATAACTGTAAGAGCTTGATGATGAACTTCGTGATCTTGAGGTACTTGGTCCTACATCACAACCGTTTGTGTGTAATTGTTTTGACTGTTTCTTTTCAAAATTTTAACTTGTTTAACAAAATTCGTGTTGGATTTGTTTTCAAAAGTTTCAATTTTATCAGTCCCTCTTGATTTAATGAAGTTCATCTTCTGAACCTTTTTCTTGTAACGAGCTCCCTTTGTTTCCACCCTCGGTTGTGAAACCTTAGGCTTTTGAGCTCGTTGTTCCTTTTGTTTACCTTTAAAAGCGATAGGTTGTTGCTTTGTCGGTAATCTTTGATTTCCAACTTGTCTTCTAACTTCAGCTTTTGGAATAGGATCACACTGAGTTACAGAAACTCTCGGGATCGCTTTTCCCAAAAACTTACTGGTAGTATCTTCAAACACTTTATCAATCAAAGATTGATTGACGTTTTTGATTGGAAAATCTCTGTCTGAAAATATTTTACTATCACCGACTAAAGTGTACAACACGTTATCACTTTTAACAGTAGACATTGTTTCCTTGATGGGATCTATCTCTTGTTTAACAGTTGAGTGCACAGCAGGAGTAGGAGGATCACAAAGAATATGATTCTCGATAGGCACTTCTACTCCTTTCCTATCATCAAGAGATTTATCCTCATCACTAACATCTGATTCATCATCTAACGAATCATAGTCCTCAATAATTGGAGCACTTTGTTCCGTAGATATTGAATTTTCTCTTGTTTCAGATGAGCCCACTGAGGAACTGTCCGATTTGAACCCTAATCCTGTAGTTACTTCCTCATAATCAAGAGGTACACTTGGTTCAAAACGAGGCATTTCCTCTTCATCGGGCATTCGAGTATAGTTGTATCTCAAAGGGGGCGGACACTTCTTATACCTAACGCCTTTCTTGTCTCCTTTCAGCTGTTGAGCGTCAATGATGTGATCGAGCACATATCGGGAGTTAGAATAACTCTTCAATTTGAGCTTGATTGCATCATGCTCGCATTTAGCAATGGCTAGCTCCTTTTTGGTTTCCTCGATGATATTAATGTAATTGTTAATACCAATTTTTTGTTAAAAACAGTTTTGGTCAGTTCGGAAACACTTTTCTTTAGAGTTTCAATTACAGATTTGAAATCCTTTTCATTGCGAGCTAAGGCCATGTTTGCCTCTTTGCATTTTGACAGTTCAATAACTAAACTTTGATTTTGACTATGAATCGTTTCAGATTCATGCTTTAATTTAGCACATTCATGTTTCATATCAGCACAATCACTACATATACTAGGAGTTTCAGATTTTACCTGACTTGTAGAAGCTGCGACATTATCCGTAGTGTCATTCTGGCAAGAGAAAGATCCATCTTCAGATAAGAACTTCTCCATGTCATTCGATGCAGCAACAACTTTCTTGATCAAGTCAGATTTTTGACATTTCATCTCCTTGACATCATTCGACAAACTATCAGCTTCAGAATCCATTCCTTCCTTCACGTCCGATTCTGAACTGTAATCACTCACACCTGAGCCATCTTCATCAGTACTGCCACTATATCCTGAACTCTCATCATTTCCCGAAGATTCACCATCACTGACATTCTTGATGATTTCGGCATAAAACGCAGTTCTTGTTTGATCACTATTTCCCAACTGTATGGCCGGACCACAATCGACTGTAGGTTTAGGAAAATAGGCACTTGGATCGAGTTGAGGTTGTGTTGTGGAAACTTGAGGTTGAGGTTGGGGTTTAGGGAGCCAGGCACTCGGATCGAGTTGAGGTTTTGAAAGGGCGTGAGCTTGAGCAATAACATGCGGTGGAGGAAGATAGGCACGTGGATCGAAAACCTGAGGAGGAGCAGACTGGGGAAAGGGGCTTGTATTGGACACTGGAATCCGTTTGGCTTTTCAGATTTCTTCTTTATCTTTGTTCTCTAGCTTCTGAACGAATTCATAAATGCTACTCTCATTCAAAACACCAGTGTGCTTCAGCAACTCAATGAATTGATTCCACTTAGGAGGTAAAGCATCAGCAAAACGCATGACCATCTCTTGTTGTGTAGCATTAACCCTGTATGAGTGCATTTTACTAAGAAAATGATAAAATCGAGTAGCCATGCCGTTTAATGTTTCATTTTCCTTGAACATAAAACATTCAAACTCTTTCTTTAACAGATCGTGTTGGACCTTTCTTGTTGCTGCATTTCCTTCTCCTCTGGTTACCAAGATGTCCCATAACGCTTTCGTGTTTGTACAATAAGCGAATTGATGATAGATATCCTTATGAAGTGCTTGCGTAAGGATATCAAATGCTTTCTTCTCGAGATCATACGCCTTCTTATCACCTTCGGTCATTTCCACCAAGGTAACTGGATTGGAAACTGCTACTTCGAGAGCTTCATTGAATGGCGTAGTAAAACACGTCCACAGCTCGGTATTTTGCCCTAGAACATAAGTATGGAAACGACTTTTCCATGATGGACATTCGTTCATATGATTCAACTTTGGCGGGCGGTTGTTGCTACCCGTTTCACTCTAACTTAGCAACAGATTCTGAATGCTTTGATTCTGGTTCGTCACCAACGCACATTGACTCTCACTAATAGATCGTGGTGGCATAACATTCCTCATCCAAACGGCTGCGGAAGTCTGATCTTCACCTGGTCTTGGGTCCGTTCTCCAATCCCAAGGACTAGTACAACTCATGATTGATATATGAAAATGAATACCTGGTTACACACTTGAAATCTAACTGTTAAGTCTCATTTACAAGTTCTCTGTGAAAAATTAACAAGTTTCGACGAAACCCCAGGTCTTGGCGAAACACTCTTTGACAAGATATTGTTTGACGAAACACACTTCGAAGAAACACTGCTCGACGAAACCTCTGTGATGAACCACTGCTCGACGAAACTCTATAAAGAAACACAGTTATGACGAAACACTATACTCAAGATACTGTTTGACGAAACTCTAGGTGATCTTTGGCGAAACTCTCTTTGACGAAACTCAAGGGGGTTTCGTCAGAATTCCTTGTGACGAAACTCAAGGGGTTTTCGTCGATTATGACTTTCTTCGAGAATGGTCACAGATAGTTGGTGAGATTTTTCAAAAGCAGATCTTATCCTTTTGTCTGACACAGACGCCCCGGTTACCAACTCAACAACCCACCATGCCTTAAAAACACAATTTTCAAAATAAATATAATTTTTAATTGAGCAACAACTTAAACAGTTACTTCATAAAAGATCAAAAAGTAGAAATCATGAAGAACACATAAGAACTTTTTGAAGGTTTGATGAAGATATGAAGTTTTTCGGCAAACTGGATGAGTTTTCCGGTCCCGGAAAAATTATCGAACACAAATTTTGACGTAGAAACTCGACACAACTTGTACCTATGATAATATCCAACGATTTTGAACAAGTTTTTAAGCAAACCAACGCCAAACAAACACATATTTTCGAGTTTTAAAACACAATTTTATGAATCAGAACTGGGTTCTTGAAGTTTATCCAAGAATAACTCAAAACCCACTCGAAAATCATGCCGGTAACTCGGTTTTCAACAAGAAATCAAGCCTTACGATCTGATACCAATTGTAGGTCCCGATAAGGATCGTCGGACAACTACGAGATCTTGTTTCAGATGCTGGAACAGGTGCGGAATCCCTGTTATGACACAAACCGAGCACGAGATGAACACACGACACAAAGATTCAATGTTTAAATGCACACTTGTATTGATTCAACAGAGTTTGTTAGAAGAATAATACAAGAAGTAAAAACAACAAACTCTCTGAAAGAAATACTCTCAATTCTCTCTTTGTCTCTTATGTGTTCACTACTTTGTTTCTGTCTTCGGTGCTGCTTATATAGGGACCAGGTCGACGAAAGGTGTTGCTGGTCGACGAAACATGTGCAGGTCGACGAAACATAAATGATCTTTCGTCAACAGCAACAAGTCAGGAGTTTCGTCATCAGCGGCAACATGAGTTTCGTCATGCTTATAATCTCGACGAACAGTGGAGTGTTCGTCGTTTGGAGTGTTCGTCGAGCGGGAGTCTTCGTTGGAGAGCATGTATAGCCTTCGCCACAAGCAGGGTTCATCACATGTGATTCTTAATCACATGTAGTCTTCGTCACAATGGAGGTGTTCGTAGGAGACCATGCTTCGTCAAATACATGGAGTGTTCGTCACAAAAGGCATTCTTTGTCCAATTAATGATCAGTAGTGTAACAACTCTCATCAAAAGTACTATTTAATATATTAATTAGTCAAAAAGGAAACCTTAATTGAGACACCCGAGTGATTCTGAACAAACCCTAAAATTTTCAGAATTTTCAGAATCAGGATTAGGGCCCCTAAAACTCAAGGGGGGTAAACCCTAGTGGACGATTATCCACTTAAATCGTTGTCAAGTAACTAAAATTTGAGTATGTTAACTCAGCTAAGCTAGTTTCAGTCGTGGCTACCCTATAGTCTATTTTGATTCCATACGGACCGCAACACTCTCAACCATACGGTCCGTAAGCAGTCATACGGACCGCAACGTTGATAAGCTTACGGTCCGTAAGCTAGCCAAATTTCACCTATAAATAGCAGACATTGGCATTCGTTTTCTGAACATTTTACGTCGACATAATTCTCATAAATACACTGTGTTACGTACTGTTATTCCGAAATTACACCCCCGGGTATTGAAATTCTGCTACAAAACAGGGTATTAGCACAATCGCTGCTACGATTCATTTATCCGACGATCAAGATATCCAATGCATGTTTAAATGCCGCCCACATTAGGGTTATACTTTATCGTTCGTCATTAATTTGACGGATTGTCGTTAATTCGATAGATAAAGTATTATACTTTATCGTTCGTTGTTAATTCAACGGATCCTCGTTAATTCGATGGGTAAAGTATTATACCTTGTCATTCGTTGTTAATTCAAAGGATCATCGTTAATTCGATGGACAAAGTATTGCATTTTGACATTCATTGTGAGGATTACTACAACAATTAGAGATGCCAGTATGGAAATGGGAACTTATAACAATGGATTTTGTTACTAAGTTACCCAAAACCAGAAAAGGTAATGATGCGATTTGGGTAATTGTGGATCGATTAACCAAATCAGCTCACTTTCTACCTATGAAAGAAACCTTTAGCATGGAAAGACTGGCTAAATTGTATGTAGATGAAGTTGTATCCTTACATGGAGTTCCACTCTCCATTGTTTCGGATAGAGATAGTCGTTTTACTTCCCATTTTTGGAAAAGTTTCCAGCAAGCTATGGGAACTCGACTAAACCTGAGCACTGCATATCATCCACAAACAGACGGACAAAGTGAAAGGACGATCCAAACTCTAGAAGACATGCTCCGAGCATGTGTAATAGATTTTGGTGGAAGTTGGGATGATCACTTACCATTAATTGAATTCTCCTATAACAATAGTTATCACTCAAGCATTGAAACTGCTCCATTCGAGGCACTGTATGGAAGAAAGTGCAGAACTCCCGTTTGTTGGGCAGAAATCGGAGAAAGTCAATTATCAGGACCTGATATAGTGCAAGAAACAACTGATAAGATTATTCAAATCAAGGAAAGATTGAAGACGGCTCGAGATCGTCAGAAGAGTTATGCAGATAATAGAAGCAAGCCGTTAGAATTCCAAGTTGGAGACAGAGTACTGTTGAAAGTTTCTCCTTGGAAAGGAGTAGTCAGATTTGGAAAGAAAGGAAAACTAAGTCCAAGGTACGTAGGACCATTTTCAGTAATCCAACGTATAGGACCAGTAGCTTATCGTTTACAATTACCAGAAGAATTATCTGGAGTACATAATGTATTTCATGTATCCAATCTCAAGAAATGCTTATCAGATGAATCTCTGGTAGTACCTCTTCGAGATATAGAGGTAAACGAAAAGTTGAAATTTGTTGAGAAACCTCTTCAAATTGAGGATCGAAAGATCAAGTTTCTCAAACACAAACGACTAGTTTTAGTCAAAGTCAAGTGGGATTCAAAGAGGGGAGCTGAATACACTTGGGAACTGGAATCAGAAATGAAGAAGAAGTATCCACACTTATTCCAGTAAATCTCGAGGACGAGATTTTTCTTAAGGTGGGTAGAATGTAACAACTCTCATCAAAAGTACTATTTAATATATTAATTAGTCAAAAAGGAAACCTTAATTGAGACACCCGAGTGATTCTGAACAAACCCTAAAATTTTCAGAATTTTCAGAATCAGGATTAGGGCCCCTAAAACTCAAGGGGGGTAAACCCTAGTGGACGATTATCCACTTAAATCGTTGTCAAGTAACTAAAATTCGAGTATGTCAACTCAGCTAAGCTAGTTTCAGTCGTGGCTACCCTATAGTCTATTTTGATTCCATACGGACCGCAACACTCTCA
Organism: Helianthus tuberosus; assembly: GCA_030545235.1. Taxonomy (NCBI): domain Eukaryota; kingdom Viridiplantae; phylum Streptophyta; class Magnoliopsida; order Asterales; family Asteraceae; genus Helianthus; species Helianthus tuberosus. The sequence goes on along the minus strand of CM060395.1, from coordinate 1,262,340 downwards.
ACCATACAGTCCGTAAGCAGTCATACGGACCGCAACGTTGATAAGCTTACGGTCCGTAAGCTAGCCAAATTTCACCTATAAATAGCAGACATTGGCATTCGTTTTCTGAACATTTTACGTCGACATAATTCTCACAAATACACTGTGTTACGTACTGTTATTCCGAAATTACACCCCCGGGTATTGAAATTCTGCTACAAAACAGGGTATTAGCACAATCGCTGCTACGATTCATTTATCCGACGATCAAGATATCCAATGCATGTTTAAATGCCGCCCACATTAGGGTTATACTTTATCGTTCATCATTAATTTGACGGATTGTCGTTAATTCGATAGATAAAGTATTATACTTTATCGTTCGTTGTTAATTCAACGGATCCTCGTTAATTCGATGGGTAAAGTATTATACCTTGTCATTCGTTGTTAATTCAACGGATCATCGTTAATTCGATGGACAAAGTATTGCATTTTGACATTCATTGTGAGAATTTGATCTCATAAATTATCGTAATTGCTGGATTGATTACTAACCCCGTTTTGTGTGCATTGTATTCATATTAGGTTAACAAGGCTAAATCATAGATTAGACTCTGACCATATTAAATCAGCAATGTGAGTCATTCTCTCTTTATATCAAATCTATTTACAAAATCATGTTTTATTCAAAGTTATAATTACGGGGATTAAGTCTTTGTAATCACCAAGTTACAGCCGGTATGTGGGGTTTTGTATACATTACTTGATAATCGTCACCATTGGGGCAGCCAATGGGGGATATGACCATAGTCACAGACACCATTGGACGAATGGGCCAATGGGTCGAGTGGCAAGTACCGTGGGTAGTTGGATTGATATCAGAAACATTGTAATCGCTCTTAATACTGTAAATTATAACAAATGTGTCATTTTAGTAAATAGAATGATTCACTCAGTATTTCCCGCTGACAAAACCTTTTTCAAACATGTTTCAGGTGATCTGTTGTAATTCAGGAAAAGTGCTGGGGAGCATTTCAAGCTTAAGATAGTGGCTCAATATAAAATAAAGAAATAATTTTGTAATATCACGCTTTTATAGTAAAAACATAATATTGTAAATCATCGGGGTTTTATCCCGAATTGTGAAATAAAATAATCGGGGAAATTTTTTTTAGCTTTAAGCGATCCTGTTTCCGCTGTTAAACTCAATTAAATCAATACCGCAGTATTTCTGTCCCGCGGCTCTTGAAACGGGTCAAACCGGGTCGAGGGTCGTGACAGAAAAAGGTGGTATCAGAGCCACTGGGTTAAGCTGATTAAGTATTTAGAAATACTCAATTTTTCCTGATTACAGCCACTGGGTTAAGCTGATTAAGTATTTAGAAATACTCAATTTTTCCTGATTACAGCCACTGGGTTAAGCTGATTAAGTATTTAGAAATACTCAATTTTTCCTGATTACAGCCACTGGGTTAAGCTGATTAAGTATTTAGAAATACTTAATTTTTTTCCTGATTACTATTATGTGATTATTTGTATTATTAACTGATTATTTGATTATTTGTTAATTACAGTATGGGTAAGAAAAAGCTGTCAAGCATTTATCTTAAATTAAAGAAATCATCTAATGAAAAAGGAAGTTCATCCCGAACCAAATCCTCGAGTCAGTCTGAAATTCCTGAAGAAGGAATATTCGTGCGAAAGGCACAATACGAGGAATCACTTTCTCCTCAAAGGAGGGAAATGATTATTAAGAAAAGTAAAGAGAAAATCCGAGAAAAGAGGATTAAACGGGAAACTCAGGAATTAATTGATAAATCACCTTGGGAAGATAAACTAGATGAGAAATGGGCTAATTTATATATGCTAGCCACCGTAGCAGAAAATATAAATCTTTAAAGATTAGCACCCTACTTTCACAATTTAGAAACTTTGTGTGATAAATAAAATTTAGAAACCTAAGTGTGGTTGTCAGTTATCTTTGTAAATCAACTAGTACACTGTGTGGAATAAATTACAAAGTTTATTTTAACTTAGTATTTTATGCATTTTGCATATATGCTACATCAGCATGAGTGAGATATCCGAAGATTTCCAGAATCTTAATCTTTATCCCGTAACTGTCGAAGCTTCCAAAGAATATACTAGCTACTATCCCGATGTTGAACAACCAGTAGAATTCAAGGTTCCACCTTTGAGCAAGCCAAAACAAAAGAAAAGAACTTATGTAGGATGGAGGAAAATCCGTAAGAAGAAGCCAGTTAAAAAACTGCCCAAAATAAATAATCCTTTGAAAAAGGGAAAAGAAATTATAACTGAAGAGAGTTATAAACCACAAGAAATGGAAACTGGAGACAAAAAGAAGGATAAGGAGATAGAAATACAGATGGAAGAAATTACTAAAGAGATAGTAATGGAAGTTGGGCAAGGGTCTATACCAGCTCAGAGAGAAATCGGGGAGAGTTCCAATCCAAACCAGGAAAGAACTTTTCAAGATGAGATAGATTTTCTGTTGGAAAACTGTGAGACGATTCAGCCTGTCCAGACAAATCTTTTTACCTATCCTATTGAAAACCAACTCCCTATGAATTGGGAACCAGCAATTCCAGATCCAATAGTTCACTCCCAACCCATAGGAATGGACGAATGGTGGACGAACGATTGGCAATTTCAAAATATTGTCAACGATCCATACTCTTTTCTTCCACAATTCGATCCAGAACCATTACCTAATCCACCCATGAGCAATGAAAACATGGCTGAACTTCGCCACTTTGGCGAAGAATTGTTTGATATGGGGAATAGAATGAGGGAGATAGGTGGACAGATTGCTTGGAAGTACGACGAAAGGGAAATGCGTTTTTAACAGCAAGTAACGAAAGTTAGAACGATGATAAAATGGTAGTTGTAAAAATAGTACTAATAAAGTTAGTCTGTAAATAACCAATAAAACTCTGTATGATATCTGTGAGTAATGATGCATATTATAATAGATATATAAATGAAATCGAGAAATCGATTGTTTTGATTATATCTGTATTATAAAATTTTCTGATTATTTGTATATAATTATTATTTATCAGTTACTAATAAAATTTATATATATACATTATCAGATGGCAAACAGTGGTAATGAACCTATAAATGAAGCTAATCATTCTGAACAACATTCAAGAGATCAATATATGACTCGGCAAGATATCGAAAACATTGTTGCTCAAAGGATAGCCAATGCTATTCCAGCATTCGTTGTTGCTATAAAGAATCCAATTGAACCGCAACAGATTGTTCCTAGCAAACAAATTACTGAAGATAACTTCAGTAATAGTGTAAATGGAGGCAATAAGCATGATAACCATAATAAGGAACCACATCAAGCTCCATTACCCAAGAAAATGAAAACTGCAACGCCTGGTTGCACTTTCAAAGAATTCATTGCTTGTAAACCCACTGAATTTGCAGGCAATGAAGGAGCAACTGCATCACTGCGTTGGTTAGAGAAAACCGAAGCAGTCATTGCAATAAGTAAATGTGGTAAAGATGATTAGGTCATGTATTCATCCAATCTGTTCAAAGAAGGAGCACTCGAGTGGTGGAATACTGTGTTACAAGCAAAAGGAAGAGCAATAGCTTATGCTATGACTTGGGAAGAATTTAAGGGTTTGGTGGAAAGAAAATTCTGTCCTGAGTATGAGAAGGAACAGATGGCGAATAAGTTTCTAAATCATCGGATGATGAGTGTTGATTGTCGTGGTTATACCTCGACATTCTTCGAATATGCAAGAGTAGTACCAACATTGGCTTCGCCAGAACCGGTACTCATTTCTCGCTATATTTGGGGGCTAATTAGCGAAATCCGCAATATTGTTAAAGCTGCGAGACCTCGCACTATTGACGATGCGGTAGAATTAGCCAACACTCTGACCGATGAATTGGTGCGCACAAGAGATGAAGATAGGAAGAAGGCACTAGCTCAGAAAATTACCCAAGGATTTCATGTGGGTAATAATAACAGCTTCAAGAGAAAAGGGACAGGGCAATCTCCAGGTCTGTCATTCTGCAGGAAATGCAAAAAGAAGCATTTTGGAAGATGCGATATTACTTGCAATTTTTGCAAAGCTGTAGGACATCGTGAAGAGAACTGCAAAAAGAAAACAGTAATCTGTTTTAACTGTAGTGAAGCAGGACATTATAAAACAGAATGTCCTAAATTGGTCAAACCAGTAGATAACAAACCTAAGGCGACAGAAGGAACTACTAAGAAGAATGCCAGGGCATTTCAGCTGACCACTCAAGAAGCCGAACTTATTCCAGATGTGATAGCGGGTACGTTCTTAGTTCACAACGTATATGCAAAAGTATTATTTGACTCTGGTGCAAACCAAAGTTTTATAAATACTTCATTCTGTCAAGCTCTTAGTTTACCTTTAACCAATATTAGGCAGATTTTTACCGTTGAAACAGCAGACGGAAATTCAGTTAAAATAGACAAAGTGTTGCAAGAAGGAAACATAGAACTTTTAGGACATAAATTCTCTGCAAGACTATTGCCGATGAATTTAGCTGAATTTGATGTTGTATTAGGAATGGATTGGTTAGTAGCCAACCATGCTAGAATCCTTTGTGATCAGAATTCCATAGAAATTCAATCACCTACCGGAGAAGTGATTAGGATTACAGGAGATAAACCACGAAAACCCATGAAGTTCATATCAGTAATGAAAGTTGCTAATTATGAACGAAAACAAGGAATAGTGTATATGATTTCAGTAATCATTAGCACTAAAGGAAAAGATCTTAAGGAAATACCAGTAGTATCAGAATATTCTGATATATTTCCAGAAGATTTACCAGGATTACCTCCAGATAGGGAAGTAGAATTTAGGATTCATTTAATTCCAGGAACTACACCGATAGCCAAGGCACCTTATCGGTTAGCACCCACAGAAATGTTAGAATTGAAAAAGCAATTAGATGAATTACTAAGTAAAGGATTCATACAACCTAGCTCATCCCCTTGGGGAGCGCCAGTGTTGTTCGTGAAGAAAAAGGATGGTTCAATGAGAATGTGTATCGATTATAGGGAATTGAATAAGGTTACAATTAAGAATCGATATCCATTACCTAGGATTGATGATCTTTTTGATCAACTACAGGGGGCTAGATATTTTTCTAAGATAGATTTACGCTCGGGATATCATCAATTGAAGGTACAAGAAGAAGACATACCTAAGACTGCTTTCAGAACTAGGTATGGTCATTACGAGTTTACAGTCATGCCCTTCGGGTTAACGAATGCACCTGCAGCATTCATGGACATGATGAATAGGATCTGTAAACCTTATTTGGATAAATTTGTAATTGTTTTCATAGACGATATACTTATTTATTCCAAAAGTCAGACAGAGCATTGTGAACATCTTCATGCACTCTTAACTTTGTTAAGAAAAGAAAAGTTGTACGCCAAATTCTCGAAGTGTGAATTTTGGCTAAAGGAAGTACAATTTTTAGGACACATGGTGAATCATGAAGGTATTCATGTAGATCCTGCTAAGATAGAGGCAATTACCAAGTGGAAGGTTCCACAAACAGCAATGGAAATTAGAAGTTTTATAGGTTTAGCTGGGTATTATAGACGGTTTATTAAGGATTTTTCCAAGATAGCCGTACCATTAACTAAGTTAACCTGTAAAGCCACTAAGTTTGAATGGGGATCTAAACAGGAAGAAGCCTTTAGGATTTTGAAACAGAAATTAACCCATGCACCAATCTTAGCTTTACCAGAAGGAACTGAAGATTTTGAAGTATATTGTGATGCTTCAAAATTAGGATATGGATGTGTGCTTATGCAACGCAAGAAGGCAATTGCGTACGCATCAAGGCAGTTGAAAAAGCACGAAGAGATGCCAGTATGGAAATGGGAACTTATAACAATGGATTTTGTTACTAAGTTACCCAAAACCAGAAAAGGTAATGATGCGATTTGGGTAATTGTGGATCGATTAACCAAATCAGCTCACTTTCTACCTATGAAAGAAACCTTTAGCATGGAAAGACTGGCTAAATTGTATGTAGATGAAGTTGTATCCTTACATGGAGTTCCACTCTCCATTGTTTCGGATAGAGATAGTCGTTTTACTTCCCATTTTTGGAAAAGTTTCCAGCAAGCTATGGGAACTCGACTAAACCTGAGCACTGCATATCATCCACAAACAGACGGACAAAGTGAAAGGACGATCCAAACTCTAGAAGACATGCTCCGAGCATGTGTAATAGATTTTGGTGGAAGTTGGGATGATCACTTACCATTAATTGAATTCTCCTATAACAATAGTTATCACTCAAGCATTGAAACTGCTCCATTCGAGGCACTGTATGGAAGAAAGTGCAGAACTCCCGTTTGTTGGGCAGAAATCGGAGAAAGTCAATTATCAGGACCTGATATAGTGCAAGAAACAACTGATAAGATTATTCAAATCAAGGAAAGATTGAAGACGGCTCGAGATCGTCAGAAGAGTTATGCAGATAATAGAAGCAAGCCGTTAGAATTCCAAGTTGGAGACAGAGTACTGTTGAAAGTTTCTCCTTGGAAAGGAGTAGTCAGATTTGGAAAGAAAGGAAAACTAAGTCCAAGGTACGTAGGACCATTTTCAGTAATCCAACGTATAGGACCAGTAGCTTATCGTTTACAATTACCAGAAGAATTATCTGGAGTACATAATGTATTTCATGTATCCAATCTCAAGAAATGCTTATCAGATGAATCTCTGGTAGTACCTCTTCGAGATATAGAGGTAAACGAAAAGTTGAAATTTGTTGAGAAACCTCTTCAAATTGAGGATCGAAAGATCAAGTTTCTCAAACACAAACGACTAGTTTTAGTCAAAGTCAAGTGGGATTCAAAGAGGGGAGCTGAATACACTTGGGAACTGGAATCAGAAATGAAGAAGAAGTATCCACACTTATTCCAGTAAATCTCGAGGACGAGATTTTTCTTAAGGTGGGTAGAATGTAACAACTCTCATCAAAAGTACTATTTAATATATTAATTAGTCAAAAAGGAAACCTTAATTGAGACACCCGAGTGATTCTGAACAAACCCTAAAATTTTCAGAATTTTCAGAATCAGGATTAGGGCCCCTAAAACTCAAGGGGGGTAAACCCTAGTGGACGATTATCCACTTAAATCGTTGTCAAGTAACTAAAATTCGAGTATGTCAACTCAGCTAAGCTAGTTTCAGTCGTGGCTACCCTATAGTCTATTTTGATTCCATACGGACCGCAACACTCTCAACCATACGGTCCGTAAGCAGTCATACGGACCGCAACGTTGATAAGCTTACGGTCCGTAAGCTAGCCAAATTTCACCTATAAATAGCAGACATTGGCATTCGTTTTCTGAACATTTTACGTCGACATAATTCTCACAAATACACTGTGTTACGTACTGTTATTCCGAAATTACACCCCCGGGTATTGAAATTCTGCTACAAAACAGGGTATTAGCACAATCGCTGCTACGATTCATTTATCCGACGATCAAGATATCCAATGCATGTTTAAATGCCGCCCACATTAGGGTTATACTTTATCGTTCGTCATTAATTTGACGGATTGTCGTTAATTCGATAGATAAAGTATTATACTTTATCGTTCGTTGTTAATTCAACGGATCCTCGTTAATTCGATGGGTAAAGTATTATACCTTGTCATTCGTTGTTAATTCAACGGATCATCGTTAATTCGATGGACAAAGTATTGCATTTTGACATTCATTGTGAGAATTTGATCTCATAAATTATCGTAATTGCTGGATTGATTACTAACCCCGTTTTGTGTGCATTGTATTCATATTAGGTTAACAAGGCTAAATCATAGATTAGACTCTGACCATATTAAATCAGCAATGTGAGTCATTCTCTCTTTATATCAAATCTATTTACAAAATCATGTTTTATTCAAAGTTATAATTACGGGGATTAAGTCTTTGTAATCACCAAGTTACAGCCGGTATGTGGGGTTTTGTATACATTACTTGATAATCGTCACCATTGGGGCAGCCAATGGGGGATATGACCATAGTCACAGACACCATTGGACGAATGGGCCAATGGGTCGAGTGGCAAGTACCGTGGGTAGTTGGATTGATATCAGAAACATTGTAATCGCTCTTAATACTGTAAATTATAACAAATGTGTCATTTTAGTAAATAGAATGATTCACTCAGTATTTCCCGCTGACAAAACCTTTTTCAAACATGTTTCAGGTGATCTGTTGTAATTCAGGAAAAGTGCTGGGGAGCATTTCAAGCTTAAGATAGTGGCTCAATATAAAATAAAGAAATAATTTTGTAATATCACGCTTTTATAGTAAAAACATAATATTGTAAATCATCGGGGTTTTATCCCGAATTGTGAAATAAAATAATCGGGGAAAATTTTTTTAGCTTTAAGCGATCCTGTTTCCGCTGTTAAACTCAATTAAATCAATACCGCAGTATTTCTGTCCCGCGGCTCTTGAAACGGGTCAAACCAGGTCGAGGGTCGTGACAAGTAGTCTTCGTAGACTTCATTAACAAAACAAAATCCATGCATGGTGTAATGCGACATCATCATGACATCATCATAGTGATGTCATGGTGATGTGTCGGCGGGAAATGGTTCGCGGCTCTCCGTGCTTCGCGTGTCGAAATCTGGGGCGCACGACGGAGGAATGTCGCTACGTCGGGCTTGAGCCGAACCTAACCGAGTCGCGTCCACATAATATGTATCAACACCATGTTTATAATTTATAACACTAATAATCTTAATAAAGGATATATATTATAATGTTGAAATTAAAAATATACCCCTTTTTGTCGCATTGTATAAATTCCCTCTCATAGCCCACACCATCGTCGCCAACACCATCGTCACCATCATCATCGTCGCCGTTGTCGCCACCACCATCATTATCGCTACCATCACCATGGTCACTATCTTGACCATCATCGAAATCCTCACTGAAAACATCATCATCATCATCATCATCATCATCATCATCATCATCATCATCAACATTATCCCGTGACACATGAGGCATAGTGGTATCAGACAACCCAGCTACATCAGCCATCTCATCACCCTCACCCACTTGATTAGAATTACCAGCTTCGACTCTCTTATATGCAATTGTTTTACCTCCTGGATTTTGTATCATAGTGATCTCATCACCCTCACCCACTTGGCTAGAAACACCAGCAGCTCTGACTCTCTGAAATGCACTTGATTTACCATCTGGATTTCATATCATCAGATACCGCCCATGGCTCCATACATGATTTGGATCAACACTACCTTCTTATTGGGATTTTTTGGATCCGACATTTCGAATCTTCGTTTCCCAGTAGCAATATCACCAGCATCTCTACTAAGATTGAGATCGATAACAATGTTACTATCAATGCGTTTCCCTGGTACAACTTGCTTTTTCTTTCCACCACGAAGACCACGACCACCAGCACCAGCACCACGACCAGCACCAGCCCCACGACCATGAGCAGAATTATCTTTACTACCATTCATAATGTGCCCCCTGCATTTAATAAAACAAGAAAGATCAGATATATAGTATAAGACTGGATAATATAAGATTGACAAATCCTATGATATGAAATAATATACAATGTGCGTACCAAACAATGTCCGTTAATGAATTATCTTCAAAGCTTATTATAGCCAAGGATAGTCAGGTAAAGACTAAAACTGAAATCCGAATCCCGAACTGACAAAAGGCTGAAACCCGAATCCTGAACTGACAAAAGCTTATTATCTTCAAACCCGAATCTCAAATTCATAACAATTATACCCTAACAACAGCAAAAAAAAACTTAAATAAAGTTCACATTTTCACAAGTTAGAGACTTAGGGTTTATGAAAGTACTCAAAGTCACAGACTCGTCTCCTTAGGAAAATTATGTAATCAGATTATAGATAATATGCAGAGAAGAAAAATGGATTTTTTGATGTTTTCATTATAGCATTTTTAAATCATAGTATACAAGAAAGGGTGACAAAGTTCATCAAATAAATCGATGGTAAACTTACCGCCGTCTGGAACACAGTCGCGGATTCAACACAGCCGCGGGAATCAGCCGTCTGGGACGTAGCCCGTCGCCGTCGACCTACTCCTTTATGGGTGTTCATCGTCCTTTCTCTGATATTAGGGCTGGGATTTAGGGGGGAAAGGGAAAACCAGAGAAAGAAGAGCGGGAATTTTTCTTTTATGGGGTTAAAAAGTGGGTCCGTATCCATGGTTAGGGCATGTTAAGGTTATTTCATTAATTAATAAGATCTGTTGGTCTTATTTAAAAAGATTAATTAATAACTAAGTGAAATATTAAACAAAGCATTTAAAAATTAATTGGTACAATAATATATAATATTTAGTTAAATAATAAAAGCATTATGTTAGTGCAAGTGACACATCTAATAAGTTTTATAAATTCCAATGAGTTTGTAATTTCACATGAAGAATGAAATTTAAGTTTGAGATCAGTCACCAATAATTTATATTTTAAGTTAAAGGCTTTATTATTATTATTATTGTTATTATATAATTTTTTTCTTTATTAAGAGTCTAAAATAAATCCGGACGTAAAAAATAAAATACATTCTAGTTTAATGGGGTGCCCCATTGAGTGATATCAGTCATATCACATTATCACCTACGTCTCTCATCTTAACCTTAGAGCCAGCCTCACGCGTCATCTTATACTCTGTCTTCCTCGGCAGAAAACCTGACCACCACCACACGACTGCCAACGTAGCACAACCACATAGCCGCCATATAATCGTTGTTGAATCCCTTCTCTCGTCAGCCAACAACACCCCCTATTCATCGCCAGCCACCATTGCACCTCCTCCCTCTATCAACCCAAACGCTACATTCGGGCATTCTTGAAGATGAAGATGGAGAGATCGCCGATTGGAAAAAAGGTTGTAGGTCTGATTCATATTTGTGCCAGTCAATTCTAGTGTTACCATTGCGGCGTCACCGCCTCTGGAAACGGCGGTTCTCTCTACTGGCTTCTTCTTTCTCTCTAACTCACAATAAAAAAAATGATTATGACCCTGGTAACAAGGATTATGACCCACCCCTTCTTCTTCATCCCTTCTCTCTCTCTCTCTCTAAAACCCACCGATCCATAAAAATTGAAATATGAATTCCAAGATCACACCAGAATTCCATGGTCATACCCAAACATCGATGTTGCAGAAGATTTATTCCATTAACAATTACAAACCTGGTAACAAGGATTATCAACATGTTCGAATAAACATAATCTGAGCTTTCAAAAATTTCATTAATAATCAAAGATGTGATTGGTAACAATAATTATCGACATTTTTTTTAATAAAACCATAATCTGGGATATTAAATTTGCAACCACTGGGACCAACTCTATATGTATAGTATAGGTATCGCGTCGTGTTGTGTTGTATGATACAACATGTTATAGTATGGTATCGTGTAATAGGTATCGTATGGTATAGTAGGGGTGCTAAACGGGTCGTGTTTGCGGGTTGGCAGTTTCAACCCTAAACTGTACCGCAATCATATGGTATCATATAATATCGCATCGTGTTGTATATTTTTTATAGTATGATATAGTCTAGTATAATAAAGTCTAATATGGTATGGTATGGTATGGTATCGTATCGTATAGTATAGGTTAGTATCGTAGTTTCATATCGTATTGTATTGTATAGTATCGTATAGTATAGTATAGTACAGTACAGTATAATGTGGTGTAGTATATTGTAATATAGTGTCGTGTTGTATTATATATGATCATATGGCATCGTACAGTATGGTATTGTAATATAGTGTCGTGTTGTATGGTATAGGATCGTATGGCATCGTACAGTATGGTATATAGTAATATAGTGTCGTGTTGTATGGTATATGATCGTATGGCATCGTACAGTATAGTATGGTATATAGTAATATAGTGCCGTGTTGTATGGTATAGGATCGTATGGCATCGTACAGTATAGTATGGTATATAGTATAGTATGGTATAGTATGGTATATAGTATAGTATGGTATATAGTATAGTATGGTTATAGCATGGTGTGGCATGGTATCGTATAATATAGTATAGTATAGTATAATATCGTGTCGTATAGTATAGTTTACTATGGTATGGTATCGTATAGTATAGTGTAGTATAGTATCGTATACTATAGTATAGTATCGTATCGTCTCATATCGAATCGTACCGTATCGAATCGTATAGTATAGTATAGTATAGTAAGTGTAGTCTAGTGTAGTCTAGTGTAGTGTAGTGTAGTGTAGTATAGTGTAGTCTAGTGTGGTCTAGTGTGGTCTAGTGTAGTATAGTGTAGTATAGTGTAGTTTAGTGTAGTATAGTGTAGTATGGTGTAGTATAGTATAGTGTAGTATAGTATAGTGTAGTATAGTATAGTATAGTATAGTATAGTATAGTATAGTATAGTATAGTATAGTATAGTATAGTATGGTATCATATCGTATAGTATAGTATAGTATAGTATAGTATAGTATAGTATAGTATAGTATAGTATAGTATAGTATAGTATAGTATAGTATAGTATAGTATAGTATAGTATAGTATAGTATCGTACAGTATCGTACAGTATCGTACAGTACAATACAGTACAGTACAATACAATACAATATAGTATAATATAGTATAGGGCTTGTAGCTCAGAGGATTAGAGCACGTGGCTACGAACCACGGTGTTGGGGGTTTGAATCCCTCCTCGCCCACAACCGGCCCAAAAGGGAAGGGTCTTTCCCTCTGGGGTAGGAAAATCATGATCGGGATAGCGGACCAAAAGCTTTGAAACTTGGGTGTGAGACTTTTGCCGAAATGGAATGACCTTTTTATTTATTATTTTTCGTAAATGAGTAAAGCACTACACATAGTATGCCGGTCCTCATCAGCGTATTTTTTTTTTGTTTTACGCCCCCGTAACTATTCCTTAGCCAGTATAGGGGTCATTTGCTACAAATTATTGACAAATAAAATTATATGATTTTTATAATTAATCTATATATATATATATATATATAAATGAGATGGATTTGGGCTAGGTGGCATTTGTATTTGGCCATCTTGGCTGATGTGGCAATTTAGTTTAGGAGGGAAATCACATTTGGCTTCTACATTCACGATTTCAAGATAAAAAACACGGGATCCGTTTGTTATTCGGGTCGAAATCCTGAATTCGGGTCAAGCCTGACGGATATTATATATTTCCTTTTTTTTCTCATTCTTCTTGCACACACTTTACAAACCCTAGAAAAACTAATTTGCAGCCTCTCTCCCACCGCCACCACCAAGATCCTCAGTTCCAAATCATAGCCAAAAACCTCTGCAACATCATCTTCTTCACACAATTCAATCCTATTAACCAATCAAAGGTCTGTTTCTATGTTTTTGATTTTATTGTTTCTGGTTTCTTTGTTTTATGATTGTAATCTACACAATCGATCCTAAATCTGCTTTATTTATGTTATTCAATTCTATAGAAACTTGATTTTATAAAGATTGCTTCGAATGCTATTAACTTCTTCTTTGTCCTAAACTTTGTAGATCTGATCATAAAAATTGAAGGTATGTTGTTTTAATTTGTTGTTCATCTATTGTGTATCTTTAATCAAGCGATTGAACATTTATCTTTTTGTTTTTTTGCAAACAAAATCAAAATCAGAGGTTTTATTATCATCATCTACATTTATCAAAGTTACTGATTTTTGTTGATTTTGTTTTTCATGTGGAACCCTAAATCTTGGATAAAATCGGACTCCGATCATTCGTGAAACAACAGAGGTTAGTTAAATGTTATAGTTGTTTTCTTTTTTTTAAGTTTGTATAGGTTTGATTTTATCCTTTCTGTTCGGTATTTTTTTTAAATTAATAACATATGTTCTGAATGTTTTATGGTTTGTTTTTGTCATGGTAAACCCTCAATCTTTTGTGACATTCGGACTCGAATTGTTCGTCGACCAAAACAGGTTAGTTCAGTTTTGTTGGTGTGGTTTGTTTTTTGATATGTATAGTCTTTCTTTTTTGTTTTTGTCTTTAGGCGTTAATTTGAAATTTTATGTGATTATCTTTTCAAGTTCTTATGGTTTGTTTTGTGAGTTATAATTTTTTGTATTTAGTTATAATTTTTGTATTTAATTAGTTTTTAATTCTTTAAAGATGTCTTTAATTTCTTTTTAAATATGTTTTTGTTTCTATAAATAGATTAGTGTTGTTAAAGATGATTTTTGTATTCGAAATTATGATTCGGTTTATGTAAATAGACTTTGTTTCTATAAATAGATTACCGTTATATTTTTTTAAACAATGGTTACTTCCTTTGCAGTTATGGATCATGAAAACAACGCTCCTTCGTTGTTAAAGTTGATTGAGGACTATGATCCTATATTTTTCGAATTGTTCGTCGACCAAAAACAGGTTAGTTCAGTTTTGTTGGTGTTGTTTGTTTTTTGATATGTATAGTCTTTCTTTTTTATTTTTGGCTTTAGGTGTTAATTTGAAATTTTACGTGATTATCTTTTGAAGTTCTTATTGTTTGTTTTGTGATATATAATTTTTTGTATTTAGTTATAATTTTTGTATTTAGTTAATTGTTAATTCTTTAAAGATGTGTTTAATTTCTTTTTAAAGTTGTTTTTGTTTCTATAAATAGATTAGTGTTGTTAAAGATGATTTTTGTATTCGAAATTATGATTCGGTTTATGTAAATAGACTTTGTTTCTATAAATAGATTTCCGTTATATTTTTTTAAAACAATGGTTACTTCCATTGCAGTTATGGATCATGAAAACAACGCTCCTTCGTTGTTAAAGTTGATTGGGGACTATGATCCTATATTTTTTGTATGTTTCTTAAGTTTTCAGTTTTGTGCACATAATAAGTTATTGCAACTTATATTTTTTTTTCGATTGATAGGAAATACCGTATGATTTTGCAACCTTATTGTGTGGAGAACAACTTCCATATGTCAATGTCTTAAAATTATTGATGATGATTTATCGTGAGTCATTTAGTTATAATTTTTGTATTTAGTTAGTTGTTAATTCTTTAAAGATGCCTTTAATTTCATTTTTAAAGTTGTTTTTGTTTCTATAAACAGATTACTGTTGTTAAAGATGATTTTTGTATTCGGAATTATGATTCGGTTTTTGTAAATAGACTTTGTTTCTATAAATATATTACCATTATATATTTTTTAAAACAATGGTTACTTCCTTTGCAGTTATGGATCCTAAAAACAACTCTCATTCGTTGTTAAAGTTGATTGAGGAATATGATCCTATATTTTTGGTATGTTTCCTTAGTGATTTGATTTTTAAATTTTAAAATTTGAAATCAATCATTATTTTAAATTTAAATTTTGAAGTAAACCATTATTTTGTTTTATTTTAAATTTACAATTACGAAGTCAATTATTATTTTAAATTTAAATTTGAAAATTTTCCATTAATGCGTTTGATTTTAAATTTCGAATCTGTAAATTGAATTTAAATTTGAAAGGTTAGATTTTCCTAATAAGTTTGCTTGATTTACGAGATTGGATGTTAGTGATTTGATTTTCAGATTTTAAATTTTAAATTTTTAAGTCAATCATTATTTTAAATTTAAATTTTGAAGTAAACCATTATTGTGTTTGATTTTAAATTTTGAATGCTTTGAAATCCTGATGTTTTTTTATGAGATGCTTTGACTATATTATTTGTAATTTTAGGGATGCTTCGAGTCTTCAACTATTGTTTTTGTACTCGAGTTGCATATCTAATTCAAACTGTGTTTTGTAATTTTAGATGATAAACTTTTTTCAGACTCCTTCCCCTACAAGGAACTCTTGAATGGGATCCTATGAGAAGTTGAAGGAAAGGTATATCTTGCACCGTTCTTTATCTATATATATATATATATATATATATATATCTTGAATGAGATCCTATGGGAAATTGATCTCTATTCGATTAACTGATGTATATTCTTTTCCTCACCATTTTGTTCCGTTAATCAACTCATGTGTGCTCTTATGTTTGATACCGGATCTTATTCCAGTGATTAATATCCGCTTGAGTAACCCAATCTGAGTGTGATTTTTTTCGTTAACGATTCAGATAAACTTTCCCGAATTGGGTTTTCTGCAAGGCTAATCATCTAAATTAATTTGTTATTTTTATGGTTTACCATTGCATAAGTTACCATAATTTGTTGACAAAGTTTTGTTTTGTGGGATAGTAGTCATAAATTGAGTAATATTCAAGGTTTATGTGTTTTTATTTTGATTCATTAGGTGTTTATTTTGGATGGTCCGGAGTTTTTGGCTGCAACTATGTTGGACAGAGATATGCTTGCTATGGCTGTAAATTGGTACCATGTCGGTTGGTTTTGCTTGGCAAGGTTAGACTTTTCTAATAAGTTTGCTTGATTTACGGGATTATATATTAGTGATTTTATTTTCAGATTTTAAATTTTAAATTTTGAAGTTAATCATTATTCTAAATTTAAATTTTGAAATAAACCATTATTGTGTTTGATTTTAAATTTTCAATTTCGAAGTCAATTATTATGTTAAATTTAAATTTGAAAGTTTGCAATTAATGTGTTTGATTTTAAATTTCGAATCTGTAAATTGAATTTAAATTTAAAAAGTTAGACTTTCCTAATAAGTTTGCTTGATTTACGGGATTGGATATTAGTATACTTTGTTTATTGGGTTTTAACTAATAATTTGATTGACTCGGTTGTTAGATTTGTGACGATGGGTCGGACAAACAACATTGGGAAAATATACAACCTTGAGCCTTGGTAAGTTAACACATTAGTTAAGGTTATGAAATATTTTCATGGCACCGAAACATTATTGAGTAGTAGCGCATTAGGTTAGTGATATTAAAATTTGTGCCTTGAGAAATTTTGTATATTGATTGATGTTTGAAATTGATTGTGATGTCTTTGATTGTGCATTGTATTGCTGATTGATGTATGAGATTTTGTTGATTGGCATAAGGTATTAGATAAGATGTGTTTGAAGTTGTGAAGATGAATAAGTGAGACATGTGTAGCAGATATTAGTAAGTGCACAACACATTAGTTAGGGTTTTGAATTATTGCTATAGGTTAGTGATGTTAGAGATTGTGTTTTGAGAAATGTGTAGATTGAATTATGTTTGTGTTTGATTGTGACACCTTTGATTGTGCATGAAATTGCTGGTTATATGAGATTTTGTTGATTGTAGACAAATAAGTTTGAACAAAACTTATTAGATTTGAAAGTTTTCCATTAATGTGTTTCATTTTAAATTTCGAATCTGTAAATTGAATTTAAATTTGAAAGGTTAGACTTTCCTAATAAGTTTGCTTGATTTACGGGATTGGATATTAGTGATTTGATTTTCAGATTTTAAATTTTAAATTTTGAAGTCAATCATTATTTTAAATTTAAATTTTGAAGTAAACCATTATTGTGTTTGATTTTAAATTTTGTATGCTTTGAAATCCTAATGTTTTTTTATGAGATGCTTTGACTATATTATTTGTAATTTTAGGGATGCTTCGAGTCTTCGACTATTGTTTTTGTACTCGAGTTGCATATCTAATTCAAATTGTGTTTTGTAATTTTAGGTGAAGAGCTTCTTTCAGACTCCTTCCCCTACAAGGAACTATTGAATGGGTTCCTATGAGAAGTTGAAGAAAAGGTATATCTTGCACTGTTCTTTATCTATATCTGTATATCTTAAATGAGATACTATGGGAAATTGATCTCTATTCGATTCACTGATGTATATTCTTTTCCTCACCATTTTGTTCCGTTAATCAACTCATGTGTGCTCTTATGTTTGATACCGGATCTTATTCCAGTGATTAATATCCGCTTGAGTTACCCAATCTGAGTCTGATTTTTTTCGTTAACGATTCGGATAAACTTTCCCGAATTGGGTTTTCTGCAAGGCTAATCATCTAAATTAATTTGTTATTTTTATGGTTTACCATTGCATAAGTTAGTATAATTTGTTGACAAAGTTTTGTTTTGTGGGAAAGTAGTCATTAATTGAGTAATATTCAAGGTTTATGTGTTTTTATTTTGATTCATTAGGTGTTTATTTTGGATGGTCCGGAGTTTTTGGCTGCAACTATGTTGGACAGAGATATGCTTGCTATGGCTGTAAATTGGTACCATGTCGGTTGGTTTTGCTTGGCAAGGTTAGACTTTCCTAATAAGTTTGCTTGATTTACGGGATTAGATATTAGTGATTTTATTTTTAGATTTTAAATTTTAAATTTTGAAGTTAATCATTATTCTAAATTTAAATTTTGAAATAAACCATTATTGTGTTTGATTTTAAATTTTCAATTTCGAAGTCAATTATTATGTTAAATTTAAATTTGAAAGTTTGCAATTAATGTGTTTGATTTTAAATTTTGAATCTGTAAATTGAATTTAAATTTGAAAAGTTAGACTTTCCTAATAAGTTTGCTTGATTTACGGGATTGGATATTAGTATACTTTGTTTATTGGGTTTTAACTAATAATTTGATTGACTCGGTTGTTAGATTTGTGACGATGCGTCGGACAAACAACATTGGGAAAATATACAGCCTTGAGCGTTGGTAAGTTAATGCATTAGTTAAGGTTATGAAGTTTTTTCATGGCACCGACACATTATTGAGTAGTAGCGGATTAGGTTAGTGATATTAAAATTTGTGCCCTGAGAAATTTTGTATATTGATTGATGTTTGAAATTGATTGTGAGGTCTTTGATTGTGCATTGTATTGCTGATTGATGTATGAGATTTTGTTGATTGGCATAAGGTATTAGATAAGATGTGTTTGAAGTTGTGAAGATGAATAAGTGAGACATGTGTAGCAGATATTAGTGAGTGCACAACACATTAGTTAAGGTTTTGAATTATTGCTACAGGTTAGTGATGTTAGAGATTGTGTTTTGAGAAATGTGTAGATTGAATTATGTCTGTGTTTGATTGTGACACCTTTGATTGTGCATGAAATTGCTGGTTATATGAGATTTTGTTGATTGTAGACAAATAAGTTTGAACAGAACTTATTAGATTTGAAAGTTTTCCATTAATGTGTTTCATTTTAAATTTCGAATCTGTAAATTGAATTTAAATTTGAAAGGTTAAACTTTCCTAATAAGTTTGCTTGATTTACGGGATTGGATATTAGTGATTTGGTTTTCAGATTTTAAATTTTAAATTTTGAAGTCAATCATTATTTTAAATTTAAATTTTGAAGTAAACCATTATTGTGTTTGATTTTAAATTTTGTATGCTTTGAAATCTTGATGTTTTTTTATGAGATGCTTTGACTATATTATTTGTAATTTTAGGGATGCTTCGAGTCTTCGACTATTGTTTTTGTACTCGAGTTGCATATCTAATTCAAACTGTGTTTTGTAATTTTAGGTGAAGATCTTCTTTCAGACTCCTTCCCCTACAAGGAACTATTGAATGGGTTCCTATGAGAAGTTGAAGAAAAGATATATCTTGCACTGTTCTTTATCTATATCTATATATCTATATATCTTAAATGGGATTCTATGGGAAATTGATCTCTATTCGATTCACTGATGTATATTCTTCTCCTCACCATTTTGTTCCGTTAATCAACTCATGTGTGCTCTTATGTTTGATACCCGATCTTATTCCAGTGATTAATATCCGCTTGAATAACCCAATCTGAGTCTGATATTTTTCATTAACGATTCATGTAAACTTTCCCGATTTGGGTTTTCTGCAAAGCTAATCATCTAAATTAATTTGTTATTTTTATGGTTTACCATTGCATAAGTTAGTATAATTTGTTAACAAAGTTTTGTTTTGGGGGATAGTAGTCATAAATTGAGTAATTTTCAAGGTTTATGTTTTTTTTTATTTTAATTCATTAGGTGTTTATTTTGGATTGTCCGGAGTTTTTGGCTGCAACTATGTTGGACAGAGATATGCTTGCTATGGCTGGAAATTAGTACCATGTCGGTTGATTTTGCTTGACAAGGTTAGACTTTCCTAATAAGTTTGCTTGATTTACGGGATTGGATATTAGTGATTTGATTTTCAGATTTTAAATTTTAAATTTTGAAGTCAATCATCATTTTAAATTTAAATTTTAAAGTAAACCATTGTTGTGTTTGATTTTAAATTTTCAATTTGGAAGTCAATTATTATTTTAAATTTAAATTTGAAAGTTTGCCATTAATGTGTTTGATTTTAAATTTCGAATCTGTAAATTGAATTTAAATTTGAAAGGTTAGACTTTTCTAATAAGTTTGCTTGATTTATGGGATTGGATATTAGTGATTTGATTTTCAGATTTTAAATTTTGAAGTCGATCATTATTTTAAATTTAAATTTTGAAGTAAACCATTATTGTGTTTGATTTTAAATTTTGTATGCTTTGAAATCCTGATGTTTTTTTATGAGATGCTTTGACTATATTATTTGTAATTTTAGGGATGCTTCGAGTCTTCGACTATTGTTTTTGTACTCGAGTTGCATATCTAATTCAAATTGTGTTTTGTAATTTTAGGTGAAGATTTTCTTTCAGACTCCTTCCCCTACAAGAAACTCTTGAATGGGATCCTATAAGAAGTTGAAGGAAAGGTATATCTTGCACCGTTCTTTATCTATATCTATATATCTTGAATGGGATCCTATGGGAAATTGATCTCTATTCGATTAACTGATGTATATTCTTTTCCTCACCATTTTGTTCCGTTAATCAACTCATGTGTGCTCTTATGTTTGATACCCGATCTTATTCCAGTGATTAATATCCGCTTGAGTAACCCATTCCGAGTCTGATTTTTTTCGTTAACGATTCGGGTAAACTTTCCCGATTTGGGTTTTCTGCAAGGCTAATCATCTAAATTAATTTGTTATTTTTATGGTTTACCATTGCATAAGTTAGTATAATTTGTTGACAAACTTTTGTTTTGTGGGATAGTAGTCATAAATTGAGTAATATTCAAGGTTTATGTGTTTTTATTTTGATTCATTAAATAAGATGTGTTTGAGTAATATTCAAGGTTTATGTATTGCTGATTGATATATGAGATTTTGTTGATTGGCATAAGGTGTTAGATAAGATGTGTTTGAAGTTGTGAAGATGAATAAGTGAGACATGTGTAGCAGATATTAGTGAGTGTACAACACATTAGTTAGGGTTTTGAATTATTGCTACAGGTTAGTGATGTTAGAGATTGTGTTTTGAGAAATGTGTAGATTGAATTATGTCTGTGTTTGATTGTGACACCTTTGATTGTGCATGAAATTGCTGGTTATATGAGATTTTGTTGATTGTAGACAAATAAGTTTGAACTGAACTTATTAGATTCACATTTAAGTATAAAAATGAGAGGTTGCTATAATCTGAATTATATTCTGAATGAAAAACTGAAAGGAAAAAAAGAATAATTTAACACAGAGAAAAGAGGATAGAGAGAGAGTTGCCACATTTTTAAAACCAAAAATATAAGGTAACCATGCTTCTAAAATCTACTATACTTTTTAATAATATTTTGTGGAAAATGGACTATATTGGGTAGGTAGTCAAACATGGTTTTTAGGGTCAAAACGGCTGTGCAGGGTTGACTCGGGACACTTTTATGAAAAACTTGATGTTTCTGACCTTAATAAACCATTTTTGTAGATGACCAATGTATATCTCTACTTGAGGAATTCTCCAAAGATCCAGAGTCGATTGTTTCATAGAGCTGTGAAGTTGCGTTAAACATACTGGATTTTGAACGATCCGACAAACCATTCGAGGTACTTGGAAGATTAAGTCTCTTATCTGGGTGGTTGTTACAGGTTTAGGATGTTAAATGATTTTGGATGTACTCTGCGATGTCAATGATGCAGAGATGTTGGTGAAGCTCAGGTTAACAACTTCATGTGTATATTTTAATGAATAAAGTTTTTGTTGTTTATATTTTCTAATTTAAACTTTTAATTAATTTCTAAATTTAATTAAATGAGTTTGTTTTGCAGGTTTGAACAACTTCATGTGTATATTTTATTATAAAAAATAAAAGTTTTTTTTTGTTTCATGGGTCATTCAGAGAGGCAAGTTTCTGCCTCCGGTTCTTGCCCGAAGTTTCTGACCTTACTCTCAACCCATTGACTACAACTTTCAATTCAAAACAATTATAAAAAAATTACGTTCTAAAACATGTATTTTTATTTTATTTTATGACATAATTCGATTAATATAAAGTAAAATTTTCTACCCGCGAAGTTCGCGGGTGATAACCTAGTAGTTAACAAATAAAATATTGTTTTTGTAGGAAATCTGTAGCAACTAGTGACAATTTGCTAAAATTTCCGACAATTTTTTTTAAATATATGTTTTCTAAATTTGATAAATAGCAAATAAAATAACTTTCTGTTTGTAGGAAATCTGTAGGAACTGTTGTCAATTTCCTACAAATTATCGACAAATGTAAAATTTTATTTTCAAAACTATATGTTTTATAAATTGATACAATATGTTTTTGTAGGAAATCTGTAGCTACTGGTGTTAGTTTGTAACAAATTGCCGACAAATTTAACATTTTATTTCTAAAAGATATATGTTTTTCTAAAATTGATAAATTAACAAATAAAATTAACTTTTTTTGTATGAAATCTGTAGCAACTTGCTACAAATAAAGTTTTAATTTTTATAATTTATTTATTTTACACAAATTTAGACACTACAAATATAATAACTTTTTTTGTAAGAAAATTGTAGCAAACAAGGTCAATTTGCTGCAAATTTTTGACAAATTTATTATTTTATTTTTTATTTTTTATTTAGCTAAGTTAATAACCCTTTTTTGTCGAAAAACTGTAGTAAGTAGGGTCAATTTGCTACAAATTTCAGACATATTTAACACTTTATTTTATTTAATTATTTATTTTACTGAAATTCAGACTCGAAAAATTAAATAAATTACAATTGTCACAAATTTGTAGCTAGTTGCTACAAATTACCGACAAATTTAGAAATTTTATTTTTTAAATTATTTATTTTGCCATAGTAACAAATAATTTAAATTTCTTATTTATTTTGTAGGAATTTTGTCAGAAAGGTAATATATTTTGCTGCAAAATTGCTACAAATGCTTGTTGTGTGGCAATTTTGTCAGAAAATTGTGGATAAGTTTTGGGTTTTTTTTGTTTTTCCGTTTTGTCGGAAAACGGTAGGAAACTTGTAGCAAAAATTGAGTTGTAGAAAATTTGTGGGAAACTTTTTGTGGGAAAAATGATGTTTTCTAGTAGTGATATGTGGTGTATACAAAGAAAAAGCCAGTTTTACGTTGTGATGTTCAAGACTCTCGGGGTTCCAATTGCAGGCATGTTTGGATGCGTTTTCTTTGCTCAAACATTTCATTATGGAAGGTACTAATCCTAATTTTGCATCTTACCAATCTTAACTAATTTGTTACTCGTTTCTAAAATGTAAATCATGCAGCTTGATGGCCGCAACGATAACTGGAATTGGTTATTACACCATGATGTGGGGTCAAATCAAAGAGGATGAAAACAAGAGAGATAAAGTGGATTTATCGGAAGAGAGAGCCCCTCTTTTGCAAGAAGAACAAGTGCAAACAAGAAGAGGAAGAGGAAGTTTCACATATATATGTAGGCGAGGGTATGTTTTAGAGGCCCAAGCTACAAGTAAACTGCACAATGTTATGTATGAAATAAATAATTATAGATTTGAAGTTGTTTACACTAAAAGGAAAACTAAAATTATCCGAGATCAATGGAGGCACTACGAATCATAGGGGTCTGCAGTTTTTGGTTTTTGAAAATCGTTGGCTTTTGGTTTTTCGGTTTTAGCAAAAGTTTGATTTGGTTTTTTTATTTTTGTAACAAAATTACGTAAGATTCAAAAATAAGAAAAGTATAATCCAATATTTAAGAATTTTTCTTTGGCTTTACATTTATATTAATATATTTAACCTTTTGAATTAATATTTGTTGCCTAGATTGATCTTTGTAACTCTAGATTGAAAGAACAAAGAATTGAAAATAACGGAACTTCTATATAAATCTGAATGATTGTGTGTACATATGAATGATTACAATTGAAATCCTATGTCTATTTATACTAAACGAAAAGTTGTGTTTGAACCATCGCATCCCTTCCTTCAATCGACGTGTCCCTAAGTTGTCTGTTGTTTGCTGTCCTTTGTTGTAACACCCTTGCTATTATTCTAAAGGTTTACGTATAGATTACGAAAATAAACTTGTTATTATGATTACAAATGTGTTGGAAATACGGTTAAATTAAAACTTTTTTCAATATAAATAATAGAACATATGATGTATGAATTCGTCATCTACAAAGATGACGAAACTATGTGCGGAAGCCTGTATCTTGATCGTGTTTGGTTATTCGTTGAGCTTGATCGTCCTCCGGTACTGTAAATTATACCTACAATTCATAAAACATGAATTAAATTAGTCATACACAGTTTAAAACGTGTCTAAACGAGTCCGGGAAGCGAGGGGAGACCGTTTTTCAGCAGGTCTGGATCTGGGACCTGCATTTTCCAGCAAAACCAGTTTTTACGGAAACGACCATAACTTATTCGTTATTGATCCGATTTACGCGATTCTTTTTCCTACGCGTTCGTAATTTAATTTTCCATATTATGGAGTAAAAATCCAACATCTAACTTCACAAAATTTTAGATTTCAAGCTCTCGGCTTGAAATTCAATTACAACACTTCTTGACCCGTTCGTGATTTCATCTAACAAACTTGTTTATCGTCTTTCTTTTTTTATAAACATATTATTATAATTATATCCTATTGTACAAGGTTCAAATCACGGGTTTATACACATTCTTAACCCGTTTTTGCTTATACTTCTATTTTGACCCGTTAAGGTTATTTATGCACTTTTTAAACTTAAATTACGTTCATTCCTTGTATACATCATAATTCCACCCATCCATTTTAATTAGTCTTCCACCACAACTTTGATTGTGGTGGATTTAATGTGATAGACTATTTATTCCTAGTTCTATCCCTCGGATATGTCATTTTGCGGCAAGACGCGTTTTAGGGCATTTAACCCTTGAAAGTTTATGCGTACAATTTTTATACACATCTAAGGGTTACATAGTCCTAATATAAGTTTCTAAACAACCTTTAAGGGTCATTTTCCCGGTTGACCTATCGAGGGCTTTTTGGTTAGTTTAGTCCTTCATTTTGCGATGAAGGACTTTCACTAAATATTTGACCAATCATTGCACTTTTAACTACAAGTCTATATATACGTACCTGGCCCGGGTCAACAATTAGACCCGATTTATACCTCGCCTTAAATTTTCACATATTCCATGGCGACGCAATTATCCCAGTTGCTAATCGTTCCTGTTAACATAAGACTTGGTGTAAGGACCTGCAAAAATGTCCAAAAACGACCCGTAAGTAGAAACCCGGACCCCTGAAACCCTAGTGCTCATGAAAAACCAAGAAATCAAGAAATTTGGATTTCTCGCGGGCCGCGTAAGCCATAAGGTAAGGCCTACGCGGGCCGCGACAGAACAACAATTGACCGGGACACGTTCCAGGCCACGTGGCGGGCCTACACGTGACACGGTATCCCTAGTTGTAGACTAGGTGGCCCTCGCGGGCCGTGTAAGGTATATGTAAGGGTTTACGCGGGCCGCGTAAAACCCAAAAATCTGCTTTAAATTGGACAGTTCATGGCCTTTGCTCCTGTGTTCGTAAAACTTTCTAAAAGACGACTTTCACTGCTCAAATTCGAAATATTCAATAGGGAAACACTGCTACGAGTACAGGGTATTAACTCGATCACTGCTACGATACAATGTCCGATCGATTGAAACCGATCCGATGGATGTTTAAGTGCTGCCCGTATTTGGGCTATACTTTGTCATTCGTCGTGAGGGTTTTGATTTCTTGAGTTTATCGTAAATGTTGTATTAAGTTACTAACCTAGTTTCGTGTGCATTGTTATTTAACTAGGTTACCAGGCTAAAATCAGTAGGCAAAACTCTGCCCATCTAAATTTGCAAAGTGAGTCATTCTCTTTTTATCAAATTATTTCCAAAACCCTATTTGTTTCAAAGTTATAATTACAGGGATTAAGTCTTTGTAATCTTCAATTACTGCCGGTAAGTGGGGTTTTGTATACATTACTTGATACCCGTCACCATTGGACAACGGGTTAGCCAATGGGTGATCTGACCATAGTCATAGATACTGTCAAGTGACAAATACCGATTTGGGGTAATTGGTTGATAAAAACATCGTAATCACCCTTAATACTGTGTATTATAACAATGTGTCGTTTTCTACAAATTGAGTGACTCGCCAGTATTTCCCCGCTGATAAAATCTTTTTAAAACATGTTTTAGGTGACTTACTGTGAACCAAGGAAAAAGTGCCGCGTAGCACTAAAGCTTGAAGAGGTGGCTCAGTAAAATAAATAAACATGTTTTGTAAAACAGGGAATTTCCTCGTGAAATTCCTTTATTGTAAATTATGGGGTTTTATCCCAAAAGTGTGAAATAAATTAATTGGTTGTTTTCAGTTTAAAACGATCCTGTTGATATTTCCGCTGCCAAATTAAATACAAATACCACGGGTTTCTATCCAGCGGCCTCGGGACCGGGAAAAACCGGGCCGGGGGCCGTGACAGAAAAAGGTGGTATCAGAGCCACTGATTTAAGCCAATTAAGTATTTAGAAATACTTAATTTTTCTAATTGCCATTTTGTGATTCTGTGAAAATTTAATAAATAAATTTTAATTTAAGTTTGTGTGTGTTTCTTCATGTTTGTTATCAGCATGAATGAACTGTCGGAGGCACTCCGAAACTTTACTATCCATAGCACCGATATGGATACCACAGGAAATCCATCTGGCTATCTGGCAGATACAGAGAAACCGCTAACATTCCAGGCCCAGACCCAGGAGAAACCAAAGCCGAAAAAGAGAAGGAGAATATTGGATTGGAAACGTGGGCGTAGGAAGAAACCAGCGGCACAGAAGGTTAAAAAAACTGAGGATCTGAAGGATAAAGGGAAAGGAAAAGAGATCGGGGAAAGTTCCGGGCAAGCCCAGGAAATGCCACTATGGGAGGAGCTGGATCGCAAACTGGCAAATTGTGACCTCATCGGACCTGCCAATGAAAACCTCTTCAATTACCCTGCTGAATCCCAACTTCCAGTTAACTTAGAACCAGCTATCCCATATCCTATTGTCAATCCCCAACCTGTTATCGGCCAACTGGAGGAATGGTGGACAAACGACTGGCAGTTTCAGAATTTTATGAATAATCCCAACGTCTATTTTCCCCAATTTAACCCTGAGCCTGCACCAAACCCACCTATGAGCGCAGAAAACTTGGCTGAACTCCGTCATTATGGCGAGGAGCTGATGGAAGCAGGAAATAGAATTAGGGATGTGGGGGAGAAAATCACATGGAAATACGACGAGAGGGAGCGTCGTTTCTGAGAGGCCAGTCATCTTTGGTTATGTGTTCAATAATAATAATATAATAATAAAAATATAACCATGTAAAATAACTTAAATAAAACTTTTGTAATATAACTGGTGTGTATCGATGCATAGTAATATATATATATATATATATATATAAAATATGATAGTTGCAAAATCGACAATTTTGGCTATACATGTTGACGTAATTATGTGTGAATGCTTTATTACGTTGGTTGTTAATTATTTTATATATTATTAATTATCAGATGGAACATGCCGTTAATGAACCAGTTAACGAAGTTAACCAATCTGAGCAAAACAATGAGGATCACTTTCTTAATAGGCAAGATATAGAAAATATCGTTGCCCAGGGAATAGCAAATGCTATCCCAGTAATCGCCGCTGCTATTAAAAGCCCTGTTGAGCCTTCACAAACCAACCCCAGTAAACGCACGCGCGACGATAATTTCAGTAACAGTGTTAACGGAGGCGGCAATAATGACGACAACGTGATTCAATCCCCAATACTTAAGAAAATGAAAGTTGCAACACCTGGTTGCACTTATAAAGAATTTCTTGCCTGTAAACCTGTTGAATTTGCAGGCAATGAAGGGGCGACTGCTGCACTGTGTTGGTTGGAAAAGACCGAGGCAGTAATTAAAATAAGTAAATGTGCAGAGGAGGATAAGGTCATGTATGCTTCTCATCTTTTCAAGGAAGAGGCATTAGAATGGTGGAATACGGTATTACAGGCCAAAGGAAGTGACATGGCTTACGCTATGAATTGGGAGGAATTTAAGCAATTGGTGGAAAGGAAATTCTGTCCCGAATATGAAAAAGAACAAATGGCCAATAAGTTCCTGAGTCACCAAATGGTGGATGTTGATTGCCGAGGGTATACTTCGAAATTCTTCGAATATGCCAGAATTGTACCAACTCTGGCTTCGTCAGAACCGGTGCTTATTTCTCGCTATATTTGGGGTTTAATTAGCGAGATTCGTGACATCGTCAAGGCTGCGAGACCCCGCACAATTGACGATGCGGTGGAACTAGCCAACACCTTAACCGACGGGCTGGTACGTACGAGAGAAGAAAACAGGAAAAAAGGAATTAGCCCAAAAGATTACCCAAGGATTTCGTATGGGTAATAATTTCAAAAGAATGGGAACTGGGCAATCTTCCACCCCTCCATTCTGCAGAAATTGTAAAAAGAAACATTTTGGAAGATGTAATGAAATCTGCAACTTCTGCAAAGCTCTAGGACATCGCGAAGAGGAGTGCAGAAAGAAAACAAGGATCTGCTACAACTGCGGCGAAGCTAGACATTTCAGACCAGAATGTCCAAAGCTGGTCAAACCAGCTGAAAATAAGACCAAACCTGCTGAAGGGACTACTAAGAAAAACGCAAGAGCCTTTCAGCTGACGACTCAAGAAGCAGATCTAATTCCTGATGTGATAGCTGGTACGTTCCTAGTTTAGGACATTTACGCAAAAGTATTATTTGACTCTGGTGCAAACCAAAGTTTCATAAATACTTCATTCTGCCAAGCTCTTAAGCAACCTTTAACCAAACTTAGACAAGTTTTTACGGTAGAGACGGCAGATGGGAGTTCTGTTAATATAGATAAGGTTTTGCAAGAAGGAAAGATATAACTCTTAGGCCATAAATTTTCTGCAAACCTGTTACCTATGAATTTAGCTGGATTCGATGTTGTGTTAGGAATGGATTGCTTAGTAGCCAACCATGCTCGAATCCTCTGTGATAAGAATTCCATAGAAATTCATACACCCACCGGAGAAGTAATTATGATTACAGGAAATAAGTCGTGCAAACCATTAAAGTTCATTTCGGTAATGAAAGTGGCTATTTATGAGCGAAAACAAGGAATAGTGTATATGATTTCAGTAATCATTAACACTAAAAGTAAGGAACTTAAGGAAATTCTTGTAGTATCAGAATACCCGGATGTATTCCCAGGAGAGCTACCAGGATTACCACCAGATAGAGAAGTAGAATTTAGAATTCATCTAATTCCTGGAACTACACCAATAGCCAAGGCACCCTATCGGTTAGCACCCACTGAAATGTTGGAACTGAAAAAGCAATTAGATGAATTGCTAGGTAAAGGATTCATACAACCTAGTTCATCCCCTTGGGGAGCACCAGTGTTGTTTGTGAAGAAGAAGGATGGGTCGATGCAAATGTGTATCGATTATAGAGAATTGAATAAGGTTACAATTAAGAATCGATACCCATTACCTAGGATTGACGATCTTTTTGATCAACTTCAAGGAGCTAGATACTTTTCTAAGATAGACTTGCGCTCAGGATATCATCAGTTGAAGGTACAGGAGGAAGACATACCTAAAACAGCCTTCAGAACTAGGTATGGTCACTACGAGTTTACAGTCATGCCATTTGGATTAACGAATGCTCCTGCAGCATTTATGGACATGATGAATAGGATCTGTAAGCCGTACTTGGATAAATTTGTGATTGTCTTCATCGACGATATACTTATTTATTCCAAAAGCCAGGACGAGCATTGTGAGCATCTACGAGCACTCTTAATTTTGTTAAGGAAAGAGAAGCTTTACGCCAAATTCTCAAAGTGTGAATTTTGGCTACAGGAAGTGCAATTTTTAGGTCACATGGTGAATCACGAAGGTATTCACGTAGATCCCTCAAAGATAGAAGCAATCACCAAATAGAAAGTCCCGCAATTAGCTATGGAAGTTAGAAGTTTTCTAGGATTAGCTGGGTACTATAGACGCTTCATTAAGGATTTCTCTAAGATAGCAGTACCATTAACTAAGCTAACATGTAAAACAGTTAAGTTTTAATGGGGACCTAGGCAAGAAGAGGCTTTTAAGGTTTTAAAGCAAAGGTTAACAAACGCCCCAATTCTTGCCTTACCAGAAGGAACAGAAGATTTTGAAGTTTACTGTGACGCTTCTAAGCTAGGATTAGGATGTGTGCTGATGCAACGCAAAAAGGTAATTGCATATGCCTCAAGGCAATTGAAAAAGCACGAAGAAAATTATACGACTCACGACTTAGAATTTGGAGCAATAATTTTTGCCCTTAAGATTTGGAGACACTATCTGTATGGAAGTAAGTTTACAGTCTATACAGATCATAAAAGTTTAAGGTATATATTCGGGCAAAAAGAATTAAATATGAGGCAAAGGAGATGCATGGAAATTTTAAGTGACTACGACTGCGATATCCAATATCACGAAGGAAAGGCAAATGTAGTAGCAGATGCCCTAAGTCGTAAGTATCATGAGAAACAACGACGAATCCGTGCTCTTAGATTAAGTTTACAGTTAGATTTAATGGAACAACTGAAGAACGTTCAAGCAACAGCAATTGAGGATGACACTGAAGGGATGAAAGGAAGAATAAAAGAATTAGAACAAGGGACTGATGGAATTTGGAAATTCCACAAGAAAAGGATTTGGGTACCTAAGCAAGGAAATTTAAGAGACAAAATTTTAGAGGAAGCCCATAAATCTAGGTATACCATGCACCCTGTTAATAATAAGATGTACCAAGATTTAAGGAATAACTTCTGGTGGATAGGAATGAAAAAGGACATAGCCAGATACGTATCTAAGTGTCTAACTTGTTCACAAGTTAAGGCAGAACACCAGAAACCTTCAGGATTACTCCAACAACCAGAAATGCCTGTATGGAAATGGGAACTAATAGCAATGGACTTTTTTACTAAGTTACCCAAAACCAGAAAAGGTAACAACGCAATTTGGGTAATTGTGGATCGATTAACCAAATCAACTCACTTTCTGCCAATGAAAGAAACCTTTAGTATGGAAAGGTTGGCAAAGTTATACGTGGACGAGGTGGTGTCTTTGAATGGAGTCCCACTCTCTATTGTATCAGATAGGGATAGTCGTTTCACTTCGCATTTCTGGACAAGTTTCCAAGAAGCAATGGGGACCCGACTGAATTTAAGTACTGCTTACCATCCCCAAACAGACGGACAAAGTGAAAGGACAATCCAAACCCTGGAAGACATGCTTAGGGAATGTGTCATAGATTTTGGGGGGAAACTGGGACGACCACCTACCTTTAATTGAATTCTCCTATAACAATAGTTACCATACAAGCGTTGAAGCTGCCCCATTTGAAGCACTGTATGGACGAAAGTGTAGAACTCCAGTCTGCTGGGCAGAAATAAAAGAAAGCCAATTATCAGGTCCCGAAATTGTGTAAGAAACCACCGACAAGATCACTCAAATCAAGGAAAGACTAAAGACGGCTCGAGATCGCCAGAAAATTTATGCAGACAATCGACATAAGCCGTTAGAATTTCAAGTCGGAAACAAGGTACTCTTGAAAGTTTCTCCTTGGAAAGGAGTAGTTCGGTTCGGTAAGAAAGGAAAGCTAAGTCCAAGGTACATAGGACCATTCCCAGTAATCCAACGCATAGGACCAGTTGCCTATCGCTTACATCTACCAGAAGAACTAGCCGGAGTACATGATGTATTTCATGTATCTAACCTCAAGAAATGTCTATCTGACGAATCACTAGTAGTACCTCTTCAAGACATAGAGGTAAATGAAAAGTTGAAATTTGTAGAGAAACCGCTCCAAATAGACGACAGAAAGATTAAATTCCTCAAACACAAAAGATTGGTACTAGTCAAGGTCAAGTGGGATTCAAAAAGAGGACCTGAGTACACCTGGGAGCTGGAATCAGAAATGAAGCGAAAGTATCCTCACTTATTTCAGTAAATCTCGAGGACGAGATTTTAAATAAGGCGGGGAGGATGTAAGGACCTGCAAAAATGTCCAAAAACGACCCGTAAGTAGAAACCCGGACCCCTGAAACCCTAGTGCTCATGAAAAACCAAGAAATCAAGAAATTTGGATTTCTCGCGGGCCGCGTAAGCCATAAGGTAAGGCCTACATGGGCCGCGACAGAACAACAATTGACAGGGACACGTTCCAGGCCATGTGTCAGCCATGTGGCGGGCCTACACGTGACACGGTAGCCCTAGTTGTAGACTAGGTGGCCCTCGCGGGCCGCGTAAGGTATATGTAAGGGTTTACGCGGGCCGCGTAAAACCCAAAAATCTGCTATAAATTGGACAGTTCATTGCCTTTGCTCCTATGTTCGTAAAACTTTCTAAAAGTCAACTTTCACTGCTCAAATTCGAAATATTCAATAGGGAAACGCTGCTACGAGTACAGGGTATTAACTCGATGACTGCTACGATACAATGTCCGATCGATTGAAACCGATCTGATGGATGTTTAAGTTGTAACACCCTAAATTAAACCTTTGATATTTATAATAGTTTGTACCATTTCTAGTAAAATATTGATTACAAAACCTGACTTTCATATTAAAGTTCATAATATCCATCTAACTTAATCACTAATAACTAAGTTGGAACATTTAAAAGATGTTCAAAACATGTGTTTACAACCCATACACAAGGACTACAAAAGATTTAAAATATAGCGGAAGCTTCATTAATCGTGTTCGGTTCTTTGACGCTGCTTGACCGCCATCCGTAAGGTCCATCTAGTCACCTAGGGTCAAAACCATTAGAACATTAGTTTTGACTTTGGGAAAATAAGGTTAAACATATATTACAACATTAATTTAAATAAAATAAAAATATAAAATTTCCTGTCTCCACCGTAAATTACGGTATTACCGTAATTTACGGTGACATCTGGAAATCCCTGGTTCCACCGTAAACCAGTAGTGAATCACCGTAACAGACATGACCTCTACCGTAAATTACGGTACTACCGTAATTTACGGTAGTTCCTGGAAATCCTTGTTTTTGCTTGCTTTGTTCAATGCTCTCAACCCAACTTTCGGATTTCGTTTTCTAAGAATTTACTACATCAAATTCTAGTATTTCTAACGTGTTACATGTTAACCAATATCAAAGTAAAATCTACATATTCCGTAGTATTAACCATGCTTTATTTTGATTATTCGACCCGTTTAGCTCGTCTACGGAATTTCTTCCTTATGACGACTACCAACGAATTATAACCAACTTTTGACCAACTATACTATATAACGACATCAACGCTTTATTTCATAGCATCCTTTATTCTAAATTCAAGTACACATCATATAAACATCCAATCTACTAAATGTAACGGGTCAAGTTACATACCTTAGCGTACGCCCTTCAACCGCGAATCACCACCGGCTTGTCCACTCGACGTTCCGGTATCTTGTCCTATAGAGTTCAATTCAAGACATGTTTAGAACTCTCTTTAGACCTCCCTTCGCATAATATACCGAAACATCATTATTATGCGTTAAAGCCTTAAATTTCTATTTCTAAGCTTTCTTTGAGGCATTTTCACAAACACCTTAAAGGCAGATTTATCACAAGATTATATGACGAGTTTCTAGTTTAACATTTAACCCTAATTTCACTTCAATCAACATTATACATGTTTGTTAGCTTCTAATTTCCTGAAATCACTTTCAATACGTCAAATTACAGAAATTTAACATCCCATATTCTAGTATTCATCAATTTACTCATAACCCATTAATCACATATGATGGTGTTCATAGATTCACCAAAATTTCCTATGATTTCAACTTCTATTGGTCTAGGGTTTGTTCCTAGACACTATAGTTGTTCTTCAATCATCACAACATAAACATGCAACCCTAATTCAGATTTATCAAATTTTCATGAGAATTTCAAGTTAAGAGTTTTTACTAGATTTTACATACCTTGTAATCCTCTTACGATGAGGATCACGATTTTAAGCTCGGATTTTCGTTTGGACCAGATTTGCTCCTTCAATTTGTGGATTTAAGGAAGTTTTAGGTTTTGGAGAAGTGGGGATCGCCCCCTGTCTTGCTTGAACGACCAGACCTCCCCTTTGTGGGATGTTTGGTTTGTTTTATTTATTTTCTTTAACTAAAGTTTCAGTTTTTAACAACTTACACCCCTCCACTTTGATAAATATTGATTTTTGTTACCTTTAACCCTACTTTAGGTTATTTCTAGACTCATAACTAATTAGGTTAAAATTCCTAGTTAGTAAATTCTTGTTTATTTAGCATATTATACGAGCAATATAATGTTATACGACCAAATGTATACGGGCCGTATAACATTATACGAGCATTATATACGGCCACCCTAAAAGCTTATCTCACATGGTGTATACGGGCAGTATAAGGTTTTACGGCCCGTATACATTTAAAATAAACTGACAAAGACTGCTTTGTCAGTTCATTTTATTCTATACGACCGTATAACCTTATACGGCCCGTATACACCATGTGAGAATAAGATTTACCATGTGGGATTATTAGGACCCTTAATATATAGAAGCCTGATTCTTTTTCTAAATTGTACACATCATCCTTACCTTTAATTAGATTATTTTTGTTATTATTTATCATACTAACGGACACTTAATAGCTAATTTGGGACAATAACATAAAATGACATATAAATAAATAAATTAGCTTATACAAAACTTATTAGTATCTTATTGATTAGTTATAAATAATAAATAAGTTAGTAATAAAATATAATACAAACTTAATTAACAAATTATAATTTAACATTACCAGATTTCTATCACCTTACGACTATGGATCAATGCAAAACAGACAAATATAAAAGAAACAGATTTATTATCTGTTGATTAATAGTAACTCATTAATATCAAAGCCGTATTTTTAATTGTTTTATAAAATTTGATTACAAAATCCCAGAACCTACTATAATAGCCGGATTTACTGTATTAGATTCGACATTCTAAGTTAGTTGTAGCAACTTAATTTAAGTTATTTCAAGATTTAATGTTTCGAAATATTAAATTTAATATTTTATATTACAAACTAGACATCTGGCTGGTCAATCATTTCAAGTTTATAACAATATCACTATGGTCTGTGTATATAAGCAAAACGTGCATTTTATGTCTTTTGTGTTTCAGGGGTTACGCAACTAGTGTTTTAAAGATTATCCTCGTTTGTATAAAAATATACAGGTTAATGACGTTTTAATGTACTTGTCATTTTCTTTGGAATAAATAAATTAAACTTGTCATCATTTTGTCATGTTTGTAAACCATGGTATTTTCTTTAATGTTTGTCTATGATTAACAAAAGAAAAAAAAAATAGTATGAGTATATATATAAATAAAGAAAGTGTATGTGAAGTTTTAATTTTATATCGATGGGTAAGTATTTAAACTATTTGGATTTTGATTTTGGTGGGGTCACTAATAATATGAGCCACCCATTAATCATATATATCGACAACAATACCTACTAGACAGGGACATTATTCTTTTGCCGATGTGTAATCCATATACTCCACTCTATTTCTAAGTTGGTATTATTTACGTCTGGTTCTCGGTCGATTTAACTTGTAGTAGTTCAAGTAATTTCTTATCGATAATTAGTAATAGGGTAGAGTTATCTAAAAGTCATATTAATCATTAGATTGTAATTTAGCATATATAGATGAGATTGATTAGTTATATTTTTGTAAATTGTGTTTTTTGCTTTTAGTGATTAATTTAATAATATAAGAGAATAAACGTAATTTCGGTGAGTATGCAACCTTCTCTTATCTTTTTTAAACGTCAATAAATTTTTTATACGTCATTGGCTTTTTTTTTTTTTTTAAAAACACAATAATGAGGACACTTTTTTAATCTTTAATATGAGTACTATATTGTCATATAAAAAATTACGTTTCAACTTAGTGTTTTTAGTCAATAGTGTTTTATTGTTTTGTTTGTTCAATGATGTTTTATTTGTAATAGGTACATTGTAGGTAAAAAATAGTTCATTATGCAATGTTTTATCAGTAACATGTATATAGTGTTTTATTTTTAGTTAATAAATGGTACATGGTGTTATATTTTGCATATCAAATGATATACAATGTTTTATTTTACAGGAATATAGCATTTTTATCATAAGTGAATAATTGTTTAGTTTATTCTTATACTCTACACTCTTAATTTTAAGGGTTATTGGATTTTACAACCCACAACTATCGGTCTTTGGCCGTTGCCACCCGCAATTAACACTTTGACACCCGACACCCTCAACTTGACTTTTTGTTTGTGCTGGCACCACCCAGTTAAATCTTCACTAACTGGGTTTGTTTTTTATCCGACGTGGCACAAATGTGATGATTTGGAGCTGATTACGTGGCGATGATGTATCTTTAACCCTCATCTCCTTCTTTATAACCAGACAAGTCCAAACAAACCTTAATTTCCTCATAATCATTTGGGTTCTCATTGATTCATGGCCATCAAAGAGTGATAAGGGGCGTCTCACTTTGACAAATCTGTGCGTGAATGACTTGTTCCAAGGTAACCCTAATGTCAACCTTCAGGAGAAGGGAACGGCGTCGACTGGGGCTCATACCTCTGCTATGCTTCCAAATCCAGTTGCTATGGATGTGGAGGAGGATGCTTCGAACACTGGCCCCAAGAACACAACCTCAAATTCAGTTGAGGAAGGTAAGCTTTCCCCTAAAACTTGCTCTACACCTTCCAAATCCCCTTGTTCTACTAAATGTCTGCTGAAATACCAACACCCATCAAGAACCTTAATTTTGATGGTGAGGGGAATATAGAGGACGAGGGTTGGGTAGCTGAAGGTCTGTATGTGTTACTGTATATCGCAACATTTCTCTTAATCGATCCTATTTTTATTCGATTCATCTCTTTGTTCGGTATAGCTAAACGAAACAACCTGGAGATTTCTCAATCAGTTATCATTTGCATCTCCGATTTTGCCTTCAAGTATGTCGGTATTGTTCCAGATCTGTTTGTGTTAAAGAGATCTGTTTGCATCTCCGTTTGCATCTGTTTGTTTGCATCTTTAAGAGATCTGTTTGTTTGTTTGCATCTTCAAGAGATCTATTTGTTTTAAAGAGATTTGTTTCCATCTCCGTTTCTGATCTCTTGTGTAATAGAGATATACTGCCACGTATTCGCCACATAATTATGTCCACGTAATCAAGATTGTGACACGTGGGATCAAAAATAAACCCAGTTAGTAATGAGTTAACAGACTGGTGCCAACACAAACTAAAAGTCAAGTTGAAGGTGTCGGGTGTCAAAGCGTTAGTTGCGGGTAGCAACGGCGAAAGGCCAATAATTGGGGATAATAAAATCTAATAACCCTAATTTTAATGATTGCTACATATTAATCTCTTAAGTTTTCTTATGCTTCTTAGAATTTGATCCTTTGTAGAGGAGCCTAAACCACTAGTAATATATAAGATAAAAAATAAGTTAAATAAAATGAAAGCAATCAAATGTATTAAATTTTTATATCATCTTAAATTATTTTATGTAAATATTAGATTTTTTAGAGACAATATAACATTTATAATCATATTTAATGTACCTATTTATAAATTTAAGTATTTAGACAAAATATCACACATTTTAATCGAGCACACAAGATACACAAATTTTTACACCAATTTTTACACCAATGTTAAAAGTGAGACAAATTTTTACATCAATACTACACATTTTGTTACAATTAAGCTACAAGTCTTTTAGTAGATAACTTAGGTATTTATCAAAGAAAAATGATATCACATCTCACATCAAATATAAACGTGTGACAAAAGATGGCTCCAAACATGAACAAATTGTCGTTGGCTGACATTGCGTAACTTGCGTTAGGACTTAATATAATGTTGGTACATTGTCGATGACAATTCCTGAGTGTCGGTGATACTACGTGTCACTAATAAATTGGCAAACCACGAAATCGACAACACCCCCCCCCCCCCTCCCCGCGACTGTCGCGCGGGCATACATGTCTAGTGTCGTTAGACCTTCTCCATCAACCAACCGGGTCCGTTCTTCAGCCAAAATTGTAACTTTTTACATTCAAAACGTTTATTTAATTCCCATGCAACGAGTTCTATGGTTTTTACCCTCATATACATGTAAAAATCCAACATTTTGATTGAAAACCCAAGTTTTACCCCTTAAACCCCATTCTTAACAAAACTGATATTTGGGTATCAATTCTTACCTAGATTCATCCCAAAAGCATTGTTGTGATGATTTCCAATCAATTACAAACAATTCTTAAGCTTCAATCTTTCAATTTGTTCTTTAATTTTTCTTTCTTCTCTATCCAAGTTGTATGAAGACGAACCGGATCATACCGATATTTTCGATATAGCAGTACTGGTTGACAACAAGCTTATCCAACTTAAAAAGTAAAGAAAATAATAATTATTATTATTATAATATTAAATTAAAATAATAAAAATATTAAAGAGCAATATATTATTATAATAGTTAAAACACTATTCATTAGCTTCCTTTACTAATATATAAATAAAATAATAATAATTACAGACTTGCATTACTCTTATTTATTATTTCTTTTTTTTTTTGAACAACCAACTAAATCACCGGATAAGCATTTTGGATGCCCTCAATCGAGCAATTGTATCCCCTCCTCCATAACGGTCAGAGTTGGATGCATACCCGAGCCACCAAGCCACCAGTTCCGGGGAAAAACCCCGTCGACCGAAGGCCCATTGCAGTAAAACCCGGTTCGGCTCGGTTTCGAACTGGCGACCTCTAGAGAGGCCTAGTTCTAAATTCATTGCCACCACCAATGTTCTTTAAAATGATGCTTGTGTGAGTTGAATTTAGGATCTCAAAGAGAAACCGGGTAAACCAAGGACATTTATTATTTCTTTATTGCCAAATAAGATATAATAAACGTACCTGAAAGTATTCAAATACCCTATTAAAGTACTTTGTGGGACAAGGTAGTAGTAAAAAAAGAGATGAATAAAATAATGGAAATAACTAGATTGCCTTCCCTCTATGTGATTGGGCCATTCGAGTTGCTGCGAAACCCTAAAGCACCTTCACCATTCCTCAAGGGTTACTCACTCATTCCCCTATTTAAACCCCTACAAATGAGCTTGTCTGCAACCAACATCTTCACTGTCTATCTAGAGAGAGAACTAAAAGACTGAGAGAGAAAAGAAAAAGAAATTGTAGGTCCGGCTAGGGGAGGATCTAGTCGCCTACTCCTTGTGTACGAACCAACCCGGTTGTGCGGAATCCAACCGGAGATGGCAAACCGAGAACGAGATGAACAAGAACACGAAATACAAGACCGAGACTCAACGATTAACACCAATGTATTAATACGTAAGAAAAGTCGGTTACAAATCAATGTTTACAAAACAATCTTTGTAAACTCTCTAACAATTCTCTCGGTTCTTCTTGTGCGATTGTTGTCCGGTTCTTGTCTCTTGTCTTGTGTCTTTTGTCCTCTACCGAAATCACAAGTGATTTCGGTATGTATATGTTGTGCGATTGGGCTCAATAGGGGATCGGCCCAAGTGTTTGTCAAAGGCCCATGATGCATTAACATGCACGTACAGAATCATCAAATTCATATTTGCCAAGTTTAGTCAAAGCTATGACATCATCATGACATCATCATG
This sequence comes from Helianthus tuberosus, assembly GCA_030545235.1. Classification (NCBI taxonomy): domain Eukaryota; kingdom Viridiplantae; phylum Streptophyta; class Magnoliopsida; order Asterales; family Asteraceae; genus Helianthus; species Helianthus tuberosus. The sequence goes on along the minus strand of CM060395.1, from coordinate 1,222,313 downwards.
ATGATGTCATGATGATGTGGCAGCGGGAATCGGCTCGCGGCGCTCCGGGCTTCGCGTGTCGAACTCTGGGACGCACGACGGAGGAATGTCGTGACGTCGGGCTTGAGCCGAACCTAACCGGGTCGAACCGAACCAAGTCGCGTCGAGTCGAGTCGCGTCCACATATATGTATCAACAAACTCCCCCTTGGACGCTACTCGCGAGTTTCGCCTTTCTTGTCTTCTATGTCGGAGGATCTTCAAAGTCTTCACGTCTTGAAAGCAGAAAGTGTATCAACAAACTCCCCCTTGGACGCTACTCGCGAGATTCGCCTTTCTTGTCTTCTATGTCGGAGGATCTTCAAAGTCTTCACGTCTTGAAAGCAGAAAGTGTATCAACAAACTCCCTGTTCATTTAGGAAGTGTGTTGACAAACTCCCCCTTAACATAAGCTCCCCCTTGAGTTATGCTCGTGAACGACTTGATCTTCAGTACTTGAGATCCTTGTGGTGTTGATGATGGTCAGCGGCAACTCGATCATCTTCATCATTTGAGTGCCTTCACGTCGTGTCTTCATTCCGAAGCTTGTCATCGACCATGTTCTCCTTGCCTTTAGAATCTGCACATGCAAGAAATCTAAACGCGTAATGAGAACAACTGCTTGGAGTATAGTTTAACATAACAAACAACACACGTATGACCATATCTCAATCAACTACCGTCCGACAGTTTGAAAGTTTAACAAATTTGTCAATTTTAGTTTTTTAACTTTCAAAACTTGCAAATTCTGACCATTTATGAAGATTTAGTTGATTTTGGTTTTCAATCAGGTTTCAGGCAACGAAGACTCGAGATCCAACATCGTACAATCGAAAATAAGATAGAAATAAAATCTTTTTGGCTTTTAGAAAGTTTATATTAAAACACACCTAAAATCTTTTTGGTATTTTTGAATATTTCGAAAGTAAAGACAGAAAGCAGTAAATAAATATATACAAAGTTGCAGAAACTAAGAAAAGTAAATATATACAAACATTCTTTTTGCGAGTTTCGAGGGTAAGAGAATCATATCAGTGTACGGTCATGCCAAAACGCTCTTGTTTGTTCATTTAGTTAACATTAAGATAAGCATCCTATAACGATTATCGGTATTGTTGTCCACTTAAGCTCAACTTATCAGATGTAATCATGGCGAGGGGATACGTTAAGGTATGATTTATACTTACCGACCGGTGTTCATCCACATCACGACACATTCCCGTATCAAGGTATGCACGAGGGTTCATCTTACCGGTGAGTATACCGATTATCATCTGTTTGACCGTATATGATGTGAGATTCTCACTTATTTTGATTTGAAAACAAGTCCTATGTGATATAATCACTTATTGATGAGGAACTTGATTTTCGATGCATGAGGGCACAGGAGCAAGTCCGTGAACAGGTCAGTACTTTCGTACAGCAGAGAGACGAACTTGACTCCCGGAAAGAATTTGTGATATATTATCACTTATTTTGTTTGGACATGTGATTGTTGATCACTTATTGAGGTCGTATGCAATATGTACACGTATGTATAGTATCATGGAAGATCTAGACTTGCGTCCCCGTTATTTTTCGGTAAAAGATACAACCATGATACCCAGATGATAAGCAGCATAAAGACCGAATATTTCAGAACCTCGGCAATCTCTCAAACGAAATTTCGGTACTAAGACCATATGCCAATGAATGGTTCCCACCCAGTCTTCAGTCGGATTTAAGTTTATATCACCCTGCACACTTTAAAATGATTGTGAGCCTACCGATACATCTTATATAGAGCTGCTTATCGTTTTTCATTTTGCATTTCAGTTTAAAAAGGTTTGGACAGACCACTGATGTACTATCATTTTCTCTTTTTCTCGCCAGGAAACTCATTTTTGATTTTTTATTGTTTTTGTGTTTTTGAAATTTTTTTTTTTTTCAATGTTTTTGGATTTTCAAATTTTTGGATTTACTCCCCCTAAAATCAATAAACTAAGATAAATTTAAAAACACAAAGATATTTACAAAAATGATTTTCCGATGTTGGTTTTACTCTTGCTTGACCTTAATGTCGTTTACCAATAATAAATAGTCAAATATTGATTTGTCAAATGCTTTGGTAAAAAGGTCGGCACGTTGGTCATCGGTGTGGACCATGACAACATTGATGAGTTTCATAGTGAAACTAGCACGTGTGAGGTGATATTCGAGTTCAACTTGTCCGGTCAAAGAGTGCTATACGAGATGATAATAATTCATAAAGCAGCTTAAATATCGACAAGTATAGGAGAGATTAGAAATTCAAAACCGTATCCTGCAACTGCTTCGTGCATTGCAAGGAATCTGAGCGCTCTCCCAAACTGGATATCCACCCGTTGTGGACTTCAAAGTCGATTTAGTAGCTACTTCAATCCCTTCACAGCAACAAGATCATAAACCTTTGGGTCCGGCTGGTCTTCCACATAGCACCAGCGAAGGTCTTTGTCTTTCTCTTTCAGAAGTAGTGTGCGGTTGTTCAATCCAAGCCAAGGCATCCGCACACCTGGTTGGTTTGTTCAACAAACACATTTTCTTCAATCACACCGCGAAGAAATGTACACTGCACGTTCATCTTGTTGATTTTGAACTTCAAACGTGCTGCAGGTGCGTACATTTTGATTGAATCTACCCTGGGGACCCGAACAAAAACCATAACAACCAAACTTTGGAACATATTTCATCTGGTCGAATTTTTCAGCTTCATTCAACCACATTCTTTCACCATCATTCCTTCATCGGAATGTTTGTCTTCTTATCTTTTTCTTTTCTCTCCATCAATGGCAACAATATTCTCCTAAATGTAACAATATTTCGGAGCTTGGTGTCGCCGATCTTGTGCATGGACGCTCCACTATCAACAATCCTAAGACTATCAATAGCTCCTCCTGGAACATCCTACACACTCATTCAGAGATTAGTTGGAGAGGGGGACCCAAGCCTTCACAGACTTGGGTCGTCCGTCATCATCGAGGATTGTGACATCCATTTCCCGATGATTCGGAATTGATGTAGCTCCCCCTGAAACAATTTCCAATTTTGGTTTCCAAATCTGTTTTTGGTTTTCAAGTTTAACATTTGATTTAACAGACTGCGTTTGGACAACCTCTGGTTTTAAAACCTTTTCAACTTCTTGTCGTTGTTTCTTTTTCTGTTTCATTTCCCGTTGTTTAACAAGACGAGGGTCCTGTTTTGGCGAAACAGATCTTTTATGGTAATTGTTACCATGGGGGACATCAACTTTGGCTTTTTGTTTATGAAGATATGGACAATTTCGAATGATATGTCCAATTGTGCCACATTCAAAACATGATCTTCGTTCAACAAACCCCGAAGTATCATGTGATCGTCTTGCCGATGATGATGAACTTTGTGATCTCGAGGTACTAGGTTTCGAACAGTTTGGTTCATTTCTTTTCAATACTGTTGCTTGTTTAACAAAATCTAAGTTAGATTTGTTTTCAAACGTTTCAATTTTGTCCGTTCCCTTTGATTTCACAAAGTTTACCTTCTTGTCCTTTTTCTTGTTTTGGCTCTGTTTGCCTTTTCCATTTCCTTGGGCAGCGTGATTTTGCTTTCGTTGATTGTTTTGTTTTTGCAATTTTTGATTCCCATATTTCTTTCTAACTTCGGATTTTGGGATAGGAGCACACTGAGTTACTACAACTCCTGGGCTCGACTTTCCCAAAAACTTACTGGTAGAATCTTCGAAAACTTTATCAATCAAAGATTGATTGACATTTTTGATAGGGAAATCCTTGTCTGAATATATTTTATCAGATCCAATCAATGTGTAAAGCAAGTTCACGCTTTCACAGCTTCCAGATGAGGATTCAACAGACTTGGCTGTAGCAATCACAGACAATTTTGCAGGTGGATCACAAAGAATGTGATTCTCAAGAGGTATGTCCTCTTCTTTGATCACCGCATCAGACCTTGCTGAATCAGTATCATCAGATTCATCATCAGAAGAATCAGCATCCTCAATCACAACTGGAGGATCCTGATTTGGTTCAGCAGCTACAAAGGTATCTGCTGACACATCTGAATCTGACGATACTTCTTTCTTGTATCCGAGTCCTGTAGCAAATTCCTCAACGTCCAAAGGAACAGAGGGTTCAAAATGAGTTCTATACTCCTCATCAGGCAGTGCATCAAAGTTGTTTCTCACGGGTGGTGGACATTTCTTATAACCTATGCATGTGACATCCTTTTTCTCTTTCTGTACATCAATGATGTGATCCAACACATAGCTAGAGCTCAAATAACTGTCTAACTTGAGTCGGATTGCCTCACTTTCAGTTTTAACACAAGCCATTTCCTTTTGCATTATTTCAAGACGTGTGATATACAAATTTATGTCAGTTTGTTTTCTGGAAACCATTTTTGTTAGCTCGGTTTTATCTTTCTTTAATTTTTCAATCATTGATTTAAAGTCCTTTTCATGGTTTTCATAAAACATGTTGGCTTCAGTGCACTTCGAAAGATCAACAGTCAATTTCTGATTGTGGATGAATGTCACATCATATTTCTCTTGCAAAGCCTCGTGTTTGCTTTGCAATTCACACCACTTATCATTCAATGAAACATGTTTGTCTTGCAAGTCAAACAAACTAGCTTGTAAAGCATCATGTTTGCCTTGCAACTCAGACATGTTTGCCTCTAAATCAGCACATTTAACATGCAATCTATCACAATTATCACAAATAGCAGCAGTGGGTTCATCGACACATACCTGACTTGATGAACTGTCGACATTAGCCATAATGGCTGAATGGAGAGAAGAAGAAGAATAAGCAGCTTGATCCACCAATATAGATCTCCTATGATTTTCTGCTGCAGCTTCCTCCAAAAGCTCATCAACATTTGCATCAACTGACGCACTTGAAGTGTTATCCAAATGATCATCGCCTGAACTCGAGGATTCTTCATCTGAACTTCTACTATAACCAGAAGAGTCTTCATCCTCAGAAGAGTCACCACCATTGGCGGAAGATTCTCCACCACTGGCGTGATTTAAATCCTTGACAATCTCAGCAAAACAAGCTGTTCCATCTGGAGCATCACTACTCAGCTGGATTGACCAATCACCGCAATCATTTACTTGAACCACAAGTGCCTGGTTAGCATTTGATGGTCCTGCTTGGCTTTGGTTGTTGACAGGTATCAACGTACGCTCATTGTTCCTGTTCTGATTCTGCTGGTCTCCTTGATTTCTGAAAGGGTTCTGGTTCCCATGCTGAGCTGGCTTAATAGGAACTTGGATAGGATTGCCATGTAGATCTGTTGTCACAGGAGGCCTTTGGGTTTGCTGTTGAGGCACTGGTTGAGGGACTGGATTAAGCGGATTTCCATACATGTCTGTTGTTGGAGGAGGAGTGCCATACAAGCTATGAAACGGATTTCCGTACAGATCTGTTGGTCCGGTAGATCGAACAGGTAATGGATTTCCGAACATATCAGTTGCTCTGATAGATTGTTTCGGTGCGGGAGACGGAGTACCAAAATACATGTCTGTATTTACCGGAGTATTCCATCTTGGATTCATTTTTGATCAAGAATAATAAATACCTGAAAATCACACCTCAAACAAACAGTTAAATCACTTATACAATTTTTTTTTATTTTTATTTTATTTTATTTTTTTTTTTTTAAATCTTGATAAAACAAAAACCCGCGAAACAAAGATGATCTTTAAAGACGAAACAGACGAAAACGGATGTTGAATGACGATGAAACCGGAGCCCAAATAGAATCCCAAATAATTTGTTGTGCAAGCCCAAAACTTGTGCGACTGATAAACTCTTGTGCGACTGATACAAATAAGAGTTAAATGTCACAGCCCAAAAGTAATCAAATAAGAGTTAAATGTCACAGCCCAACTTCTTGTGCGAGCCCACTACTTTGTGTGACTTTCAGATCTTGTGCGAGCCAATCACCTTGTGCAACTCATCATTCTTGTGCGAGCAGTCATCTTGTGCGACTAATCATGTGAGTAATCAGAAGTCCAAACAGAAATTAAATGATGGTCAGAAGCCCAAATTTTGTACGAGAATCAGAAGCCCAATTGAAGTTGTGCAGGCCCAGCTTCTTGTACGATCCAGTCTCTTGTTGTGGGACTGATTATGCTTGTGCGATCCACTCACCTTGTGCGATGAAACAAATGTAGTGAAAGTAATCAATCTTGTGCGACTCAATGAGATTGATTTTCTGTCCACTGACACAAATCAGAACCACTTTCGGCTCACCAACTATTGAAAATCCAATTTTCAAGTTATCAAAAACAATGATGATGTTCTTTTGTACTATTATAAACCTTTAACAAATTCAAAACACCAACAACTTTAATATCCAGATTTCAAAGATTAAAAAGTAAAAAATACCAAGAACACTTTGAAGTTTTGATGAAGATATCAAGAACACACCCAGAAAATTTGAATTTTCCGGTAAACCGACAACTTTCCGAACACGAATTTGGCCGAAACTTCACTAAAAACCAATGTTTAACATGTGAAAATGAAGAATAAACAGGTTTTTATAACAACTTTCAGCAGAAAACGAGGATTTTTGAAGCTTTAAGGCAAATTTTCAGAAAAATATGAACTTCAAAAATCTGAAAAACAACCCGAAAACACCTCGGTTTTAACAAGGAGAAGAGCCAAGGCTCTGATACCACTTGTAGGTCCGGCTAGGGGAGGATCTAGTCGCCTACTCCTTGTGTACGAACCAACCCGGTTGTGCGGAATCCAACCGGAGATGGCAAACCGAGAACGAGATGAACAAGAACACGAAATACAAGACCGAGACTCAACGATTAACACCAATGTATTAATACGTAAGAAAAGTCGGTTACAAATCAATGTTTACAAAACAATCTTTGTAAACTCTCTAACAATTCTCTCGGTTCTTCTTGTGCGATTGTTGTCCGGTTCTTGTCTCTTGTCTTGTGTCTTTTGTCCTCTACCGAAATCACAAGTGATTTCGGTATGTATATGTTGTGCGATTGGGCTCAATAGGGGATCGGCCCAAGTGTTTGTCAAAGGCCCATGATGCATTAACATGCACGTACAGAATCATCAAATTCATATTTGCCAAGTTTAGTCAAAGCTATGACATCATCATGACATCATCATGATGATGTCATGATGATGTGGCAGCGGGAATCGGCTCGCGGCGCTCCGGGCTTCGCGTGTCGAACTCTGGGACGCACGACGGAGGAATGTCGTGACGTCGGGCTTGAGCCGAACCTAACCGGGTCGAACCGAACCAAGTCGCGTCGAGTCGAGTCGCGTCCACATATATGTATCAACAAACTCCCCCTTGGACGCTACTCGCGAGTTTCGCCTTTCTTGTCTTCTATGTCGGAGGATCTTCAAAGTCTTCACGTCTTGAAAGCAGAAAGTGTATCAACAGAAATGATGATGGAAAAGAAGGGTGTGGTGGTGGGTGAGGTAGTGCCATGCATGCTAATGGCTTTAATGGAGTTTTGCACCATCGGCTTGACCATCTTGGCTAGCACCTATTGAATCTAAATCTGGTTTCTGTGAATAAATGTTAGGGTTTGAGAGAAACGTATGAATGTGTTCTTTTATTAAGAATTGGTAAATGATAAAATGTGATATTTGATACATATATACTGGAGCGGATGAATGGTTATAACCGCCTCCAAAGTTTAACTATCTCTAAACTTATATTAACATATTATAATAACATAATCTAACTAAATAATATCTAGCTTATATTATCTAATATTTGTTGGTGCACTTGTGTCTGTACTTTGTCTGTATTTCGTCTTGATTCAAAACGATGTCTTTGTTAGTACTGTAAGTTTGACCAAGTCAACCATCCTCCTGGTTTGACTTGGCCAAACAGTTCGAACGATGGTTGTAATATGGCTGTGTCGAAGGATGTGTCATCGAAGGATTGTTTACATCCTTCGATGAGCTCGAAAGATAACCTTCGAAGGATAGACCACGAAGGATATCATCCTTCGTGGTATATGTGATCCTTCGATGGGTTCCTGGTCGACAGATGATCTTACGATCAGTCTGTCTGATCCTTCGACCAGACATGCTGTGTTCGGGTATAAATACCCATGTGTTGTGTTCACTTCAAAAGTGAGACAAGGGTTCGAAAGTTAGACATTTCAGAGAGAACACACACACTGAGAGAGTTTGCAAAACTGATTTGTAGACATTGCTTTGTAACAGACCTTTCATAGTATTAATACAAGAGGTGTTAATCGTTGAATATTGTGTGTTGTGTTTGTGCTTGTTCTTTCTCGGTTTGCATGCTAGCTTGGATTCCGCACTAGCTAGTGTGTTAGACATAACAAGGAATAGGTTAAACCTCAACCTCCGAGGGACCTACAAGTGGTATCAGAGCCGTGGCTCTTTTCCTTGTTAAAAACCGAGTTTTTACAAGTCTTTGGAGTGTTTTGGACAAAAACTCTCTTGGTTTTGGATCCGTTTTTACTGTTTTTTTTTCTCGCATTACTGTTCGTTAAAAACGTGTCTAAACTTACCGGGTGTGTTAAAAGACGGGTTGGGTAACTTAAAAACTTGTTTTTGAGGTGTTTGGTATTTTCCGGCCAAAATTCCGGCTTCTCCGGTGACCGGTGTTCTGGATAAGTTTATTATATTTTATGTTTCAAATCTGGTTTTGGCAGAAAATCATGGTCTGACCATACTTTCTGCAGAAAGTTTCTACCAACCCATCAACTTTTTCACCAACCTGTCATTTTTGTCAACTGTGTCAGAGCAGTCGAAAGATATCCTTCGAACTCGAAAGATCATCTTTCGATCAGTGGAGGTTCGATAGATCATCCTTCGAACCAAGGAATCATTTCGAAGCATACATCTTTCGATCAGTGGAGGTTCGATAGATCATCATCCTTCGAACCAAGGAATCATTTCGAAACATACATCTTTCGTTTTACTGCTCTTTTTCGAAAGACCAGGATCCTTCGATTGGGGAGTCTTTCGAAAACAATTGTTCGAAACTCAACAGTAATCTTTCGACACTGTTGATCCTTCGAACAAGTGTTGATCTTTCGAACTTAGTCTGTTATTGTTTAACAAGTTTGTGATTTTCAGGTTTTATTATTTTTGATCAAAAATGAATCCAAGATGGAATACTCCGGTAAATACAGACATGTATTTTGGTACTCCGTCTCCCGCACCGGTATCTTCTAATGCAACTTCTACCGGTCAATGGGCATTCGTATCAAATCAGACTCCAAGTATTCAAAGCATTCTCTTAAGCGAGAGCGAAACCGGAAGTTTGAATCGGCCTCCAAAGTTGATGCACTTATATGAATATCCAGGATGGATTGATAGATTTCATACATACGTTCTTGGTCAAAATACAGAATTGTGGTTACGGTTCATTACAGATTTCGATCAAACAATAGAGGTTGCCGCATCATCTGCTGCTACGTTTGCAGATCTTACGGAAGATCAGAAGAAGGTCTATGATTTGGAAAAGAAAGCATATGCCATTCTTACTCAGGCGTTGAGTAAAGATATTTATCATCAATTTGTCAGTTACAAGACGACAAAGAGGTTGTGGGACGCGTTGAAGACAAGGGGCGTGGGAAATGAAGCGACACGTCAATTGAGAAAAGAATTGCTGAAGAAAGAGTTCGATGGTTTTACTTGTATGGAGAATGAATCGTTGGGTGATTTGATAAGTCGATTTAATCATTTGCTGACTGAATTAGCAAATTTTGGGGTTGTTACAGCTTCTGCAGAGATTGTAAAAAGGTTTGCAGATGCGTTGCCACCTCAATGGAATACTTTCTTGGAAATCATGAAGTACAATGGTACTTTAGCTACAACAAGCTTCAACGACTTTGTTCAAATCCTAGAAAACAAGAATCAGGAAGAAACTCTCAAGGCAAAAAGAGTTCCAGTGACACAAAATCCTGAAATGTATTATGGAACTTCTAGCACTTCTGCAAAACCTTCTTCACATGCTCCAATTCAAACAGCGTTTGTGTCTAGCACTGACATGTATGGCAATACTATCCAAGTTCCGGTCCCTCCAAAGACAGACATGTATGGAAATCTGCTGGAACCAGTCCCTCAATCAATACCACAACAACAAAGCCAACGACCTCTCAGACCAACTGATATGTTCGGAAATCCATTACATGTTCGCTCTACCGGATCAACAGACATGTATGGGAATCCACTTCCTCCTCAGTCTACCGTACAAACAGACATGTATGGGAATCCACTTCCTCCTCAACAGCAAGCTTGTTATGGAAACACATCATCTGCTGGTCAGCAATCAAAGCCAAATACAGTACGGCTCGACACCTCAAGCTTTTCTAAAGTCAGTGTGGAAGTAGCAAAGGAACACATGGAGCTGCTAAACACTTTGGTGAGCGCATACTGTGGATTAGTGGAAGGTCAGATTGGCAACATTAATCTGACACAAGAAGACTATCAGCAGATCGATAAAGAGGAGATGGAGATGATGGACATCAAGTGGGCCTTTGCCAGTGCTGTTAGGCGAGCAAAGGATTTCATGGAAAGAACAGGCAGAACCAGCTTGGAGAGCAAGAAAGACACCAAGTATGGGTTTGATAAGCAGGCGGTTAAGTGTTTCAACTGTGGTGAACGTGGTCATTTCAAACGTGAATGTACGAGGCCATCTCAGCATGGAAACCAGAATCCCTTCAGAAATCAAGGCAACCAGCAGAACCAGAACAGGAACAATGTTCGTACGTTGGTACCTGTCAACAACCAGAGTCAAGCGGGACCATCTAATGCCAACCAGGCACTTGTGGTTCAAGTAGATGAAGGCTGTGATTGGTCAATCCAGTTGGGAAATGATGCTCCGGATGGAACAGCGTGTTTTGCTGAGATTGTCAAGGATCTTAATCACGCCAGTGGTGGAGAATCTTCCGCCAATGGTGGTGACTCTTCTGAGGATGAAAACTCTTCTGGTTACAGCAGAAGTTCGGATGAAGAATCCTCGAGCTCAGGTGATGATCATGTGGATGAGACATCAAATGCGTCAATCGATGCAGATATTGATGAACTTTTGGAAGAAACTGCAGCAGGAATTCAAAGAAGATCTATTTTGGTGGATCAAGCTGCCTATTCTTCGTCTTCTCTCCATTCAGCCTTTATGGCTAATGTCGACAGTTCATCAAGTCAGGTATGTGTCGATGAACCCTCTGCTGATATCTGTGATAATTGTGATAGATTGCATGTTAAATGTGCTGATTTGGATGCAAACATGTCTGAGTTGCAAGGCAAACATGATGCTTTACAAGCTAGTTTGTTTGACTTGCAAGACAAACATGTTTCTTTGAATGATAAGTGGTGTGAGTTGCAAAGCAAACACGAGGCTTTGCAAGAGAAATATGATGTGACATTCATTCACAACCAGAAGTTGACCGTTGATCTTTCCAAGTGCACAGAAGCCAACATGTTTTATGAAAACCATGAAAAGGACTTTAAATTGATGATTGAAACATTAAAGAAAGATAAAACAGAGCTGACAAAAATGGTTTCCAGAAAACAAACTGACATTAACCTTTATATAACTCGTCTTGAGGTAATGCAAAAGGAAATGGCCTGTGTTAAAACTGAAAGTGAGGCGATCCGACTCAAGTTAGACAGTTATTTGAGCTCTAGCTATGTGTTGGATCACATCATTGATGTTCAGAAAGAGAAACGGGATGTCACATGCATAGGTTACAAGAAATGTCCACCACCCGTGAGAAACAATTATGATGCCATGCCGGATGAGGAGGATAGAACTTTCTTTGAACCATCTGTTCCTCTAGATGTTAATGAATTTGCAGCAGGACTTGGATACAAGAAAGAAGTATCATCAGATTCGGATGTGTCAGCAGATACTTTTGTAACTGCTGAACAGAATCAGGATCCTCCAGTTGTGATTGAGGATGCTGATTCCTCTGATGATGAGTCTGATGACACTGATTCAGCAAAGTCTGATGCGGTGATAAACGAAGAGGACATACCTCTTGAGAATCATATTCTGTGTGATCCTCCTGCAAAACCCGCTAAGACTGTTGCAATCGAGTCCTTGTCTGAAAAAGGGTCGGAGAGTGTGGACTTGCTGTACACTCTTGTTGGTGATGATAAAATTTATTCTGACAAAGATTTTCCGATTAAGAATGTAAATCAATCCCTAATCAGTAAAGTCTTTGAAAATTCAACAAGTAAGTTTTTGGGAAAGACAGGATCACGTGTTACTGTAACACAGTGCCCTCCTATCCCAAAGGCTGAAGT